>CM076412.1:26026743-26626743 GCA_038363315.1 Mugilogobius chulae
TTTATATTAAGTTAATGAGAATCTATATTTGCTCCAAATATATCCAAAAAATTGTGGCTTTTTGTAAGAAAATGACTTCCTAAACTGTCTCACTGTGGCCACAGTTGCCAAAACGTTTATTCATTTGACTGTGTAAGTTCCTATCCATCTATCTGTATGGATGAATGACAGAGATTTGTGATCTTATCAATACTTCATCTCCTCAGAGGTGCTGACAACGTCAATAAAGCGAAAATAGTGATGAAGATGTACAAAGCAAAGAGTTTGAAACATTAACAAACTTTGACATCAGCTGGCCGCTCTGCAGCTGACCTGGTTGAGCTGGTTCACTTTGTAGGAGATGCATCAAGTTGGCAGTTTGGCAACACCTGTTACATCTGAGGTCTCGTTCATGATTTGAGAGGATGGTTCAGTTTTTATAGGGTTAAAATTTGCTTGTCAAAGCCTGATACCATCAGATCTCAAACGCTAAGCAGGACAGGGCCTGGACAGTACTTGGATGGAATACTTCTGAAACACCAGTTGCCACAGTGGGACTTTGCTGTTGTGTCCTTGAGCAAGACACTTAACCCATGCTACTTCATTGTCTACGTACACTGGGTGAGTGGATCCTTGCTTTGAAAATTGGGAACACTGAGAGACCATTTAAGACAGGCTTATGAGCGATGTTTGTGAGGTCAGAGGAATGTGGGAGCAGTCCTTCCAGAGCTGCCTGTTCACATTCACACTGTGTTATAGTACATCAGGAGGAACCCACAACCCTCACAGACTACAGTCTCATCTGGGAAGTTCATTCTGATGGTCACCTTCAGACACTCAGGGAGAAACTGTTCATATCTGTGAAACCCTTATTGGTTAAGTCTCCTGATCATCATTGGTCCAGCACAATATACTCTCTGTCAATCATGTTTCAGCAACATAATGCTTTCTAAACCCTCACGTGTCATGTACTCAGGTTAAACCCGATCTCATCAGCAAATGCTCAAAGCCCAGAAATAAAGAAGACCTTTACAGGCATTTAGTGAAACATCTGCCTGTCTTCTGGAGCCTTCTCCTGCTAGAGAATACAAACAAACAGGCCTAATTATATAACACTTGATCACAGCACAGAATTAATTAGTTTCACGTTTTCAGACATGTACAGTATGTTGAAGGCCTTGGGTAAAAAGTCGTATCTCAAGCACAGTTTCTATAATTTACCTAAATGTTTCTCCTTTGAGTCCTCAACCAACACATATCTAAGAAGGAGGCAGCAACTGAGGACTCAGGGAGACCAGTCCATTACGCTGAAGTCAAGTTGGTGACAAGGCTCTGGGTGGATGAGACACCTGAAGTCTTTGAATCTTGTGGGACTGTCCTGGTACACCTGGCTTACACGGCGAAATGGGACAGGAGTGGCAGACCAGGGTAGTGGTCCCTTTGTTTAAGAACGAGTAATGGAGGGTGTGTTCCAGGTCTAGAGGAATCACACTCCCAGCCTCAGGTCAGGTCTACTTCAGGTCCTGGAGAGGTAAATCCGACATGTAGTCGAACCTCGGATTTGCACTCATACTACAGTGCTGCTGTAGTATGAGGTTTAGGGTTCTTACTCAGGCCGGTCGGGTCCTGTATGACTGAATGTAAGTAATTGTTAAAATAGTAACAGAAAATAGGCTTATTAGTTATATTTTAAAGGCCACACATTAAAACAGGAACACAAACCCATTGGCAGACCAGAATTGTACCTCTCATTTTTGCATCTTATTAACATGTATCTTAGTGATTATTATTTGTGTTGGTTTTAGAGTTCAGTGTCATATGTTTTTACAGTTACACAACAGAAAATATTATTATGTGGTACAGTTGTGATACTTCATTCTGACTTTTTATGGGGATATTTCTAACAGAATTGAACTTAGAGCTGTGTGCTCTTTATCGCTATAACATTTAAAATTCGGCTAAAACAAGACAAAAACACAACTTTCAAGTAAAACAAGACTATTCTACTCAAATTGAAAATAAAAATAAATCAGAGGACTTTTCCAGATCAAAAAGCTTCAACAACCATCAGAAGTAAGAATAGAGAAAATAGCTTGAGTTCTATGGGAGATGCAGCTCTGTGAGAATCACTCTTGTACTTTGTGGCTCACTGTGAGGCTGTGTTTTGAGAAAGTTGAGACATATTATACATTTCTGAATCCTCACATTCCAGAGAATAATTTGATATCACATTTGTGTGTTTATCATGTTCCTAGAGCTTTCAGCAAGAAATGTAGCAAAACAGTTCAGAAAAAAATGGTAAAAAATTGTCCTCATGTGACAGTTTGAAAAGCTGTGGTTGCCATAGTAATTATCAGAGAGGACAACAAATGCACCTACATGAAAGACAAGATTGTTTTCTTTAAATGATACTAAACATAATAGTCTAATCATTATCTGATGGGCGGTACATGGACTAAACTATAATATGACCGGTGTCAACAGTGCATTTTTTGACATGTGGTTTGTAAACTTCAAAGGTGGATATTTATGTTATCGCTGAAGCTCAGAAAAGTCTATCATGCAAAAATATAAAGCTTAGATCATGACCTTTCCAAAATGTATGATAGCCCTTGCCACCCCTGGTGAGCCCCGTTTGGCAAAATCTGGCCTCTGGCCCATGGACTATGTGGTTTGAAACTTCTATGGCCAAAAACACGTTATATTTATGTTAGATTTTTTTATTTTCAGGTATGTGGCCATACCTGCTTGTGTGGCCATACCTGCTTGTCAAAGCCTGATCCCGTCAGATCTCAGAAGCTAAGCAAGAAAGGGCCTGGTTAGTACTTGGATGGGAGACCGCTGGAACACCAGGTGCCACAGTGGGACGACAGGAGTGAATTGTCGTTGTGTCCTTGGGCAAGACACGTAACCTACATTGCCTCAGTGTCTGCGTACACTTTTGCGCTTTGCCTGGATCGAAGGAGAGAAATGAAAACTTAACCATGTAACGTTAATAAAGATAATTATTTTTCCCGTGAATAGACTTGATTTGGTGTCCTTTTTAGCATAACATTTCATCAAAAAGATAGTCCTGATGTACAATGTCTCACTTTGGGCAAAACCTGCCTCACACTCCTCCACATATTTATCTCCCAAAGCCTGTGAAGTAAGTAATAGCCGTAACAGCATGCATAATTCTGTGAAAATGAGGCTGTAGATTACTGTCATTTCAAAGCGTCTTTAATGTGTCGGCCTCATGTTCGGGCTTTTCTCCAGGAGCCAGAGACACAGTGAGCACGTGACTTATTTATCAAGAACGTTTGGTATTCCTGTGCAGACCCGAGCTGCTGATTTTAATTTTAAACATGTTAGAAGTTTGGAAGATGTGTGGAGCCTGCTGGGAGGTCCGTGTTAGCAGACGCAGCGGGAGACAAGAGCAAAGAGAGGAGCGTGGATCCACTGTCACAGGCATGGAAATAAAAACAGAGCTATTAAATGAATGCATGAGCTGGTGTAAAATGTTTGGGTCGTACATTTGTAACATAAATAGAGTAATAAAACTCTGAGGGACTACAATCAGAACATTTGCTCTGATGCCAGTGCCTTAAAGGAAACACTAAACACAATCACATTTCAGATACTGCTGCTAAATTGAGTAGTGTTGGAGAGATAATGGGGCGGAGTCTGGAGGAGGCATGAGGAGCAGTGTGATTGGTCAGACACACAGATATCTGCAGCAGCTAATACCTACAGTAATGTCATTCAATGTGATGTCATGTTATTGATAAAGATTGAATATCAGAGAGAGATACATGATGTAGCACTTGCCTGAGAACGGGGGTAGGATTCAATAAGTTTTACTTCCTCCTACTCCCTTTCGAACATGTTTACATTTATTTGTTCATTTTTATTAACTCTGTGCTTTTATTCTTACTTCTGTATATTTGGGTTATTATGCTCAGCATCCAATGCATGTTCGAAATAAATAAATAAATAAATAATAAATAAATAAATAACCCTTAGATGCATAAGTGGGGTCAAAATAACCCCAGGTTTTGTTATTTTGTTATTTTGTTATTACAGTTTCATGTTTCAGGTATTCCTCACAAAACTTGTTAGTGACATGAGGCCATAGCATTTAAAAAAAATTGTATATATAACTTTTAAGAAATTTCATCTTTTGTATCACTACCCCACTCTTCCATAAGTGATGTCAAAAATGGCCCAAACCATTTCTTATGGAATCTCAGGGGTAAGCCCTGAGATAAATTCTTATCAATTGTACCTGTGGGTTTACATTTACTGTGGCACTTACACATCTGATGCAGCAGTCAGGAGGTCATTTTTACTCTGAATCACACATGTAAGGGATCACCAACGCGACGCTTTCTCATAGAGCGGTCAAAGGAGTTTGTGACTCCTCACATGAAAAGTCGACTGGAAAGTATCTCAAACCTACCAACCTACATCACTTTAGCAATTTGAAGGTCTGGCGTGACAAAATCTACAACCCACACACATGAGTGAAGCACACAGGGCCAATAAAAGAGGAACAGATGTCAGATTTGTCCAAGAAACAAGGACCGCAAAGACACCAACTGCTGCTGGAAAAGCAGTATTTCTGTTTACTGATCACAGCCAAAAGCAAGTAGTTTGTAACAGCTGCACACAGTGAGCAAGAAAACATGTTTTGTGTGTGTTCACCTGCGTGGACAATGTTTTAGACCCCAGTTATAGTTGTATTTTTTGTTTGTCCTCCATAATCAAACCAACAGTCACAAAACAAATACTGACATTTTTTGAACCTGATTGATTTATGTTCAAATATGAATAAAAACTGATAAATTAACATCTCAGAATGTTCTTTTGTTGTTCAAAATATAATAAAAATATCATAATCTTCAGGCAAAATTAAAGTGTTATTGCAAAAATGCTTTGATTTTAAGTGGGGTCATTTTTGACCCACTCATGGAAGAGTGTAGGTATTGGTCAGCCATGCATCTAAGGGTTAAAATTCTTCTGCAGAGACACCAGGCACCAGAAGTGAGGTAAGTCTCAGCAACAGAGTCAGTATTTAACTTTTAGTTTGGAATGCAGTGTATTCTGAAATGGCTTCCCCACTCCTGAAGTTTTTCTGTGAGATATCTTTTGTTCCCCTCCAAAACTCTGAGATCTTTTACTGTTTTAAATCCACAAATCACCCGGACTTGAGCATTTATGCAGCATTAGCACATCAGGCAAGATCAATTTGATTGTTTACCCAGTGAATTTTCCTTTTCAGTCCAAAGATAGAGCTCTAACTCAATTTCTGATGTGGGAAACACATGTGTGTGTGGTTTACTATACTCTTTTTATTGGTTCTGGTAAAAGGGATGATTCATGTCACAATTTGATTCAGTTTTTTTTATTTTGCAGCCACAATTTTTGATTTTCTTCAATGTTGTTAGTTTATTTAATTTTGTATTCATTTTATGTGTTTATTTTTTACTTAAAACACAAAATAAACCATAACAAACTACATTTAGAACAAAGTCACTGTTATTAGTGCTCAGAATTAGTATTTTTTATAAACATTTGAACAGTGATTTGATCGCTGCATACTTCAAACGATATTCAAAGTTTTCGAGCTATTTTCCATCCCTAGTTCTGGTGCAAAGGAACAAAGTGAGGGTACTCAGGAGCATGTTTGAAGGAAGAAAACAACACAAAAGTATATTTGTCCTTTGTCTTGAGTACCCCCTAATTATGATCTCAAACACGGAATACCCCAGAAGTCATGTTTTTTTAGGGTTATTTTATACTTACTCTTATATTTTTGCTTCTGCTTTGAAAACTTGTAAAATGTGCTGTAAATAGTTGTGTTTTACATTACAATACTTGCAATTCTACCATTCTTTTAATCCTGCAATCATCCCACACTGCAAAAACTAAATATCTAAACTTGCTTAAAGTGGCTTGGATTCAGAATTTTAATCTGGATTTGAGTTATTTAACTGGATAAGATTTAATTGCTAATGTAATGTAGAATATTTCACTGGATTCAAGGTGTTTTTGGCTGGTTCTAAGAGAATTTGTCTTAAAAAAAAAAAAATGCCAATGAGATAAGAACAACTGTCTTAATCCACTGGCAAATAATTTTGCTCAAAACAAGAAGGAATGTCTTGAATTCAGTTTGAAAACATTTGAAACCAATACAATGATCTAGGTCTCTAGAAGAAAAAATAGTTTAAATTTGTCAAAATGCTAGAAATTAGGGTTCAAATTCTACAACCAAGCAATTTTAACTTGTCTTGAAATTCAATTTTTTGCATTGTAAGTACCCCCTGGCAAATGATTGCGAACCCCCTGGGGTCCACGTACCCCTGGTTGGGAAACACTGCTATAAGACAATCCACATATTATGTGTTTCGTTAACTTGGACGTCCTATGTCGAGGTGGAGTAGCTGCTTTTCAAACTGCAAACACAACTTAGGTATTAAAGTTGACAACTTCCTCACATAAATTCTTTGACACATGCTTAATATCAACATGTCCTCATTTTGATTGCAGTTAGAAATCATAAACTACTTTTTGGAAACAACAAAGTGAGACTGGAGAGGACCACCCAAGCACAGCCAATCAGAGAGCTGCACTTGGCTTGTGATTAAGACTAAAATTCTTTAATATTCAATTTAGACATTCAGTGGTCTCATTTGTGCTGCATTTATCAGTTAGTGGAAAACACAAATTTACAACTAAAACCACATAGTTTCATATAATAGTATTACATTTGTTAACTCGTAGTTTTGTCATTGTCATAATAGAACTATGCATGTATTTAGAAGTTTTACACTGACCTTATGGTTGTGTACAAACTTCCTGTACGAACAAGGAGAGGACTATTCTTCAGCGAGTGCCGGGGTCCACTGAGTCTAAGGCCAATCTATCTCTCTTCCATTTGTCGGATTGATTTCTGTGTTTGTGTGGATGAGGGATTATGTCGTCCTGTTGCATGCTGGGATATGCAGGCTAATGAGCTGACTGATAGCCCGCCGCTAACACCTGGGATCGATAGGCCCACTGCTCATTTGTACAAGTGGCTCTGGCGACACGTACGCTAACTCCGCTGCATGCAAATAAAGAGAGATGTACAGCTGCAAGCAACAGTTGAGCCCAGAGCAGTGACAGCAAAAACATCCTGGATCAGACAAGAAGGGAATGAAAAACTGACTTTCATTAGCTTTTAGTCAAATTTTAGCATTGTTTTATTAATAGTTACATATCTGACATGGTTGTATGCAACACTGAGGTCTGTGAGGTCCAGCCTCAGCAGAAAATTATGATTATGTCTGAAAAAAAATGACAGAAACGAGTTATTCAGACAAGTATAGTTTTTTAATACCTGCCTATATGTTCTAAATATTGAATTAGTCATAAAGTATTCAGTCTGCCTCAAGCTGATGAAAGTTGAACTTGCATAATAGAAAAGACTCCAGATTCCATAAAATTACATGTTTTTTCTTTCCTGCTTCTCAATATTTTTTTTTGTAATTAGTAAACTTTGTCTTTTCCACCAAAAGGTATATATTTTTTTTTTCGTGTTTAGTGCATAGTTTAAATTACTATAACAACACATGAAAATTACATTAACGAATCATTACATTAAAAAAAGAAATAATAGTACAATTAAAAAAAATTATAATAATAATAATAAAATAATAATAATAATAATAAAACCATTAATTATTAATTTAATAAATAAATCAGAAATTATAATAATAGATATAGAAAAAAACGAGATGTAATGATTCAAATATATATATATATATATAAAAAGATAATAATAATAATAAATAAAAATAATAAAAATAAATAAATATATATATAGATACACATATATACTGCATATATACACACATACATACATACACATATACACATACATATATACATATACATATATATACACCAACATATGCATATATATGTACACATACGCAAATGTATATACATTACAGATACCCTGTATACATATTCATATGTGCCCTACATATTAAATGCCAATAACAACAGCAATTGTTATTCTTCCCATTACCGTTATTTTTCATGGTTATTGTTCTTATTCACAATTATTATCACTGTCATTGACCTAATTTATTTTTCAATACTAGATTTTCCATTATTATTTCCATTATTGGCATTATTTCTGTTGTTATTGGTGGTAACTCAAGAATAAATAAATAATAATCATATTACTAATAATAAAAAAAAATAATAATAATAAAAAAAATTT
Source organism: Mugilogobius chulae (assembly GCA_038363315.1). Classification (NCBI taxonomy): domain Eukaryota; kingdom Metazoa; phylum Chordata; class Actinopteri; order Gobiiformes; family Gobiidae; genus Mugilogobius; species Mugilogobius chulae. Next base: position 26,034,977 of record CM076412.1, read on the forward strand.
ATACAAAAAAAAAAAAGATTAACATAAAATGTATATTCTTGCTGCCTGAATTGAATAATAGACTAATGTATTTCTAATAGTTATTTGAAAGCATTGTTGTGATGGCTGCACTTGGGTGATCTATTCAAGTTTCACATTGCTGTCTGAAAAATGATGCTCTTCAGCCGTAATTGCAGCCCCAAATGTGCACATTGATTATTTCACATTGGAACAACAATATTTCTGTCCAGCGAGAGGATACAGCTTAGTTGTGGAGAACATATGATGGCCTAGAGCAGAGGTTCCCAAAGTGGTTGTCGCAAAGCAAAACCTGGGGGCCGCAAGATGATTACAAAATGTTGTTGTTGTTTTTTTATACTAATATTGACTTATTTTGTCTGTTTTTTTCTGAAAGCAGCAAAGTTTGAGTGAATTTTAGTCATAAAGCAATAAACTCCAAAAGCAAATACGTTTAACCCAGTTTTACGTTTAATTTTGCTGTGTGGGTCTTGAGGTGTTTGCATGCCTATTTTGAGGTCTAAAAAGTTTGCTTGTTGTCCTACTCACAATATACAGTAATCACAATAAATGATTAAAACAGTAAATTAAAAATGTACTTGCATGGGGCATGGTTTACTGTTTTTTTGTTTTCCCATTAGCATCGGCAGCGGACTACGTCAGCCACTTTTACTGTGGTCAATTTAAATTTTAATTCTTACAATTGACAAGTGTAGACAAAGTTGATTTTGAGATGCAACGATGTTAATACCAAATGCAATTCTTACGAGAGTGTGATTGTGGGTCAGTTTGACACATGTAATTATTGTTAATTTGCTTTGCTCTAAAAACAGCATATTCAGGAAAATTGCTTCTATTTAATGCAATATTTTCCCGGGGAGGTCCCCCAGACCCACCCACCTTTTGAACTACTAGATAAAATGTACAGTATTATTAGAGTTCAATTGAGGGAGTCTTTTTTAAGTTTACCAAGCAAACATGGTTAGAACTTTAAATTAGATAAGGCAGTGGGTGCTATATCAAATGTTGCTTACCAAAAGAGCAAACACGAACATTGTGCTCAGTTATTTTTACATAGCTGCAAAATATGAATGTATTGAAAAGCTGATTGTCTTGTGAAGCTATTTGTGAAGTGGAGGAAGCAAAACATTTGAATGTCCCATACAAACTCACTTAGCCGCATGGATTGTCATTTCCGATAAAGGAAACACGAGATGTTAATATATTCCAGATATTGCATTGTTGAGTGGGCCTTGAATCTTGACAATGGCAGAGAATAAAGCCTGTATGTGACACGCTTGACAGCAGACATACATATTTGATCACATCGCAGGGGCTCGTACTGTCAGCCCACGACTTCCGACATGTTTCAGAACGAGCTAGATCAATACTGAGATCCTCCGCATGCATTATGTATAGATTTAGTCATTGTACACTATTAATGCACAGCCCATTGTCACGTTATATCACGTTTCCTTGTATTGATGAGGATATTACTGATGTTGTGTAAGACCCGGCTCATCTAATACTCTGTGGAAAAGGCTATCTATAGAACTGTGTATTGTATTTTGAGATTTATAAGGTCATGATAATATTGTAGCACATGGTTTATTAAATGTTGTATTGAGCAGTCCATCTTTTGCTTTACAGCTGCTCTTTTACCAATTCTGCTGATGTTTACAAGGTCAAAGCAAGACTATTATGCATGTTAATGTACAGTAGATTTAGAAAGTAGTATTGTGGTAGCGATCCGCTTTGCAATTTATGGTAAACTCAGATGGTCCTCAGAGCTGTTTGCATGTTGTTGTTTTTTTTTGTCAGCCTTGTTTTTGTTTGGCCTGGTGGGACTGGTGGTCACGTTTTTATATTTATTTTGATAAAGACTTAGTTGGGGTTTCTGTTGGCACCAGCTTCTATGGCCGGGTACAGGGTTGGCCCGGTGCTGCCCCTTTTATTATTTTTTGCCGGCCCACCAGTCCTGTTTCTTTGTTACTTTTTGTTATTTTCAAGCACGAGGTTTTTATAGGGGTTTTGTTGTTTTTCTTTTTTAAAATTCAACTTTAATTTATTTAAACAAGAAGTCAACTAAAAAAGAAAAAAAGAATAATTGAACTCCTATTCTGTGTGTCTTGTATCCTGGCACTTCTGAGTCATCACAAGAACAGTCGACAGATCTGTAATACCTGTAGCAAGTGAAATTCTATTCTTTTCTATTCTATACAAACTGTCACTCATTTGCTCTCGTTTGCATTGCCCCTTTCTTTCTTTTCCCTTTCCTCCGTTCACATTGAGACTAATCATACAAAACGCCGCTGCCGTGTCTTTGATGTGACGACGTGCTGACAGTGACATGGTATCATTTGGTTTAAAAAGCCGCAGCGTGTTGAAGCAGTCATGTTCTTGCCGGTACATGTGTTTTGACCAGGATCACGCGTGTCTCATTTCTGTGGAGGAAATGGCAGTGCCGCACTGACAGCTGTACAAAGAATGGCACTTCATTTATGTGCTTTATTAAAATGCACCAGGCTACTTCAGATGGAACACAATGGGGCATTTCTGTCACTGAGACAGACACGGTGCACTTAATAAATCCATTTACTAGTGTTGTTTGTATGGTGAAGTGTGCTTATTTTGTTTATTAAAGTATGTGTGAGTGTGTGCTTGTATGTAGCGGCTCTGGTCGTAATGTTTCTGACTTGTCTTGTTTCTTATCTCTTAGCTGAATGTTTGGTTAGTCAGTGGCGGATCTAGAAATTTTTCTGTGGTGTGGCCAGGCAGGGGCCATGAATCTGGGGGGTGGTATCATTACAGTTTATTTTGTGGATATTTCGTTTGTAGAATCCTCTACAAAAAACTAAACAAAACTGTTTACATGAATGCAAGCCAAAGCATGATCTTTAAAGTGCTTAAAAGTTAAGGTGCTGCTTACAATACAAAGACACTTAACATAAACTTAAAAAGTGCCTATTCCAGAAAAGGTTTTTACATATTAAAACAAAGACACTTGGTTGTCAGGTGCAAGCATGTTAGGGAACGCTTGGTGGTGGTCAGAGGTTGAGACGCCAAGTGTTTAGGCGACTCACTTCTGCAGAGCTGCTGTTATCGCTGAAGGAGGAAGAACGTGTTCTCATGGATTGCGTAAAATAGCACGCCATGACAAATTGCGTGTCACGACGACGCCCTCTGCCTGTTTTGGCGTGCAATTACATGCTTGTTTTGGTCTGGACACGCCTAGTGATTGACGACAAACACAAGGTTTTTCAAGGGATTAACAGCAAAATTTTAGTCTGAAGTTACAAAAATGGGTAGGTTTAGCTCTTTGGCTTGGAGTTGGTTAAGGTTAGGATTAGGATTGTGTTAGTTTTCATGAATAATAACACGTCTTAACATTCACCATTGAAATGAACTGGGACAGAAACGCGTCAAATACACACGCACAAAATAGAAGTTGCGTTCATATGACACGCTGTTTACAATTGCGTGGTATTGACACGCTTATCCATGAGAACAGGCTGGGAAGAAGGGTTACTGTGTGAAGCACTTTGGAAAACATCTGTTTGTGAAAATGTGCTGAATACTGTAATAAACCCATGATCATGAAGACTAAGCTATTTAGCGATTTATTCTGTAATTGATTTTCTGTATTTCATTATTTCAGCTGCAGGATATATCATTATAGAATGGTAGCAAAATAGACCCTGTTTTATTAAAGATTTATGCATGTTTTCGGCATGTATGTATTTATTAACCTATTTATCTGTGATCTATTTTATCACTTTTAGCAAATCTAGGATTTCCAGTGTTTCCTCTGAGGAGCCTCTGCACCAGGAGCTGTGGTCGGCTGTGGCTGCTAGACTCTAGCTCTTGGGCCCTGGAAGTTGGTCTTGACCTCATCTCTTATCTCAGCCCCGAGTTGGTATCCTATGGCAACGTATTCTCATGGCTTGCATGTAAATACCACGACATGACAAATTGCGTGTCATGACGACGCTTCTGCATTTTTTGGCAGAGTTTTTTGGGGGGTTAGGTCTGAAGTTATACAAAAAAAATAGTAAGTTTAGGTCTGAGACTTGGAGTTGATTATGGTTAGTGTTAGGATAAAGATTCTGTTAGTGTTCAGGAATACAAACACGTTTTTACATTCACCATAGAAATTAACTGGGACAGAACTGTGTGAAATACACACGCAAAGAATAGAAATTGCGTTCATGTGACACGCTGTTTCAAATGTTGTGGTATATACTGTATTTGTGGCTTCTATATCTGTGAGAACAGGCTGTCTATGGCTGCAGGTGGCTCTGCTCCTGGTGCAGATGACTCCTCTGATGATGCTGCTTTTGGTCCATCTGTACCCAGTCAATGTATATGCTAACTTAGCAAAATGTATCTTAGTGTCTGTGGGAGTGTGTGTGTGTTTGCGTGGGGAAGGGGATAAGGTGGGGAGGAGAAGTGGGAGTCAGTCATCAAAAGGCTGGTAATTGGCTGAAGGAGTGGTGTGTTTACAGGTAGGTCTTAATTCATACATTTCTACGGTACACATATTTGTTTGTTTAACATTTTTTGACAGAAAGCACAAGGTTTTTCACCAATGTTCTGCAGCATTGGTTCAAACTCAGTGAAAAATAGTCCCATTTCCTGAGCTGGAGTTTGTGTATGAAAATTACAGTGCGTATTTGAAGTGTCATTGTTTGAAGAATCACTCTGCACTTATATTTTTCTCCCTCTTCAAGGCTTTTAGCACACAAAGAGCCGCGAGTGGAGTCGACAGGACCTTGAAATGCCCTACAGCACTTTCCTCTTCAAACGCAATCTGCTTTTTAAGAAAAGTTAAGAGTTGTTTATCACCAACAACTATTTGAAGTAGCTGAAGTTTTGGCTGTGTACAGAGCGTGCGGCGGTGGAGTCAGAAACTACTGTATGTGAACTAAGGAAATAGCTTCTCAAGGCTGCAGGAACAGAGAGGAGAGATTCAAAGCAGAGAAAATGTGCATTGATATGTTCTGTAGACACAATATTTTAAGTGTCTGTGACAGGTTGGACTGCTCTTATCACTAAAACAGAATTAGGAAAGTTATTCTTGAGATTTTTTATATCATTTTATACATTTCATTCTATATTTTATTGGAATTAACGACTTATTTACTGACTATAAATGACTGCAGAATGCCAGGAGGTTACCTAGCAACCATGTCCTAAAAAGGGTCCAAAACTCACCTAATACAATGGCAACGCAATATATTTTGAGGGTGTGGTTTGGCCTGGGGGAACTTTATGAATCTCTGAATCGCTACAGAACATGTCAAATGTTTCATATACTTTATAAAAACTACACCTTAATCATCCCTTGATAAAGCATAAATAATGATAAAAATTATCATGCATGAACAAATTATTATTTAATGGATAAAAAGAGTAGGCTTAAGGCTTAGTAAGTACCTATTAAGGAGCTAAGGTTAGGATTTAGGGTGAGGATATGGCTTGTGGTGATTAAGAAGTTATTAAGCCTTAATAAACATTTGATTCACTAATATGTTACTTTTTCACAATAAGTAAGTATTTGTTTTTGCTTTATTAAGGATTTATTAAGACTAATTTAGATGTTGTTATTTTAAAGTGTTCTCGATACAGGGTCAAAATGGAAATATCTACCGTTTCCAGGCCTTTTTGGACATTTTTGGGCAAACTCACTCTCTTTGCAGTTCTGTGTGCAAAGAACACAACTGTGCTGCCACAAATCGAGTTGACGTAACAAACGAGCCACCCAGGTGGGATATAAAAACTCCTCCTTCTGACATGGTGGTAAAGCGAGCTGGAAAGTGATGCGCAGGTTTGACACTCGTTTCAGTGTTTCACTTTTCTCATCTTCAGTTTAATTAAATACTCAAATCATAAGCTCATGTGCTTATGCAGGCTTCAGCAAGGGCTGCATACATTTATCTGCGAAGTTAATAAAAAATTATGTTGAAGAAACTAGATCTTTGTTACCGCAGTGGCACAGCCATGAACCCTGGACCTTTATGCAATGAGGTCAGAGCGTCATCCACAAAATCCAGATTTTTCTGTTGAACATCACACATGATTTAAATCCCAAGATTCAAAGCATTTTCACTGGAGCATCTTCCGCTACATCAGGTGTGAAAGTTTTTCTTGGCCTCTATTACTAGAAACAGAAAAAACAGACATCTCCTTTTCACAAATCTGACAGTACTTAACTCTTGTCTGTTGAACATAAGGCCACACTTCTGAGTTGGGTGAAGTCCAAAGTTGTCCACTTAAAAACTAAGCTAAAAAAATCTAAATGTTTCAACATATAAACATACAGTCAAAATAGTGAAAACTCTTATGTGCAGTATCAACATTACAGTTCTTAAACCTCAACGTTTCACTAAAATTCAATAAATACAGTGTTTGTCATGGAGCAGATGTCCACCACAACACTGCACATTCGACTGGCTCTTTCTCTTTCTCTCACAGTAAATCTGTAAAAGCCTGCATGGATGTTCATTCACTGAGGTTTTATTTAAAAGCAGACTCAGTTTGGTGGACTCTGCCTTTTCTGTGCTCTTTTTCTGCGTAGTAGGGTTGCTGAGTCAGAGTCATGTGGCGGCAGTCGGGCAGCAGCGGGAGGTTCGATCGATGCCCTGCCCACAGTGGTATTTCTGGGGGTTTCAGTTAACCTTCAGTGGGAGTGGACGACCATATATCTCTGCGGCCCGTGCTGAATGATCCATTATGTGATTTGGAGGAGACAACAGGACATAACAGTAAAGATGAACGGAGACAGTAACGCAGTCTAAGCAAAACAGCATTCAAGTAAAGATAGATTTGTTTTTCTGTGCCGCTGGAGAAAAGGGCAAGTCTGTACTATTCACAAACATAAAGGCAGCAGTACATAAAACTACGCCTATTGTTTTTACTGTGTGTTATTTACAGGACAAGATTACAAAACTCACAAGCTCAGCTCACAAACGTCTGCAAGTGAAGTCTTCATCAGTAAGAGAAAAGGTCAAAGGTGCAGAGTGTGAACTTTTAGTAGAAGGTCTGCAGTTTCCGTGACATATGACAGGTTTACAATTTTCAAATTTTAACTTAATTTGTTCGGCTAATAAATGTTGTCATGTAAGCCAATTGATCCCATAGAGGCTTATATTTGGCTGCTTCTTGTCTTTTGGTGCTACAGACATAATAAACTGAAAGGTCACCTTTGTCCTTTTCCCATCTGCTCACCTTATTACTTCAGCTTGGTCCACTACACAGGTGGCAGTGGTGCCCAGTCACCATCTTTCATGTGGTGGCAGCAGTAATGCACGGAGGTTTTTGGAGCTGTGGTCGTGATGACTAGCATTATGAGGCTGATGCTGACCTTGTTAAGTGTTAATGTTAGTTCGTCTGCAAGCAGGAGGTTGTCTTGAACATCTTCACGGCTGAGGTGACTGGTGCAGACTGGTTTTGGCCGACAGCATGCTATCAAGTCCTTTACGTTGGATGAAGTACTGAGAACGTGAGAGCTGAGCAGGACTATGAACATGAATCCAGCCGTCCTGTGTGGTGGGTATTTTCAACACAGTCTCATGGCGTACTTTTACCACGACACAAAACTGGAGGATGAGTTTTTGTTGAAGCCACGTGGGGACGTTTTCTTCAAGTGGTACTTCAACGGGTACGTTCAGGCATAAAGTTACTAAAATTGGTAAGATTAGGTCTGGGGCTTGGGGCAGGTTAAGATTAGAATCAGGATTTCATTAACATTCATAAATAAGAACACGTCTTAACAACCACCATTGAAATGAATGGGGACTGTGACGCGTACTATAATTACACAAAACAGCCGTGAAGTCGTGCTAATCATACCTAATTTACATGTTGTGTAATGTCGTGGTAAATGTACGCTTTCTTGTGAGATCGGGCTCGCATTTTAGAGCGGTCCAGCTCTGTGTTCCTAATGGCCCTGTTGTTTTCAAGTGTGTCCGATTATAGAAGTTTTTGAATCCTAAAAATGGCTCAACTGGGATAAGATTTGCAAAATGTTTATTGAAATCTTATCAATTAGCTGTTTTAGTGAAATAAATAGTTCTGTCATGTCAGGTATAGAAGAATAATTGTATGTAACACGGACAAAGCAAGCACACTTGATATACAGAAAGAGCCGGTGCTCATTGACACAAGTCAAGCCAGCTAACTAACTACAAGAGTTTATCAGTGTGCAAAGATAAAAGTTATGCTGCTAAATCAACATTTGTGAATGAAATTTGACCATACGACCCATAAATCTTACATTCAGGTGAGTGAAAAAATAGCAAGACAAATCTGTCTTTCTATGTGGAGTTTGCATGTTCACCCCGTGTCTGCGTAGGTTTTCTCCAGGTGCTCCGTTTCTCCTACAACTAAAAACATGTTCAATGTGCCTCCCTCTCCAGGACTACAGATGGAAATTAGCTGTAAAGCTAAAATCTGGTACAAGCGTCTCTGTCGTAGTGCTTAATGTAATTGTACACTGTCCCTAATAAACATTATCTTACCTTTATCTTCAGGAGGCAGACGAAATGTCCGTGTATCGGTTCATACTAGGGCTGTGCGATATGGCAAAAAGTTCACATCACGATTTTTTTGGAGCCAGATCACAATTTCGAATTTATCACGAATCTTGTAGACCTTTTATTTTCCTAATGTCTTTGAGGTAAATATAATTCAATAGTTAAATCTAGCTGTCAAAATCTGACCAGCGTTACCAGAAAAACAAACTCATCCCTTCAATAAAAAGTTAATAAAATAATTGATTAAGTAGAACATTGTGTATTGTTGCAAAACAAGTAAATGTGCTTTTCTGACATTAATAGCCACTTTCAGACATGAAAAAAGTCAAGTTTCCGTCATATGAATTGATATATTTTCATAAATCAAACCTGAAAAATTGCTAAAATTCAGTCCAAATAAGAAAGAAGACCAAATGTGCTATAAAGACTTTGACTTGGCAACTCTGAGACTATAGGTTGAAAAAAATAGTCTATGTACAGTATTCGAACGTACAGATGCATCAATCAGAGAAAAGGGAAATGAGACAATAAGTCGATTGAAAGTAGTTTCTCCAGCTTTTTTTTTTTTTTTCTCCAGCGTACCAGATACACAGTACAGTGTCACTTTCTGTGACGTCGACCAATAATCCTTCTCTTATTATTTACCTGAAGCTCTAAGCTATTCCAACGCAAACAGGGTTAAACACACCAAACAATACACGCAGATAAAAACACACAGACTGTAATGGACTGCTCTAACTTCTTACATAACTGACTACACTTTTATAAGTTGGATTAGAGATAAGAACCTCAGGGGAGGGAGAAGCCATGAGCCGCATTAGCATATCTGCACAGTCACTATTATCATGTTGGATGGTGCTAGGCTGTGGTGCAATTAGGGGTCATTACCGTAAAGCTCATAATACAAGTGCAGCTCGGAGTCACACACCAGACTCATTTGTTCAGAAGACTCATACAGACTTGTGCTCGTGGCCACTGCTTTGCCCAGAGCTCAGTCAGCCATATGAGAAGAAAACACGCACCATCCATCCAGCGTACGCTCATTTGCACAAGAAATGTATGATTAGACATAGGCCATTGGAGATAATTTACTCTTCTCATGAATGGGTGATACAAGCTACAAAGCAGTTTAAACATGCTGGTAATTTAAGTCTGCGTGTACTGAAAGAAAGAAATGAGAGTGCAAACATTATTAAGCATAGAATTTTGTCTTGTCTGTGACTGTTAGAAACAGAAGCAGAACAAATCATGAAGAAAATCTGTAGCACTTTAACTCTTTCACTGCCAACCCTTTTCTGGCTGTTTGAAAAAATATTTTCTCTATGTGTATTGATCATTTGTAATCATTCAAATGGTTTAAAAGTGATGTGATGTGATGTGATGTAAAATGCAATAGGTGAAAACTGGACTATAGCTAAGGACTAACAGGTTACAGTTGACCTGTGAACTGCAAGACTGTTGATCTTGTCATAGGTTTCGACAAAGTCTCAGTTCAGACTGTGGTCTGAGGTTTGAGTTTCTGAATGAGATCATGGAAATGGACACTCTGAAAAGCAACATTCAAACATGGCAAGAACCAAGAAGACTGGCGACCAATCAACGTTAACCTGGCTAAAAGAAGATTCTTCGACAACTGATAAAAGGACTTTCTTCTATTCCCTCTGTGGGGGTTGTAGGAGAAGTGAGGCGAGCACGCAATAGGAACACATGGGACAACTTTGCGAGGTTTAGAAATAGACGTCTCTTTGTAACTTTTGTGTTATCTGTTTGAATTCAAAGTAAATCTTATTCTAATTTGTATCGTTTTGAGTCCAGGTTGTTTTTCTAAACAGGATTACAGTCCGGGGAAAGATCAAAATTTCCCTAACACTGGCTTTGACCCTCCTTCTCTGCCAGGCTTTTTGCTAAATTTAAACAATATTCGCAGCTCCACAAAAAAAAAATAAAATGTGCAACTGGATCATGATTACATCAAAAGAGACCTACAAGTGTCTACGTTCATTTTTAAAAGTACTGTTATTCTATATTAATCTATTCTCTTTTTGTAGGAAGTTAAATGTCTTGTTTTCATTAGAGTTCAGTTTGATGGCAAACTTTGGAGAAAACGTCTTTTTACTAATTAAAACTGCATGTCAGTGTTTTTTTGTCTGTTCAACTTTTTGGTGAAAGAATATGAAGTACTACAATGAAATAATGTCTTTAGGATCAAAATATGAGGTTTACATGATTAAAATATTGAGGACAAGTGTCTTTTTTCATCTTTAAACCAACAAAAACTGTGTTACAAATGAGAAGGCAGCACATTTTTCTACTTTCTGATGTAGATTATATAGATTCATCTTTAGATTATATTTAACCCTCCAAACATGTGGAAATGTAGCAGTTTTACTTACTCTGACACCTTAGGCTCACTCACTGAAGAGGAAGTTTAGTTTTTTCTCCTCGAGACTAGCTGAATGTGCCTAGTCAAGTGGAATCGTGCTTTTCGTCATTTTAAAGACCAAATATCTGCTCTAAACTTACTCAACAATGTTTTTAGTTCAAGTTGTTTTTACCTGTAATCTGTTTGAAAAGAAAGCTGGCCCTTTAGAATAAGCTGATCACGTTAAACACAACTGACTGATGGATATGACACATGTATTTCCCTGATCCTGTGACTTCCTCTGTGTCCTTGTGCTCATGCAGTACCCCCCTCTGCTGTTGAATCTATGAAACTGCATCATGTTTTTGACTGAACACAGTCAACACATGCATCCCTCTATCACCACATAATGAAAGGTCTATGACAGATATTTTCGTCAGTGACAGGGAAAGAGTTAAAGGACCTCCACATTGCCTACCAACGTGTCACCTGAAAAATACTTAGTAGTACTTACAGTGATACTTACAGCAGTACTCACAGTTGGTGATACGTACTGGTAATACACCTATAATTTTCACCTGTATGTCTGAATAAACCATTCATTAATTAATTCACACTTATAATGGTTCCAGTTTTAATACTTAGTGTGCACATAGACAGCCCGATTTTGCCCTTTTGTCTTAGCCGGTCTTAGCGGATGGTCTTAAGTATTCCTCTGTTGGCCACTAGTGGCTCTCTCCAAGCTCTATACACTGTCAGTATAGAAGGTGTGGCTTCAGCCAGATGTGGGGATACAGTTTTGTTCATTGAACCCGACACATGCTCACGCCTGTGACAAGTGAGCAGCTGTGTTAGGATCACAGGCAAAAGTTACTGTAGCAGCAGCTTCAGTTTGGAAAAAAACTATAATAATAGAAGTCAACAGGCTTTATGTAAAAGAAAAGACACATTTTTAGACAAAGTTGTTAAAGTCTGTCAAGTAAATAGACTTTCACCAAATAGATTTCTATTATTACAGTTTTTTCACCAATAGTTTTCTATTATTACACTTTTTTTCCAAACTGAAGCTGCTGCTACAGTAACTTTTGCCTGTGATCACTGCTCACTTGTCACAGGCGTGAGCATGTGTCTGGTTCACTAAAGGAAACTGCACCCCCACATCTGGCTGAAGCCACACCTTCTATACTGACAGTGTATAGAGCTTGGAGAGAGCCACTAGTGGCCAACAGAGGAATAATTAAGACCATCCGCTAAGACCAGCTAGGACAAAGGGCAAAATCGGGCTGACAGTATTCCTTGTTTCAGTGTTGTGAGGAGGTATTAATGGTGCTGAATGAAAAGCTCAAAGAAAAGGTAATTATCATAGCTATAGCCTAAATAATATTAATTACAAAAATAGAAAAGACAAATGTTAGAAAAGCATAGATGTCTTTTTTTGAGGCGTCTAAAAATTGCAAACAATCGTAAATTCCTCTAGTGTGCAGCCGGCTTTAGCGGCATAAAACTCAATGGTGGATTTTTATATTATTATTATTACAACTATATCGCAATTACAAAGCATTTTCATAACCATCCACATAAAAATTATTTTCATAGACATCCTCCACAGAGTCATTTTTAGAGTCATGACTTGACAGATCAGCAGTGGCATCTTGATCTTCAGCATTACCAGCTCTTCCACAGACTGCAAAAAACAACAAAAAAGACAAGAATATTTATAAGTTAAAAGCAACACTACACAGTACAGTACAAAAATGACAACTATAACATAAGAAACATCTGAAAGTCCATGCTCACCTACTACCGCGTTACTAGTTCACCAATGCACAAAGCAAATTGGACACACAGTTCATTATTTTCCCACAGAGCTCTGAATTAAAATAACTAAAAAGCTCGGCAGAGGTCTAATGATGATCTATGGACATAAAATCAGCCCAGAAGCTCTCCAGCTCCACCTGTGACGTCACACATCTGAGAAAATTGGAATGAAGTGTTTTGGATTTTCAGAGAGAGATGACTTTCTAAACAGGATTCATCAAGCTAGCATGAATCTGCTCTTCTTCATAGGCTTAATTTCAACTTAGCTCTACTTTACATCTAGTTTGAGCCTGGTTTAGTGTTTGTTTCTGCTTTACGGCTGACTTTGTCCTGGTTTAGACCTGGTTTGATTTTGTATTAGTCTATAATGTTTGTTACACTTGTCATAAATGCCTTCACCTTCGTCATCCACTTCCACAAGATCAATATCTTCATAGCTATCGTCGTCACTCAGTACATCGGGATTGGCATAGTAGACTTCATCATGGTTTTCAGCACTTCAGCACCAGCACAATCTGGAACAAAGGCAAAGATAAAGAGCACTGAAAATGACTATTGTGACAACAGACTGAAGAGGAGCAGACGCCTGAAAAGTGGATCTTGCTACGATATTGGTCCCATGCTATTGCACCAAAAACAGCAACATTTATTATATTGTACTTTGCACAACGTCAGGTTTGTTTTGATGTTGCGTGATTAATTATATTTTGTTACACTGGGATAAATGCCTTCACCTTTGTCATCCATGTCTACAAGACCAATATTTGCGTAGCTTTCATTGTCACTCGGTACATCAGCAGTCGCATAGTAGACCTCCTCATGTTTGTTAGCATCTCCTGCACCAGCACAGTCTGGAACAAGGGGAAAAGATAAAGCACTTTAAAAGACTTATACTGCATTCAGACCAGACAGCGTTTAAGTGTCCAATTTCACGTGTTGAAGCGAATTTTGACGCAGAATATTTTCTAAACTGATGCCCCAAAAGGCACCCTAAACGCCCCAAAGCGCGTTGGGGGACAAAGACACTTTATACGCCCCAACGCGCTTCTCTGTGTTCCCGCTTTATGCAAAAGGCTTTGTTTTGCACTTGGGCATACGGAGGGAGGGAGAGAATAGAGGGTTGCTGCATTTATAAAACGTAGCTAGCTTACCCCGATAGGTGACAGCACAACTTTCTCTTCCTCCAGGATGTTTTTTTGCTGTCTCTGTACTCCTAATGAGCATTTTCAATCCACGTGAGCTCACAGTCTGTCCATATCATGGCTCATATTGTTTATTTTGATGTGTCAGTGTTGCCAGATTTTTAGAGAGCAACAAGCGTCCAAGCTCTTAAGGAAAACCCCAAAACAAGCCACCTTTCAATTTAAAAAGTCAGTAAACAGTCCTTCTTTCCTCTTGTGAGAGCAGCATGCCTCTGTGTCACAGGAAAGCAGTGTCTGATTGGTGGATGTGATCGTTCAGGCAATGACAGTTCAGCAGTGCGGCCAAAGCGTCCACTGCAGATTGAAGTGTCTACTTCACAAAATGCAAAAACAGATTCGCGCCGCAAATTTGCTGGATGCGCCAAGACCCGAGTTTGCATTGACGTAACATGGACGCCTTGGATGCTTCAACATTGTCTGGTCTGAAGACAGCATTATAAGTATAAAACCTTATTGTGACAATAGACACTGAGGTTAGGGTTAGGCAGAGGCATGCTTCTGGTTTATGACATTTTTTAACTCAAATGCACCTTGTGCGATGCAGCATAACAGTGGAAGAACCCCTCATCCGAAAGTACAAACCCCATCATAAACTTCTATCGGGATTTCAAAAAATGTGTTATTAAGAATTTAAATGCTTAACTCATATTCATTGTGCGATTGTTTTCTGTCTAAAAACACATCTATAACGTAACGTAACATTTGGCAAAACATCTTATTAACTCTGTAGTTTATAAATCTGCAAAAACAGAATTTAAATGGAATGTAGGTCTTACGACTTATAACTCACCACATAGATAAAATATACTGAGGCCTTTTGAAACTTTTTTTGTAAATTTATTTTTTTTAAATATAGCACTTTATAGTGGAGCCTGTACTTCTGGAACCAAGAAGTGGGCAGTCACCGTTGAGCTCCATTACCTCCTAAAATACAGTATTAAAATAACATTTTCAAATCATTCTACAAAGCACAACTTCAGGTTGATTTAATCACACTTGGCATAAATGACTCTACTAATCTTTGACAAACTACAAATAATAGTCTCTGTAGTTGATTATTGTACATTTATTCTTCTTCTCAGGAAGATGTTCCAAAGGCATCTCCTGGAGGAAACCTACCCAGACACGGGGAGAAACATGCATACTCCACAAAGAAAGGCCTGGGTCATGCAGGAGTTGAACCCACAACCTTCTTGTTGTGAGGCAAGAACGCTATCTGCTCTGCCACCGTGCCGTCTACTAAGTACAATGTTAGATTGGATTTGATGATATATTTTGATTACATTAGCTTAAATACTTTTACCTTTGTCATCCACCTTTTTGGAACGAACACTGTCATAATGGCTGTCAGAGTCGGCAGTGGCATAGTCGACCTTCTCGTGGTTTTCAGCATCTTTACCACGAGCACAATCTGGAACAAAGATAAAAAGATAAAGATGTGCAGTAGAGTAGAGAACAACTGTAATGTTATCTTGTGAAAGCAGACTCAGACTTAAGTTTTGAGTTGAGGATCTTCTCTTGTAGACCACAAAGACCACCAGCGCCAGAAGAACCAGGACCAGCAGTCCACCTCCAGCCGCTGCAGGGACAACCACCTGAAAAACTGAAAAACATGTCAAGAAAGCAGTCTAAAAGTGCTGCAACCAGGCCAGCCTATTCATCTGGGACATTATAAATGTGCAGCCATATTTCAGCCCAAATACTTTATTTACATTTTTATTCTTTAGTTATTTAACTTTTTTTAATTATGCTTTGAGGACAAACTGGACTGACACGTCACACAGAGACTTGAGAACCTCTTCTAAAAATACTGGCGCTAACCTTTTGGTCATCGGCTGATATTGTCAAAAACAACAAATACTGGTCAATACCAATATTGTTGCAATAAGTATTATAAATTATAAAGGACTGGTCGTATATAGCTTTTTTGTGACAGTCAAAAACATTAGTAAGTAAGTGGTATACTCATCTTATTGCGCCTCAGCCACTATTGCTTCGCTCTTTTAAAGTAGCTAACATGTTAACTTGTCTGTCTTGCACGCCTGACTTTTTTCTCCAACATAGTTATGCCATACACCAACACTTTGCATTGATGGCTATGGTACCAAAAGTTTGTATTTTAAAATATTTACTTCAGGGATTTGGGTAAGGTTAGGCATTAAGATTAGGGTTAGTCCTAGGTTAGTTAATTTAATTAAGTAAGTTAATTTGGTTAAGTAAAAGGATTTGGAAAAGGTATGTTAACCAGGAAGTGACATAACTGCGTTGGGGAAACTAAAGACGTGTCTTGTACTGGCTGAATTCTACAAGCTACAAACTGCAGTGATAAAAAAACTGGTATGGAGGAGTAAGGTGAATAGTAGTTACAGCTGCCCTGTACAAGTTAAAAGCAAGGCAATACACTGCACCATTGGCCCTTCCAACCACCACCGACTATTCACACACACCAGATCCATACAAGGCATTGTGGGTGAACTGTTTTGTCTAAAGACACAATAACATTTTCTCCTCCAGTCGTCCAACTGGTTCCTAAGAGTCAAGTGGTCCTCCATTCATGTATTGCTCAGGCCCAACCTGATCAGCTTCTGACATTGAGCATTGTCAAGCTGTTATGGCTCATCAGTTGTTAAAGGCTTTCAGGAGATTGAGCGTAGTTCTTTGAAACAAAATGTTTGAATTCCTTTAGGTCAGGAAACCACCTCGGCCCTGTGCAGCATTATCTGTCTCTCTATCTCTGTTAAACTGCACCACAGACACAACACTACTCAGCATCACAAAGCAATACTATGCATGACTTTCACCCAAATCAAATCAACTATGTGAAACCATTTTAGGTTTTCTTTGGGATCTTTTTGGGCTGTAATTCCCATCACTTTTCTCTCAGCAACTTCTTCTTTACCTCTAAAAATGACAAGTTGACGATAATTTTCTGGATAGTTAAGACATATTAGAACAGTAAATGTACTAAAATACTTGAACAACTAACATACCATTTCTTCATTACAATTTACTGTGTATAAAAAAGTCTATCTATCCCCTATTTGGGCCACTCTATACAGTATGTGGCGATTCAAATTTGGGTCTCAAAACCCAGTTTAGGGTGTGGTCAAAGGCAAATCTGCTGGACATCCAACATATAAAAACATGTTCTCATAACTTCTTTCTGATAATTATCCATTGATATTCCAAGTAAATAGGAAGAAATACTGACCAAAAAGAGGGAAAACAAATATGTTTATAAAATAAAGCAACCATCACCAGGCTCACAACAAAAAAAAAGAATGTAATCTAAATTCAAGCATGTGTGTATCAGTTATTGCTAATGATAATTTCACAATGACTTTGCTCATGTGTTGTAGAGGACTTACCCTGGGACACTGGAGTGACAGAGGCACTTTGAGGAGAGCTGTAGGTCTTTCCAAACACATCTTCTCTATAAACACAGTGGTACAGTCCATCGTGGTTGACGGTGCCTTGGGGAAAGCTAAACGTTGCTTGACTTATTTGTGAAGTTGAAACAGTTTTATTGGAATGCATCAGAACCATATATCCTCTTGACGATGCTGAGGACACAGAACAGGTGATCCGGACCTCCTGATCTAATGTGATCCATGCAGAGATCACTGGGGTTTGCACTGGAAAAGCAAAAACAAAGAACTAAATAAATATTAATGCATGGGAGCAGACAGATCTTTGGACAAACTGAACCCATGATTCTTAGACCAAAATAGTAATTGTTAGTGACTAGCTTAAATTCACAAATTGTGTCATAGGAAAGCCAAAGACAGAACCTATCCTAATCTTTCAGGTGAGATTTTCTCCTGCAGACGTGTGTGTCACATAATTTTAAACTTCAACTAAAGAGCCATCACAGGGTCGTAAAGCCTGGCACTGTCTGGCTGCTCTGATTGGCTGTTGCACAGTTATTTAAGGCTACACTACAGACAAAACTCAATTTGTTCCCTTTCCTGTTTAATAAATATTGGTAAAGTGTGTGACACTAGACTTAAAAAAAATGTGAGTTTTGACAACAACTCTGCAAATGTTGAAGTAATTGAGGTACAAAAAAAAAGACTTAAAAAAAATTAAGTGGAGAATATACAAAAATCTATTAAATGTTTTGAATTTGGGGAGAATTTATTTTACTTAAGTGAGGCTAAACACACGTTCAGAGACTAACTCCGCCCACAACTGCACCTCAAACAGGCTCACAAAAGTGGAGATGCCCGGAGGCCTTTTAAGAGACGCCCAGGTGGGTGTGAACAGATTGATGACAGCACCAAATATGAACAGTGAGCTTGGCAAATGATGTGACGGAGCAGTCCGGGTCCTGACCACTGACAGTCTATCTGAGGGAAGCTGTACTAGTCTTTGCTTACTTGCACGTCAAGATATTTTTAACTTTACAAAACACATGTATTAAACCTTTGCTTTAGTCTACATAGGCACATGAGCTCATTATGTGGGTATTGTCTAAAAATGAATATGAAAAACACTTCACTGACCCGGGCTTCGAACCAGCGCATCGTTGTACAAGCAGCTGCACTTCGCCCCACTCGCTCAACAAGCTGAGCCAAATGACGGCTGATATCAATGCGCAGCGAGTGATCGCTCTTCAACACTCCTCCGCAGCAGCCGGTGTCAGGGGGAGGAGTTTATTTATTCCCTTTGGGCGGCTCGTCTGCGCGTCAAGTCACTGTGACGTCAGAGTGTACTGAAAATGCACTGACAGCGTTTGCCCTGCGTGGCAGTGCAGCCGCGGTTTTTACACACATAACTGCAAAATGAGCGAGTTTGCACAAAAAAATCCAAAAAAGGCCTGGAAACAGTAGATAATTCATTTTTGACCCCATATACACAGTCCGACAGTGAAAAAAAGTTGATTCTGAGTTTAGTTTCTTTAATTTTTTTTTTTTTTTTTTTTTTTTGAGCATTTCCAGGTGTGTCATAGTTTGTTTTTTTTTAGCCAGATACTGAACAAAAAATAGTCAAGACTATTACAGCCTGTCAAAATTGTATTTTAGTTTTTAGTCAAATCTATTTTCCTCAAAAACTAAATAGGAGATTCAAATCTAATACGTCGGCAAAATATTACTTAAAGGTGATTTTCACACCGCACACACATATGAGGTTTTAAACGTGACATCACATTTACAACAACAAAAGTTAGCTACCTCGATTTTAAGTTAAAACTTGGCTCTATCTTTTTGCAAATTTGCTGACCCTGTTCTCTGAAATTCTTTTTATTTTTTTACATTTTAAACTAAAGCAAGTTTCACATTCACAGCCATGAATGTATTTATTTCTTCCTCTTCACCTGCAGTGTCGCACCTTAATCAGTGAAATAAAGCCTTAAATCTGGGACTGATGCAAATAGTAAATATTGTACTTAATTTTCACTTACTGCAGATCACGCCAGCGTCCTCCATGTGTGTACACTTATGTTTCAGACCAAAATTAGCTTTGGGACAGTGAACCAAAGCTTTCTCTTTTCCTGAACAGCCAACACTCTCAGCCAGATCTGACCCGTCCCGTGTCCGAACCGTCCTCCCATAATTGTATCTACCGCTGTCCCACAATCCAGCTGTCTGCAGACCACCTCCGCGTCAAGCTCTGTCCAGTAATCATCACACACTGTCCCCCATTCACCGCTGTGGAAGACCTCAACTCTGCCAAAACATCGTCCCGAACTGGAGCTCACCAGTCTGACATCGCCCTCTGCAAAAGACAGAAGAAGGAATTAGCACAATGAGTTAACAAAACGAGAGCAGACTTGAGCAAACCTGCGGACGGTGAAGACGGTCTGAGAAGATAAGCAAAGATTAAGACACATTTTACAAAGTGCATAATGATCTTGTCAATAATTTCAATAGTAAAAATATTAAAATGTCCGTCTAGATGTGTTGTGTGTGTCTGTGAAATGTATTGTGAAACCAGCCGACTGCATGCATTGAAAAAGGAAACCACTTTGACCACAACACTGCTTCCGTCTTGTTCTTTAGGGTTAAAAGCAAATCTGCTGCATCCTGTTGTAGATTAATATTTTTTATTAGGTATAATATATTGTCAAATGTACTGTATAAGTGTCTTTGTTTTGACCCATAGTTGTCTAATATGAAAACACTTAGTACCAATCAGATGCTGACCTTTGAAGTCCTTTCTACTACGAATAGCCCTGATGAAGACTCTCTAGTTGAACGCATTGGCGTGATTCACTATTAAACCACTGCAAAACTGAGAGCCTCTACCTTTTTTTCTTCATCCTTGTACTACTGTTTGAAATTAAGGCCTGTAGTCAAGAAAGTACTGTTTATATCATTTTCTGCATTTAAACACAAAGGATTTTGGACAATGAAAAAAAAAAAGTAAAATAAGCCACAGTCAACACTGAGTAAATACCGTCATTTAACTTTGCAAACCACGCAAACACATCGAAGAAGGCTCATAACTAACGCTGCTAAAAGTGCAGCATTAGTTATGAGCTAATGTTTTCGGGAAGTGATGTCATCAGAGCGTAATGAAGCGCTATTTGGCTGAAGTGGTTTGGAAAATGGTTCATTTCGGCCGAGCTGTGTTGAAGCAGAAGGGCCACCTTGTGATCCGCAGCAGAGCCTGGATCTGGGACACTTCAGTGACCTGGACTTTAATGTTTATGTTGGATCTGGTTTTAACAAATATTAACGGCTCTCAATGAAAAAATAAGTTTAGATCCCGTTTATCAATAAAAAAAAATAATAAATTATGGTGTGTATGTAGGGATAGGGATGAATAGATTTTGGATAAATGCAATGGGAGCTTTACTAAAGCCCAACATGCTAGGCATCTGATTAGAGTTCGGCAGGTTAAGAGTTTGAGCCCAGCTCAGATGAAGTTTTTTTTTAGAAATGAAAAATAAACAGATGAAATGCAAACATTCATACAGTTAAGCTACTAAATACAATATTGCTGGTTAATTTTCAATAATATCAGCGTTTATTTGTTTATGACACGGCTTTATTTTACATGCATACACGTTTTTGACCACAAGATAGCCCCGAAGGGCAAATGAACCACTTCTGCGAAGCATAACACTTGGCCCATTGTTCACATATACAATGAAGCGCCATTTGCCCATCACTTGCTATAGCAGGCATTGTAACATGGCTGTCTGTAGCACTCCGATGTTTCCCTAGCACACTGTGAATTGCTGTTTTATTTTTTAGCATTTTTTTCAAGTAACCCTCGCAACATCAATGCTTAATGCTTAATGTTAAGATGTTAGACTTTGTTTCACAAAATATGTTATTGCTTAGCAGTAAGAAATTTAAAATCTCTTCCTCCTTGAACATGTCACATGGTTTACATTCAGTAGCAGGGCAGAAACAAACTGTGAAATGTTGATGTCTGGATTTGTGCAACTTGTGAATTTAGACAATGCATCGGGGCCAATGGAGTATCTGCAGAGTCTTGTGATGTGGATAAGAACAGACGGATTAAACTGTGTCTTCGTTACACAGAGATGTTTATAAAGGATCGTCAAAAAATTACTGTTCCCGGATAAAGCAAATGTTCTTTGGTTTCCTTGATAACTTTTCCGTTGTGTCAATTGTTGACCTCAGGTCAATGCAAAAGAGGTAATTATGACAAGAAGCATTGGGTACACCCTCTCATTTATTAAAAATATGCGTTTTTGTGCAGAAACAGACTTTTTCCTCAATAGCATGGAGGTTTTACAGAAAATTATGAGTTTATTAAATTACAAAGTCATAACAATGGATTACTTTCAAATTTAATCTAAACAAAATAATAAAAAAAATAATTTAAAAAATCTGTATTTTGTTGCAGAATATGTGAATGACATTTGAGCTGGATCACTGTCCTTTACACCAACAAACAGACAAAGCACCAATCATGGAGTCACGCTTCAGTCCAGGACAAGTCCGAATTAGTCTTCACAGCCACGGTATTGGAGGATGCAGGAGCAGCACAACTCGCATTTTACAACCAGGAGGTCCCAGGATCTGTATCAATTGAAAGTCACACAGACTCCACAGTACAGTAGAAAGATGACATGGGATGAGAAATAACTGAATGTCCACACTCACCCACTACAGCATTAGGTATTATAGTCATAGTGCACCAATGCACAAAGCAAATTGGACACACAATTAATTTTTTCAGCTCAGATGCACTCCAGCTCCACCTGTGACGTCACACATCTGGGAAATGTATGTCCAAGACAAAATTAAAAAATCTTGAATTTCAGATCTTGAAATTTGGAATGAAGTGTTTTTGAATCTCAGGAGACGGCTTTTAAACAGGATTCATCAAACTAGCATGAATGAAGCGACAGCAAACACCAGATGTCATGATGAATGATATGATGAGTGTTACAACAAAGTTTAAGCTAGAAAAAGCAACCTGTGCATTAAGTGTCCTGTTAAAGAATCTCCATGAATGTTAAACGTCACCTTTGTCATCCACCTAAACCAGACCAATATCTATGTAGCTATCACAATCACTCTGTACATCAGTATCATCCTGGTTTGTAGCATCTCCAGCACCAGCACACTCTGGAACAAAGGCAAAGATAAAGGGCAATTCAACATAATTGTCCATGTCTGTAAAAATGTCTGTAAAGTTTACCTCGAATTTTACCTTAAAGGTTTAAAAACAGTAAACTCATTATTATGGTAACCAACTCACTCACCTTCAATATATTCATAGCAATCGTCGTCACTCGGTACATCAGGAGTGGCACAGTAGACTTTGTGGTTTTCAGCTTCTTCAGCACCAGCACAATCTGGAACAAACGCAAAGATAAAGAGCACTGTAAAGCACTGCCTATCGCCTCTCGTACACTGACTTCAAGGCGAGTTTGGTGCGAGACACGTGTGAATTTCTTGTGAAGTGCCTTGTACACCAGCTCCAGTTTACTGCGATCCATATTTGCCCAAAGCCTCACAGGTTCACATGGATTCGCGCGAGAATGCTTGTATAATAACTTGAAAGTCACAGCAGACTACAGCGACCTCTGACAAAAATAGACTCTAAAGAATCTTTCTGCAAACTCGTGTTACTCTTGGGCGTGCGCTCACACTGCTCCGAGGTCTGTTTACACGTGCACACTAGTTTTAAGCACTTTGTAAGACTTGCGAGAGTCTTGCGAGAATCCTGCCTTGCACCGAACTCGCACTTAGTGTACAGCAAGGGTCATTGTGACAACAGACTCTGATAAGGGGCAGGCACCTGAGTTGTGGATTTATTCTTGCTATGATTGAACCAAGTTAGGTAAAAGGTAATGGTAATGTTTATTAAGGAATGTACAATTTGCTTGTACCGGGTTCTAGCTTTACAGCTATTTCCATCTGTAGTCCACGAGTATCATGCACCTACCCCAAAAATAGCAAATTTTATAATATTGTACTGTGCACAACATCAGGGTTTGTTTTGATGTTACATGATTAAAAAATATGTTTCTGTCACTTTGAGATAAATGCTTTCACCTTTTTTCTCCTCCTCCACAAGACCAATATCGTCATAGGAATTGAACACATCTGCAATGGCAGAGCAGACCTTATTATGCTTTTTAGCATCTCCTGCACCAGCACCTGGAACAAAGAGAGAAAGAATAGGGTAGGCCTACAGTAAAAGACTCGTCAAGATTTCCAAAAAGCCAAGTGTAAAATAACCAAAAATTTTAGTTGAAGCTGTGTGGCGACATTTTCTTTGGGTTTAACAAATAAATTTGAATCTACCCCAAGCTCCAGTCCTAAACTTAGGACTTCTTTCAAGAGCAGGTTGTTCGATGCATCACATCTCACAACCCTCCACCTCCCCATCACCACCTCAGAGTCATCTTCCCTCTTCACCACCACCAGTGTCTTGGCTCTGGGGGGAATTCTCCTACTCTGTCAGCTTGTATTAATAAATATTTTCTTTAATGCGATTTTTTTTTGTCTGTTTGAGTCTGTCCAGGTTGAAATATTTGTAATGCGATTGTTTTCAGTCTAAAAACACATCCTGATTTAGAATGTGGCAAAATGTCTTAGTTACTTTTGAGTTTCTAAAGCTGTAAAAACAGGTTTTAAGTAAAGGTAGGTTTATTAGTAACCCGAGGACATTTATTATAAATGCTTTTTTAAGAACTATGGGGGATTTATAAGGGGAGCCTGTACTTCTAAAACCGAGGAGTGGACAGTCAGTTGTTTTTTGTAACACTTGGCATAAAGGACTTCACCTTTGTTATCCACGACCACAAGACCAATATCTTCATAGCTCTCGTCGTCACTCGATACATCAGGAGTGGAACAGTAAAATTCATCATGGTTTTCAGCTTTTCGGACACCAGCACAAACTAGAACAAAGGCAAATATAAAGATCACTGAATAGGACTGCCTTATTGTGGCAACAGACTCTGAAGAGGAGCAGACGCAGGAAATGTGGATCTTATTCTTGCTACGATTGAACCAAGTTGGGTCTCATATTACCCCAAAATGACATTTCATTTTGATGTTACGTAATTAAATACATTTTTGTCACATTGAGATAAATGCCTTCACCTTTGTTCACTACCTCCACAAGACCAATATCATCATAGTAATCGTCACTTGGTACATCTGCAATAGCATAGAAGACCTCATTATGTTTGCTAGCATCTCCTGCACCAGCACAAACTGAAACAAGGAGGAAGATAAAGAGCACAGTAAAAGATTCATAAGTATAAAGCCTCTGTAAGTATATTGTGTCAACAGACTCTGAAGTGGAGCAGAGACATCGTCAGTTGTGCTACTGGTTAATGACATTTTTTAACCCAAATACAACTCATGCTATGGAGCTCAACAGTGGAAGAACCTCATTATAAACTTCCATAGGGATTTAGAAAAAAATTAAAGAGTTTAAATCAGCCCAGTCTCTGAAGAAAACTTGGATATACAACGAAATTTCAAAAACATACAAGAAGCGCATTTTTACGTCAATATTTTATGAAAAGCCAAAATGTAAAATAACCACAAATTTTAGTTGAAGCGACGTGTCAACATTTTCTTTGGGTTTATTGGGAAAAGTTTAGTCAACCTCAAGCTTCAGATCTAAACTTACCCAAGAAGAACAGGGAGTCTGTACTTTTAAAACCAAGGAGTGGGCAGTCACTGTTGAGCTCCATTACCCCTTAAAATACTACATTAACATTTTCATCAATCAATCTACAAAGCACAACATGTTACACTTGTCATAAACGTCTTCACCTTGGTCATCCACCTCCACATTACCAATATCTTCATAGCTATTGTCGTCAGTCGGTGCATCAGGAGTCGAACAGTAGACTTTATTATGGTTTTGAGCATTTCCAGCACCAGCACAGACTAGAACAAAGGCAAAGATAAAGAGCACTGTAAAGGTCAAGGAAATAGGGGCAACAGACTCTGAAGAGACTCTGAAATGTGGATCTTATTCTTGCTATGATTGAACCAAGTTGGGATTCATGTTATTACCCCAAAAATAGCATTTTTTTTGTTTTGTTTTGATGTTACATGATTAAATATATTTTAGTTACACTGGGATAACTGCCTTCACCTTTGTCATCTACCTTCACCGGATTAACACTTTCATAGCTATGGCCGTCACTTGATAAATCAGCAGTGGTATAGTCAACCTCATATTGGATTTCATCATCTCTACCATGAGCACAATCTGGAACAAGGAGAAAAGGTTAAAGTTGTACATTAGAGAAGAGGAGAACGATATTGTTAAGTTGTGAAAACAGACTCAGAGTGAAGCTTTGAGTTGTGGATCTTCTTTTGTAGACCACAAAGAACACCAGCGCCAGAAGAACCAGGACCAGCAGCCCACCTCCAGCTGCTGCAGGGACAATCACCTGAGAAACTGAAAAACATGTCAAGAAAGCTATTCAAAAGTGCTACAACCATCCCTACTGGCAACCGCCTGTTTTAACGATGGTAAAGAGAGTCTCCATTAATGGATAATATTCTTTCATTCTTTTTATACCGCTTGGGGGGAAACCAGAGAAAACCTACGGATACTTGGGGAGAACATGCAAACTCCACCCAGAGAGATCATGAGTTTTTGATATGGTCTGACTCAGGAGTCAAACCTACGATCTCCTTATTGGGAAGCCAGAGCTCTAACCACTCTGCTGTGCGCCCCAGATACTACAATTTGCATTTAGACTGTAACAATCAAGTGTGAAGATGTGCTTAATTTAGAGGAGGTTTGATATAGATTTTCTGACCTGCTATGGCCGATAGCAGGTCACATATTTTCTGATGACATTATTTAAATTCAAAAGTCAAAAGACCACAAACTTACCCCTCATTTTAGTAAACATGTTACCATATTTTAGCCCAAATGTTTGTTTTAATCTTTAGCTTAAAAAAAAAAAAAGAAAAAAAGATGCTTTGGGGATAAACTGGGACTGACACGTCACACAGAGACGTGAGATTGCCGTTGGTGTTGAGCCTAGTGACGGTTTCTGTGTTACTTTATTTTATGAACAAATTTGCTTCCCCATTTATGGTTAAGAGCTGCAACAGTCTCCAGAGAAAACGTAGATATACAACAACAGGTAAGTTTAGACTTCCACTGAATAAAATGGGTAAGTTTAGGTCTGGGGCTTGGCTTAGGTTGAGACTTACTCGCTAAACCCAAAGAAAATGTCGCCACGTGGTGGAATTAAGGTTCTGGAACTGAGCCCGAACCCATCTGAGCCCACATTTGTCGCTTAGTTGTCAGGCCAAGACCAGGATCGGGTCAAGACACAGAACCGCACTAAACACGTGCGCTCCGCGGATGATTGACAGTCACGCCAGAACACAGTGCAAAACCACTGCAGTGACAAAAAGCGAGTGTTTGAAGTCGCCAACTGTTACGTGCCATTGGTGGTGGTCTAGGGTTAGGGACGCAAACTGAAGATGTAAAAAAACGGGTGTAGAACAAAACAGGAGCGTGAGGATTTGAAAAAGGAATCACAAAATTTATTGTACAAAAATTAAATTGATACAAAAACAAATTAAAGTAAATAACTCAAAAAGCTGCAGCATGGTGGACCCACTTGTCGAGTTGATTGTGTGGACTCGGGCCTTTTATACCCTGGACCATTTGCTGGGAGCCGGTGATGGTGATGTGGTGGGTGGAGCGAGCTGGAGTGAGAGGCAAGGCAAAATAGGCAAAAGACATGGCCCATAACACCAACTACTGGTAGGTGCATTTGATGTGCGCCGCGGGTGAGGAGTGGGAGGGAGACAAGTGCACACTACAGGTTACACAGTTACCTTTGTATGTACAGTTTGCACAGTGAGAAAATAAGATCGAGTGAGTAGAAAGGAAGCGCTTCTGGTAGAGACACATTGTACAGTAATGTGCTTTTTCTGTCATTAAAATGCCGCAGTTCAGTGGCTGGCTGGCTTCAGGCTCGGGTTCAGACACAGAGAATGACTCAGGTTCCGGTCGGGTTCAGATGTGTGCGAGTCGGGCAGGATTTTTTGGGCCTGATCTAAGCTCTATCACGTTGCTTCAATCAAAATATCAGTTATAGCTAGAGGAGAACAAATTCACAATGACTTTGCTCATGTGTTGTGTAGGACTTACCCTGGGACACTGGGGTGACAGAGGCACTTTGAGGAGAGCTGTAGGTCTTTCCAAACACATCTTCTCTATAAACACAGTGGTACAGTCCATCATGGCTGAGGGTGTCCCGAAAGAAGATGAACGTTGCTTGACTCATTTTTGAAGTTGAAATTATTTTATTGGAATGCATCAGAACCATATATCCTCTTGACGATATTGAAGACACAGAACAGGTGATCCGGACCTCCTGATCTAAAGTGATCCATGAAGAGATCACTGGGGTTTGCACTGGAAAAGCAAAAACAAAGAACTAAGTCAAAACTGATTCATGGGAGCATACAGATCTTTGGACAAACTGAACCCATGATTCCTAGTCCAAAATAGTCATCTTTAGTCCGCTAAAAAATTAGCTGCCTTTTACTTGTGCAAAACATATTAATAATAGGATTAACTTCAGTTTTCTTATTCTGTCATTCAGACAGACAGAAACATAACCTAATCCTTACACTTCAGGTGAGACTTTCCACTGCAAACTTGTGCGTCACATGATTTTAAACATGATTGATTTTACAGAATGCAGCTCTCTGATTGGCTGTGGTTGGCTGGTCCTTTCCATTTTCACTTTGTTGTTTATTAAAAGACTTTATAAGCCATAATTGCAATCAAATGAAGACATGTTGTTATTAATCATGTGCCGACAGATTTATGAGAGGAAGGTGTGTTGTGTGTGCAGTGTAAAAATCAACTACCCCACCTTTATAAAGGATTTAAATTTCAATAAATCTTTCCACACATGGTTTAATTATCATTCCAGTTTCTTGAAAATTTCTATTTTGTTGAGTATCTGAAAAAAGCATACCATGAAGCATCTGGAAAGGTTAAATATAAATATGTCTCATCTGTCAACACCAGCTATACCAATCTGTATATCTACCAAAAAAGTTTTTGGTGGAAATTCGATTGTGTTTTTCTTTTGCTTGGAGAAAGTTTTCACTTCTGGACATCAGAGGCTAAAACTACAGGGCTGCAGCTTGAAAAAGACTCCATCCATTTGCCTGAACTCCAAAGGGTTCAGAAACGGTTTCAGTTTTAAATGTAGACCATTTTTATTAGATGTGTGAGGGAAAATAGGCTGGAATGAGAGGGGAAAACTTATTTTTACAAACAACCAAGAATACTGGAGAGGACCATCCAGGCACAGTCAATCAGAGTGCTGCTTTCGGCTCCTAAATTCTTTATTATTCTATTCAGACAGTACTGAGTGATCTCATTTGTTCACAAAGTGCTGCATTTATCATGTACTTATAGTACAAAACTCAAAGATTATTATTTTACAACAAACAAACATTTGTTTGACTAACTTTAAGTTTAACCTTTCTCCCTTTTGGCTAATTTGCTGACCCTGTTATCTGACATTTTGGTCACGTTTTCATGTAACATGCTGAAAACATTTTAATCCTTTTGTTTCCTGACATTTTTGTGAAACTACACCACAAGTTTCACATTGACTTTTTTAAATGTATTTATTCATTCTTCTTCATCTACAATGTCTCGCCTTAATCAGTGAAAAATATTATTTAATTTAATCTGGTGCTAAAGCAAATAGCAAAAGAGTACACAATTTTCACTTACTGCAGATCACGCCAGCGTCCTCCATGTGTGTACACTTATGTTTCAGACCAAAATTAGCTTTGGGACAGTGAACCAAAGCTTTCTCTTTTCCTGAACAGCCAACACCTCTCAGCCAGATCTGACCCGTCCCGTGTCCGAACCGTCCTCCCATAATTGTATCTACCGCTGTCCCACAATCCAGCTGTCTGCAGACCACCTCCGCATCACGCTCTGTCCAGTAATCATCACACACTGTCCCCCATTCATCGCTGTGGAAGACCTCAACTCTGCCAAAACACCGTCCCGAACCGGAGCTCACCAGTCTGACATCGCCCTCTGCAAAAGATGAAAGAAGAAATTAACCCATTTAACACAATAAGTTAACAAAACGAGAGCAGACTTGAGCAAACCTGTAGATGGTGAAGATGGTCTGAGCAGATAAGCAAAGATTAAGACAAATTCAACGAGATGCATAATGATCTTGTCAGTAATTTCATTAAAAAAACAATTATGAAAATGTAAGTGTTGATGTGTGTGTGTTCGTAAAATGTATTGTGAAACTAGCCGACTGCAGATGCAATAAAATAGGAAACCACGTTGGCCACAAAACTACTTCCTTTTTATTATTTATGGTTAAAAGCAAATCTGCTGCATCCTATTGTAAATTATATTTTACAATCCGTTGCACTTGCCTGATGGCACCATGATGTTTGTAAATTCTCTAAAAGGCAGTCTGTGAATTGAGTGGCTCGGCCGATTCCCCTCTATTGACGAAGTGGAAGAAAATGTCAGCTACGCCAAGTTTTTGCTCCCTCTAACCTGTTTGCACATGAGCAAATGCTTGATAAGTGTTTAAATTTAAAAAAGCTACAGTAATTCCAAGTACATTTCTGAACTGCGATTTCGATCCATAAGACGCTCCTCTTGTGATTTTTTGATTAGTAATCAGACACTAAATTAATACCAAGTCTCTATCCAACTTCTTGTCTAACTTTTGGAATTTGCAAACTGTAGTAGTTCGCATCTATATTTTCATACAGGTGCAGTACCAATAAATATCAAAGAGACCTCAAATCTTTGTTTAAATCTAGTTCCTAGCGCTTTTTGCCATGTGATTATTATTATCCACATAAAAGTTTGGCTTCAACCTTGGCTTTGGAGCAGTTTCTTACGCCGGGCTCATACTGCATCAGTCAGTATACGGAGGCTTTTGTTTCTTGAAAAGTAATAAGAGGCTCTCACACAGCAATTCATCCAGTCCAGTGAGCCGCGCGGATCTGCTCCGGTGGTCCGGATTGTTTCCGTTTCAAGTAATTTTTCCGGACTGCCGGAGCGCTCCAGGGCCCTTTTTGGTGAAGTTGTGAAGACAAGACACGACAAACAGGAAATAAAGCGAGCGCAAGTGAAGTGAATCTGGTGGTTTTCAAAATAAAAACATTACATTTCTACTACTACAATAAATATGGCAAAATGCTCGACATATACACGACTATTGAACACACATGATGTAAATAAATGTCTCTACTTACCCATTGTGCAGCAAAAATGACGTGAATGAATGAATAATGTGAATAAGCCCAAAACTTGGCACAAGTGTTCTTTGTTTACATATCCATTTGCCAGAGATGCGTAAACTCCCCGAAATTCCCAAGTTGAACGTGAATCCCCATGAACTCGTGGTCTCGCGAGGCCAGCAGAGTCCGTACATACGCATGCATATTCTGGTCACAGTGTGAGTGACAACCGGACCCGATCTGGATCTGGACTGAATGCAGTGGGAGCCTGGGTTAGAGACGTAAACTGAAAGTGACGTGGATCACCAAGTACAGCCAATCAGAGTACTAATTACATTTTTCTATTTGAAGAAAAAATGTACACAGCCGTCAAATTTTTGTCACAAAATGCTACTTACCCGTCCCTGCCCAGTACGTCTATCGCTCTTTTCTTCTTCATTCTTTCTCCGACCCACTCTTCATCATGTTACCAGTGTACTGTGTTTTGTTACGTGTGTGTGTGTTTTTTTTTGTATACTTTGCATTTTATGTTCGGAAGACAAGGTGGCGCGCAAAAGCTGCAGCGGCCTGGAGGCTCACTGCAAACGTAAATTCCTTGTGACAATAACAATAAATGTTTCTGTTTTGTTCTATTCTATTCACTAAATAAAATAAGAAAATCCTACATCCGGTGCAACTTTCCTCTATGGAGAAAAACTATTTGTCAACAGTAGTTTTACCCTTTTGCCTAAACCCTGGATAGCTCTTTAGGCACACAACTCCAAGTAATTACCATAATTAACTTAACGTGGATTTTTTTTTTTTTTTTTTTTTTTTTTTTTTTAAAAAACCTTTATTGTGAAAATAACAAATACATACACAGCATCACCATCCATAACCGCAACAACAACACAGACAAACATGACAGTACACAAATAAAACACAACAGTAGAGCATACAGTAGCTGTGTGAGTGTAAGGGTGCAAATGTGTGGGTGTGGGTGCATGTGGTGCATGTGTATGCGTGTACTTTACAGAGTGAATGATCTATATATAGCTATCATTATGTTGACTACCACATTTAACTGAGGTATTGTAGTTTGTAGTTTCCATTGTCCCCACTTTCACAATTCAATTATTATAATAAGCAAGGCCAAAAACTTCCCTCCGAATTCCTTCAGATTTTATTTAATTGTCATTAGTATTTTTTTTTTTTTTTTTTTTGTATGCGTGTGTGTGGGTGCATTAAAAGAAGGGAGCAATGCAAGTGTCTCTACTTGGACAGACGATATCCCAAGGAAACCACCTCTTGCTTGTCCTACCAGCTGAGTTTTGAGATGATTTTTTTTTTTTTTTTTTTTTTTTTTTTTTTTGTGTAGTGTAATAAAAACAAAACAAAACAAAACACATGAAAGAATTGGAGGTTAGGAGGGCGTTCAAGTCCGGCTGTTGTTTTGTTCAGCCTGATCATTTACTCATTTGAACAATTAGTAATAGTGACAATGAGGACAAGGTTGGTACTTTAACAGCAATGGTGTTAATTGTAATAGAAGAGTTTAGGATTTTGTTCATAATATTAAATAATTAAGTTACAGAATAGGAAGTAAAAAAGAGAAAGAAAAATAACATGAACAGTGAAAATAATAATAATAGTAAGAATAGTTGTAATAATAATGGTACTAATACTAATGTCAGTAGTAAAAGTAATTGATAATAAAAAGATAATGAATAAGAGGGTACATACATACATACATGCATACATACTTACATACATACATACATACATACATACATAAATGCGTAAACATACATAATATATACGTGTGTGTGTATTCAAATAAATGTACCCATATACAAATGAATGCTTGTGTGTGTAGTTTAGTATGTAGTGTTTGGTGGAGTTGGCTCACAGATGAATAGGGTTGCTATGTGATTGAAAGATAGATGGGTTCAGAGACGTGTGTGTGGGGGGGGGGGGTCACAAATGTAGAGGTCAGAAAGTGTTGGATGGAATATTCATTTTCAAATGAATAATTATCAGGGGGAATGTGTATTCCATTGAGATGAAGTCAATTAATAGGTTTTTCCATGATTGGTGCTTATTTTGTTCCGGGTTTTCCAGTTCATGAGGATAGTTTTCTTGGCGATGGTTAGAGCTATGAGGAGTGTTTTGGTTATTGTTCGTCATGATTACTGTAAGATCCCCTAGCAAGCAGAGGGAGGGTTTAATGGGATGTGGCATCCCACTGTGGTGGATAGTGTTTGTGACCTCTTCCCAAAGTGTTGGATAGGTGTGCAGTGCAGGTTGCATGAATGTATGTGTCTGAGCAGTTCTGAGCAGTGTGTACAATGTCTGTTGTGAACCCCATTTTTGCTAGTCTGTTACCTGTGTAATGTGCTCTGTGCAATGTCTTAAAATGTCTAAAAACTTAACGTGGATTTGATTAGACTTGTTTTTAGATTATTGTTGGCAGCCTCTCTGTTCGATAACCTGGTCCATGCTCCTTATCGGGCTCTTGTATGTTCTGTACACAGCTGTATATACCTCCATAACCAAACACGCACCTCCGCTGAGACCCTCTGACACCTCATTTATCAAGCCGGGCTATTTTAATGCTTTAATTAGCTGTAAACTCTCAGGCGGTGTGGTCTAACCCAAGTCGGTGTGCTTCCAGTGAACGAACTTCTATAGAAATCTGCTTTGTGTGTGTAGGTGGCTATGCTGGTCAAAAGGTGTAGTGCTGAGGCCTTGTCCAGTGATAATTTAAAAGCAAATTGCAAAAATGTGGAGCTGACTTAGTATCTGTAAATACAATTTACTGTATTTGATCCTTTGCTGCTTGGTTCTCCATAACAAGCATTTATCTAGAGCTATGTTAAGTTAATGTTTATATATATTATAAATTCCACAAATATAAAGCATTAATATTCATTCATTCATTTTCTACCGCTTAATCCCGTTAGGGGTCGCGGTTGACTGGAGCCTATCCTAGTGTCTTTGGGCCTTAGGCGGGGAACACCCTGGACAGTGGCCAACTCGTCACAGGGTTAGACAGACAACCATTCATTATCTCAGTCATTCACTAAGTTTGAAATTTACAGTGATGCCCAATTAACCTAAACATGCATGTTTTTGGAGGTGGAAACCGGAGTGCCCGGAGAAAACCCACGGTGACACGGGGAGAACATGCAAACTCCACCCAGAGAGATTGTGAGATGTTGATATGGTCCGACCCGGGAGTCGAACCCACGACCTCCTTATTGGGAAGCCAGAGCTCTAACCACTTGGCTACCGTGCATCCACATTAATAGTTGATTTAAAATGTTAAAACAGATTGAATGTTGGAGACCAAATTTTGTGGTACTGCATCACGCATCTCTGACCAGAGACCAAAAATTCTGGCTCTTTGGAAAATAAAGTTGAATAGCCTTGCCGTATATATTGAACGATGTGAAAAAGCGTAAAATATACCAGAGTTTTGGTTAAAGCCACGTGGGGACATTTTCTTGAGGTTTAGGACTCGGGCTTAGGTTAGGTTAAGATTAGGAAAAGGATTTTGTAAAAATATACAGTACATAAATAAAACACATCTTTACGACCACCATAAAAATTAACTGAGGCTTCAACGCATGTCATGTTTACGGAAAAAAAGGCGTGAAATCATGCTGCTAATCACATGTCCTATGATGTTGCGATATATATATATATATATATGTATACGCTTTTTTGTGAGATCGGGCTCGGTGCATCTGCCCTGTGATGGCGACCCTTAATATGTAAAATAAAGAAGAAACATTGCCTCATTCTCTGTAAATAAATGTAACGTTTTGTGCTTGTAAGTGCGTGAGTCTTTCTTATGAGCATTGCGAGCGTCTTCAACACACCTGCTTAAATTTTGCGCAAAGGAAGAAATATAAATAAATTACTTTTGCTCAACTTAAAAATTAAACAAAACATTTGCACTTGTCCTGATATAACTTTAAATCGGTTGCTTGTGTGTTGAGCAACTTGCCACTCTCTCACAGTTGCATGGTACAAGCAGGAAGTTGGTCAGATGATATCATCTTCTCTAAATGAGTCTTTTTGTTCTTCTTTGTTTCCATCTGCTCTTTTGTTAAAATCTAGCTGTATTTCTAGTTGCTGTATTTCTGGACTATAGGTTTCCAAAACTATATCTTTCCCTAATTAAACAGATCAAATCCGTTATGTTCATATGTGCTAATTACATTTGAGCGAGGCTTTTTCTAATTCTTTCCTGTTGATTTCTCATTCTGGTTTGGAGGCTGGAGGCACATGCGGTCTCTTTGCGTGACCTTTCTAAATGAGTTTCATCAGAGTTTAATCAGAGCTGTTTCAGTATTAATAACATAATTTCCTTTTGTGGATGATAAGAAGAACTCATGCTTTTCTTCAGTCGGATGAGTATGAGCCAAATAAAATGTCTGTTCATCTGGCTCATTGCATTGCAGCTTTTGTCATTTTTTTAATAAACATGAAACTGCTGTTGTGTAATGTGTGTGTATCTGTCCATTTATGTGTATTTTTGTATTTATGTCTTTATTCATTTATTTATTAATCTTGATTCTTTCATATTCAAAAACACTAGTGCCCAAAGCGTTCAGTCTTCTGAGTGGTTTCTTCTGCTATTGTTAATCTCAGTGATTGAACTGACCTTTTTAATATGTTACCAAAAGAGTTTTTTAAACACTAAGGAAAGTGACAAAAAAACTGCTGTGACACTTGGACACGGTAATAACATGGAGTCATTTCTCCAGACCGAGTGGATCTGACATTAGCATAAAAGTTGAATAAATACTTTCTTACACTGGGCATTATTGCTGGACAAAGCAAAAGTATTGTATCAAGCATTACTACTTACACCAAGGGTTTCCAATTGTTTCAGTCTGCCATGCAACCAAGTCGTGACCATTTAAGTTGGAAAACCATTCAATATGTTGTCAAACTGTATTTATTTTAATAGTGATGTCCTTCCTGACCAAAATTCACCCAAACATGCTGCATTCAGTTAAAAAAAAACATTAAATGCTGAGTCATAATTGTAAAGTTACATTTTGAAATCAACTCACGACCCCCAGGTTTTGCTTGTTGGGTCCCGAACCCCACTTTGAGAACCACTAACCTGTTTTTGCTTCCAGGTTTTATGAACTGAACTCAGAGATACACATTGTTTTTGTATCTTTCAGACATTTCTCTGAAATAGTTCACAAATCTGTCTAAATCTGTGAGCACTGAGTCATAAATAGCATGAATATTTCTCGTGCATCGGTTGACCGAGCCCGATCTCACAAGAAAGCGTACATTTACCACGACATTACACAACATGTAAATGAGGTATGATTAGCACGAGTCCACAGCTGTTTTGTGTTATATTATAGTACGCATCACAGTACGCATTTATGAATATTAATGAAATCTTGATTCTAATCTTAACCTGCCCCAAGCCCCAGACCTAATCTTACCCATTTTAGTAACTTTATGCCTGAACTTACCCGTTTCACTTGAAGAAAACGTCCCCACATGGCTTCAACCAAAACTCGTCCTATTTTGACGCTGTGAAATCTCGTGTCATTTTTACTCTTTTTCATATCGTGCTAAATGTACGGCGTAACATAAGTACTGAAAATAGCTGTGAACTCTGTTTTTGTGTCATGGTAAAAGTATGCCATCTAGTGAGACTGTATTGGTTGTCCACGGTTGACATTGATGTTCAGTTTCTGCACAGAGCACAATGCCACAGATTTCTCACAACATGTGTATGTCCAACAAAGCTGTTGTCCTGCAAAAATGTAAATTTCTCTTCCTCAAGCCATCATCAGAGATGTTTTAGGACATTGTAAATTCAGTCAGATTGAAGTGTAGCATAGATGTTGACAGTTTTGTATTGGCAAATATGACGAATAAATGTGCTTTTCATTGTGCATCTATTGTAATCACTCCGAGAAGATTCCATCACTGTTATAACTACTGTCCTAATTTGCTCGACCATGTGAAGACATTTACAAGCTACAGGAGTGAATCAGAGAAGTGTTTTTGAGTTTGCAGACTGATGGTGAGAGGAAGAGAAAGAAGACATAATTACCGTGTTTGATTATTTGCTGACGCTGTTCCCATCCTCTGTGATTAGGTGTCATCATGGTACACTTTATGTAAGCCGTTAGCCTTCATTAGCTCAGTGATGGAATAGAAATTACACATGAAAGCTCCACCATCCTCTCAGTCCTACAGGCCACGAGGGAGTTTAGTTTGTGTGGGTGTGGATTTCACTGTGGTAACGGAGATTAAAAGTGGAACTAAACAGCTCAAATCTACCAAAACAACCCACATGCACTGCTAAACTGAGCAATGATGCTACGTGAACTCTAATCAAGTATTTTTATAGATTTTTTATTTTTTTTTTAGTGCAAGCATAGCAAAGAAAAGACCATGCAAGTACAACCACCCACCCTATGTTGAATCTGTACTGTATAAACATTATAATCACACCAAGTCGAAACATTTAGTTCACAATCCTTGAAACAGTTGGTCAGCAGACATACTTTTAAACCAAACTATAAATGGCAAACATATGTCATGATACTTTGCAATAGAGCCCTTAACAGTGCATCTTATCTTTTCCAAGTGAATATGACTCATAACCTTACCAAAACCGTGGCCACTCGTTGGTGGATTTGGGTCTTTCCATTTACGTAAAATAAGCCTTTGTGCAAGAGTGAACAAAATGCAATCATGTTTTTTTGGGATCCACTTAAAAGACTGGTTCCTGTAGTCACCCAAAAAATGCAACCAACGGACACGGATGTATAATTGTCTTGCAAATGTTTGAGAATACTTCAAAAATAAACTCCAGTATGGAGCTTTGGGCGAGTCCAAAACATATGTAGGAGTGTAGCAGGTGTTTGTTTGCAATGGTCACATGCAGAGTCCAAACTTACAATTATTAGTATTATTAATATTTAAAAGACAAGGCTAGTTCCTGAGGTTCTCAGAATCCGAGGTGTTTCACAATACACTAAGACATCTGAGATGAAGCCCTATTATGATGCTAGGCTCAAACAGAAGCAGAGCTGTTCTAAATCTGTTAATTGAACACTAAAGTTAGTGCAAAGACCTGGGTCCCCCAGACCGGGTTCACTTTGGAGCGGTTTAGATCGCTTATGTTAATGATGATGAGCGTTTCCACTGCAGGTCCAGTTCTGCTACTTGGCCGCTGATGTCACTCACACATTTCACAGCTTTCTTAATAAATAAAAAAGAAAATGTACTGAATTGTATACTTTTTCTTCCTCGCGTCAATCTGAGCGTTCACAAAAAAGACGCATTATAATTTTACGTCTGTGCATTTTGTGACATGAAGGATCACGCTGGTGTAAACAAAAACTACATTCTGGTTTACCGGTCATGTTTATATAATTTATTTAACTTTTTTTTGCAAAGTCTCTGGGACTCTATGATGCTTATTAAACGCGTTTTGTTTAATGCTTTGAGGCTGGATTATGTTGGACACATAACATACAGGATTTATACTTTTGTACAGTGTTTTGCCTCGGCAAACAGGAAACAGCTGATGCTAATGCGCTAGCTTTGCTTTGCTAAGTCTATCGGAGGAACAAATCAGTGGAAATGCGGCGGTTTGACAGGGGATCAAGTCGGCGTTAGGTGAGGAACATTATTTCATGTTTCTGTCTGCTCTTTTTCTGTGTTTTCTCTTGTCCAACCATCGAGCCTAAAGGGGAGACCGCTGGGTGATCTGCTCCAGGGTCCTGGCTAAAGGCAGGGCCGAAAGCGGCTCGCTATGGACCCAGCAAACGCTGCGGAATGGGTCGCTTTGCACAGTGGAAACAGCATAGGACCGTACCGCCCAATCTGAGCTATGGAAACAGGGCTGTAGATACGTTTAGGGCTGGGGCTTCTAGGTTAAAATTTACAGCCAACACACATATAAAGTTCACAGTGATGTTTAATCTAAGTAGTACAACCCAAACTATTAGCAACTAAAGCTGACATTCTGATTTAACCTGTACATTGTAAAAGTCCTCACACTCTCCATATGGTAATTACTGTACTAATTAAGCTGTGGTGCTCTGCCTGTCAGCAGGAGCTCTGTGAACACGAGAGCCCCGCTGTGCTCTCACCAGGGGGCAGGACGAACATGAAACTGCACCGTACGCACAAACCCACACTGACAACTGTGGCTGACCCTGTGATCATGTGACACTGTGTGAAAAGCACTCCAACATGTGAAGGGCTGCAGCGGTCAACTTTTGGGTTTAGCCTAATTCAAAGAGCTTCAGTCCTATATCTGATGGAGTGTCTGTTCTCTGTGCTCTCATTTTTCATGCTAAGATCAAGACAAAGTTGTGTTCCATGTACATTCTGTGGGGGCTTAAGGGTCAAAACTGTTGGTCCATTTGATAAAAGAGAAATTGTAAAGACATTCTTCGACATTGTGAATAAATGGCAAAAATAGGACAAGTTTAAAAATGTGTTTATTTTCTTTCATTCATGTTTGTTAAATTAATAATCTTGGCAAGTCCTCAAGTCCTGTTGTCATGATTTTGGGCTATACAAAAATAAATTGATTTAGTAAAATGTTTCTGTTTTTCCTCTGGAAAGTTTTTGTTAAAATGTAATAAAATTGTTGTCACGGCAACAGTGCAGACTTGTTTGCAAATGGCGGTGGAAGAGTTATGGCATTTTTAATGTTGAACAACCCTTTTTTTATTTGTCAAACAGATTAAAAGCATCTTATTTAACCATAGAAAGGTACTGAGTTTCTCTGTGTGTGATCCTAAATTCTGTGTCGGTGACAAACATGAGAGAAACAGTATTGTAGTTTTTTATGCTTTTCTGACACTGTTTACCTGATTTTCTTTTTTTTATATACATGTCACATACACACTCAGTATTGAAATTGAGGCTGCTGTAACTAATATCAGATTATAACTGGTTTTTTTTTTAGTTTTTTTTTTAGTAGTGTTTGGCAGCCTGATGCATCCGCTGGTTTCTTTTCACTTTGTGGATTCAATCTGACATCGCATCATTGAGGTTTGTTCGCTAAGTAGGCAAGACCCTTTTTTATTTAACAAATCACTGCTTTTTGCTTGTTTTGTCGTTCAGGAAGTAGAGCAGAAATGTTTGTGTCAATGATTGTTTCCGTTTCTATGTGGTAAACTTACAAAATAAAAGGCATGGCATCATTTTTCCAAGTTAACATTTGACACAAGGTAAATAAGTAGAATGTATACAGTTCATCTCAACTCGGTGGTTCTGGCCAACACATCGCTCTGCTCCTGTTTGCTGATTGGTTGACCGTACTTCCTGCTTTTGGGAACCGTCTGCCTTTTCTGACCTAGAGCTGGAGCGAAATGAACCTGAGTGGAGGCACTAAGAATTCTATGATGTCCTCTGCATAAACTACATATCTATATATTAGTTTGGTGATAGTCCTTGTGGTAATTCTAATAGTTTTACAGCAATCAAGTTGCAAACTATGAAGAAATTTACAAATCAAAGTTAAAAGAAAAACAAAAACACAAAGTAAACAGAGTTGCTTAACGTATGTCATCAAAAACCGCCAAAGTGCAAAGACACTTTACGCACAACTGACACAACCATTTTTTTATTTGTCAATCGTAACTATATTGTACTTTATGTGTATTTTTTTTACAATATAGTTGCAGTAACAGTTGGGAAATTACCTCTACATACAATATGTCAAAATTGCTGGACAAAAGACAATTATAAACAGACAAACAAGCAAAATACTTAATGAAATCTGAATTCTTATTTTACAGAAAATTGTGGTCTAACCTGTCATTACACACTTTAACTTTGAGTCAGCTTGTACACCAGATAGTTTAGCAAAGTGTTTCTCTCACCAACGTCCTTTTGATAACACAGACACTTGGACATATTTACATCTCACCATCAAAAATCCCGCACGGTACAATCCAGCATCCAAAAGTGCTTTACAATCACAGCGCCACAGCCTTCGCGTTCATCTAATCTAACGAGGAATTATGTCGCGTCTGAGGAGGTTTGATAAGGCTCGCGCTTGGGGCCGCGGGAGGGATTCACTCCATTTTACAGACAGCGGTGACATATGGTTATGGCAGAACAGTGCTGAGGCTAGCGCTTACTCATGCTCGCGCAGATATTAGGATTGATCGTGTTTTTGGATCTTAGTGATAGAGGCGTTTGTTTGTCAGAAGCTGTTTAAATCATAAACCGCTGCTCTAAGGAGGATTTTGTTCAAGACTTTTGCTAGCTAATCTGCTTTTTGCTGGGATCACATTCTTTACTTTGTTTTTTATGATGCACATTTAAATTTCTCGTAATTATTGTCTAGTTTTGTCGGATAGTTTGGGATGCACGAGAGCAGAGTGGTCAAGGTTACAATCACAATTTCTCTGTGTGGACTTGGCATGTTCTTCCAGTGTTAGTGGGTACACTGTGGACTTGGAAAAAATATTTAAAGGACAACTAGTATGACAACCAGAGGTGATTGTGAGGTTTGTTATAGACGTACCAAATTTGCGCAATCAGTTCTCTCAGTCAGAGGCTGTAACATCTGGAATAACATCCCTCACACAATACGAGAATCTCCCACATACAACACATTCAAAGCACAACTTAAACATAGGCTCAAATCCAATCAACAGTGCACTCACTAAAGCTGTTCAGACCTCATGTCACATGATACATATACGTATGTAGCATGAGACATGATTGTCTGAACAAACTCATATTTTACTGTTGTTTGCTGTTGTTGTTGAGCGGTGCATGCATACATATACGCATGCACCGTATGTGTGTATTACTCTGCAATCTCTGTTGCGATCTCCTGTAACTGTTCAATGTAAATATGTATGAATGTTTTAGGACTAGAGGGCACTCTGCAAACTCCAGTGTCTTGGTCATCTCTGTGTGGCAGGAGATGACCAACACGTGGATACAAACTGGTCTTACACTAATTTAACTTATTTATTCGATTTAAAACTGCAGCACTTTAAAATTACTTAATGCACCTTAACCACATTTGCACTTTAAAAATTGGCATTTTGTACCCTGAGTGAGTGTGGCCTTTATGAGTTGTTGTCTTGTCCTAAATGTAAAGGGACTACGAATGTAAATTAGCATTCGCTAACTTCGGCACATTTACACATGTATTTATGTACTGGTGTTCATTAATATGCATTGTCCCTTTCAAATTAATAAATAAATAAATGTATACTTTGATTTGTTCTTTCTGTACACCAAGTGGTTTGAAAATGAAGGTTTAATCAATTGTTTTTAAGAATAAAATGTGTTTTTTTTTTTAATGTAAAATCATTTAAAATGCTAAAAAGAGTAAAAGTCAGTTCAGTTCTGGGCAGAAGGCCATAAGGAAATACCTTTTTTTTTCTCTTCGTGTGAGTGGCGCCTTTGTCCTCGAGCCAGGCAGCCAGCCCTAGATCGTGTCAGCAAAGCTAGTCAAATCAAATGAAGAGTCTAACTCAGAGGACTTCACACACAGCATGTTCACTTTCAAGATGCTTTTTAATGTTCCTTTACTTTTCTGGCGGTGTGGTCCTCCAAAGCGTGCCTCCTGCATCTGAGTTCTTCGGCCTTCCTCCCCCGAGGTAGCCTGCTCTAGATCACGTCAGCCCCGCTCACCCAGCGCTGGCCACAATTACAGCAAACAAGAAGCTTTTTACCTTCCTTTACTTAGCGCTTTTCAGGCGTTGTACTACTCCAACATGTGCCTCAAATGTTTGCATCCTTCGGTCTTCCTCTCACCAGGTGAGAAGGGT
Source organism: Mugilogobius chulae (assembly GCA_038363315.1). NCBI lineage: Eukaryota > Metazoa > Chordata > Actinopteri > Gobiiformes > Gobiidae > Mugilogobius > Mugilogobius chulae. The sequence goes on from CM076412.1 coordinate 26,077,370, forward strand.
AAAGCTGCAGACCGGGAGAACCTCAAGAACCTGCAGATCTGAGCTGCAAATGAAGCAAAAGGGTATCCCAAAGTTTCACTGCTTGCTTTGGCGCTGTTCATTAGTTTTTTGTTTGTATGTATTTTAAATTGCAATAAAACTGTAAAAAATATATATAGTATTAATTTTATCTAAAACAAACAAACAAACAAATGATTCTCCTTTTTTTTTTTAAGTTTTATCTTAACTTTTACCCAAATCCTTTTCGTAAACTTACCGTAATCATCATCCTGGACCTGACATTCTAGCTTTATTCAACACAACCTGTTCTCATGGATAAGCGTGTCAATACCACGCTATTACAAACAGCGTGTCATATGAACGCAACTTCTATTTTGTGCGTGTGTATTTGACGCGTTTCTGTCCTTGTTCATTTCTATGGTGAATGTTAAGAGGTGGTATTATTCATGAAAACTAACACAATCCTAATCCTAACCTTAACCAACTCCAAGCCAAAGAGCTAAACTTACCCATTTTTGTAACTTCAGACGTAAATTTTGCTGTTAATCCCTTGAAAAACCTCGTTTTTGTCGTCAACCACTGGGCGTGTCCAGACGACACGAGAAAGAACGAGCGTTTAATTGCACGCCAAAACAGGCAGAGGGCGTCGTCGTGACACGCAATTTGTCATGGCGTGCTATTTTACGCAATCCATGAGAACACGTTCAACATCATCATCGCTCGAGCACAATGATCCATGGTGCCATGGCTCAGAGGCAGGCACCGTGGGTCATAGCTGCAGATACTTTAATTTATGTTTTTTTTGTTTGTTTGTTTTTTGACAAATTACTGCAAGGCTTTGCAGTGTTCAGGGCGTCCCAAGCTTCTTTATGCAAATCTAAAAGACAACATTATGACCACAGAAGCTGAAAGACGTATTCCCTGATAAGTCTATACAAGCCCAACGGCTCTGCAAAAACTATATCTATAACTTTATCTTGAAATTCACTTTTTGCAGTTTGTGGGAGGTAGTTTTAATGGTCACTTTTCATACTAACGCTATAACACAAAAGGAGTTATTTACCGATCCAGGTGCTAACAAGCCAAACTGAAAAAAGGCAGTTCGTTTTTGCGAGTGTGGTGTACCCAATTTATTTATTTTTTGGATACCTTCCACAAAACCACTTCAAGTGTAGTTTTTGCTGAAGTATCTGTATGCGTCTTAAATTATAGTTATCTTTTTCTTTTTTTTGCTCCTCTTTTAGCATTGTTTGCTAAGGTGCTTAATAAAAACAGTTGTAAACATATACTTCCTACCAATCACCACCACACAGACCCAACACTGGAAAGCACCCTCTCATAGAACCCAGCCCCACACCAACACATTAGACAATTACAAATCAGTATTAGTAAAAGCAGAAAAAAATATATAACAATATGAACAAACTGCAGTAATTAAATGCTATTTTATTTCTCATTTGTCAATATTATAGTGACACTTTAAGCCTCTTGAAGATCTGTTTAGAACATCTGTCACTTTCTCATACTGTAGGAACCTTGTGTTACTGCTAATCTCCTGCTGCTCACATGGCTTTCACCTAGTCATGTATTGTTCAAGCTATATAGCCAAAAACGTTTCCAGACTTAATATGATATTGAAACCCCAAATTTTGCTGCTAGAGAAGTGTAGTAGAAGTCTTCAAAGTTGTCACCTGGACAGTGTTTCCGAAGATCAAGACGTTTTGACTCTCATCCGAAAGTCATTTTCAATCTGATGGCATGAAAATGACTTTCGGATGAGAGTCAAAACCTCGTGATCTTCAGAAACACTGTCCAGATGACAACTTTGAAGACTTCTGGATCACTCCTGGATGAATGACGGATTACACCCTCCTGCTAGAGGAGTGCACAAGTTGTTGTTTGTTCCTCCAAATGTGACAGACACAGTCGTCACCACAAAACTCCTGTACAAATATATGTATTCATACCTGAGTTTTGCTTTTTTAGCATTTGATGCATGAGATTGGGTTTCTAATATCAGTCTAGTTGTTTTATGACGATATATGCTTTGTAGTTAGAGATGTTCCAGTAACTAAATGATGGTAATTGGTTCCTGAACAGTGGCTTAACAGATTTTGGGTGGGGCTTGTTTTCAGGTGTTTTGAGAGGCCTAATAGTAAAGTTTGATGTTGTTGTGGTCCAAGCCGAGCTGAATCTGGACTGTGTTGTTGAAAGGGCGACCTGAAATATCGGTGGGAATATTGATGCATCTGTTAGAGCTGATGTTGTTATCGTGAATCGACGTTGAGTCTGACCATTTGCTGCTAAAGATTTCGTCAGTTTGCAGTCTGTGCGGCAACCTCTCTCTCTCTTTGTCAAAGAAAAGATCGGTCGTGCGGTTGGAGGGCATGTTCTCACCGACTAAAGACATCTGGTGATCTAAAATGTGTCATTGGGATGACATTTCGGTGTCTTAAAGCGTTGTCCTCAAGCTGGTGGACTCTGACGGTCAGTTTGTCAAACCTCTCCAGCAGCAACTTGTGGTTGTCAATGCTCTTTCTTAACTCTTCTTTGACTCTATCGCATTCATCTCTCCTTCTCCTCAGCTCTTCTCTGTCTCTACAGCTTTCCGCTTTCATTTTTAACAGCTCATCTCTATCTCTATTGCGATATTCCCTGCTTTTTGTCAGCTCGACTCTGTCTTTAAAGCTTTCCTCGGTCATTTTCAACAACTTGTATCTGACACTTCCGCATTCCTCCCTGCTCTTTTCAGCTCGTCTCTGGCTCGGTCGCACTCCTCCCTGCTCAATCTCAATTCTTCTTTCAATTGCTGGTTTTCGGTCGCGTTTCTCTTCACTCTGAGATCCTCAACTCTAAGGTGGTCAACTTCTCAAACAGCGCCAGTTTATCCTTTCTCTCTCTTTCCAAATCTTCCTTAAGCATGTCTCGTTCTCGCTTCAGAGCTGGGACGAAGTTAATTTTTCTCTCAATTTCCCTTTCCTCAATCTCCAATTTTTTTCTTTTTGCGTTTACCTCATTTGCCCTAGCCCACAGCATGGCATCTTTGCTCTTAAGCTCGCTGTGTCTTACTTCCAGCTCATTTGATAAAGTTTGTAGCTCAGATTCCTTGTTTGCATGCTGCTTTTGCCTCTGTAGCATTTGGGCTTGATGCTGAACGCTAAGTTTCTTCAGCTCGAGCTCATGAGAAGCCTGCAGATGCTTCTTTTCCTGTGCTAGGTTAGACATTAGCTGTTCCATCTCATCCTTATGTTGCGTCCTGATTTCGTTAATCTTTTTCTGGTGATCCTCCCTCAGCTGCTCCAAGTTCCTCTCCTGTTTTGTCTCCAATTCCTCCTTGACTTTCTTGAAATTATCCGTCATTTCTTTACGGTATTTGTTCACGCACTGGGCATACACGGCGTGCATCCGGGCTCTCTTCTCCTCTTCGTTGTCTTGGCTGAATGATTTGTCTTTGCTTTTTTGGAATTTTGCTTTTTCTGCAGCTAATTCATTTTCAAGCTCTGCATTCAGTTGTTCCAGTTGCTTGTTCCTAGCTTTGAGTTGCTCTTTCTCTTCCTCATTTCGTAAGGTGTCTACATTGACTTCCTGCTTAATTTTGTCTTCTTCCTCGTCCAGTCTCTTCTCCTTTTCAGACTTCATACGGCTTCCTCCATTTCGGATTTTTTCTTCTTGTCGGAGCCGATCAGCTTTGACTGTTTCTCTCAATTCTTCTAGCTTTTTCTCAGATTCCTCCATAAGCCGGTTTTCTTCTTCTGTCCTCTTTGCCAAAAGGGCCTGACACAGTTTTTCCAGTCTCTCCTCATTCTTACATTCCAAACGTCTTTCTTCTTTGTTGATGTTCTCCAGCGCTTCATTGTTTTCTTTTATGAGTTTAGCTCTTTCTTCTTCCGATCGGCTTTTAGAGTGTCCCTGATTTCCTTTAGCTCTCTCTTTTTGAGTCTGGCTTCTTCCACTTTCTTCTTTGCTGATAGTGACTGATCACTCTCTTTCTCTTCACGGTCAGTATCGAGTCCACAGGATGTTTCTGATAGAGCTGACATGCTTGACAAGGTCAAACTCAAAGAAAAATCCTCACCTTTCTCCACTTCTTTCTCGTTGTCAGTTGATGGTAGTGTTGGACTATCATAATTTAAAGATTTTATGTTTGTGTCTGTGGCGTCAGTGTCAAAGCCATCTTCGTCAGACTTATCTAAACTCTCGAGATCGCTTATTATCTTCTCTCTAGTCATCTTTGAGGATTCTTTTGAACTCTCTTTTTCCTCCTCATCCAGCCAGTTGTCATAGTTTGTTGGTGGTGTTGCGGTGTCAAATTTCAAACTTGGACATTTTACTTTTTTTGTTAGACGGCCACGACTCATATCTTCAACATCCGAGTGTTCCTTCATATCAGAAGTGTCAGACTTATCTTCTTCTATCGTCGTTCTCTTTAAATATCGCTTTACTTTTCTCTTTTGCCTTTCAATCATATTTTCGTCATAGCGTGACGGCGGTGTTGGGGTCTCAAATCCTGAAGTGGTAGATCGGGATTCTTGCTCTGTGGCTGAACTATCAAGGCTTTTATCAGCTTCTAGTGAGCCACAATTAAGATCCTCAACATCCAAGTTTACGTTGTTCCATTGTTCTGACTGAGCAGCAGTTCTAACATCAGACCATTCCTTAATCCTATCAATCCTTGGCGCAGTTTCGGTGTACCTTTGATGGTATTTTCCTGTTAGATGGCCACGACCACTGTCTTCATTATCGGCAGTGTCAGACTTCTCTTCTTTTACCGCTGTTCTCTTTAAATACCGTTTTGATCTTCTCTTTCGCCTTTCAATCATATTTTCGTCATAGTGTAACGGCGGCGTTGGTGTTTCAAATCCTGAAGTCGTGGATTGTAATTCTTGCTCTGTGGCTGAACCATCAAGACTATTGTTAGCCTGTGAGCTCAGTAGCTGTTGAATATGCATGAATCCTGCTCTGCTTGGCCCCGCCCCCAGTGCCCTCCCCTCCCCCGTCAGAATGGTGACAGTAAAGTGAAACCGAAAAAACAAACATCGTCTGAAACTAAGAGGATTGGCATTGGAAAAAAAAAAGTTAATATTGAAAAAACTCAAAGTGACTGAAATTTATTGTTTTGTCACTGTAATTAAAAAAATAATAATTGAAGAAAAAATATCAACCAATTTTTTAAAGATTGTAAATTAATTGAATGATAAATTATTTTAAATATAAAAATTTAAATGCCAACATTTTATTTTTTGGTTACGAAATTATTTTCAATGCCAAGGATCCGCTGGCATCGTTCTGGCTCCATAAGGCGTCAGCAGGTAACTAGGGGCAACATGAATTCCTCGGTTCAGCCCCATGTTCAGCCTTTTCAATTTGAGCCGGCGCGTGGAAAAATACAAGAAATAATGTGGAAACTAGTGACACTAAAGATCATCAAGAGGAAGAGGCAAGAACTGGGCACTGTTCATCGATGGAACCGCAGAAAGAGAGCGTCTGAAGCAAGGAGCTTCGTTTTATTTCGGCTGCTGTCCATGGTACTGATTTATTTACAGTTTTTTTCCATAGGTTTGGCTTATTTCTTGAAACTGAGATGACATTCTCAGTATCACGTGGACAAGTCTCCAAACCAAGCTGCAGTTGTTCACAACTGAATGTCATTTCTCATTGCTTTCATCAAACTTCCAGTGTTTGTGTTGTCTTCGGGTCTTTTTTGACCCGTTTTGATTTTTGTTTGTCAATAAAACTAAATTCTGTTATCCTATCAACATGAAACTTTCATGGATGGTCCCTGATGTCATTCTGTACAAATTATGTTAAACATTGCTCCGCCTATGAAAAAATATAGCACCTGTTGTCTTCCCGGGTCATTTTGACCCGAAACATGGTAAAAGCTAAATTAAAGGGCCAAAATGACTTTTGGCAAAAATAAATTTAACGCTCATGTGCATGGGCACACATGTGCATAAAAAAGGCAAATTTAGATGTAAATGTACGTATAAGTGCACCTGATAATACTGACTCTGAGGGGGTGCTGGTGTCCCCCTGTGAGGAGGATCCTGGGACAAACCTGACTCAGACTGAGCACAGACATTGTCCCTGTCCTGGGGACACAGTGAAAATGCTCTACACAAACTTTTCAGAGATGTAGAGGCAGATATCTATGTGGCCATGACTGTCCATGTAAATGAATGGGGTTATACATAGTATCTCCCACAGAGCCTCCTCTTGACTTTCTGGAGGTCCTCATGTCCCTCTGTGAGGAGGGTCCTGGGACAAATTGGACTCAAATTGAGCACTCTGTCCTGGGACACACTGAAAAAAGTTCTAGACACATTTTGCAGACTGACCCGGGGTCTAGAAAGAAGAATTTTCACACAAAAATGACCAAAAACAGCTTGGACTTTGAAAGAAACACTTTTTTATATTTTGTTGGACTGGACTTTTTGAATGACAGCTGCTGCTACTGGGGATTTGGGTGGCCTGGATCGACTCTGCATTCTGGGAGTGACAAGTGCTTTGCTGAGTTGTTCCAGGAAAAGACGACGTTGAAACAACTTGCCGGCATTCGATTGTGGGTTGATATTAGTCCACAGGACATAGGCATTGTACGCAGACATGTCCACAATGTTGAAAAAAAATCACCAATGGCCAACAAGCAGTCTTGCGCTGGCAGCTGTATGTTGCTGTGACTTTGTCCAGGTTATCAACACCCCATTTGGTGGAGTCAGTGTGCATTGTGCTCATTACAAGAACATTCTTGTTTCTCTTTGGGCAGTATGAAACAACTGTTGCGTTCTCACTGAAAGCAAAAATTGAGGAATGCAGAGGTCTGCCCTGCACCCTCAGAATTTCCTTGGGAAGTTCTGGCTTATTTCTTCTGACTGTTCCCAACATTGTCAGCTTCCTCTTCTGAAGTTCCTCTCCAAGAAGGTAGGATGTAAAGAAGTTGCAACCCTTCACTCATCTTCAGCATGACAGGCATAGATGACATTTTAAACTGACCCAATGCTAATCATAAGTGCCTGTATCAGACGTGTATTTTCGTATTAAAACACCCGTGAATGCTCATGTTTTATGAGAAATGAGCTGACAATCAAAATATAAATAAATAACATATATTAATCCACAAAATGATTTGTCTTTTTTGTGCTATGCTAGCTTGATATCAAGAACATACTTTTAACTGTAGCTAAGATTGTGCTTGTTTGTTTTATTCATGTCCCTAATTTATTGTGTTGGATTTCCTTAAGTTAAATTAAAAAACTGGAAACTTTGACGAAAACTTGCTCGTTTCTAAGTAATTTTAATTGATTTCAATTGTAAAATGTCTGTATCTTGTGGAACACGCTGCACTAACAGGCAAGGAGGTTTTAAGTCTAAGCCTGGAGCTTTTTCGTTTACATTTTGACGAAGATAGAAGACGCTAGTGGATGGCAGCAATAAATCAAAAGACCTAAATCCCTCTAAATCGCTACGGATTTGCAGCGAACACTTTAAACAAGTTAAGTCAATGCTAATGAGAAAAAAAAAAGTATGACATTTGAAAAAAAAAAAATGCCATGAATATCTGAAACAGCCTGCATTATGCGTGGCTAACACTAGCCTCACAGCTAAGTGACTGAAAACCAACCTTTTGTAGCTTTTAAATCTGCTCCAGTGTGAGACAAAACCCTGTTTACCACAGAATGGTGCAAATCATGAGGAGTAAAGTCAGGCAAACTTGTAAATGTTATTTATTCGGCAAACATAGCAGGGGGAAGAGGGCATGGATCAGCTAGCATTCATTAGCTTTTCCAAATACCTTGTTTTGTGCTTCGTCTAAAAGACGTCCTACTTCCACAGACAAATGTACTGAACATGCGCCAGAAGCATCCACTGCTTTCTTTACGGAAAAATAAGGAAATATGTGAGAATTTGTCAGTTTTGCGCTCCTTGTAATGCTGCATACACGCACTTCTGCCCTCCAGCATGGCGCAGCCACGTAATCAAGTGACGTAGGTGCAAATGGTCAATACACTCCCCTGTGTATCAGAACAACAGCTTTATCAGTCACTGCTTAACAACTACAACTGCAAATGTGAACTTTGGGAGACATGTTGTGTGAAATCCATAAAAACAAAAATACATGAAGTTCAGCAGCGTGTTTGTTTGTGATGTAGCTGTAGCCGATGACGTAGCTGAGAAGGTGGATGTCTTCTTTGCTGCTGGCGTAACGTGAACTGTCTCACAGCGCCTCTACAAGTGAAAGGCAGATGTGTCTCTCTACTGCGCTGATTTGATTGTCAAAAAGTGTATTGTGAACAGAACCAAGCCAGTTAAGAGAAAGAGACAATGTTGCAAACTTAAATTCCCAATCGAGCCTGGTTCAGTTTGTATTGTTAATGCAGCCTAAAAGTGTTATCAGGTATTTTGGGGGAAAAAAACAGTTAACATACTGTATGTGACTTAATAGGTGGGTTTCACATTCTACAATTCTTTACAGTTATAAGTCAGGTGGAGGGCAAGAGGCAGATTTTCCAATTAATAACATTGGACTTTGCTAATTTAAAAAGCGATTATTTCTATAATGACTAGACCCAATACTCATTTGTATTACAAAAATAAATTGCATTTAAACAATATTTATTTTAGCTGCCCTCCACCTCATTGAAATTACATTGGCCTGTAGAAGGTCATCTGGTCATCTGAAACCCACCTATTGGCCCTTGTTGTTGTCTATTGTTGTCTAGAATGTGAATACTTCATAGATCCAGATGGAGAACAAATCTGTGTTCGATATTTTTAAAAGTTCTATATCTTATTTTGGATTCATTAAAATATAAACAAACTAAAATAATTAATCTTCTTACATCAGTCTATATACTTTGCTCTCATACCTACTGCATTCTGAACCTCTGAATTGTTCATCACAATGTGTTTTAAGCAGTTATCACAGCTATTAGGAACTAGACGTGCCAGTATGCTAACGGCAGTTAGCCACAATGCTAAAAATAACAGACAAACATTGGAAAAAAACATGTTGTGGTGTTTATTTATTCAATTTAAACTTAGAATATATTTGTAGATATAATTATTTATTTTGTCATATAAGTTGCCAATGATTATGAAGAATTTATGCTGCATTCCAGGCAACTATGAACTGGGATATTTCTCACTTTAAAAATACCAGATCCCAGTTCAACGCGTTCCAACCTAATCAACTCATATGTAAACATTATGGCTAAAAAATATTTATTGTGTGTATATAGATATCCTTAGGTGAAACTGATTCCAGGTATTTCTTCAACTTAATGAGAATTAATTAAGAGACAGCCAAGTCCAGTTTAAGCATTTATTAATGTTGTTCAATGGCTTCCAGGAGTGGGGGTGGGGAGGCAGGCATGGTGTGGAGCAGTGGAGGATAGTGGGCTAGTGGAACAGTGGAATATGGTGTGTGGTTTTTCTGGGGGACAAGAACAGAGGAATTAGCAATAAATGACAGCATTTAATAAAGGACAAGAATTAGGATTTAAAGAGAAGAAAACTCACTATCATTTACGCACTAATTCCACTTAGGAGGTTCCACAGCAACAGGGAGACAGGCAGGCTCAGCAGCAGCATGGAAAAGAAAGAGCAGGTGATTCTTCCAGGTAATTATTACCTAGGGGGTGGAGCTAGCTGGAGCCTGCAGCCCAAAGGAGGACAGAAGACAGGGAAATGGGCGGAGCAAAGTGGAGGGATTTTTCACAATGGCTAATGCTAACCTTTAGGCTAAACAAAAGTAACTGTAAATGACCTGTAACCAATGTTTACATAGTTTTTGTGTCAGTTAAACCCTCCAAATAAATGTATTGTGGTGATTGTTGAGCTCATATGTGAAGTGGGGCTTCCTCGACCAGGTCCCAGTTCACAAGTGGGATTTACCAGTTCGAGTGGCGTTCCAGCGCATTTTTATAATATACCAGTTCCAGTTGCCTGGAACGCACCATTAAATTAGATTGTATTTTTGTGTATTTCTTATTAGAAATACACTCATTGGAAGGTCTCAAGACTGTTCTGCTGCGGTTTTGTTTACTTTTTAAAATTTTTTAATCCATTGTGTGGTGAATAATCAATAAATAAATAAGTCCAAAACTCTGGACAAGTGTTCTTTCTTTACATATACGGATGTTCGCCTAGCCGCCATGTGACGTCAAAATGGTTGGCAGAACCAGCTAGTTCCAGCTAGCTTTCATTGTTTTTCCTATTTATTCTTATCAAACCTGATAGCACCCCGAGTTACACCGCAAGAGACAAACATGGGCTGTGTCCGAATGTGAGCCCTAACTACTATATAGTGCACTATTCAGGGGTCACGCCATTTTGTAGTGGTGTCCGAATGTTCAGCAGGTAAAAAAGTAGTGCACTCAAAAAATCCCACAATGCATCTGGAAAAGTAGTGAGCATCGATGGTCACTAGAACGGTCAATATGGACCACAATTCATTGCGAGAATCAGAAAAAACAACACGGACAGCGTCAGGTCTTTAACTGTAAACAACACACCACAATTCATTGCGAGAATCAGAAAAAACAACACGGACAGCGTCAGGTCTTTAACTGTAAACAACACCGCTTGAACTCACTGTTGAGTCGGAGAATAAACAAAACCCACGTAACTGAAAGCTGTTAGCCGTGAAGATGCTAACGTTAGCTGCTAACCTTAGTTGGGGCTGTAAAAGAGGAATTATCCAGTCCGTTTGCGGTTAAATGTACTGTCCAAGATAAACCGAACTTGTGTTATGATTAGTAGTCCATAAATATGTGCGTGTCAGACGGACCTGGTCAGTATTTATTACAAAAGTTCATTTTTATCGGACTTTTTTTGCCGACCGTTACATTAACAAGGGGGAGAAGCACGTGACCCGCGTCAGCTGAAAATAGTGCGCTCCCTGTCCGAAAGACCAGATGAATGAGTGCGCTGACTAGTCCACTAAACAGGGCAGGACTATATAGTAATTGAGTGGATAGGGAACGAGTGTATACATTCGGACACAGCGATGGCCTTTTTTCATGCTTGTTCAGCTTGCCGCCAATAAATTTTAACTAATTCTGCCAACCAACGCGTCACGTGTGACATGTAAAAAAAAATGTGTGTGTGTCAGTGATTGTTGGTGTTTGTATGTGTAAAACTTGCAAAAATAAAAGCTACAATATTAAAGTTAATATTAGACACAAGGTCAAAGAAGGAGAACATATACAGTCTGTTTTCTGAACTCGGGTTGGTTCTGGTTAATGCACCACTCCGCTGCTTCTCGCTGATTGAATGACTTGCTTTTTAGGAAGTGGCTGCAGTCCTACGATACCTGACCTAGTAGCTCGACTGAAATTAAATTGAGTGAAGGTACTAGGTGGCGCCAGCCTAGTTAAGGGTAATGGGTAAGGTTAGGTTTAGGTTTGGGTAAAGGTTAAAGGTCGTTACACAATTTATGCTTCCTTACAAATGTAAACAAACTGGAATAATACATTTTAAACTCACTTACCTAATGCATTTGGAGTGTTTAAAAGTTTTTTTACCACAGATGTTAGTAGCAAGACGTGCCGGAATGCTAACGGCAGTTAGCCACAAAGCTAACAACATCAAACAAACGTAGCAGTGAAGTCTGAACAAAAATTACATTAGATTGAGTCAGACATTGCGGACTCATTTTCAGCTGAATAGATGCATTAACAAGATATCGGTGCTAGTGAAACATTTATTTTATGTTATTTTATTGCCTATAAAAACTATTTAGGCTTGTTTAGCAACAGTAATAAACTCATTACCATGGCAACCAGCTCACATCTGTCCCTCTGGTGTCTTGTACTGTATTTGTTACGTTGTTACGTGGAAGTAAAGCTAAAAGTACAAAGTGTACTTCCAGTATAAAGTGGGCAATCCCTGCAGATCTTTAGACCCCTTGCATGTTAGTAAACATTGAGCCGAATTCTGGTGGGCGGAGCTTAGCCAAAGGAAGAAAGGGACGTGGCCTCCATTTAAACCAGTGTAAACTAGCTCGTTTTTGGAGGGATTTTTAAATACAAAACAAGAAAAATGTCAGATTCTGGTCGGAACTGTCAGGATATGTATTGTGACTTACTCTGTGGATCCTGGCACAGACTTTGGTGAATTAGTTCTGGCAAGTTGAAGTATTTTGTCTGAGATTGTGTGGATCAGGATCTACTCTTTCACGTGACTGAAGAGATGAATTTTACATTTGTTTGAGGTTCATTTTACTTTGCTAGACCTAGTAGTGGCTAAAATGCTGTCTTGAAGCTAATGCTAAATATGCTAATACTGTATGTACACCTCCCATTAGTGCTTCAGAGACGGCACAACATTTACTAGTAATTATTTTGTGATTAACTTAGTTCAACTAAATGAGTTTTTTTTTGTAGCTTTGAAAATCTGTTAGCTCTCGTCAAAGGCTTTGCTAAAGCAGGAAATAAGGGTCTTGTGTATCAAAATTGAATGATTGACAACAGTACAGTTTTAGCTAAAATTCTATAATAAAACAGGCCAATTCGTACATGAAACTGCACTTGCACGGCTGGGTAAGGTCAGGCTAACATTAGACACATATTTCCGAACTACATTTCACAATGAAACGACCACGATAACCATGATAAAACCACAAACTTTCAGTACGTTGGCTATGAGTTTTCATCTTTTTTGCCTCCAGCAAGATCTGTGACATCACCGTGACGTGGAATGAAAAGGGTCTTTAGTGAAGTCCAGTGTTCTGTTTCTTTCCATATAAAAGCCCTGATGCATTGGTCTAAATTGCTCATATCCAGTGGCGGGCCGTGCATTTCTTGCCTAGGCCTTCGGTGGTGCTCCTTTTAAATATATTCACTTGTCAATAAGCAGCTGATGGCTATTAAACTATTCTATTACGCAGGCACGTGATAAAGAGCAAAGCATCATTACTTCTATAGTCAGAATAAACGGATTTACACACACACACACAAATATTTACTCACCAATAGTCTGAATTACTTGTACACCAAAAACGCAAATGGTCCTGAATCTGGAGCTGGTGGTAGTGGGCGCGCGGACCTTGCGCTGGATCCCGTCTCGTCTCTGAGGCACCCGGCACCGCTTCCAGTGGCCTAGTAGATTTGCTCATATCGGCTCCTCTCTCGCGCAGCTATGTTTCCCTTAACACTTGCTCGTTTAGCTGTAAATCCACTCTGGGTTTGCTAAAGGTTTTAGAAAGCACCTTGTAAGTGTCCCGCAGCACAAATCCCTTTCCTTCTTGTGACAGGCTAGCTCGGAGAGCGGCTAGGTTCGGAGTTGCCCGCTCTTTCTGAACAATGTCCAGCTTTTCTTGAAAAGTCCGTCTTGAAAAAGGCTTTACCAATAAATTTGCAACCAAATTGATTTCGCCTCTCCCTTTAGCCAAAGTGACAAAACTGCTCAAAACAACCTTAAGCACAGACAGCCAATCAAATGCCGTAGTTATCGTGACGTTGCCGGTGGCCTGCTAGAAGGCCTTGGCGTCGTCAACGTAAAATCTGATTGGTTAAAGCAACAGCTTGATACGCGCTTATGTTAAGAGACGGGAGCCTTCAAAACTGACTGTGAAGGCCTCGGGCAGATTTCACTGACCCTGACAACAACTGATGTCTGAAATATGATTGGTTAAAACAATATATTATGAAACACACGCCTGAAAGCTGCGAAACGATAGGAAATGCTACGAAGAAGCCGATGAATAATTATTGAATTATTATTATTATGCATGCTTGCACTAAATATTAGTTATATCACTTTGTTATTTAGATAATTTTAGGCCAGCAGAGAAGGCCTTGCAGGCCCTGACGGTCCGCCACTGCTCATATCCAGTCAGCATTCCCAACAAAGCATTTGCGAGCCACAGTCAAAAACATGCTCAATGTTGTAAATAACTGCTGAAGTCTTTCTACAATTGACCTTTCGCCGAGCCCCGCCCAAAACGGCTCTTGTCCAATCAAACATCGTAGCAACCGTTGCTATGTAAATATGGTCCGTCAGATCTTGAGCTCCAAGCAGGATGGTGAAGCGATGCGCCTACGGTTTATGTGAACCGGACCGCAGATACCACGAAATATTGACCGGAGGAGTTGTGTTTTTTCCATTTCTAAAGCCGAAAACAACTGGAGCAGTGCCTACAATGGATTAAACAGAGCGGGCGGCTCGGGGCAGCTCCTCTACCAGCTAAATATATGGAGAAATGTCTGCTCAAAGGTAAAACTAATGTTTAACTATAGCTATGGACTTACTGTGTTGTTAGATCTAGAGGCAAAAACACAAACTAGGCCCAAGTTATACCATGACGAGGATATAGTTGGCAGAAGTTACGCTCTAAGCTGCTAAGTTTAGCGAGCCTCTTAGCTTTAGCCAGCAATAGCAGGTTTAGCTCACTAACATAGCCTCGTAAATGAACAATATTCTTGCAATAGGGAAAAACAGACCTTTACATATGAAAGTGAACTTACCCAGCAGTGCAAGAGCAGGACAAGGCTGTGCTTGTTGTATTTGAGATAACGTTAAAATCACGGGTTTCTCTGATTTAGCTTGAGACCAGTAGCATTAGCCTCCACAGGAGTTATGTCCCTTCGTGGCGTATTTTAATGTTTTGAATAAATCCCTCCGCTGCATAGTGAACCCCTTTTGTCTCGATCTAGAAGATATCGCGGAAAAATTGCTTTGAAAAAGTCACTAACGTGAACAGGAGTACTTCTTTTTGTCATTGAAGTCTATGGCAGTCTATCATATTTGACGGACGTAGCAACAGTAACTAAGGGGGGCGGGGCTCGGCGAAAGGTCAATTGCCTTTTGTTGTTGCTGACATGTTATCGTTTAGAATGTTATTAAAAAAAACGACATTCTTTCCAAAAATAGGTCCCCAAAAGTTGACATTTTTAGTCCTGCTGTTGAGCACTGTAAGTCACGTGACACAAACAGTTTAGCTTCATTTGTGTGAAAGACGCTGAGATTGGAGGAGGAGCCTAAATACAGAGGATGTGTAAATGTCTTGGCAGGAAAAGTAAGGCTGGAAACTACTAACGTTATCAGTTTTGTCAGACGTACAATAATGATCGTATTTGAACGATAATTTCATCTCCTGTGCGATGTACGATCAATAATTCTACGTGACTGTAAATGTACAAGAATTTTCAAGCGCCAGGTATTTTCTTTGTTTTGACTGATTGAGCTCTCCTAAATGACAAAACACTTAACAAAGCATGCACTTTAGCGTTGTTCTGTACTATTATTGGTCAACATCATTTTTGCATTTTTAGCTATTACGTACTTTGCAGTGCCTTAAAAACAATTCCATCTACTCTCTACCCAGTCACCCACCACACATTACCAAACACAGACAAAGCAAAAAACAAACAAACAATCAAACAAAAAAAAAAATACAGAAAAATTAACTCAAAATATGAGACAATATGAACAAACTGTTGTAATTGAATGTTACTTTATTTCTCACTTGTCTATTGGTTCTGCACAGAATTTCAGTTGGCTTGTGTACGTTCAAAAATACTCTTTTGTACACACGACCACTTCCTGTTAGCGTTAGCATTTAGACGCAATCACATCTCTTATTAAACACACAAGTGTCTGGTGAAATATAATATGTAGGTTTTCACTACATCAGTTTAAAACAAATAAATATTCTTTAGATTAGACAGTTGTGGTGAATGTTACACAAAACATAATAAAGACTTTACATATTAAAGACATATTTCACCATTGGACACTTGAGTATTTAAAAAGAGACGTGTTTGTGTCTAAATGCTAACGCTAACAGGAAGTGGTCGTATGTACAGAAATTAGTATTTTTGAATATACGCAAGGCAACTGAAGTTCTGTGCACACAGCCAATAGGGGCTATGCGCTAACGTCTTCCGCACTCAGATAGACATAGGTGATGGACATCACATGAGGTTTTTTGTGCTAGTCCTGAAGCAATCCTCTTAGAAAAAAAACGTTTTCTTTGTCATTTGTTGTAGACGCAGCGACGGCTGTAACAGCAGGCAAAGTGCCGCTTATGAACCAGATTTTTATGAGGAAAAGTTGTAAAAGTGAGCGAACAACGCGATCTCCACGCATATACGGAGGTTTTCACATGAAAAAATAATAAAAGCGAGAACTACGTGCACAGACCGAGACTCGCTGCTCATGAGCCCGGGCAGAGGTGCTTTGGGCCGTGAAGAAGTGAGCACACGCTCGGTGTTGCCAGACAGCTCTCGGCCCACGGCGCCTCTGCTGGGCTTATTAGCACAGTGAATCTTGGCAGGTGCGTGGAGCTTCTCGTATGTGGGCGGAGCTCGCGTAGTCCGCTCACTTTTAGAACTTTTTATTATGAAAACCAAGCGGCACTTTTCCTGCTGTTACAGCCGTCACTATGTCTACAACAGATGACAAAAGAGAACTTTTTTAAGAGGATTGCTTCAGGACTCGTCTGATGTTCATCTTTGTCACTATGGCAACCACGCCACCGGATGTAGCGGCCTATGTCATCTGAGACCGGAAAAAGGTTAGTGCATAACCCCTATTGAAGCTTGTTGAAGATCTGCTTAAAACATCTGTCACTTTCTCACACTGTAGGAACCTTGTGTTACTAATCTCTTGTTGCTCACATGGCTTTCACATAGTCATGTATTTTTCAAGCTATATAGCCAAAAAACTTGTCTAGACTTTATGTGATATTGAAACCCAACATTTTGCTGCTAAAGAAGTGCACACACAAGTTGTTGTTTGTGCCTCCAAATGTGACAGACACAGTCGTCACCACAAAACTCCTGTACAAATATATGTATTCATACCTGAGTTTTCTTTTTTAGCATTTGATGCATGGGATTGGGTTTCTAATATCAGTCTAGTTGTTCAATGAATATAAATGCTTTGTAGCTAGAGATGTTCCAGTAACTAAATGATGGTAATTGGTTCCTAAACAGAGGCTTAACAGATTTTGGGTGATGCTGTTTCATTGACTTCCTGCCTAATTCAATTAATCAATGTTATAGTGACACTTGAAGCCTGTTGAAGATCTGCTCAGAACATCTGTCACTTTCTCACACTGTAGAAACCTTGTGTTACTGCTAATCTCCTGCTGCTCACATGGCTTTGACGTAGTCATGTATTGTTCAAGCTATATAGACAAAAAACTTGTCTAGACTTAATATGATATTGAACCCAACATTTTGCTGCTAGAGAAGTGTAGTAGAAGTCTTCAAAGTTGTCATCCGGACAGTGTTTCCGAAGATCAAGACGTTTTGACTCTCATCCGAAAGTCATTTTCAATCTGATGGCATGGAAATGACTTTCGGATCAAAGTCAAAACTCTTGATCTTCAGAAACACTGTCCAGATGACAACTTTAAAGACTTCTACTATGGGTCACTCCTGGATGAATGACGGATTACACCATCCTGCTAGAGGAGTGCACAAGTTGTTTTTTATGCCTCCAAATGTGACAGACACAGTCGTCACCACAAAACTCCTGTACAAATATATGTATTCATACCTGAGTTTTGCTTTTTTAGCATTTGATGCATGAGATTGGGTTTCTAATATCAGTCTAGATGTTTTATGAAGATATATGCTTTGTAGTTAGAGATGTTCCAGTAACTAAATGATGGTAATTGGTTCCTAAACAGTGGCTTAACAGATTTTGGGTGGGGCTTGTTTTAAGGTGTTTTGAGAGGCCTAATAGTAAAGTTTGATGTTGTTGTGGTCCAAGCCGAGCTGAATCTGGACTGTATTGTTGAAAGGGCGACCTGAAATATCGGTGGGAATATTGATGCATCTGTTAGAGCTGATGTTGTTATCGTGAATTGACGTTGAGTCTGACCATTTGCTCCTAAAGATTCCGTCAGTTTGCAGTCTGTGCGGCAACCTCTCTCTCTCTTTGTCAAAGAAAAGATCGGTCGTGCGGTTGGAGGGCATTTGCTCACCGACTAAAGACATCCGGTGATCTAAAATGTGACGATAAGGGTCATCTATTGAACCAGATGTCTTTGGGATGACATTTCGGTGTCTTGAAGCGTTGTCCTCAAGCTGGTGGACTCTGACGGTCAGTTTGTCAAACCTCTCCAGCAGCAACTTGTGGTCGTCAATGCTCTTTCTTAACTCTTCTTTGACTCTATCGCATTCATTTCTGCTTCTCCTCAGCTCCTCTCTGTCTCTACAGCGTTCCTCTTTCATTTTTAACAGCTCATCTCTATCTCTATTGCGATATTCCCTGCTTTTTGTCAGCTCGACTCTGTCTTTAAAGCTTTCCTCGGTCATTTTCAACAACTTGGATCTGACACTTCCGCATTCCTCCCTGCTCTTTTTCAGCTCGTCTCTGGCTCTGTCGCACTCCTCCCTGCTCAATCTCAATTCTTCTTTCAATTGTTCATTTTCAGTCGCGTTTCTCTTTAACTCTGAGATCCTCAACTCTAAGGTGGTCAACTTCTCAAACAGCGCCAGTTTATCCTTTCTCTCTCTTTCCAAATCTTCCTTAAGCATGTCTCGTTCTCGCTTCAGAGCTGGGACGAAGTTAATTTTTCTCTCAATTTCCCTTTCCTCAATCTCTAAATGTTTTTCTTTTTGCGTTTACCTCATTTGCCCTAGCCCACAGCATTGCGTCTTTGCTCTTAAGCTCGCTGTGTCTTACTTCCAGCTCATTTGATAAAGTTTGTAGCTCAGATTCCTTGTTTGCATGCTCCTTTTGCCTCTGTAGAATTTGGGCTTGATGCTGAACGCTAAGTTTCTTCAGCTCGAGCTCATGAGAAGCCTGCAGATGCTTCTTTTCCTGTGCTAGGTTAGACATTAGCTGTTCCATCTCATCCTTATGTTGCTCCTGATTTCGTTAATCTTTTTCTGGTGATCCTCCCTCAGCTGCTCCAAGTTCCTCTCCTGTTTTGTCTCCAATTCCTCCTTGACTTTCTTGAAATTATCCGTCATTTCTTTACGATATTTGTTGACGCACTGGGCAACACGGCGTGCATCCGGGCTCTCTTCTCCTCTTCGTTGTCTTGGCTGAATGATTTGTCTTTGCTTTTTTGGAATTTTGCTTTTTCTGCAGCTAATTCATTTTCAAGCGCTGCATTCAGTTGTTCCAGTTGCTTGTTCCTAGCTTTGAGTTGCTCTTTCTCTTCCTCATTTCGTAAGGTGTCTACATTGACTTCCTGCTTAATTTTGTCTTCTTCCTCGTCCAGTCTCTTCTCCTTTTCAGACTTCATACGGCTTCCTCCATTTCGGATTTTTTCTTCTTGTCTGAGCCGCTCAGCTTTGACTGTTTCTCTCAATTCTTCTAGCTTTTTCTCAGATTCCTCCTTAAGCCATTTTTCTTCTTCTGTCCTCTTTGCCAAAAGGGCCTGGCGCAGTTTTTCCAGTCTCTCCTCATTCTTACATTCCAGACGTCTTTCTTCTTTGTTGATGTTCTCCAGCGCTTCATTGTTTTCTTTTATGAGTTTTAGCTCTTTCTTCTCCCGATCGGCTTTTAGAGTGTCCCTGATTTCCTTTTTGAGTCTGGCTTCTTCCGCTTTCTTCTTTGCTGATAGTGACTGATCACTCTTGTTCTCTTCACAGTCAGTATCAAGTCCACAGGATGTTTCTGATAGAGCTGACATGCTTGACAAGGTCAAACTCAAAGAAAAATCCTCATCTTTCTCCACGTCAGTTGATGGTAGTGTTGGACTATCATAATTTAAAGATTTTATGTTTGTGTCTGTGGCGTCAGTGTTAAAGCCATCTTCGTCAGACTTATCTAAACTCTCGAGATCGCTTAATATCTTCTCTCTAGTCATCTTTGAGGATTCTTTTGAGCTCTCCTTTTCCTCCTCATCCAGCCAGTTGTCATAGTTTGTTGGTGGTGTATCAAATTTCAAACTTGGACATTTTACTTTTTTTGTTAGACGGCCACGACTCATATCTTCAACATCCGAGTGTTCCTTCATATCAGAAGTGTCAGACTTCTCTTCTTCTATCGTCGTTCTCTTTAAATATCGCTTTACTTTTCTCTTTTGCCTTTCAATCATATTTTCGTCATAGCGTGACGGCGGTGTTGGGGTCTCAAATCCTGAAGTGGTAGATCGGGATTCTTGCTCTGTGGCTGAATTATGAAGGCTTTTGTCAGCTTCTAATGAGCCACAATTAAGATCCTCAACATCCAAGTTTACGTTGTTCCATTGGTCTGACTGAGCAGCAGTTCTAACATCAGACCACTCCTTAATCCTATCAATCCTTGGCGCAGTTTCGGTGTACCTTTGAGGGTAGTTTCTTGTTAAATGGCCACGACCATTGTCTTCATTATCGGAAGTGTCAGACTTCTCTTCTTTTACCACCGTTCTCTTTAAATACCGTTTTGATCTTCTCTTTCGCCTTTCAATCATATTTTCGTCATAGTGTAACGGCGGTGTTGGTGTTTCAAATCCTGAGGTCGATTGTAATTCTTGCTCTGTGGCTGAACCATCAAGACTATTGTCAGCCTGTGAGCCACAATTGAGATCCTCAACATCCAAGTGGAGGTTATTCCATTGTTCGGACTTCATGTTATCCACAGCTGTAGCAGAGACAGCTGTGATTGTCCCCTGTTTGTTCATGGTATTATTAAAGAAATTTTCTCTCTCTGCACGCTGGTTATTGTTGTCAACCGGAGTGTTTTGCATGAGCTGAGACCCAGTAGTTCTCACATCAAACCACTCCTTGATCCTCTCAATTCTTGGTGCAGTTTCGGTGTTCCTTTGAGGGCAGTTTATCTTTTGGCTGCCTCCTAAACCAAACTGCAGTGGGACTTTTTCCTCCTCTATTTTCTTCTTACTTAAGCTTCGCAAAAGATCCATGCGACTCTGCATTGGAGCAGCCCGGTCTCTCGCTGTAGGGAAGCTGTAAGCATCGATTTTGGCTTCTGGTAAAATGGCCTTGGAAGGAGGCTGAGGCACCACCACATCTGTCAAGGGTTCTTGTTTTTCTTGACTTTTGATTGGAGGCAGCTTTCTTAGCCTTGGTGGCGGCAAACTACACCCTGCAAGTTTTTCCTCATCATTTTTATCAAGTTCGAGTTATCTATAGCGTTAGATATAAATTCGCAGTAGTTCTCATTCAGAGCTAAGTTTTGTGTGGCTTTCTGATCGCTTGTCGTTTGTGTTGTGGCTTTGCGGTCTGACATCTTACATCACAAAGAGTTCTGCGCTTGGTGATGTCACGGCTTGAGGTTCTAGGCGCTAACGGCAACCATGTCTTCCTGTTGCTACGGTTACCTGTCCAAGCCAAGGCTGTGCAGATGAAATCACGGTGCCCTAGATGTCAGCAGTGAGTGGCAAAAATGAATGAGAGCCAATGGAGACAAAATACAAATTCTCCTGTAAGAAGTCAAAACACTGATGAATTGGAAAAAGCCACAACAGTGATAATAAATATAAACAAACACAACTAATACTAAATTCTGAATTTGTATTTGACGTGTAAATAGAGAAAATTTGGTAAACAGGGGCAGAACTATAACAGCACTTCTGTTTCTCGTACATTTCTCACTGACAGAGGCTAAAGGATCAACCACAGTTTAACTCATGAACGTTCAATCCTTGAATAAATGTTTTTGATCCGCTTGATGAGTGATTTATCTGTTGTAAAAATGTTCTAAGTTTTTATCTGCAGGTTACAAACAAGCGCCAAAGCCTGCAATGTGACAACAGAAAAGCGATTTTACTACATTTCTGGCAAACAAATCCTCCCCGGAGTGGAAATGTGACCAAAAAAGCTAAGAAACACATTTTATCTTGTGTTTTCATATACTTTTGCCTCTTAGTTTGAATGTTGAAGTGATTGTCTGTGCAATTGGTCTATTCACCTGTAAAAATTATATGCTTTTTTATTTTATTTAATGACAAAGTACAATGTTCCTCATTCATGACACAGTCTTTCAAACAAATTTGTTTTTAAGGGCTCCTTATGAACATTTTTGGCATTCACAAATTTTGTTCTTAACAGAAAATGTTCGTCTGTAAGAACAAATTCTAAGAACACTGAGGAGCACTCGTAAGATAAAAAAACTGCTGTTTCAGAATTGTATTATAGTTTAATCGATATAAACGGCAAAAGCCCAGCGGTATTTCAATACATCTGTGACTTGAACAGGTTTGAGTGTGTTCATGTGAGTTTGGACATTTTTAAAAGACGCTGAAGGCTTTAACTCAGCAAAAGTGGGGAGACGCGCTGCTGCTGCAACACAGTCTCACAAGAAGGCACGACACAAAAATAGCGTATTTTTAGCACGATATCAGTCCTGTTTTGCGTACTTATGTTACGCCGTACATATAGCACGATATGAAAAAGCGTAAAAATGACACGAGATTTGGTTGAAGCCACGTGGAGACGTTTTCTTCAGGTGAAACGGCTAAGTTCAGGCAAAAAGTTACTAAAATGGTTAACATTAGGGTTGGGGCTTGGGGTAGGTTAAGATTAGATGTAGGATTTTGTTAATTTTCATAAATAAGAACACATCTTAACAACCACCATTGAAATGAACGGGGACTGTGACGCGTACTATAATTACGCAAAAGAGCCTTAAACTCGTGCTAATCATACGCAATTTACATGTTGCGTTATGTCGTGGTATATGTACGCTTTCTTGTGAGATCGGGCTGGCTGACGCGCTGTGTCCGGCCCAGATTTGCCATTTAAGGTAGTATGCAATATTCCTTTTTATATAAATAACCGTTCGTGGCTGGAGTTTGGTGAATTTGGCGTAAAGGCTGTTAGAAAGAAATTTGGCTTGTTACGAACTCGTCATGAATCACACGTAGAGTTTTTGCAGCGGCTTCTTAAAGTGGAAGTTACGCACAGATTTTAAGAACTCTTTCATGAATGAGGCCCAGTTTATTACCAGAAAAAAACTGCTTCTTGCCATTCTTCTAGCTTATGATCTCTTCAATTAGGTTCTATTCATGTTCTACTATTCATAAGTTCTCTCTCTCTCTTCTGACCAGGCTTGCCCAGCTTCTGAAAACTGACTGGATCAAGTTTTTACAAGTAGGTATGGACTTATTATATTGTTGATCATTTCAGCCCTGACTTCCTCCTTTACACATTTTGTGGTGGTTTCTGTGGTTGGACTCGTGTAATAACCTGGTCTTTGTGCACACAGTTTATTTTATCTGCACAGACATGCATCTTAAGAGCTTTAACCCCATCTACAGGATCTCACAGGCACTGCATGTTGCTTTACTAGTAGTAAATGTAAGTAAGTGAGCATGAGAACTGATTGTATTGTATATAGGAAAACAGAAAATCCAACAAGAAGTTACAATTTTGAACTGAAAAGTCTTTGTCTTTTTGGGTTGTAAATTTTATTGTCATTTTAAAAAGTATTGATTTTGGTTGTAAGTTGAGTTTTAAAATCATAATCTTGAGTTTTCAAATAATACATTGGAGCTTTAAAGTTATAGCATTGAGTCATTATCTTGACTTTAATCTTACTATTAAAGTTCACTTTCTGGCACCTGCTTGTCTCATGGACATGTTGACTTGTGGGAAACATTTAGCATTTCTAAAATTACTGTTGTTTTTGTTGCTCAACACTTGACAAGTATGCATTCTTATGTGAGCAGCTTTTAACCCTGCTCACCCTGGACCCTGGAGCAGACCTTACTGGCGGTCCCTCATTTAGGGACGATGATTGGAGAAGAGAAAACACAAGCACAGGCGGAAATCTGACAGAAAAGAGCAGATAGAAGAAATAATTTCCTCTTGTCTTGACCTTCGTGACACAGCTCCACAGACATGGAATTATAGACCTTTTTGTGAATCACTAAGACTGGCACCAGGAAGAAAAAGTATAAATCAGGAATTTATTTTGTATTTATTAACAAAGCATCAGCTGCTCACGTAGACCTTGCCTGACCTGCCTGTCCCTACACACTTTGACAGACACTTTACAAAGACATAAGGGTCTGGGATCAGAGCGCCGAGTTTCAATTTCGAGGACGGAGTTAACCAATCACAGAAAACCTGGAAATTCCACAGAAACAGTGATGCGTTAAACCGGATGTAAATATGTAGCGCATGGACTTTTTCAATGGAGCTATGAACTGTGTGAAGGCTCTCAACACGGTTTGCTACGTCCGCCATCTTGAATGTTTTGAAATTCCAGAGCGGAGGGGATGAGGGGTGGCCTTTTGTGATTGGATCGACTAAATCATTGTCTCTGTCTTTGGTTTCAGACTGGACCCTTGGTAGTCTGGACCTACAGTAGTCACCAACATACGCGGTCCAAACTGCTCCACAGTGAACCGGTCTGAGGCATCCAGGCTAATAAAAACATGGCTATATTTGACCTTTAACTCAGCCTACGGGTGTCTCCAGAGTTCACTAAACATTGTCTGTCATCTGTCTATCACTTTGGTTTCCACATTCAGCTGCACTAAATGATCCAGCTAAGGCCCTGACCAAGCTGAGTGGCTCTAAAGGGTGGGTCAAATGCAGAGAATGAATTTCCTCTCAAGGAATAGTTTAAGTATTGGTTTATCTGTCTGTCTATGTCCTTGACCCTGTAAGAGCTCCAACCCGATCTCACCTTAAGTAAGCGTATACTGTATATACCATGACATTACAGAACATGTAATACCGTATGATTAGCACGATTTCACGTCTTTTTTTTGCGTAAATATGCCACATGTCGCAGTCCCAGAACATTTCTACGGTGGTTGTCAAGATGTGTTCTTATCTATGAATATTAACGAAATCCTAATCTTAACCTACCCCAAGCCCCAGCCCTAATCTTACCCGGTTTAGTAACTTGATGCCTAAACTTACTCGTCAAACCTAAAGAAAATGTCCCACTTGGATTCATCCAAAACAACCAAAATCTTGTGTCATCTCTACGTTTTATTAATATTGTACTACTGTACATCTACGACTAAACAAACGTACTCAATAAAAGCCTGAAATCGTGCTCAAAATACGCAGTTTTTGTGTTATATCTACACTTTCTTGTGAGACTGTGTTGGAGCACATGTCCACAAAGTTGCCTACTTTCGATATGTCTTCAAAGCTAATGAAAAAGTGCAATTTTCTTGAGCATTCATGTGAAACAATGATGAGCAAATCTACCCTGAATAGAGTTTAAATCAGAAAGACTGCAAAAATACAAACAAATATTGGTTGCTACTCTTAAGCGTAGCCTAAACATTATTATTACTTTGAAAAATCCATGTGCAGCCCCTTTAACTCCGCTTTCCCTTTATCTCTGTACATTTCTGTTCTTGCTTTGGCCGGTGTGCGCAGTAGTCTTGATGGATCAGCAGGTGGCAGCGGCGGTCCTCCCTCCCTCGTGTAACTTATGGGACGCCCGACAGCAGAGAAAGACTGGGGCTGTGGCAGAATCAATATGGCCGTGACGGATGCTGCTGTTTGCCCTGAGTCAGGCTCTTCCAGATTGAACCAACAGCAACTCGTCAATCACGCAACTTATGTGAGCTCGGCCAGGGGAACTTCCAAACTACTCAAGCACCTCAAGTATTAAGTCAACCGCATTTATTTTAGCAATCTGAGTTGATCTGCTATGGGGATTTCTCTTCTAAAATGCTTCATGACTTGTTTTCTAAGTCTTTGATTGGTGGCAGGATTTAAAAATAATGACAAATGACTTGGGATTGTATCTTTTTGGACTATTTCTGAATATCAATCACCAACTAAATTTAGAAAAGTAAGCAAAAAAGCACAACATAGGCGCGTCAATTTGGCTGGACATGCGGATTATCATAGCAATCAGTGGATCAGAGCATAGAAAAAAGAGCCGCATTGTGAGCGGGGAGTTTACTCTGTGTGAGCAGTTCCAAACACGAGGGGGGGGGGGGGGTGTAGGGTCGTGGGTGCACCCTGGACAGAGTATAAGACCTCATAGGCGAGGCGAGTCTGACAGGGAAGACCGTCGAACTAGTAGGTAATCTTTCCGTATGTCTGATATAAGAAAAGCTTTCTTTATATTTAAGACATATAAAACAAACATGGCTGCTTCTATTACATTAAAAATGATGGGGGAAAATATATTATCGACTGAAAAACATGTGGGCTTCTGTAGATAAGTTGCTCTAAGTGACAGACAACCAATGACCTCACACGAATAAACACACAAATTGTTTGCATAGTTCAAGTGGAGTTGATCAGAGATGTGGAAGGTAAGTGGTGACCAGACCCACTCCTTGCAAAGTGTTGCATGGGTCTAGATCCTAGGCAACAACGCTCATGAGTATAAGATGAGAGCTGGAACAAAAATGGACCAGTAAAATTTTCTATACGACTTTCATGTTTTTACTGTAAATTGATATATTGGCAGCGACAAAACAGATGCTTGTAGATGACACACTTTTCCACATGATCTCAGCAGCCTGGGATTCAGAAATCCCTGCGTTCCAGATCAACTCTAGTTTATTTGAGTGACACACATGAAACGAAAAAAGCTGATTGGTCGTCTGTCGTTTAGACCAACATCTAACTTCTAACTTCACTTATTGATTCTGCAGAAATTCGCAATGTTTTTCAATTCCACATGATGCTTTTTCCATATTTTACCTTGTAGTTTTGTTTGGGTTTCATAAGCAGTTATCTTTTCATAGGAGAGACAATGTGCATCTCTGATTGGTTTATTAAGCCCACAAAAATTCAAGAAATGGACACTATGGCCAGGTAATATTTTTTTATATGTATCATCTGGACTTCCCAGGCAACTATGCCAGCAGAGATAACAGTTTTCCGATGTCTGTAAGATTAATTGGTGGATTTTTGTTTGGAGTTTTACTAACGTTCTTGTGGAGATTCAGTGGATTATGAGAGTGGATGGTTCTGATGATATAATGTTCTTTACTGGACACAGATAAACTCATTTTCACCCGAATAGACGCTATGTTAATACAGCTGTACAAGACCAAAACAGATTTCAGGTTATTATTTATGCATTGGCCTTAAGCTAACAGATGCCGTAACTCAACTTCTCCATCTTGACAGCACCGACCAACACGCCAGAAACATATTAAACACAGATGATGCAAAAACCTGGACCTGAATACAAACTGCACAGATGAGTCTGATGTGATGAATGAAAGATCGAGTGAATGTGATGGATTTAAAATGGCTCTAAAGTTCCCAGAGTGACATTTCCGGTTGGGGTCGTGGCATTTCAGTGGCATTTGCTCCTCTGAGGTCCACTTGTTCTAATTCGGTTTAATATGGAGCGGAGACTCTCATTCCACTGTGACCGGAGACACTAGAGAATCAAAGTTATCAATGTGGAGAGCAAAACGAGAAATTTCAAAAGTGTTTTATTACGTGGGTTATGAAAATCTTCAAAAGATTGTCTTGCTCTGCACCTGCACCTAAATACATTTTGTCTCTTTAGAATAATATGGCTTTATCTGGCAATTTAACTGAAATGAAGATCTTCATTCTTATGTCTGAGTCACTTCTGTAAAATGATGTCCACATTTGATAGAGCGTTGTGATTTTTATGAGCAAAAACTGTTTCAATTTCAAAGATTGTCTCAATGTTACTTGCCTGGAAACTCCAGACAATATTTAAAAGAGTGACAGGGTGGCCAGGCGATGTATTTTTTTGTATTTCAGTGGATGTGACTGACAGATTAAGTAGCCAATCAGGAGCACACATTGTCTCCCATATGAAAATCAACATAACTGCTTAGGACACAAAAAATACATGGAAAAAATAATGTGGAACTATGACTGGATGATATGGCAAAAAAAATGTACCACGATTTTCTTGGAGCCAGATCACAATTTTGATTGTATCACGATTCATGTTTATTTTTCGCCTTTGAGATAAAAACAAGTGTTTGATTTTTCTCACTTCATTATCAGTGGCTAAATCCAGCTGTCAAAGGCTGTCTTGTTGCCAGATTTTCAGAGCGAAACAAGTGACCAAGCCTTTTAAAAAATAAATCCAAAAACAAGCAACCTCAGCCCTTCAATAAATGATGTGTGTTGCCACTAGTATTAATGATTTTAACAATCTAGTCTAATCTAATCTAGTCAGGCTGCCCTAGGAGCAAATATACTGGGGAAAGTATGGCAACTTGAGCACTATCCTCTCACTTCTGCCCTTCTTGTAAAGAATAATAAACTACAGTTCATCTCTAGTCTGTTCTTTGCTATTCACTCGTTGTCCCCTGTCCCACTCCCCTCTCGGAGAGTGTAACTGTTTCAGATGTTGCTGTTCCAGTGACGTGGGCCGGTCCACTGACATCGGACTCCCTCTTTCTGGACCTCCGCCCCACCTCCCTCTCCAGGATTGGCCTGTCCTGGTCCTGCTAGACGAGTCGTTTCCCTCTGCTTATGGACTCTGGCTCCACAAACATAAACTCTATAACTTTAGTCTTATATCTACAGCCTGTCCGTCCATGGGAGTGGATCCCTTCTTCACTGTGGTTCTCCTCGAGGTTTCTCTTTTTCCCTTAGGTTTTTTTGAGTTTTTCCTTGCCAAGAAGGAGGGTCTAAGGACAGAAGGAGGGTCTAAGGACAGAAGGAGGGTCTAAGGACAGGGGATGCTCTGGACAATCATTCATCTGCTCTATAATCTGCTTTGACATGCTTGATCAAATGTTTCATTGAATATGTATTGTTTTATTTTGATTTTAATAATCTTGGGAAGTCCTCAGAAATGACTGTTGTTGTGATTTTGGGCTATACAAAAATAAATTGATTTGATTTGAACAAGATTTAATGATTAATGATGATTAGCGTATTTAATTAGTTTTTCTAACATTTAGGCATGAAACTATATGCTAAGAATCCATGTTGCAGTCATAATGGATATTGTTTTGTAAATCAAACTTGAAAAGTGGCTAAATTCTCTCTCTATTGATCTCTTTCATGACTTGAATGTGCAGCCTAAAATACCACAACTTCAAAATGTTGAAAAAGAGACTTTGAAAAAAGATTGTGGGAATTGACCAATATCATTGTTCTATTTTATTTATTCTATTTAAAAAGTTTCAAACATAATTTCTAATTTTGTATTAGTAAACTTTATGTCTAAAGTCGACCAAGAATGTTTCTAGTCAACCCAATTATTTTGATTATTAAACTTCATCTAATACAGTGGTGTCCAAAGTGAGGCCCGGGGTCCAAACTCGGACTGCCAGGGAGTCCAATTTGGCTCACAAAATGGGTCTGAGGTTTGTTAGGACTATCTTTTTGATTCAGTTTTGTGTGGAATTGTAATATCCAAAAACATGGTAACAAAGGACAATTTAATCAAGATCTCTTCTTAAATAAACTTTTTAAATATAAAACAAAATTATGTTTCAATTATGTTTCAACTTAAAACATTTTGGTCCGTCGAAGAAAATGTCAGCTTATTTTGGCCCATTGAGGGAAAAAGTTAGGACACCCCTGAACTACTAGATTCAAAGACATGCTTCATGCTTGGTTTGAAATAATGTTGTCTGATTATCCTAATTAAAATACGTCAAAAAAGTATGTCAATAAAAAACATGCAAAACAAACATGCAAACATCTACCCAGAGAGATCTTGTGAGATGTTGATTTAGTCCGTCAGGTTTGAACCTACAGTTTCTTTGTTGGGAAGTCAGACCCTACTCTGCTTTAATATTTTGATAACTTCACTTGAGTAATAATCTTTAGCCTTACATATTTATTAGAGTAAATATATGTGGTCTTATTGCTTATATTGCTATTATCTCAGTGCTTTTTTACCTGCAGTGTGGGCACGAGGCACTGAAAGCCTTGAAGAGGTAGAAATTGAAAACAGTGAACAGACAATTAGAGAGTTTTGATGTGGACTGTCACTGCCCTCTGGTGCTTTTTGAGAGCACTGCACGTGTCAACAGATATGAACAAGGCCTCTGTACTGGACAAAATTTGCCTTAAAAACTTAAATCAACAAAACTATTTCCTCTTATCCTTTTTGCTCACTTTCTTAATCCATTGTGGCCTCATTGTTCTTCACAGTGACATTAGAAATGCCTTTTTGTGTTTCTAAGTGTGTGTTTCATGAGAGAAAGTTATTACAACCAAGCAGACAAGTTGGGTTGAATAGTAGGAATACAGTTCTGCACTCGTCTGTTTATTCCAAAGCAAACAAAGACAAGAAGTGAGCAGGAATAGTGCATTTTATAAGGAACCCAACCCCGACTAGGAAATGTCCTATTTCCACCCCATGACCCATCAAACTTTGAAAAATCATAAGACGGAGCACATGCAAATACAGCAGCTTTGTCATTCCCCAAAATGAATAACTTGCAGACAAGTAGTCTATCGTGCTAGTTGTCAGCTTGACTAATTTTCATTATTAAAACAGGCAAAGGTTGCAGCCTCATTTGAGATAAAGAAAGTATGTTAAGAAAGCTTATAAACATTTATTTTTGTCACGTGAAATCTCGTACTTTCCACAGCCACAAAAAACATTTGAGTGACGTCGATGTGTCACTGCTCTGAGTTGTTTGATATAGTTTATATCAGTTAAATATTGAGTTTCATAAACACTGAGCTAATATTTGACTTAAAATAAACACATTTAAAAAGTTAAGGGATAAATACTGCTTAGATAGTGTTGCCATAGTTACAGAAAAATATCTATGTGCTTCCACGGAAGCTTATAGAATTTAGATTCAAATTTGGCGCTGATTCAAATTGGGGAATGACAAGTATCAACCTTTGACCTGATAACACCTGGGCCTGATGCAGATACATCCTGGACATGTT
Source organism: Mugilogobius chulae (assembly GCA_038363315.1). NCBI lineage: Eukaryota > Metazoa > Chordata > Actinopteri > Gobiiformes > Gobiidae > Mugilogobius > Mugilogobius chulae. The sequence goes on from CM076412.1 coordinate 26,108,074, forward strand.
GAGATCACGGATGAGCACTGGAGACTTCACAAGGCTGCGACACGGTGGCTCAGCGGTAGCGTTCTGGCCTCATAGCAAGAAGGTCCTGGGTTTGACTCCCGGGTGGCCTGGGACCTTTCTATGTGGAGTTTGCATGTTCTCCCCTGCTTGCGTAGGTTTCCTCCGGGTGCTCCGGTTTCTTCCTACCACTAAAAACATGTCCAATGTGCCTCCCCTCTCCCCTGCCCAGGACTACAGATAAAAAGCAGTAAAGCTAGAATCTGGTGCAAGCATATTTGCCATTGTGCTTAATAAACATTACTTTGCATTTGGACAGACTGAACATCAGGGCCATGGTGACCAGGCACTCGTTCTGACAGACCGCACTGGACATCCTGGAATTGTGGAAACAGGTGGAAATACTCTCTCAGAAGCCCCCTTCAGGCACAGCTGCCATCCCACCACTGCCACCAGCGTAACTGAACAGAAGAGCTGGATAAAAGATAGTCTGCACCTTGTCTCTGTGTCATCCAAGATAAACAGAGAAGTGTGTGGGAACAGTGCAATTTATAAAGACACATTGTTAATGTGTTGGGTAATCACACCTGCTCTGCTTTTGTCTGACTTGTTTCATAGTTTTCTCAAAAAACCCTAACAGTGAGGTTTGAATTGTTTGCTTCATATTGTTTGAGACAATATGTAACATATATGGTTGTGTTTTTCAATAAAGACGGTTTATATCAAGTTGCTCAATTGTAAAATTTGTATCTCATTTTGGATAATAACTAAATAGCTATGCTGCAATAACATAAAGTTATGTTGTGTAAGTATATGTAAGAAAATGTTATGAATGGGTCTTTATCATATCAAGAGTGAGTATAAGGTGTTGATATAATAACATTTTTAACTAAATTCTCATTCCATTATTCTACAGCATAAATGTTTTGTTATTACCAGTACTTAGGGTGTAACTATTTAGCTATTACCTAGAATTTGACATTATTACATGTGCTGTAATCTAAAGTGTAACCATATGATTTTACGATGTAATGATTGTTCTTAATTTAATTTGTCTTTAGCAGATCCGGACTTGGCTTCAGGCTTTTTAAAATCAAGGGTAATTGTACCTGTCCAGAGTGTTCCCAAGAAGAACAAAAATAAATCACCCAACCCTTTTCTGAAACGCTCAGTTATAACAGAACTTCTACAGTTCATAATAGTCCATAACATGCAAACAAGCAGAGTTCAAGCAGCGGCCTGTCATTTCAGAGGAATTCACTTTGAGTAATCACAGCTGCATCTGAGCAAGTACAAACACAAAAACAGTCTCAAACACAGCAGCGCTTCTCCATGGAGATGTGACTGAAAGATAACTATAGGCCTGTAGCTTATGAGGTTTAAAGTGACTCTGTGGAATACTCAAGATATTCCTGAAGAAAATCGATTCCATTCACTTAACCCTAGAGCACTATCGCCGGGTGATTTTCACCCAAGCAAATGTATTTACATGATTTTCAATATGTTGCATTTTTCTGAGTGTCATGAGTCCCTGGGTAGCTTCACCATTGTTTTTGACATCTATGTTTCCCCTCCCCAAAGCCCATTTTTTCCTACAGGCTTGCTTTCAAGTGATTTTTACCCGACAATATTGAAAGAGGGTAATGTTCCTTTCTGGGTGGATTTCACCCAGTGATAGTGTTAGTGTTTAAAATCAAGCTATCCTGCGACATGTCAAGGGTGACAACGTTCAGTCTCACCATATTTACTGTCCCTCGTCAACTCCAGCTGTCATTCTGTTGCAGGATTAGTTTTTCTGACATCTCATGCTTGCTTTGTGTTAGAGGGTTTTTTGGGGTTTTTTGCCAAAAATTATGAATATACAGTATATCACAAAGTGGTGTTTTTATAGTGAATTCTTATGGTGAAAACAATATTTTAATCAAGTGGTCATTTTTACACACTTAAAAAATACCACATTTTTGTTATTCTCTCCTGTAACTGTTTCCGTTCCAAGGAGTCTATGCCTTCACCAGAGAAGTCTCACATGTCTCAGGAATGGGTGAACCAAAGACCAAGTTTCCTGTGTCAGTATATTTTTTTTAGGAATTTTTTTCAGTAATTTTCGAGCATGTTTGTAGGAGCTTCCTATATTTTTATTTTCCATTTTGCTACATATAGTTGAAAATGTAGGAAAACCACTCTAATTTATCAAGTGTTGTCATATTTAAATCTATTTTTTATGACAAGTACTTTTTTTGGGTATATTATATCGGGTGAAAACTACCCGGCAAAAGTGATGGTGTAACTTTTTATAGCGAAAGTGTTCTAGGGTTAATCTGGTGATGTCATAAGATGAGGGCCCGTTTTTCTTTTGTTTTGCGAAGTCAATTTTCAAAATCACAAATTTTTAATCTGCGTATTGCTGCCAATTAGATTCACTCACTTTTTACATTACAATTAAGAACAATCTATTATTTAATACATCTATTAAATATTTTTTGATCTAGAACAGGAGTCTCCAACAAGGATGTTTCACCAACCCAATCTCACACGAAAGCATACGTTGAATTAGATTTCACAATTTCATGGTAAATAAGGGTTAGACTTTGGTCTAAACCAGGGTTTTTCAAATGGTGGGGCTAAGTGCGGCCCACTAAGAGTATATGTTTTGGCCCAACATGAAAAAATAACTAAAGACAGTTGCAGCTTTTTCTGACTTTAATTTGGTTTGAATCAAGCAAATGTGGCTTTCTGATGATATAAGGTTGCAGACTTGTAGTTTAGACCTCATAGTCCTGGTTTAAAGGTGGTGTAGCTGATTTTTACGCTGCAAACACAATTTAGGTTTTAAAGCTGACAACTTCCTCTTATAAATCCTTTGACACATGGTTAATATCGACATGTGTTCATTTTGGTTGCATTTATGGCTTTTAAATGTCTTTTTTACAAACAACAAAGTGAAACTATAGTGACCGCCCTAAGCTCAGCCAATCAGAGCGCAGCATTCAGCTCCTGATTAGAAATTAAATTCTTTATTATTCAGTTCAGACAGTACTCAGAGGTTTTGTTTTTTCACTAAGTGCTGCGTTTACTACATACTTTTTAGTGGAAAGCACAAAGTTTACGAATTTACAACTAAAAAAGTTGTAAATTAAAGCTACCCCACCTTTAAGTCCTGGTTCAGATTTTGTGGTCTAGTTTGACTCAAAATATGTTATGTAATCTAAATGTAGACTAGGTTTAGTCTTAGTTTAGAACTCAAGTTTGATTGTTGATTGACATTGGACTGACAAATAAGTGTCATGTGACAGAGCAGCATTGTTTTTAGTTGTATTTTGTATTTATCTCTGTGATAACAGTCCGGTTTTATTAAAAAGTCCCTTTGTTCTTTGTTTGTGGATAGTAGCTAATTTTCATTTGCAGTTTGGTTTTGTAATCCGGCCCTCAGATCAGAACTTTTCAACAAATCTATATAATTGAAAAGCCCTGGTCTAAACCAAGAAGGACGTCCTCTAGAGTAGACCTGTTCTAAATCGTCCTGAGCTGTGCTGAGTTTTCTAAGCTAGTCAAGTGGTTAGTATTAACAGGAAAACCTAATCTAAATCTTAATTTAGCTTCAACTTGCTGCACTACTTGTTACATATTATATTAAAAATTACATGTTTTTATTTTGTTTTTAGCAGAGGCGGTGCTATGCCATTAGTGTTACTTCTAGAAGCTTTTATAGTTGCATCACTTTTCACTGAACTTCTAAAGAAATGATTCATCACTGCTCTTTTGTACAGAATTCTGCAATATTATTTCTTAAGCAACACGTCGGATTTGCAGATGGAGCTGTCAATATTCAAATAATAGTATAAATTTAGATCTATTTTTTTCAACAACACTGATAAAACTGCACAATAGTCTGCTTAAACTCAAGTTCATCCCAAAGAACCCCAGAATGCTCTGCCTCTGGTTCATGGACAAAGGTGTGTGTTTGTTGACTGAAACGCTGTAACAGTCATGTTTTGATAATTGTCCATCATTGTCGCCTAATTATACTTCACGATAGTCTGTTGAAAATACAATTGTTGTTCAGGAGACACATCAGAATGTAGAAAGTGTGGTTTCAACTCCTCCACCCCTTCAGCACACAAGCCTTCATTATAAACACTGAACTGCAATCACAGTTATCTAGAGTAGTGTTTCTCAACCAGGGGTACGGGGACCACAGGGGGTACATGAGCACTTACCAGGGTGTATTGGGAGTGATTTTCAGACATGGTGGTGCAGCTGTTAGCGCTTTGGTTCGTAGCAAGAATGTCCTGGGTTCCAAATCCCATTGATACGGGGCCTTTCAGGTGTTTGCATGTTCTGCTAGTTCTCTCAGTGACATTTTCCTGGCTAAACAAAGGTCTATTAACTAACTATATCTCTACCAACGATGAAATAATCCAACCCTAGCCTGCCAATGATGTCTATTTTCGTCTTAGACCTTTTCGTCCTAGACCTTAGAATCTGCGGTGTTGCCTTCTCATCTGTAACACAGCTTTTGTTGGTTTAAAGATGAAAAAGACACTCAACCCCATTGTTTCAATCATGTAAACCTTGAATTTTTTATTCTAAAGACATTATTTCCTTGTAATGGTTCATATTCCTTCACCAAAATGTACCACATGTCATGATTCCAGTTGCACAAAGTTTTTTGTGGAGCTGTGAATATTGCTTAAAATTAGAAAAAAGGGCCTGGCAGGGAAGGAGGGTCAAAGCCAGAATATTTTCATTCCATATTTGCATTGATACTTTAGAAATCCCCCATGTTTTTTTGTTATCTTCTTCTCAAAGTCAGGAGATGAACATGGTCAAGACATTTATGCATCAGATACACTAAAATATCTATTTAAAAATGACCACTAGAAACATTTTTAAGTTCTAATAATATTGCATTTCACATTTCAAGCCCTCCTGCTAACTGCTTGTCCCTGTCCCTCTGCATTACTTAATTGACACTTTTAGATGAAATGACAGCAGTTGTCCTTGTGGTTTCTGTAGCATTTGTTGTTGGAGTTTGTACAATGTCCTCTTTGTGCAAGGCTGACCTTCCTCTCAGCTTACACAGGCTTTCATTAGAGCGCTCCTGTTTCAGAAAGACACACCGGGACGACCACAAGGGCCCTGTGCACTGGGACAGGGACAAACCCGGCTTTCTCCTCACCGCTAACATGATGTGGAGGGAAGATAGAAAGGGATGGAGAACCTATAATTAATTCAGATAAAAAGAAAGCTGTTGTTTATTCATTACTGCTGGTATTGGAGTGGTGGCGACTAGACTATTCCAGTAACTTTGGGCTAAGAGGAACACCATGGCAAAGGGTTAATACATTGACAGACCACCATTCACCTCTCATTCATTACTATGAGAATTTTACAGTGATGCCAGTTGACCTACTAAACATGCACGAATGTGAAGGTGAGAGAAAGCCAGAGTACCTGGAGAGAAACTCCACCCAGAGAGATTGTTAGATATTGATTTGGTCTGACCCGGGAGACTTTTGGGAAGCCAGAGTCCAACCACTCTGCTAACATGCACCATGGTTTTACTCATTGTTTTAAACATATTTGACATCTACATGTTTGTGCAGGATAAAATTTTACTGTTTCAGTATTCAGGCTGGCACCAACACTCAATTTCATTTACTCCAGCTACTATGTCAGACATCACAGGACTGCAGAAGGTCCCTATAAAGCATGTAAGCAAGTACGATCATCCAATCAGCAAACAGGACTGTGTATGTTCTACTCAATTAACCTTGTAGCTTTGTATGATAGTGTTGCTTTTATTTTGCAAGTTTACCACAGTTCTGGTAACTGGTTAAATTAAAAAAAAAAAGAAAAAAACCTCTGCCTACTGGGAAGCAAACGAACCTCAATGATGCGATTTCAGACAGATTCGACGAAGTGAAATGAAACAGACTGAAGTAACAGGTCACTGTTTAATTTTTTGGGGTTTAATTGGTAAATCTTAACCTACACCAAGCCCCAGTCCAAAACATTTTGTTGTATATCTACATTTTCTTCGGAGACTTATGAAGGACAAGTCAGACAGATTTAAAAGCAGTAAAATAGGATGTTAAAGTGCGAAGTACACTACACATTGGCAACATCAGAAACACAAGAATGTTGCAACAAACTATAGAGATAAGGCTACAACACACTACCAGAAATCAGAGCATATGAAATAGTAAACAGAGGCAACTTCACCACAAAAGATGGGAATAGCTGATAGAACCACAAAACAGATAGACAAATAACATACTAAAGGTGAATTAGACCGATGATTTTTCCATTGAATTTTTTGGGAAGCACTGTTCTTTCCATCAGTTTCTCCCTTTTACCTGTGAACCGTGTCGAAAGCATATCGGAAATCTAAAGAAAGCAATGATAACCCAGACAATAAAACACATTTCTTTCAACAGGCGTGCCCAAGTCATTCCAGGTAAAGTCTGTTCATTATCTCTCAGGTACATTTCTCTCTGTGTTTTGACTGTATCTAAAGCAAGTGTTCCTGCTGAACCGGTTCGACCAAAGACCCGAGGACGTCACCGGAAACACAAGCCTCCAGCGGGAAATGTACTACAGCTGTCATACTTTCACTGTGTCATTCACTTGTTTCTGGCTTCGTTCATGAGACTTCTTCGCCGGATGTGTGTCTGGAAAAGAATTGGCTCAGTTTTGTAGATTAACAATTAAAGTATTGAAAAATGTCATTTACATAAAGATTAAGTATATTACTAAAGAGTAGTGACTGCAAACTCCTGAGTAATGAATATACTGTATATACTGTACAAATGATACTGATTGTTTCCCGTTAATATAAGTCTAGCTAGCTGATCATTTTGATTCTGATAATATTCAACACGATCTCATAAGAAACCGTATATAGGCCTACACCATGACTTAAAGGACTATACTCGATTTTTTTGCAACAAGATAACTTAAAAGCAATTTCCCCTAGCACTGATGCCTTGTTAATGTATCTATTCAGGTGGAAATTAGTCCCCAAAGTCCTGTCTATGTCTAATAAAATCCCGTTTGTGTGCAGCTTTTTCTGTTTTTGTTTTTAGCATTGTGGCTAACTGTTGTTAGCCACAATACTGATTCACAATAGTGACTCACCTCGCTGCTAAAAGCTGTTAAAAAATCATCATGATGAACAATTCTGAAGCTCAGAATGCATTAGCTACATGAGGAAATCATGTAGCCTGAAGGAAAAAGGTTAAAATTAATTATTTCTGTTTGTTTACATTTTTAGGATGCAAAAATCAGGTACAGTCCCTTTAACAGGACGTGTCAATATGGTATGATTAGCTTGATTTTTTGGCATTAAATAGGACACACATTACAACTTCTGATAATTTCTGTATTGTGGTTTATTATTCATGAATATTTTATGAAATCTTTATCCTAATCTTCACCTAACCCAAGCCCCAGCCTAAACTTACCCAATTTCGTACTTAAGCTAACTTTAACCAAAATCCATGTAATTACTTGATTCCACTTGTTCATTATATCGTGCTATATACTGTAATATATATGTATCGGTTCATTATACTGTATATATAATATATATAATAATTACACAAAATTATCTTTCTGTTGCTGTTTGTTCTACATACCTGGCATCCAGTTTCTGTGCTGTTGTGGTCTGCCCACATTTCGTCTTTGTGTGTTCCTACAGTGCAGTGGTTGAAATTGGGGGGTCAGAACTTCCTCTTCCCAGTTGCAAACTCCGGTGGTGGGAAAGGTTGGTCATCCAATATAATCCCTTTTTTTTAAGTGCATTTTAGTCATTATTTCACGTTCATTTTTGGTAGCTCTTGTTGTATTTTTGTCCATATTAAGCTTTTGAGGTGTTCCGATATTTTTATTTGTTGAAAATGAAGAAGTCTAGTCGTTTGGGCCAATTGTAGCTGCACATGTAGACTGTTGACTTTTATTTTTTAATCCAGATTAAACGGAGATCGCCTTCAAGCGTTTGGCTGTGTCCTGTGGTTCACTCCTGCACCAACAATCATAAACCAACACAAACAACGCAGAAAGAAACACACCAATCACATTCAATATATATGCAAAAAAGACGTGAAATTGTGCTCATCATACTCATGTGTTGTGGTATACTTTCATAATATTCAACTTCAGCTTTGCAGTCCTAATAACATCTCAGGGATTTGGGTAGTGCTTTTTAGTAGACTCAAACATATGTAAGCTGAGCTACTTGTGTAGTCACAGCTGCCCAGGGGCAAAGCGACAGAAACAGGGCTGCCTATCAGCACCATCTGCTTCTCTCACACATTATATTCATTATATGATTAGTGGGTGAAGTATTTTGCCTAAAGAGACAACATTATGCAATAGGCTGTTGCCTCACTGTGTCACCGGGTTTTCCCAGCATTCAACTAATTAAAGATCAAGCCAGATCATGTATTTGTCATTGCTGCTGGAGAAAATTATCCCTGGACTGTAATCTCTGTTTAGAAAAACAACCAAGACTCAAAATATTCAAAGTAGGAAAAGATTTACTTTGATCAAAAGGAAAACACACAACGTTACAAAAAACATGTCTGTTCCTGATCTAAACCCTAATGTCTTTATCTCGTTTTTGTCCCTGCGTTGACGTTCTCACGTTGGCCTGCTTCTGCCGCATCTTCACAAACAAGCAAGCGTCTCCTTTATTCATTCTCTAGAAGTTTGTCTTTTAGCATATTTAAGTTGATTGGTCTTCCAGTCTTTGGTTCACTCCATTTTTGTTTGTCACTGATCTTTCTCCAAACCGTCCACTGATGATCTCATCCAGTGTCGCAACTCGGAGACCACAATCTCAAGTTAGATACTTTGCTGACTTGCAAACCTATAGCAAGATCAGCTTTGTGACAGTTCAGAGGTCAACTAAAAAATAGTTTTTAATACTTTCTCCAAACACACATTAACTCTTAGTCTAGTTCTTACAAATGCACTTTTACTATTTGAATGATAACAAAAAAGAGGCAGATATTATAAGATTACTCTTCTTTCTGCTCCTTTTCATTCATTTTTAGTTTGTCAGTTTGATACATACTAAATCTTATTGGATGTAATGAATGGAACGAAATAAAAGAAAAAGAAAATTATCAACATACTTAAACACATATAAAATATTTTTTCTACCAGTCATAGTGTGCTGTAGTGATAGCAGATAAGAGTAGTCTAATGTACAGTAGTTGTTCCCAGGGGAGCAGGGACCCCTTTATGAGGACGTCTTGTCTTGTTAGAGAATATTTATCAATTATGCAAATTAAAGAGTTAAAAGACGAAGTATGTGAGTGGAAAATCGCATTAGAAGCAAAGACATCGCAATTATTGTTAATTTGTCTGAAATAAATAGGCTTGTTAGTAATAATTTTGATCACATAATATGCTGCCTCATAAGACAAGTAGAAGGAGCTTTGAGGAAAAAAACAACTGGTCTAATGCAGCTGATGCTCTCTTTTAGTGATGCACTGATCCGACTTTTTCAGTTCCAATACAATTCCAATACTCCGATCTATCTGCCAATATTCAATATCAAGTGTAAAGACTGAAATACCTTATTTTTCTTATTAAAACATAAGACATTTCGTCATAAAGTGCTATGTAACTATTATTATGTCTAGTGCAAGTCTCATTATGTTCAATTAATAGAACAACAATCACTGCGGTTATGATCAGGGAAATCAGACTAGGCTAGAAACCGGACTGTACTTGGTTTTCCCCTCAACCGATTGGACAGTTTTGCTCCTGTTTACATGCAAGAGAGTAAACCGATTACCCTGAAGAGACATGTTCTGCTGTGTCAGATTCACTACTGTATGATTCAGGCTGTTGTTGAACTACATTGTTAATGTTGTTTATTTTTATTAACTGTTTGTAATACTGTTTGTTAGATGACACACAGTTTTTTCTGGAACATGTAGGACTGTTTTAAACATTTAGAACAGTGTTAAACATGGAGTTAAATGTGAGATTGTGCGTGCCATTTTGTGCAAGGCACTTTATAGTTTTAAAATTCTTAATTTATTGTTGGGATGTGCTGTGTGTAGTGGTTGTGAGCATGCTCAGTTGCATTTGTCCAGCTGCAGACCGATTGTCTGTTTACATGAGTCTGAAATCAGACTACAATCGGTCGGGACCACGTGCGCCAACTGGTTTTCCGAAAACCGGTTTACAGCTCCTCAATAGGTCTGCCCGGGTTTACATGCGCTTTGGAAAACTGGTTTAAATCAGACTAGGGTAGTTATCCAGTTTTCCTGGCCTCCATGTAAACGCCCTGAGCGGTGTTGGCTGAACTGATTTCATAGTGCCAGTGCCAGATCCAGCAAACGTTCCTGGATCGGCACCGATATCCGATCCCATAGGATTGGTGTGTCCAACTCTCTATGCATTCTGTCATTTGTTCTTGGATTACCAAGACATTGTGATGATGATGAAGGGTCAATCATCACAATGTTTTGCATAAAAATACATTAATTCATTCATTTTTTACAGCTTGTTCCTGTTTGGAGTTATGAGTGACTGGAGTCTTGCCAGGGGAATACCACGATCAGTGGCCAACTCATTGTAAAGTCACACGAAACAGACATCCATTCAGTCTCTCATTCATTCACGCGGGGAAATTTAAAGTGATACCAGATTGACCTAAACATGCATGCACCTACAGAGATCATGAGATGTTGACTTGGTTTGAACCGGGAGTTGAACCCACAGTTGACGTTTTCGCACATAAAAGTCCTAAAAACCAGGCATCGGGAAAACTTCTACACCCCTTCTTTCATGGGGCCAATTCTACCCGAACAAGTACCTGCTGCATTCACACTGCTGAAAAGAGGATCCAGAGGACATTCGGTGTCATGAGCCGCTGGACAGTGCCAAAACACAGTCAAGGATGGGAAACCGTTCGCTGTTTTTTTGTTTGCCCCACTCCGGCTGCTGTGGTCCTTGATTTTCAAATAGTCCTGTGTCAGTTTTTTTTTTGTGTTTTTTCTTGCTGCATTGCTTAGCTGTGGGATGAGTGCCAACTTGCGCTTGCTCACCGACTATCTTGCTGATGATTTGTAAAGTTTTTTTGTTTTTTTTTTGGTCCTCAAAGCCCCGCTGTACCTCCTCATTAGCCCAAGGACTTAGCACTGCTTGTACCTCTGCATTCGTCCATCTTGCACTGCTATAAGTAAACTTTAGTGCCATTATTATTTTAAGAAAAACTGCCAACGTGCCTGACTTTGTAGATGTGCGTTGTGAGCCTACAACATGCGTCAACAGCATCATGAATTTTGTCGTCGCATTACTGAAAGGTTCTCGGTCTAAAAAGTACAGAGCAGGAGCTAACTTGGTCCCCACATTGGCTTGCATGGTCCCTGGTCCTTCTTATGTGTCAGGAAAGGGACCAGGGGCTAAAAGGTTACAGGAACAACAGAAAGTTCCTATAGTGAAAAAATGCCTAATCTCCTTATTGGGAAGCCACTGTGCTACTGCGCATAATTTATTAGATTATGGGTGACACGGTTTGGCAAAAAGGTCCTGGCTTTGATCTGGATTTGGTCTGTTCTGTTCTCATCTTGACAGACAGTTTGTGTTTTGAAGCTATTGCACAATAAGACCAAAATGTTGCTGAACAGTTTCATTCATCTCCGCCGACATAGAAAGTATCTTGTAGTAAAGCTGGTTTGATGTGACGCATGTGCTCAAACACAGCCACACCCTTTTCCCACACACTTCTGGCTTCGTTTGAATTATGTATCATGTTTCGGGGCAGTTTGGCTTCCACTTAATATGGTTAAAAAGGTTTACCAAAAGTCTCATCACAAAGTCATGGGGTTCTTTGATCTTGCCGGCGGAAGGAATCATTTTTTTGTACTTTCTGCAATTTAACATTTATTTAGAATTTTCTGAGTCACTGTCATAATTCAACCACTTAAGGAAACTTATTTTAGATAACAGCAAAACACAGTCATGATTTTTGACCATGACCTTTCTGACTGTTTACGAGAGATAATATATAAATATTACTTGTAACCCATTGGCAAATATTGTGGCTTGAAACCGAAACAAATGTTTCGGTTTGCAGAATAACCTTGAAACGAGTTATATAATCCATAGTATCATCAAGGGAAAATATTCTACCCAAAGAAAGTTAAAAGAAATATTACGGTTTTAAGACGTTTGGACAGTTTTTGCAATGTAATAGTTGAATTCAACATCTTAACTCTTCTAAACAGACATTTAATGCACTAACCATGTGTCGAAAAATTTAAGAGCGGAAGCTGTCAGATTTAAAACCTAAATTGTGTTTTCCGTGTAATAATCAGCAACCACACCTTTAAGTTCAAACATTCATGTTGGTGTCGCATAAAAAAATGTCTTAATCGACTAAAAACTATCGATAAGTCGACTAACAAGGAAGGTGGCAAAAGCTGTTGAATTGAAAAAACGTCATCTGAAAATTATCTGACATCAACTGCACTCACAAGATTAAACATTCACAGGATTTCAAGCAAAAAACAACACATTTTGCAGACAATGCAAGAAAATCAGATTTTTCATAAGTAAAAAGTCAGATTAAGCTTGCAGTGTACTGAAAAAACTTCATAATCCCAGTAAAAGAACTAAACTCTTGGTCTAGTCTTGGACTCGATCTTCTATGACTCGATCTTGTTTGGTCTTGATCTTGTTTTGAACTCGATCTTATCCTACTCAGTCTTGTCTTGGCCATTTCATTACCACCACGCTCCACTAAACTTGAACCAGGAGCGCAGTGACTTGTCCCAGACACAGTTTGTAATAAACACTGCACAATAAGACACTGATAAATGTTTAAAGTTACAAAGATGGTCTTGATTTGGTCTCAATGGACTGTGACTTGGTCTTGTTTCTGTCCGACCTATAAAAGTCAGTCTTGTCTCAGCCTCAAACCTCTGTGATCTTGGTCTTGCAGTCTTGGGACTCTGTTCTTGGAAAGGTTTTGTCTCAGTTTATTATTTATTTATTTATTATTTATTTGACAACAGTGTACATTAATACATTACTGTAAAATGCACCGAATTAGCCAAAAGGCTATTTTCATCCGTTGTCCCTGGACAGCTGTTCAATTGTCTCCCTAAAGAAATCATAATTAGTCACAATTGAACATAATATACCAGTGAAAGTATACAAATGCTAATTTAATGCGTAATTAAGTTAATGCGTTTGACTACACCAGTCACGTAAAGATTCAAGGTCAATTGTACTGCTACAAATAAAAACATTGTCAATATTTAGTTATTATTCACAACTGTAAAATCTTATCTGTAAAATGTACACTTTTCGAGAGATTGAATAACAAATAAGTCATTTTGCTTCATGATTAGCCATTTTATGTCTTTCACGTAATCTAAGAAAAATAACATTCCTATGCTTCAATTGCTCTGTTGCGTATAACATGAGGGTAAAAATTTTGTGTCATAAATTTGAGCCTTGTATCTAACTCTAGCTCTGCACTTGACCTAAATAATCTGTTTAAGCCTGAGAAAATAACAGTCATTACGGGATTTCTGTGGGTTATAAATGTCTCTTGTCAAGATTTCTGTGTAATACGTCTTCTTTTATATTCTCGATCCACCGCTTTACTGAAATCCCCCAGATTACAGTGAACGACACAGTGAACTAAACACACAAACGTTACCTTGAATGTCCAGTTCATTTGAAATACATTTGTTATTAAAAAGAAAAGGTGTGGGGCAGGTAAAACTCCATATTATCTGCAGGTGTGGCCACATCACTGTGAACGGAAAGTGTAAACATCCCACATATGTAGTTTTAATGCAAATACAAAGGTGTTGAACTAGGAATCTATCAAAAAGACAAGACTCAGTAGAAACAATATCCTGATGGTGAGTTTTCATCCTGAACAGAGGTCAAAATCTGATCTGTGTAGGAGTAGTTCTTCTCTAAACACTCAAGCAAAGAGTGTCTGAATACAACATCTAATTTCTCATTTGAAGTTGATCCAACTGGAAGGACAAATAAAATGTGCACAAAATCTAAACAGCAAAATGTGGAGAAAACTGTAATAATGATGGAGCAGTGCAAAAAACACAACTGTTGTGACTGTTTTTCTCTTAGTTGTCCAGGATTGTGACTAATTCCTTCACATTTTGTCTAATTTCTCTTTACCTGACCAAAACAAAGAGTCTAGAGCAGACCTATTCAACTTAAGGCCTGGGGCTAAATCGGCCCTCCAAAGATTAGATCTGTCCCTCAATCTGTTTTCCAAAATTACAAAAAATACTTTATCTTGCTGCCAGTTTAAAGCTACTATTAGACTTGATTTGGTTCTATTTTAGTTCTGGTTTAATCCTGCTTTAGACCTTGTTTGGTCCTAGTTTAGTACTGGTTTAATGTTGAGATTTTTTAGCACTAATCTAGTTTTTGTTGAGTAGTATTGTGGATATTACTCATAATCAAAATTTTGTCAAAAGTTGTGATGTTTGTGCAATATCTGGCCCAGAGACTATAGTCTTTGGAAAAATCTGTCTCTCAGCAAAAATTGTTGATAGCCCTGGTGTAGAAGGTCTGCAGAGACAAAAAAAAAGGGTTTTCATGGAGTTGGTGTCGATACAAATAGCGTATCATGTCAGTGCATTTTTCTTTTGCGCTGAGTAAATACGATTTGTTCTTGGCCTCTTGTAGAGAAGTTATAAAAATGGGTAATTTATCCAGTATTATCGGTCAATGTCACTTTCCGCTCTACTGCGCATGCTCCATCCAGAAAGAGCCGGAATCAATCTGGTTAGCTTGGGACACTTCTTTATGATTAAAGCAACAAAACAGGACAAGAACAGCTGTGTGGATCAGGTCTGAACCAGTGTGACAGACGTCTTGCTCCTGAAACGTGGCGAAATTGCCTTTATTTCCATGCAACTGCTTTTGCTTCTTGAGCCTTATATAAATCAAATTGTTAAATGTTGATTTCTATTACAATATTCCATCTCAAGCAACAGTCAATTCAAGTAATTATGATTAGTATTATTAGTTACTGTAATTTAAGCACTAAAAGGCACCATGGATTAGTAAAAAATATAAAGTAATATAAGGCATTTAATAGAAGTCAGAGAATCATAATACTGCATTGCTATAAGCCATAGTTCAAAGCTATAATAAAATAGCTTATATCAAATACGTATATTAACAGCTGTTTTGGTCTGAAAATATAAAGTTGGGTTTGAAGAGATTACGATGCCATTCATCTTCATAAACATGACACGCCTTTCATCCACATGAACTGAAATGAACTGAGGCAACTTGATACAGTGAGATTCTATTGTATTTAGCAACTATAACAAAGATGTGAACAACCAACAACACATATACAAGATACAGTGTAAATATCCAGGATTTTTAAGATATTCAAGCAAATGTAAATACACAAACAATATATTTTTTTTTTTTTTTTTTTTTTTTACAACCAATCCAAAACAATCTTTATTTTATGATTCTTTGCTCATCTCACTCTTCTTCTTTCCAGTTAATGTATCAGTGACAGATTAAAGACCGTCACAGATTAGTTATAACTACAACTGAAAGCCCTTGTTATTATTTTAGATTAGTCACTGATTCTTAGAAAGTTGCAATAGCCAACATAATACAACAGACTATGAGTTTTTGTTCATTGAGATTTGCTCACACATGTCCTGGTTCAGTCTTGGATTGACCTTGTTAGACCTGGCTTGTAGTCCTGTTTAGTAAAATACAGTCCAGATGAATATTAGCCTGAATTTAACATTAATTTCTGAGAATGATATGTAAATTTCCTTAATATAGAAGGTGCCTACTTTTGTTTGTCCAAATAAAGATATTAGCCATCTTATTCGCAATAGTGGAAATATATATAAGTACAGTAACTTAACTATAATCTACATTTAGAGCAATTATCTACTTTTAGTCCATTATATTTTTTTAACTAAACTGAAAAGCTATGAAGTAGACTACTAAAAATATTGCCAACCAAAATCTCTAAAAAGGCTACATTATTGTACATTATTCACTCTCTTTCTTTCTTTAGTGAAAAAGCAACCTACAGTATATTGTCAATATATAATACTGTATATGTTTTTTTTTTTTTTTTAGTCAACTAACTTGCCTTTTAATAAAATTACAGATTGACAGCGTTGTCTGCCCCATTATTTGTTTGTAGTTAGTGTAATAGCAGCTTAGAAGTAACAAAATCCTACAAATTAGGCCTGAATGTAAAAAATGTGGCTTTGAAAAACATCTTTTAGGCATTTTAGGTCGTTTTATTTCTTTTGTTCTTTTGACACTTATTTAACATTTTTAGACAAGCTTATATGTTCATAATTGGCTACTTTACACCTCAACTCATATTTCTGTACAATTAGCAAACATTTCACATTTTACAACCCAAAAGAATGCGTGTTTATAGACACTTTGTTCAAACTTGTCCTGCTCAGTCCTGGTTTGACCTCGTCTTAGTCATAAATCTGAGTTAGACTTGACTAGGTTCTGCTCTTATTCCAAATTGTCATTATCTCGAAAAATGCTAAGCTAGCTGCTATATTTCTCGTGTTTTCTGCGGAAACTGCGCTTGTGCCCTGAGGCTGCGTCTTACGTGCGTTGCCATAGGGACAAACGAGGGCGGGGCCAGGCGCGCGAGGCAGGTGAACCGTACGTACGTTGGTGATACGTGATCCCGTCCTGTTTATAAAGCGGCCCGTATGTGTCCGAAGCTCAGTTAAGTTTAGACAAGAAACAACACGGACCACGCAGCACGAGAACAAAAGGACGATATCACTTTACACGGACTAACAAGGAGTTTCTTTCAACGATGGTTCGCATTTTTACGCCTGCCGGGGTCGTCCTACTGCTAACTTTTGTGAGTTTTGTTTACGATCGTTGTTTGTCATCATTAGCATAGCCTACGTGTAGATTTGAGTGTAGCCTTCCTATATTACTATGTTTACCTGTAGCCTTTGCTGTTGCCTACTTAAATTCACATTACTTATTTAACAATTCTGTTTTTGTAGTTAAGTGAAAGCAGAATTAGGTTGCATCGATTAACTGGAATAATTAATTGATTAAAATAATGACACTGACTGAAACTCTTGATAAAACACATCAAAAGATGATTTCAAAATTCAATAATCTAGTGTTATTGCTACAATAACAATGACATTACTGTGTAGCATCCATCAATCAATCGTAAGCATCAACATGTCAAGAGCTAGAGGTGGAGTAGTTTTTATTATGAAGATGATGATAGTGTTATTAAATCATTATGACAACTTTGACTTTCTCAATATCATCTAAATCTAAATTAGATGTATACCCAAGCTATTTCAAGTCTATAATAAGTCTTAGAACAGCAGTACAACAGTATTATTAACTAGACATGGCTCAAAGATGCGAATAAAATATACTCTAAATGAACTAAACAACAACAAATTAAAAAAGAAATGTCCAAGTACCACAATGAGTTAAATTTTTCCACATTTTGAGAAACACTAATCTAGGGAAGCTATCAAAGGTATATAAAATTATGTACACTCTTAAAAATAATTTGTTAGCTTAGCAGATAGCCTACATAAGTTCTGATGCTGCGTTCATGTGGTCCTCGGGTGCTCGTGTGACCGAGATGAGAGATAGAGGTTCCGACCTAGTTTGCATTCATGTGCTTTTTACTTCGGAAAATCGGGATGTTGTTATTAACCATAATAAATAAATGACACAGCAATTTTAACAGCGGTTAATAGACCTAACAGTGAGATCTGATGCTAGCCTGTCCAAAAACTAACGTTAAAGGTTGTTAGTATTTATTTTCTAACTGATTTTCATCAGTCTCCATGTGTCAGTGACGTCAGGTGCAGAGTCGGGCAGCTCCGTGTGTCCGATTACCGAGCATTTGTTCCGAGATGTTTGAGCGTTCATGTGCATTTTTCAACTTGGAACAACTTTTTCCCGAGTTCCGAGGACCACATGAACGCGGCATGAGTATTATGTGACACTTTTTGGTTTTATGTGTGTCCAGTCTTATAAAAATAACTAAAAAATAGGTACAAAATCTAATAGAAAAAAAAATTATGATAATTATATTTTTAGTTACCATTTTCAATAGTTTTGTAGTCTTTTCCACTGCCTTATGTTCACTAAGAATATTTATTGTAGCTTTAAAATAAAATCAATATGGAGTTATAATTTTTTACATAGCTTATTGGCTGAGTGCAGTTGTCTTGTTTTGGTTTAAAATACTACATCCTGTACATACAACGACTTCCTGCTCAATACTCTTCAATGAGGTTTTCACTACATCAGTTTAAAACTAATAAATATTCTTTAGATCAGACAGTTGTGTGAATGTTACAGAAAACATGTTAAAGACTTTACATATTAGAGGAATATTCATCAGAGAACACTTGTGTGTTTTAAAAGAGACATAATTGTGTCTAAATGCTAACGCTAACAGGAAATGGTTGTATGTACAGAAGTTAGCATTTTGAACAATCGCAAGCCAACTGAAATTCCGTGCACACAGCCCATTGCACTTGTGTTTTTTGTGTTTTGTAAAATGCAACACATATGTCTTATTTCATTTTTGACTAGGCAAGCTGCATTACCAGTCTCACATTTGCTTTTAGCCTAAATTAGAGCTCAAATTTGCACAGTGGTGTTTACTCTTGTAGCTGTAGATGAGATGGGCCTGTTAACCCACTTAAAGAAAGGCTACAGGGCAAAAGGAAGTGTCAGATATCCTGGAACAACCAACCGTTCAACTGTCAGGATCAAATAGTTTTCCCAAACAATAAGTAATCCTAAATAAATGCTACTGAATTCAAGCACTTATTCAGTCTATCTGATTTACAAGATACATAATATGCAAACGGTTTTGGGGTTTTTAATCCTGTTGCTTTTCTTTCAAAAACACCACTGGAGTTTTGTCTGTGAGATACTATTCTTTTCTCACTGAGCCTCATAAAACACCACTTTGAATTTTACTTATTTGTAATGTCATAAGTAGATCTTGTTCAAAATATCTTGACTATCTGAATTCCTGACGACAAAAAAAAGACTGGGCTTTACTACACATCTTTCTAAAAAAAAATCTAATAAATAAAATACTGTGTCAGAAATAAGGAAGAAACTTATTGAGTGTGCTTGGTTCAGGAAAAATAAAAATAAAAAATCACAGTTGTTTAAGTGAAAGTCCTTTAGTTGCCTTGTCCATTAATTGGTCGATGGAGTCTTCTTAGTCGAAAAAAAATTGTATTAGTGATTTAATCGAAGAGTTGGGATCAAATCAAATGGGTCTGATTTGTCATTGTATACCTAATTATCATTCATTTTGTCTTTGTTCATTAGATTTTTAGTATTTTTTTCGCAGATGAATAGAATCAATCATACATTTTAGCTTCAAAGCTTTAGCCACGCCACCTTTTGAGACATCAATGAGACATACTTTTAGTCGATCAAGAATTTCTTTGGTCGACCGCAGCTGTAGTTTGAGTTTTAATTACTTAGACAATTATTGAAAAGGCAGAGCATCGGCAAGTATGAGAATGATGGGATGCATGAAACTAAACTTGTGTCTAAAAGTTTGTTCAATGATGCTTTTGTGAATGATTAATAACACACAGATATTCAAGCTTTCAGGCAGTTCATTTACAACGTGCAAAGGAAAGAAAGCAAAAACATTTCCAAAGTTAAAAACCGGTCCCAGAGGCAGAACTGTGGAGACACCCGCCGCCACGTCTCCTGCTCCAGCCAGTTCTTTACCAGACACTGCAATAAAGTTTAATCAAGTTTGTTCAAGTCCAATCTGAGACACCTGAAGCAACAAGACGTGTCTGCACAAACAAACAGTCACAAGGAATATTATTATCAAAACATGTTGTAGTTTGCCAAGTGTGCGTCTACGACAGATAAGATGAGACATATTGATTTATTATTTTAATGCAATTTTGTTGCACAATCTTTATGTTTTTTCCAGCTTTCAGCAAAGTTATAGCATCAAAACATACAGTTCTCTTTCTCTGAGCCTCAAAAACATCGTTGCTTTTGAAAACACATATTGTAAACTAGAGAACCTTCATGTTATCACCGTACAGCATACAGACTGTGGCCTAATCTAAAAAACATTTTTCTGACTAGATTTGTAAATCATTTCTTTATAGAATTCAGTCCAAAGTTGATATGAACTGACAAGCTAATCAGAATCATATATCTGGTTTGGAAAATGTTTAATCTAAACTAAAATTTGGTAGTTTGTGAAGGAAATGATGGTACTTCAAAACGTTCAACCTTTGTCCAAGGTTTCTGCAGGGTCTTAAAGGGGTACTGTGTAAGAAAAACAAACAAACAAAGTGATTTCCACTTTTGAACACCAGAGGGAGCCTTTCACATGCATTTTGCCTATTAAGCATGATGCCATCTAGCGTCAATGATCCATATTCCGGCCCGTAATAAAACATTTCAAATACGTATAAATGTATCACAATTGATGTGGATTGGTTAACAGTGCTCTCTTAAGTATTCATGTTGTAAAGAATAAATATGATTTAAATGTTTGTGGACTATATGTGATAATTAAAATTCCTCTCAATCTTACACAGTGCCCTTTAAAGCCTAAAACAAACTCTTAAAAAGAAAAGTTTGAATTTAGGGCCTTAAAATGTTATTACTTTGCTGTTGCAAGTCTTTGCACAAGCAATTTTTGTCAGATTCCCCGATGCATTTCACACTGCTGCACCTTTTCCTGTGGGAAATTCTTAATAAAATAACACATTTGGTGTGTTTATTTGGTTGGTAGAACAGGTGGAAGGATCGGGTGCTGTATACATTGCATTCTTTTATGTTAATTCATTAGAATTGTGGCAAAATAAACAATTATATATATATCTTAATAACTTCACGACTTGCGAATAAGTTGTAATTTGTATGTTTTGTGGTCTTAAAAAGGTCTTAAAACATATTAAATTTGACTTGTTGATCCTTGCAGAAA
Organism: Mugilogobius chulae; assembly: GCA_038363315.1. Lineage (NCBI taxonomy): Eukaryota > Metazoa > Chordata > Actinopteri > Gobiiformes > Gobiidae > Mugilogobius > Mugilogobius chulae. The sequence goes on from CM076412.1 coordinate 26,129,090, forward strand.
CCCTGTTTGTGATTTGCTAAGTTCATCTGTTAAAATAGCGATTATATCTTGTTGCATTGTCAACTTAGCCAATCAAGCAATATAATTGGATATTTAAGCAATAATAGTGATTCAAATTTAAAGCTGTAGTACCTCAATTTTACGCTGCAAAACAAGAAGTAAATATTGTAAATCTACATCCCAGCTCTCACAATGATTCAATATACATTATTATTATCCACATATATTCATTTCTGGATGTAATTAAGCTTAAAGTTGGGTAGCTAACATTTTTAGTTTAACACCTTTAAGAACATCTTTTTACAGACCGCAAAGTGCAACTGGAGTGGACCAATCAGATCGATGCTTTCAGCTATAAATGTGAAATTAAATACTGTTTTTCTATCCAGACAATAAACAATAACTTCACAAAGTGCTGCGTTTACGATATGTTTTTTGATAGAATAGACAAAGCTTATTAGTATCTTTGTCAAATCGGTGCAGAGACAGAGACACACCCTAAACCTACTGAACTTGTCATATCGATAATAACATCTTGTCACACATGACGTAAAGTGGACACGTACTTGAGTAAGTATCTGCTGTGAGAGACAGGGCGGTGACACTGAGGCTGTTATTACTGAGGTTTATGGGAACATTTCTACCCAGAACAAGGAAGTACTACACACAGTCTGTTCTCTATCTGTCATTGAAATCTTTATTAAACATAGTACTGGGAAAAGAATGTAAGGGTTGTAAATAGGACCGCACAGATAAATTGGAATTTCGGTAGATGCAATTGCAAAGGCTGCAGTTTGTGAAGTCCCATAATTTCCTTTGCAGAAAACAAAATGTGACGTTCTGCAAAAAAAAAAAAAAAAAAAAAGTTTATCCTCTTCATTATTTCTGTACAAACATGCTTAAAGGGTGTTCATGGTTCATGGTTAACTGATTAACTGGTTACTAATTGCTTAGCTGATTTTGATTGTGGTTAATTTACACAAATATACAATAGCTCCAGCAGATGGTGCTAACTGCCCCTGATCAGCTCTGGTGTCTGTTTGAGATCAACATCTCTTTAGACGATGCTTAATTGTTCCTGAAATTGTTCCTGAATATGTTTAGTACAATTCACAGTGAGATTTCTCCTCTTCACAGCACAACTCACTTTTAAATTAAAAACAATAGAACTCAATCATACCTTTTATTTAAAAAAAAAAAAAAAAAAAAAAAAAGCATTGGTTCACTCACTCCAATGTCTCCATTGTTGTTTATGCAGCATGGTTGTGTATTTACGTTTGGTCTCATCGTATTGGGGCAGACGCAGACGTACAGACGTTAGGAACTATTGGTGTTATTGACCAATAATATCACAGAACACCACTAAAGCTCACGCTGTGTTAAGTGTTGACTGATCCTGGATCAGTTTTTTGATCATTTAGACCAATGGTTCTCAACTTTTTTCATTTACTACCTGCAAAGTGATAAAGTAGTCTGTAGTCTTATGTTTGAGTTTAATTTGAAGACATAATCTAGATAAATTCATCTTGTAGGCCATCGAATAGGAATATACACCTGTCACTCTATTTGAAGCTGTCAAACCTCATTTAAGATTTTAATTTTTTCCCATCATCAGGGATCTCCCAGAAATCCTTTTGCGACTCGTACGTCTGTCAACACTGAGTATCAAAGTAATTTCTTAGTATTGTCAGAAGTATCGCAGCTAGATATTTTTCCTAAATTGCGTGGTTCTAGTTTTTAAACAGCATTTATAGAAAATGTATGTTATTAGCTTTCTACGGTGTTCAGAGGACCTTAGTAATGACCCAAACAGTGACATTTTTACATTTATCACAATTCTTTTTAACAGTATCATTTCTCTAACTTTCTATCTGTGCGTCTTCAGGTTGTCGCGGCGGCTTATGCAGATTCCCTGGTGCGACACAAAAGAGAGTGGATCCTGCCTCCAAAGCCTCTGAAGGAAAACTACGACTACACCAAGAAAGAATACATCGCCAAGGTGAGAAAAGTCACTTCATCCTTCGACAACAAGAACTAGCCTCAATAATGTCCTTAGGTTTAATTCCAAGTTACATTATCAGCAACAATCAATACCAAATGTTTAGGTAATGGCTACAAACTGAAGTGCGTTTTGTTTCAGATCCGCTCAGATTATGAAGAATATAACAACATCAACTACGCTCTGGAGGGACCTGGAGCCAATCAATATCCTTTCAACACCTTTATTGTGGATTCCAGAACGGGATTCATCCGAGTGACCAAAATCCTGGACAGAGAAGAGGTCGACACCTACAATGTAAGAAATATTAAAGACGATACAATGCAAAAGACGCTTGATTTCTTCCGTCTGATTCATTTTGTTGGCGTGTGTTGGTTTTTTAGCTGTCCGGTATCGCTACTTTTATGGATGGAAGTCACGCGGAGACCAAGATCGACATCCGGATCAAAGTTGTGGATGAGAATGACAACGCTCCGACTTTTCCCAAGGTCATTAATCCGGGAGAAGTGTTTGAGCTCAGTCCAGCTGGTGAGGACTTTTTACACTCACGTTATTAGGAATCATTTACATTTTAAGATTGAAATAATCTTCCATTTCACATGCACTACGGTTGTTATGTTTCTTTCTTCCTTTCAGTTAAATTGCACTTAACGTTGCGCCATCCATGGTTTGATTTAAAACCATAATTATATCAACTTAGACCAGCTCTATTCAACTTATGACCCATGTGCCAAGCCCTCAATTCACTTTCTAAATATTACAAATATACTTTTTTATTTGTAGACTCAATTCTGGGTTATTACTAACAATAGTTGTCTTAATTTTGTTCATATTTTTACTTTTGAAAATAAGATTTGACAAATGGATCTAGTGTATTTTGCTTGTTTCAGTTTCAGTTACATTTTTTTTACTTATTCCAGTGAGAAAAGGCTGTTTTTTTATATATATTTAAGCAACAATTGTCTTTGCTCTTGCCATATTGGCAAATCTTGTTTTAAGAGAGTTAAAATATACTCAAATAAAGACTTAATTTAAGCATTTATTCACTTTGTATCCAGTTTAAAATGGTCACTTTTACAGTGTAAACCTTAGACTTGAATTGGTCCTTCTTCAGTCCTGGTTTAATTCTGCTTCAGACCTTATTTGGTTCTGGTTTAGATCTGGTTTAACGACAAGATAAAGCTGGGTATTACTTGACTGATTTGGATCTTTTGTAGAGCAATAAAAATAGACAACAGTATTAGTTATTATCACTAGAAACATATCTAGTTCTCTGAATTATTTGGCCCAACCTCGTGTCAAAAGCTGTGACGTATTGTTCCAGTACTCGGCCCAAAAGCCATGGTCCTCGATCAGATCTGACCTCTGGAAATTAAAGTTGAATATGCTTGACTTAGACAGTCAAATATTATCTGAAGTGATACTTGTGTACAGTTTGAGAGCCACTGCTGGATTATGCAACATTGAAAAGAGTCAAAAGTTTGAATAGTCCCCTGTGTCTTGTTTGCAGGCACAGAGGTGATGACCGTCTCGGCCACAGACCTGGATGAACCAGGAAACCCAAACTCTCAGCTGGCCTACAGCCTCATAAAGCAGGAGCCGTCACACGACATGTTCTACATTATGCGTGACAAGATCTACGTGAAGAACAACCACCTGGACAGAGAGGTAAAGAAAGGGCTTAAACCAAGACTATTCAGTTATTGTATATTTACCGCAAGATCAGATAAATACAGTCGGCATCAGAGGCCACGCCCACTAACGAATCTTTGTGGGGGAAAGTTAACATTGAGAGTGAAACATAACAGTTTTAACAGTCACTGCTCAACAACTACAACAGCAAATTTGGAATTAAGTAAATATATTGTGTCAAATATAGATTTAAATTTTCTCTTTACTTTTCTGACAACAACTTTCATTTAAACTTGATTGTGACTTGTCTAGAATTAGTTGTGTTAAAGTTACACTTATTTTCCTTAAGGTTATTATGCCTTAGCATAGTATTTCCATTATGTCACAATGCTGACTATTTATTTTTCAAAGAGCACGGTGTGCACAAGTGAATTACAAATGTCCTTTACTTTCAGTAACTTCCTTAAATAGTACCATTTGCTAGCAATCAGCTTTTTTTTACTGTGATAAACACAAAAATAAAACAATAAAATAAGAGTAAAATAGGAGTATCCCAAACAAAACCAAGGCCCAATAAGTAATCAGGCTGGAACTAGAGCAGTTTAAAGGAGCGATGGGACTAGACCAAGTCCCAAACCATAAGCATAGTCGGTTTACATCAGATGTAAACAAGACTAGACCACAAAGACTGTATCAGGGCTAAGCTAGGACTTTAAGGTCTTAAAGTCAAACTAAACACTCTATATACTTACTGCTGAAGATTGCAAGATTGCAAAGTTATGTCGCACTATAACTATTCCTACCATATGCGTCCTCTGCTTCGTTTTACCCTGATTCTTATTGAAAATCACATACAGTAGACTTTATTTTTTGTAATTCTGTTGTTTTTAGACTACGGATAAATACGTCCTGACAGTGAAAGCCACAGACCTGAACGGACACATCTCAGGCAAGACTGGAACCGGCACCGTCACCATTAAGGTCAAAGACGTCAACGACAATCTGCCCACGCTGGAGAAAACTGAGGTATTTCTCGCTCTTTCAATGCATTTTCATATTTTTCTGTTTGCTTTATGTACAAAATAGAACAGAAAGATTTATTGTCATTGTCACAGAGTACAACAAAATTACATTTGGAGTGAGCCCCCGGGCCGCTGCACCTTTTGCGCGCCGCCACTCGCTTGTTCGAACATGAAATACAAAGCAAACAAACATATTTTCTTTTTTGCTTTGACAGTATGCCGGCAACATAGTGGAGAACACGTACGGAGTGGAGGTGATGCGATTCAAAGCAAGCGATTTGGACGAGGTAAACACTCCGAACTGGGAGCCGGAGTTTATCATCGCCAAAGGGAACGAGGCGGGATATTTCAGCATCAAAACGGACCCCAAGACCAACGAAGGAGTGCTCATGCTGGAAAAGGTACGGTTAAAGAAAGGTTATTCATGGACAACCAAAATAAAATATATTTCATAATTTATTGACATTCTACAGTGTGACAGGTGTAAAATTTAGCCTGTGATCTGTGAATATTTACTTAAATTGATAAGTTTTTGGACAATAAGCTGCTACTTTTCTCATTTACTCTGAAGCCACCGACCTTTACTGCGGCTAAAATAGATTCTCATTGACTCATTATAAACAAGTGAAGCATTTTTTAGGACATTTTTTGTTTTCTTTTAAAAATCCAGCTTCTGTAGGGTGAGCTAACTATCTGTCATTTTGCATATTTTAAAAGATTGATGTTAAATGGTGTAAAATTGTTCTTTTCTTATGTCTTATTCTGCACAACCCCATTCTGCAGCTTAAGAATAATTTGTATATATGTTTTTTTTTTCTTCTGAATGCAGATCTAGAGAAACTGTGACTCTGGAGCTTAATGCAGACCTCAGCTTATTTTAATCATAATTTTTAGGATTGTTCAAACATTTTACACTTCAACACTGCAAACTCGAGAAGAAATACTTTAACAGCAAATTTGTACTTTTGCAAAACTGGCTTTGTATTTAACTTTGATTGTCTAAATTCCTACAGGCTGTTGACTACGAAGACTTGAAGAACCTGGACCTGGGTCTGATTGTCAAAAACAAAGCCCCGATGTTCGACGGCTCACAGGGGACCGCTAATATTGGATTCAATGTACCAGGAGCCTCAGGAGCATCTGGAGCATCAGGAGCGTCAGGCGCATCAGGATCGTCTTCGAGTGGTACTAGTGGAACAAGTGGGACAAGTGGAACAAGTGGGACAAGTGGAGCCAGCGGAGCCACCAGCGGAGCCAGTGGGGCCAGTATTTATTCCGATTTGGAGAAGATTTATCCAATGTACCCGGTGAAGATAAACGTGCAGAATGAGCCAGAGGGAGCACGTTTCGACCCCAAAGTCAAAGCTATTCCGATCTCAGAGGGAGGCACCACCATCAACATCAAAGACGTAATCGCTCGATACCCGGCCATCGACCAGGACACGGGCAAACCGGCCGAGAACGTCAAGTACGTACAAGTTACAGTGAAGAACTTACTTTTAGGTTTGACTTCCCATCACTCTAAAATATACTGAAGTTTGTTATATATTATATTGTAATAATGTATTTAAGTACAACTAATTCAAGTCACAACTGAGTCTCAGTGCAAGTTGCGGATGTGGCGTTATTGTAGACACAAAGCATAAACACATATGTAAATTTATTAAAAATGCTTTGGACAGATTGGCATTTGAGTAACATTTGTCACAGTATATATCGAATTAAGTTCATGCTTGCTTTTTTTTTGTTTTTTTTTGCGGTTGATGAAAATTCAGTAAAATAAAATATTATTTTCCCCCTTAGTAAGTTAGACCTTAAATAAATAAGAAATACGATACTCAGAAATTACACATACTATTTGTATAATTATATAGCATGTAACTAAGAGGCAAGAACAACTTTTAAAACACCCAGGGCGGTGAAGCAGAGATAGTAGTGTTACACCACCGTTCAGAAGTTTGAGTTCACATAGAAAAATGATCAGTTAAAGAGAACTTTCATGTGAAACTTGACAGTCTATTCTTGTTCTTAGAAATGAAGGCTATTCTTTTCATGAATTGTTTGGGTGACTAGATATTATGACATCTACTCACAGTAAATACCTGAACAGAAGCATAATTGTCTTTTCCATGTGTTTTTTACAGGTACGTGAAAGGCACAGACCCTGGAAACTGGCTCCTCATCGATCCAAACACGGCTGACATCAAACTCAACAAACTTCCAGACAGAGAGTCCCCCCTGCTGGTCAACGGCACTTACTTCGCTGAAGTCCTGTGCATTAGTGAAGGTAATTCTACACTTTTTATTCTCGACACTCTTATGAAGCTTTTTTATTGCTGGAAGACTTATCCAGCAGGTTTTTGCATCACTTTTGATCGGAGTAAATGCAGCTGATTTACATGTCTATTTATTGTTAGGCAAGATCAGTTTAATCATTTTGTAATTTCCTTTGCATTCCAGCAGATGGAGCTTGAACTCAGTTATTCATGCTCAATATGATTGTCATAAATAGAATAATGTTTACTATGTTTTACTGAAAAAATGTGGCCTAACCTGTCATACATTTACAACTTAAATCAGTCTACAATAACTAACAGCATTTTACTTTTACCCAGTATATTTTAAGACAATTAATTACACTTTGTTTGAGTATATAACCTCAGCACTTTATCACTTCAGCTCAAATCCAAAAAGTTGAATGAATTAAACCTACTGTACACAATACATAACCTGTTTTTTTCTTCTTCCAAACAGACACTCCTGGTAAAACGGCCACAGGGACCATCGCCATCCAGGTGGAGGACTTCAACGACCACTGTCCCACCCTGACCAGCTCCGTGCAGACTCTGTGCATCACCGACGACGCAGTGATAATCAACGCCCACGATGAAGACGTGTTTCCAAACGGACCTCCCTTCAGCTTCAACATCATCCCTGAGAACACGCAGGGAAAGTGGCACATGGAGTATCTCAACGGTGAGGACCCGGGACTTATAGCTCATTCTCTCATTCAAATATTCATTTGTTTCTTTATTCTGGTTTCTTCAAGTGTGGACAACATAGAAAATTACACTGAATTTACAAAATAGGAAACGTGGCCATCACAAAATAATATTACATACACAAAACAATCACATCCAAGTCAAGTCCTCTCTGAATACAAAGTCCGAGCTTTCTCAACAAAAGTCGCCACACAAAATATTTCTTCTTTTAAATAACCATCATACAATACAGTTCTTACTCTATTGTACAGTGGACAATGAAACAAAAAATAAAATTAATCTTCCACAACACATAAATCACATACAGCAGGGGTCCCCAACTACCGGTCCGGGGCCCAAAACCGGTCCGCGAGCCATCTGCTACCGGGCCCCAGTGGATCTTTTAAGATGTTTTTTATTTTATAGTTTATCACTACTTCCTTGTGCTTTACTATGAAAATATTGTGCCATTTAACTAAACAAAACTTGGCGCTACCCAACCTCAACCGGTCCCCGGAAAAGAAAATTGTGACTGTACCGGTCCTTGCAAGAAAAAATGTTGGGGACTACTGACATACAGTATGCAACTTATCGTCTTCTGGGACTCTTTTAAAACTACTCAATGTATTTATTTATAAATAAGTAAATAAATAAATAAAAACACATTTAGTTCTGAAATGTCACATAGACATCTCAAAAATGAAAACATGTACATGCCATTCTGCTGCTTGTTATATCTCAAATCAGTTTATTTTTGTAAAGCTCAAAACTCTACTCCCATGGACGGACAGACTGTAGATGTGACTAAGACAGATCTAATTGCAGATATAGAGTTTAAGTCTGTAGAGCCAGAGTCCATAGTTATAGTGAAATATTGTATCTCTGTGAAGAACCTAGGCTTTTTAGTTCTGCAGTTTTGAACAAGCCATTGAACCAGTGATTATTACAAAGCCACTTTACATAAAAATGGGGAAAAGATTATTTTCTTTCTGTATGTTATAATCCAATACAAGGTATCTGAAAAAGCACAAAGCCCTTTTGGGGCAGAGGGTCCATGCCTGACCTTTTTCTTTTCATTTTGGGTCTACCATATGGTAAAATAAAACTACTAAGCTCCTGGAATTAGATAATACGAACCGTAGTCTTCACATATAGTCAAATCAGCCATTTAGAGATGCATCAGAATCACTTTGCATTGTAAGCTTCAGATAGAAATAACAAATACTCCCTTAATGTATCTTTTTAAGCGGCTCCGCCTAAACTTTTTGAAATCATTACAGGTCCCTAAAACAACTTTTTAATGAAACTAACTTAAGTTTTTGAAGACAAATTGCCAAAACACAACAGATGTCAAATGTAATGTGACATCCAGGTATAGCCCAGACTATACTGCTCTACATTGCTCTACATTTTTACCAAAGAAAGTTTAAGTGGGACCTCAAAACTTGATGTTCTTTTGTGCGGCGCTTGTTCTCACCTGTAACTAAAGTCAGTCAGTTGTCAGAGACTAAAACTGCAAATCTTCAGCTTCACAAAGAGTCCAGACAATTGTTGGTGCTTCACAACATTCAGACTACATAAACAAAACAAAACAAAAAATACCTAAGCATCATTGCATTTTCAGTACAACAAACATAAATATTTGGTGTACACTGATCTCTCTGACCTGCTCTGCTCATTACAGCACGGCGTGTTCTAGAGTTTCACAGGAAATAAGCCAGGCTACTGTAGCACTTCAGCCGATGATTAACCTGGATATGTTTTGCCCTCTTGACAGAAACGGCCCGGATCCTGAGAACAGAAGAGACGCTTTGGCCTGGCATCTACCAGGTTGAGTTTATCGTGGCCGACCAGCAGGGGGCGTCCTGTCCTGAGCCGCAGACAGTCCAGGTCCAAGTGTGCACGTGTGAGGACGGACTCAAGTGTGGGAAACGAGGAGGAAGTGGTCAGCCGGAGAAAAGGTGGAGTTTGGTCCCGCTGGCATCGGGCTGCTGTTCCTGGGACTGCTGCTGCTTCTATGTGAGAGATGTTTCAATAATTAAAAGACATTTTTATTTTTTCTTGATATTTGTTATCTTTAAAGTACACTTATGCTCTTGAAAAGTTCAGCCAGATAACATTTTGTATGTCCACAGTGATTCCTCTTTTGGCCCTTCTCTGCTACTGTGGAGCATTTGGAGGAATGCCTGGACATTTTGCAGAAATGCCATTTGATACAAAATCTCACCTCATCAACTACCACACTGAAGGCCAAGGAGATAACACGGTAAGAGATCAAGAAATGCAGCACATTTATGCTTAAAGATTAACAATGTTTCATCATTTAAATAATGTGTCTTTTTTATTTCAGGATGTTCTACTGCCGAACACTCAAACACAAGTGGATGGAAACTTGTACGATATGTCAATGGGCGGTACTCAAAGGTCTAACATGCAGTTCCTGCAGCATGGAGGAATGTCCCAAGAGGTTGTCAGTGGATATTATCAAGGTTTTGGAGCCGGTCAGATGGAGGGCACCTGGAGGGGCAGGAGCCACATGGGAGGCAGTGCTTTCCAGTCTGAGTACATGAGCCGAGAGAGAGAGGCTGGGATCTTTGACGGAATGGCTCTGCCTTATCACTACTTAGGTCAATATTACAACCAGGTCAGTGTCACTTACCCTGTTTCACTAACATACTGTGTATATACACAGTGTTTGTTTATTTATTTAACCAGACTGTGTTTGTGTGTGTTTCATAGAAATCACAGCAGACCTCTGAGGCCCAGGATGGGAAGGACAGTCTCCTGGTGTATGACTATGAGGGCCAGGGCTCTGAAGCTGGCTCTGTGGGCAGCCTTCCGGCCATGGACACTGACCTGACCTTCCTCAATGACCTGGACCCCAAGTTTAAGACTTTGGCCGAGGTCTGCGGGGCAAGTTCCAGGCTGAAGTGAGAGCTCCCCTCCTCCCAGCGCCACTATCTCTCACACAACAGTGTCCAGGGCCAGTGTGGTGGCCCCAGTGTCTCTACCAGAGCCAGTGCTTCCTCCACTGCCTGCTCCCAGGGCAGAGGTCATCAGCAGCAGCACCATCATACAAGAGAGTTCGGAGCGCACAGAGCGCGCTCAGGCAGTCGCAGTCCAAGAGATCAGCAAAGAGACCTCCAGGGGCCCGGCTCCTCAGCCTCAGGGCCAGATGTTGCTCCTCCAGCAGCAGCCACAGCTCTACTACACCACAGCTCCGATGGTACAGCCCATGCACTACGTGGTCCAGCCTCCGGTCCAGAACACAGTACTGCTCAGGGAGGCCCCGGGGCCCAACGTGATGCTGGTGAACGCCCCTCGAGCGGCCCCGTCCAAGGCCTAGTGATGCAGGGTCAGACTGTGGTGCAGGGACAGGCTGTGGGACAGTCTCAGGTCCCTGGGATGGTCCTGATGGAAAAAGCACAGAGGCCAGGGGCCGCTCTCTCTGGCTCACAGACTATGATGCTGGTGGAAGGCAAAGCACCCTCAGGCTCCGTACAGCTGAAGAGTGGCCAGAGCCTGGTGCAGCCTGGACTCTCGGGCTCTCAGACCGTCCTGGTGGTGGGCTCTAACTCCGCTCAGGGTCAGCAGTCTGGGAGCGTCAGCAGTGGTCTGTCAGGGGCTCAGAGAGTGGTTGTGGTGGGCTCCAACACTGCACAGGGCCAGGAGTCTGGGGCCAAGATCAGTTTGTCAGGAGGACTCTCAGGGTCACAGAAGACTCTTAACAAGAGCAGTTCCAGCAGCCTGAGGAACATGACAGGAAACAGCACGCCCTCTAGCTCCAGGAGGGTGGTGGTGCAGGAAAGCAGAGAGGTGATCCACACGAACCTGTGAGGAGGAATGATGGACTCCCTAAAGACTTTGGTCAGACCTGCTCTGACAAAACACAAATGTTGAACTCTGAATGTCAGCAGCTTGATGTTAATCGTCTAAAACAGCACTTACGCAGGGTCTTACACTGTATCGCTTCTATTTTTGCACTGACTTTGTACTTTTCCTCTGCCCAGACAATGAATGTTTAATGTAAAATGTGTTTTTGTTTGTTTCACTTGTGATGTACATACAGTTTTTGAAATTGTAAATAGTTTTTCACAATTAAAAAGTATTATAATATCCTAAACATGCTTTTTATTGCCTACAACATGAGCTCTCACTGTTTGACCTACTCACAAGTCAAAATATCAAGTTCATTCAGTTACCATCCAGAGCTAAATAAGACTTTTTTTGAGTCCACTTGCTGTCTGCTGCAGGGATGGGCGCAGGACTGGTTGGACAGGCTGCTGTGTCAGAACATGCCAGTGTGAGTTGTTGCTTTAATCTCCCTGAGAACGCCTCGCCCTGAGCTGGGATTGGCTTACACTCTGCTCTGTTTTACTGACATGTCCCTGTTTCTGTACATTGTTAGGAAAGTATCAGATAACTAGAATATGGAAAGTTGTTTTTAACAGGTAATTAGTTACACTACAGTAAAATGTATTAGCTCACACCTCTAGGTAGTAACTGTAATATTGTGTAAATTAATCAGACATGTGCTTTTATGCTTCATTAAAGAACAGATATAACTTGGTAATGGAAAGTAATTAGTTAAACTACTTAGTTACTGCTCCAGGAAAGTTACTTTGGGATTACTTTGTTAGATAATATATTGTGGATAAAGTGATGCTGATCTGTGTCTCTGATCTGTTGAAATCAGGATTGTCAAACTCAATAAAGCTGGGGGCCGAATTAATCGGAGTCAGAGTTGGTCAAGGGCTGCTTTTTAAAATATTTGCCTGCCTAAAATAATTGATCAATGACAAATAGGCTTTATAAAGCTTAATATAACCACATAGAATAACTTACATTACATTACAGTATTTTGTATTGTATTGTATTGTGCAGAGTGTCCTTCGGAGTAAAATTTTTGGACAAACTGTGCATTTTTGGTTTTCACATCACATCTCATCAACAGAAGCCGTTATATTTCCTTTATTCTTTATAGCGATTTTTTCCATTCTGGCCTATATGGCTCCTTTTTTTGCACTTTTTATACTCAAAGTCAATAATAATCAGAAATCATCCTGGGGGCCATATAATAATCATCTCAAGGGCCGCATTTGGCCCCCGGGCCCCATGTTTGACACCCCTGAATTAAATTGACAAAATAAAGTATGTTTGGACTTTCAGATATTCCTCCCACAATATAAGTAAATAATTAAGTAAGCTTTATTTGTCTAGCATTTGTCACAGACAGACTCACAAAGCCCCTCACAGTAATATTTTTATCACAATAATATAGTAATATAAACAATGGGTAAATTCCAGTGTTGCAATGCACAGTTCAAGACTCAACAAAATATATATATAGAGAGTTATAATAGTTTAAAAAACTCTTTGTGCAATAAGTTGTTGAGTGCAGAGTGACAGGATAAATAAAGTATACAGAACATTACATTATGTACAATAAGTACAATAAGTATTTTCAAAGTATTTACATTACAACTTACTAAAATTGCAAACTAATTGCAATTTTTGTTTTATTTTTATTTATTTATTTGGTAACACCCGATACTGTTAAGATACTGTATTTTGTATTTCAACATTAAAAAAAAAAAAAAAAAAAAAAAGATATACCGTAGGCTATAGTGTATATTTATTTTGACCAATTCATCTTTTGTATAACAACAAAACCTGATTTAAATATTCTTGAATGTGATGACATAAAGCCTTTTATTCAACAGTGCACTGTGTAACTTTTGGCCAAAAAACCTAGAATACAATCACGTTTTTGCCATTTAGATTTTGTTGTTGCACTAAATAAATTATACAAACAGGCCTGTCTGGTCTCAAAATGGACTATTATTTGGCCTAGAAGAGGCACAGTCATGTTTGTTTCCATAGAAAAGCAGCTTCTTTAGCTGTATTTTTCACTTTATGGCATAAAATGTATTTATCCTCATTCAGAATGTCCCAAAGTCTTGTTTACACTTTCAGATTCTACTGAATTGTGACTGAATTTCATCAGATTTTCTTAAATCATAGTTTTCTTTTTGAGCAATTATTAAATACAAGATAAGAAGCACATTAGTTGAGTAAAAACATTTTGTGGTTTAATACTAGACAAGTTTATGACACAAACCTCTCACTGCGTCCATGCAAATACATAACTTTTTCTACGCAGTTGTAACTTTAGTATCCAGTGAATCAACTCTTTTGTGACCACACTAGGTTCCTGATGGAGGCGTGACTTTTTTGTGGTGTCGGTGGATCCCTCATTATCGAGCAGGGAGGGGCCTGGACTCAGCACATGGCCCTGAATCACCGAAGCACACACACACACACCTTCTGAACCGGAGAAACGTGATTCCCAGGGCCGCTGGTCACATCAAGTATGTGGACACTGCAAAAGAGCTCAAACAAATTCAGGAATAGACCATGGAGACTCACACAAGCACATTTTAGGAGTCACAAGTGAAGGTCCTACGGGGGTTGCCAGAGTTTCAGAGAACAACAAGCAACCAATACATTGAAAAACAGCCAAAAACAAGCAACTTCAGCACCTTTATTTTTACATGAATTAATCATTGTGTGTCACATCAGAACGAGTGTCAAAAACGCCTGACTAATCTTTGTTTGTGAACCCTTTGGAGCAGTTGGCTGGACTCTTTGTGAAGCTGAGGTTTTAGCCTCTGATTCTGAGTGACTCTAGTTTTAAGTGAGAAGAAGCTCTGCACAAAAGAACATCAAGTTTTAAAGTCCGCCTACAATTTCTAAGAAGCAGTACAGCTGGTGTCACAGCCTGGGCCAGAATGACACTAGATTTAGCACATTTTGGGTTTGGACAATTTGCTATAGAGACCCGTATTAACTTAGAAAGAAAAAAAAAATTTGGCGGAGCCCTATAAAAAGTCTAAAAAATGTGAGGTTATTTTGTAAGTTTAGGGTAAAATTGATTCTTATCTATCATAGAATAGTTGATTTGACAGTGCATAAGAGGGTGGGAGCCGGCTACCTTCCATTTGTAATTACGTAGTATTAACCTAAAAATATGCAAAAACTTAATTACATCCTAGTAATCACTGATCACTGAAAGTCAATGATATTACATGGTAGGTGATCAAGAAATGCATCAGTTTTAAGCTAAATCACAAGCCACTTTCCAAAATAAGTCCAAAGTCACTAAGAAGCAGGCTTGGCAACAGGCTGAAATGCTTCACAATTTCCAAATATGAGCCATTGGCCCTCTGACCACCAACATTTATTTTAGGCATATCTAAGAACACAGTGCCTCATTCATGACAAGTTCTTACAAACAGATTTGTTCTTACGGGCACCGTACGAACATTTTTGTCATTCACAAAGCATGTTCTTAACGCCCCCACAGGGCTCCGGACCCTGTATCTCCCCCAGGACCAGAGCCTCTGTGCACCTCCACTACAACCGCTGCCCTCCTCCTCCGCACCCGCAAAATGCGATATAAACAGCAAAAGCCCAGCGTTATTTCAATACATTTGTGACTTGAACATGTTTCCTCTGAGTGTGTTCATGTGAGTTTGGACATTTTAAAATACACTGACGTATTTATTCAGCGAAAGTCGGGAGATGCGCTGCTGCAGCTTCCTCCTCATTTCCCCTGTTCCAGGAGAAATCCTGTGAGTTGGCAGTTACGCACAGATTTTAAGAACACTTTCATGAATGAGGCCCACAGAGCTTAGTTTCCTCGTGCTGCTCCATTGAGGCTTCAGAGATTCAGAGGCTCCCATCCAAGTACTGTTCAGGCCCAACCTGCTTAGCTTCAGAGATTTGAGATTGAGAATAAGCACTGACGGTCGATTTTGGATCAGGAGTACAATTATGGGCGACCTGAAACATCTTCTATGATCAGTATCTCCTTATCTTCCTTTCACACTAAACAGTTGTATTGACTAAAGCAAAAAAAAATAAAATAAAAAAATTGTAATATAGGCCTACCAATTACATTTTTGGAGTAATAATGATCCATGTGTGTTGTTTATTCTATTCTGTATTTTAGACTTTTATAGGCCTAAATTGTTTTGTGCTCAGATTCACTTTTCACAATGTCGTAGAAGTTTAGACAAAATTCTTCCAAAAGGCGTTGGACTGGCTCCTGATCAAAACTGAGACTGAGAACAGAATCTGCACAGAGCCTCTGGCAAATGTTGGAAAACACAGCATGTGTTGCCATGTTTACAAAGGAAATACAATTCAGTATGATTAGGTTAAGTTATAATATTTCCTTCCTTATGTCTCCCTCTTGAACTTTACCTTCCATTTGAACTTTGTCGATCAAATTGTGCTTTCAACAAACTACATTCAAGTTAAAGTTTTAGCTATAGCCCAGGGGTGGTGAACTGGTCAGAGGTCAAGAGCTGAATTTTTCATCTGTCATCTTTGAAGAGCCACACAGTGAGTAAAGCTACTGCTACCACCAGGGAGAAAGTACATCTCTATTGAATTACATAGACACAGAAAAAAAAATTAAGAAATTAATTAATTATGATCTGTAATTAATTAACTAATCTATTTTTTAATCTTACCTAAAAATAGCTAAAAAAAAAACAAACACTCAACTTAAGTGTTTTTGTTTTGTTTTTTATCCAATTTAATTAATTACATCATTGTTGCAGATGGAAATATTAATATATTGCAAAAGTTAAGACTTTAGTAAGTTTTTTGTTGCTAAGTCAAGTTGAACAACCCTTATGTCACTTTACAACTCACATATGGAAACAATGAAGTTAAAGATTTCAAAATAGATTAATGCGATTAAAAAAAATGAATGAAAAAATGAATGAATGTCTGTAATTAATTAATCTCAATTAATGCACTAATTTGACACCCCTAAAAATAACGGCGAGTGCCGCAGCATTTGGTGAGTGTTGACGTTTGGGTCTGGCGCACGGCAAGTGACTTTGGTGTGGGTTGGCCTTAAGCCCTCCATCAAAACTTGTCTTCTATATAACATGGTTCTACAATTGTACATCCCGGAGATTTTTTTTGTTTTATTTCTGTGCAGTTTCCTGCATTTTGGTGAATTTTAGATGTGATATTTTCATTATGTGATGTAATTTTACTAATTAAAAGACATAAGTCAGTAAATTAAAAAGCCTCCCGCTCCAAAGAGGCCAGATTCAGGAGGCCAAAGCCCAGATGCCCTTAGCTACGCCCCTGCAAAACTGGGTTTTATTTATTTATTTGCCAGGGACAGTGTATATTAATCAACATCTCTGTAAATGTACCAGAATTAGCCAGAAAGGCTATTTTACATATGTAGTCCCTGGACTACAGATAAACTGTGGACTGACAGGCTTTAGGAGCGTCAGTCAGACTCAGGACTGTCCTGTGTGATCAGAGCAAAGAAAACACTGCTGCACACACTTTTGTCTGGGCAGTGTGTAAACGTCTGTTTTATGTCACATTCAGACAAAAGCCACAGCTGTAAACAACACTTTAATTTTATTTCATTGTATATTTTGCATTTTTTTCTCCGTAAGGTGGATTTTCACAAAGTAAGGAGCCAAAGAGCAGCACTCGGTTTGGCTCGCGAGCTTTGAGTTTGCCACCGCTACTATAAGCCATAAACTCACTGAAGGGGGCAAATGTGATCTGTTACTAAAAGGGTATTGTCTAAAGTAGTTGTAAGCTTTGTTTGATGATCAGAATAAAGAATTCTACATTGTTTTGTGAGATCTACATTACCGTGTGGATCAAAAACGGGGCTGAGGTGATTTTATAACACTAATGAAAAAAAGATTCATTATAAAAACAAGTACTGTGTCATCTGTCGTCTGTATAATTATGTGTCTCGTTTACTCACCACTTTCCTAACCACAAACACCACACCTTTGAGTGAACTTTTTGGTGAAGGCGTCTTTTCAGAGATAATGAGTCATATCTGATTACTTGAACAGTTTCATCTGAAGATTGACAAAAATAATGAATTAAATACTAAGCTCATTTAACAACCTTTAATTTGTAGAAATGTGCTTGGATTAATATTTGCTGTGTCTGCATTTCTTTGGCTCTGACTCTGGCCCTCGGTGAAAAGCACTGCCCAGCTGTTCTCAACATGAAAACAGCCTTAGTCACCTGTTAAAGAAAGTGTGTTTCACTGGATCTTTCCCATTGAAATAAAATCTAAACAGTTTTTCCATCATCAATCACAGCCCCGACGTCCTTTGAAAACTTTTCTTTTCCAGTTAGCATTTCCAATGTATTTCGATTCAGAATTCCTATTGACATAAGATTAGTTAATAATTAAGACACTTTCTTCTATTTCCTCTGGAGAAACAGCATGTTATTATGTTAACACCGATGACAGAGAGGGTGTGTTTACGGCACACTCCCATTATTTAAAAGCCTTGTATTCACTCACACACACCTACAGTCTGCAGTGCACCTGGACTAGCACTCCAGACGCTTCTGCAAACATGGCTCGAGTTCCACCGCCTCTCCTCACCTTACTCCTCTGCTCTGTAAGCATTTTATACTTTCTATTTTTCAATTTCAGTCTTGTAAACTTTCTGATTTAACTGTTACTTCCCACCTATCCCAAGCTAAACTGAGCTAAACTGTCATGTTTCTGCGCCACACCAGTGTCTGAACATTTCACCAGCGTTTGGGGAAGTTTGGTGGAATGTGGCGATCGTTTTGGGTGTTCTGCCGTTCCGCTGTTTCTCGCCGGATGAGTCACTGGGTGTTTCGGAGTCCCCTTTTGTCTGGCGTCTGTTGAAAGTGCGGCCGTAGACATGCCCGAGCAGTGACAGGGCGCACGAGGCTAATCCAGGGAGAGGAGGGAGGGAGGGGCAGGGTGTGTCCGGGATGTGTTGTCATGGGGAAACAACAATGCAATAGGTGTCTTCACGTTAGATAGATTTACAAGGTAGAACAACCAGTAAACTTGATGATTCTTGGGATTGTAGTTGGCTAGAAATCCTTAAGCAAAAGCAGGTTTGAATCTGTGTGAGGACAAGGTGTAGCAAACATCCAATGAAAGTATCAAAGTCTAATGGCAAAAGAATAGAATTTAGAAATGTAAACCATATTTATAGCCAAAGCAACAATATTATTTCTATTTGACTGTGTGCATGCAAGCTGTTTCTTCTTAATTTGCTAAGCTGACAGACAAATGCATTCTTTTCTAAGCACAGGTAAAGCTTTAGCATTAGCATTGACAGACGAGCACGACCTTGTACAAACACACTTTGGTAAAGCATTGTTCTGATTTGTAACGTTTTCGACATGTCAGAGAAAAACCATCACTACTCATTGTTCATAGCCTCATTTTAGACTGAGAAAGATGAACTGAACAGGAAACAAACATGTTATGCGCAGTTCGACCCTGATGCTATTGAACATTTAGCATCTGAGCTAGTCCAGTAGAACTGGAGTGGCCATTAACATTAGCCCTCAAGAAACTCAAGTAATCCAGACTTTTTAGTGTTTAATTGTAGACAAAAAAGCTATAAAACTGTCTTTTAACATAACAGCTAACAAACTTTAAGTTGAGATATCTTTTCTTGTGCATCTTTTAAGAATCTAATGACGACCAGACATTGTCACATTGCTAGTGAAAAGAGCAGACGTGACAAAATATGACCAAATAAAAGGCGTATGTACAGTATTAGCTTCACTTCTGTGGAGGAGCGTTCAGTAAGAGTCTGTGTCCATTTAGTTTAACATTAACACAGTATAACATTTTGTGTCTATGCTATGTATGTATCAGTTATTGAAATATGCAGTCTCACAAGAAAGCATACATGACACAAAAACAGTGTTTTGAGAGCGATTTCACCTATGTTACGCCGTAGATCACATGTGTCAAACATAAGGCCCTGGAGCCAGATCCACATCATTGTATGCGGCCCTCAAGGTCTTAAAAGAATTAGTTTAATCTTATATTAGTGCTAGTAGTATTCTGGGTGTTTAAACCCAATCAAATGATTTTAAGTTATTTTTCAGACTAATGCAGATTGTCACTTCAATAAATGTACAAAAATCAAATACAGAGACTGTTATTTGTAGTTTGTCAAAGATCAGTAAGGTTCATTTTAGTTACGACCGGCCCTTGGAGGACAACCATGACGCTGGTGTGGTCCTCTGTCAAAATGACTTTTACACCCCTGCCGTAGATCTAGCACAATGTGGAAAAGCTCAAGTTTAGATTGAAGTTTTAACGGGTAAGTTTAGGCTTCAAATTACAAAAATGGGTAAGATTAGGGCTGGGGTTTGAGGTAGGTTAAGATTAAGATTAGCGTGGCATATTTACTCAAAAAAGGGTTAGGGTTAATTGTGCTAATCATACGCAATTTACATGTACTGTAATGTTGTGGTAAACGCATGCTTTCTCGTGAGATCAAAATCTAACATAATAATGCCAAGTGCCCAAGCCAGTATTATTCTACAAAGCTTAAAAAGACACAAATCAACCAGTTTTCTGGGATTTTGCTAGAAATTGCTGCTTTTAGTGGTTTTATTAATTCTTCTGCCATTGTGTTCAGTTGATTTGTTGTCATCACATAACACATTAGAAAGATGGCGTCGGTCTGTTCATTGTAGCAACTATAGGTAACAAAATGTGGAATTACCTCTACCTGTCATATTTGCTTGTGAAAATAAGAAAAAAGTTTAGCAAAATCTTATACGCAATATTTTATTAATTCAAGCCAAGTTTTTAGTTGAGAGGAATGTGAAAATGTAAGAAAAGAATACAGAGATATTCCTGTGTTATGACGCTCATAACACATGAAGACATTTTTTGATTTTTTACATAAAAAAATGTGCTCAATATTCCAGCCTGGTCCAGCAAAAATGTGTGTCTATACCACACATGTACAACAGTGTGTCATGTCAATGCATTTTTTTTTTTTTTTTTTTTTTACTTAATGCACTTTTTTATTTTTACAACATGTTTTGTTTTGTTCATTTTAATGCATTTTCTATCTTTTGGCATGTCTATATACACACATTGTTGCCCCAGAATATTTTATGAAGGAAGTAAATACATGTTGTTATTCATGATTTTAATCTTAACCAACTTCAAGCCTCAGACCTAAACTCATCTTTCAACCCAAATAAAACGTCCGTGTGTCTCAATCAAAACACAAGTCTATGAGATGCCAAGAACAAAGTGTCATTGGATGAATGTCCAACATGTTTTCTCTTCACAGGGTGAGAGAGAACATGTTGGATATTCAAATTTGACATTCCTTCTTTGGATGTCAATGTGTGGTTATAAAGGAATGTGTTTTTAAACTCCACTCACTTAGTATCAGAACAGTTCCAGCTTCGAAATATCAAACTGTGAAACTGCAGCTATTGTTTTAGCCTCTTTTTAACCTATTATCTGCTCAGTGCAACAAAGCAATCTCATTTAAATAAAAGATCAAACCAAAACCATCGCTTAGAAACAAAAACTGTGTCGTATTTTGAAGTGAAGCAGCTCTATTGATGCTAATGAATGCTAACGTTAACTTTAAATGAACTAACAGCTTTGTGGATGTCGACAGTCTAGCTCGATTACAACAAAAATACTTTGTGAATGTTTTTGATGAGGTAATAGTATTCTGAAATTGCTGTGTATTGTGCAAAAGTAGCTATTTAAACATGGTTCATCTGTGCGTGTTCATGTGTTTGTACAGCACTCCTCCGCACTTCCTCATTCAATCTTTTATTATTATGTTTTTTTCTTCTCGCAGCTCTCACTCACATCGTGTTGCGTCAAGCCCATTGAAAAAAGAAAATATGGTCTTTATGGTTGGATGTTGTTGGATTAAAAGTAACAAGAAGAAATCTGTGCGTCGGAGAACATATCGAGAATCTGACGCAAAAGTCTGTAGGTCTCTTTAAATTTGCATGGAAGATCTTGACCATTTTTTTCATTTTATTATTTTTAAAATGGAATAAGCTGTGGGCAAGGTGGGGCAAGTAAAAGCTAAGCTAATAGACAACAGTGCTGCCTTGTTTCCTATCAATCAAACTCACTATGTTCCTTTTGTAACTCGCTGGTCGACTTGACATTGGAGAAAGCAACAGTGAGAAGAGCAACGCATGGCTACATAGTTTGAAAAAAAAGTCTGATAACTCCTATTGTGACAGTTGTGTTTAATTCAGAAATCTTAATGACTTTAGATTATTTGTTTGTTTATTGCCTCCATTGAACTTGCAATTTGGTAAAGAAGCATTTCCTTCATTTGTCAGTTTTGGGAGTTGATCCAGCCTAAACATTCCCAGGCAGAGATAATCCTTCCTGCGTGTCCTGGGTTTTCCCTGTTGCCTCTTCCTTGTGGGACATGTTCAGAACGCCTCATCAGGGTTAATGGTGGCTCTTGTATAACGCCACAGACACACTGCACCAGACCAGTGTTTTACAGGTGGTGGGTTTAATAGACTGTGGGCCCACTTTGACTAGACTTTGCCTGGTTCTGTGGACAAAGACCAAGACACACCCAGGCCTGGCTCCAGGCTGAGGTTCCATTCTGACACTGTTCTGGGCAATGTAATAAATGTAATGTGACCTCGATTTTATAGGTACACTGCATAAGTTTTTGAAAAGTAAACTTGGATAAAGCTGTTTTTGTTATTATGACTGTTAATTGACTTCTGTTTGTTTCCATTGAGAAGCTGTTTGTGTGTGGTTGACTTTTCACCTCCAGAAACGTACACTTGGTCTGGCTTGTCTCCTGTGACATGTTTGTCTACGGTGACTCTTTGAGGTTTTATTTTTAGTTTACTGGTTGGGAGAAAAGTGAAATGTCGCATTTCACATTTTCACATTTTGAAATTGTAATCTACTATAGTAGCCACAGCTGCCCTGGGGCAGACTGATGGTAGCGAGGGTGCTTTTTTGTTCTATCAGCCCCTCTGACCACCACCAACCACCCTCACACCAGATGCTCGCAGGGCAATTCGGGTGAAGTCTTTTGCTTAAGACACGACAAGTTTCTCTTCTGATCATCCCACTGTGGCTCCTCCAGCGGTCTCCATCCAAGTACTGCCAGCCCAGCCTGCTTAACTTCTGAACCTGACGCATCAACTGGTGTGGCCATAGGGTTATGAGAAATTGCACACTTTTGGTGTGTACAGAAATAATAAAAGATTTTACTTCTCATCAAGAGCCAGAAGCAGCGCTGTGATTGGCTGGTCTTGGGTGGTTCACTCAAGTTTCACTTTGCAGTCTGTAAAAAGATGTTCTTAAGCTCTAATTGCAGCCAATCAGCAATGTGCTGAAGGCTTTTACAGAGCGACAAACTGGACACATTGAAATATACTTTGAGATAATTTTGGCAAAAGTCTGATAAGAACACCTGATCAATGTGTTTCTTAGCTTGTTCTGGCATAATTTTAACTCTGGGAGTGTTTATTTTGCAGGAATTTTATAAAATAGCGTTTATGTTGTCATGACAAGAGGATTTAGAATATTTTTACTGTCCACACAACAACTATTCATCTTATTTAAGCAGTTTCTGTTGTGAGAGAAGCTGAGTAGCTTTTATGCTACTGTCTCATTTATTTTTGCCACTCACTGCAGACATCTAAAACACAGTGATGTCTTTTGCATAACCTCTGTTCCTACTTCCTGTTCTGCTCTGTGAAACATCCCAACTGTTTACATGACACTTCACTCATCTGTAATCTCCTTCGATCAGATAACGATCCGATGAGTGAACTGATGATCATGTTTACACTTGTGGTTATGTCATGTTTATGATTTCTGTCCCTCAGGCTGTTGCTGCTGCTCTGGTGCGACACAAACGAGAGTGGATCCCTCCTCCCAAAGCGCTGGAAGAAAACCGGGACTACAAAGACGAGATCGTGGCAAAGGTGAGAGTGAAGACAAAAGACATACTGGCACATTCGATAAGAAGGTTCTGTGTAGCTGATTATTTTTTGGACAATAATGTGAATGTTGCTTCAAATGTCCAAGTCAATATTGTGTGTATATTGGAGCAGGATGGCAAAAGTAATGAAGTTCACTACTCAAGTAAAAGTACAGTTACTTGAGCAAAAAACAGCTCTGGTAAAAAGTGTGTACATTTACTTAAGAAAAAAAAGGAAAAAGTACAATAACACTGCCAAACGTTATTTTACAGACCGCTCCTCTGTCTCTCTCTCTGTGTTTATTTACCTCAGAGAAAGAGTCAGACAGCAACACCAGAGAAAACTAGACATTCTTGCTTTTCAGTCTCGGTTTGTCAAGTTCATTGGTTTTACTCAGACGTATTCAGGCACTGACATGTGGTGATTTAACCTGAAGAACTACATTGCTTAAACAAAAATAATGCACAACAGTTAACATTGGAATTCTCACTGAGCATGTTAGAGCCGGAAATTAATGGATGAAATTGCTGCACATTGTGATTCATTTGACAATAATAAAATTTCTCTCAAAGATAAAATTCAGCTATAAAACTGAAGACCAGTTTACGAACACATTGACAATATGTTGACATAATATCAGCCAGCCCAGCCCTTCACTCTGCCTGATATTTTGTAAGGCAAAAAAATATGGGTCTCTGTCTTCTCACTCATATAAATCACCAAACTGAAAATTTGTGAAAAGACTTGTCAGATATTTTGCGGCAAATGTACAATGTTAATATTTAAAACCCCTTATCATTCTGGCATCTATTTTGCTCAGTGTCTTTTTAAAGCGTACTTTGAAGCACCTGGAAAGGTTACATTTAAAAATTACCATTGTATCCCTTTTATTTAGTGCAAAATCAGCCATTCTGGGATGATCCGGACTCAGTTTTCTGCTGAAAATAAAAATAAAAATGTCCCCAAAAATTCAAGAATTTTAAAAGGACTTTTGTATTGGCCGTCTACATTTTTATTTATTTATTTATTTTTTTTCATTTTTACCTCAATTACCTTCAGCTTTTACAGAGGAATTGTCAAAACCCAAAATATGCCAAATCTAGTGTCATTTATGTCTCAGCTTCAACACCAGCTTTACCAGTCCTTATATCTAACAAAAAAAATGTAGGCAGAATTTAGATTCTGTTTATATTTTGCTTGGAGAAAGTTCTCACTTCTGATCAGAGCTGTTGGACATCAGAAGCAAAAACTAAAGGGATAAAGCTTTAAAAAGATTCCATCCTTTGCCTGAGCTCCAAAGGGTTCAGAAACGGTTTCAGTTTTAATTTAGACGATTTTTGTCAGACGTTTGAGAGGAAAAAAGACCGGAATAGAAAAAATGTTTTTTACCCCACCATCTGTTCTTATTGCATTTTTAGACTCCAGAATATGAACCCAACCTTTTGACCAACCACAGTCAAAGTGAATCCAACCGGTTCATAAACACTAGATTTTGTTATTGTCTTGTTGTGCAACATGAACTTGACTGACCTGACAGTGATCTTATGTGATGCTGTAGATTTTCTCAGATTCGGCCGATGGCTCGGGGAACATCCTGTACTCTCTGGAAGGTGTGGGAGCGACCGAGTATCCATTCAACGTCTTTGTGGTCGACGCAAAGACCGGAGACATCCGGGTGACGCGGAAACTGGACCGGGAGGAGTTCAGCTCATACAATGTACCGTTCTCTAAATAATCTGTTGTGATTATTTTGAAAGCTGCACTGACGGTGAATGTAATGTGTGTGTTTTGTTTTTGTTGTCGTAGCTCACTGGTGTTGCCAAATTCACAGACGGTCAACTAGCTGAGCAGAAGATCCCACTGCGTTTCAGGGTTTCAGATAAAAACGACAACCCTCCGGTGTTCGGGATCATCCAGGCTGGAGCTGTGGACGAGCTCAGTGCTCCAGGTCAGTAACAGTATTTATCGGTCAATCAAGTCATTTCCATTAGTGAAATATTAAGCAATAAAAACATGTCAAACATTCTTCACTAAAAAAGTTATTAGGAAAAGGCATTTGTGTAACTCCAAAGCAACATCAACACAACACCCGGTCGCTGTCGATGTAAAAGTACATTCACACAAACACAATCCAAACAGCCACCAGTCGCCAAACATTTGCAGAGTGAGCATGTGCGTGATGTAATGATTGCTGACAATGACAGTTTCACGCGAGTAGTTGTCAAACTCTGACGTAAAACAGAATTCTCTAATCTCACCTCACAGATTAACTTCTATTTCCCACCACAGTCCAGACTTCGTACTTCATTTTTGTTTTCCCCGGACCAAATAGTAGCCATTCTCCTCCGTACTTACGTCCCATTTGAACCTGTGTAGATAACATCCATGCACGGCCAAATACTGTTTATTCAGAGTCATTTTGGTTTTTCCTCATGATTTTCCTGTGCACTGATTGCTGATTCTTCTATAGCCACAGGCCAATCAAACAGCTGAATATGCAGAACTAGCGATGCAGACTCTTCAAACAAGTCTTTAAAACCTCACCCCCCCAACAATCCCATTCACACCAAACACACGAGAGCCGCCTTTCAGCAAAGGTTGCCAAACCTGTAGCCAGTCTTTAACACCAAACCGGCCACAGAAAAAGAACGATCATCCACTGTTTGTTCTGGACCTGGGAACACCCCTGACCTTACGCTAGATGGATATGTGTTGAGTTCTTCCACTTCCATCTGGCTGGCCCGGTTATAGACCTCCAGCAGGTGTTGGCCAGTCCAGCTGACCTCACTGCTCAACTGGGAGTGTAGTTCACAAACACAGGTTTAAAAAATAAGCATTACCTGTTTCAAATCCGCTCTGAAACGTACATATACGTATTTCATTATAATTTTTACTAGGATTACTAGGAACCAAAATGCAAATCTTACATGACGACATTTTTTTCATTATGAAGCTCCGATACAGTATTTATTACAGAATCACGATATTACAGCAGGTTCACAATATAGAAATTATGCTAACAATAATAAACATTAAAGTCATATTTTCCAGTCATTCTTTTTTTCATCATTCAGTGATTCCTTTTCTTGGTGCAAATTCTTGGCTTCAGACTAAATTGCTCTCACCATCCTGCAGGGGTGGGCAATTATTTTTCCCCAAGGGTCATATTAGTTTCCGGACAAGTGATGGAGAGCCGGTCCACGATCATTGGTGTAGCAAATTATAATTATTGCAACATTTTGTAGATATAGGCTTTAAGCCAATCAAACAAAATAAATAATTAAATATAAAGTCAAACACTAATTTTCAAACTTTCTACGGACCAGAATAAAACAGTCCAAGATTACATCTGGCCCCCAGGCCGCAGTTTGCCCAGGCTTTGAGTTCTTTTATTTTTTTGTTCATTTAAACATTTAGAATTTTGTGTTGTAGGTTTTTTTTTTGTTTGTTTGTTTGTTTGTTTGTTTTGAGTGTTATTGTTCTGAACACAAAACTATGTTTAATACAAGTCATGAGTTTAATATCATCAGGTGATGACAACAATTTTGGTTTGCGATATCACGATATTACTAATATTGTTTCATCCCTAATAATTACATATTTTTATATCAAATCATCTCTACAATGCCTTGTATCAAATTTGTTGCTGATCGAGAATTTTACTAACTTTTAAACTAAGAAATTAGCTATAATGATTCAAATTTAAGAAAGCAACAAAAACATGCAACACACTTATACCCTGTTGTGTTCACTTTTGTTTCTTTATGTCCCAGGCACACCCATCATGAAAATCACCGCCACTGATGCAGATGAAGGCATAAACTCTTTGATCAAGTACAGGATCGTGAGCCAGAATCCGTCCGAAGACATGTTTTACATCACAGACGACGGAGAGCTGCGAGTCAAGAGGTCTGACCTGGACAGAGAGGTACAATACTGACACCCGCTGTTCACAGGGGAATTACACAAGATGACTACTGCTGGGTTACAATGGAGAGCATGCTGCATTCATCTGACAGCTCCATCTCGCTTATAAAATGTGCAAATGGAGTAAAAAAAAATATAAAGAAGGATGTTAATCGGTATATCATTTAAAAAATATATATATAATATATATATATATATATATATATATATATATATATATATATATATATATATATATATATATATATATATATATATATATATATATATATATATATATATATATATATAACAGCTAAAAATATAACAGCTAGAGACTTCACAGATTTCAGTGAACAAGCAGTTTAACAAATATACATATTCACAGGTTTTTGTGTCAAGTATTGTCAATATATCTCTCAATATAGATATAACTTCTCAATCCAGCAACTTTAAAATGTGTCAGCAATGTCACAAGAATCTTCTAAATGTATTTTTGTTTTTTAAGTTTTTTAGCTTAAAACAAGTCATCTAAAATGTTAAAGAGTGCGTTCAAAGCACATCCCATTATATTCTCGTCTCTTAGTTAGTTACAATGATAAAAATCTTCAGTTTGATCTGCTGAAGCTTGCAAAAACCCTAATAGCAACAACTTGAAAATGATGCGAGGAATGTAGGAATTCAATAAATATATATATATACACAAATTCTATGAGGAAATAAACCCCAAAAAAGTTTGTACCTGGGGCCCAGAATTTGGTGTTTCGCCCCTGGCTGCATTCATGTGCTCGCGGAAACTGGGAGGTTCCGACCACCGACTGAGAAAAACGCGCTTGAACTCTGGTTAGATCAGGTTAGAATTTCAGCACGAAAACTCAGGCGGATCCCAAAATTCCGAGTGCCCTGTTTGAGATTGGAGCAGAGCACGGACACAAACTGACAGGAATTTTGTTTTGGGGTAGTTTTAGTTTTGTTTTTTTTTTTTAGTTTTATTTTATTTAATATGGGACAGTACACATTAATCAACATGTGTTAGTCCAACATGTAAATGTGCCAGAGTTAGCCATACAGGCTAATTTTCATCTGTAGTCCCATTTGGCAGGTTGATGTCAATACAAATACAGGACATATAACAGGCACAAAGACACACAGTCCAGACACATGACAATCCAAATAAAAAACATGCTTAAAATCACATGCTACACATAACATGTAAGTAGACAAAACAATCACTCCAACAAGACAATAAAAATGTTAGTCCACATGGTGTTCACATGTCTGATTATTCTGAAATGTTGTCACAATTCTTATTTCTGTGGGAACCAAATTCCAAGAATGAGCAGCTCGGACTGAAAATGCTGACTGCCCAAATTATGTTTTTCTAAAGGGGATTTGAGCTGATTGTTATTTACAGTGGCCCAACAATCAAACCAACCAATCAGCGTTGAGAGGTGACTACAAAACTTCAAACATGCACTAGAAAACAGAAAATTGTTTACAACGTGTCCAAAATTATTCCAGAGCAGAACGATTGAACCCTGATTACCCTTTTTTTTCCTTTGTCACTTGTGTGTGTGTCATGAAAATGTAAAACTTTGGTTGTGGACATACATAGTGAGTCTTGTATTTTAAAAATGTGGCCCTCGATCAGCTCTGACTTTGATTATTTTGGCCCATGGGGGGTTGAGTTTGAGACCTCTGTCTTAGACGCATGGTTAATATTGACATGTATTTATTTTGGCTGCAATTACGACTTATGAACGTCATTTTACAAACAACAAAGTGAGACTGGAGAGGACCACCCAAGCACAGCCAATCAGAGAGCTGCATTTAACTCCTGATTAGGACTAATATTCCTTATTTGTCAGTTCAGACAAGACATGGTGGTTTAATTTTTTCTCATTTATAACATACTTTTTTGTAGAAAACACACAGTTTACTCATTTACAACTAAAAAGTTAGTTACCCCAACTTTAAATTATACATCTGGAGTAAAACAGTTGCCACAATAATGTCTTAAATCATTTAATTATCAACCATTTATCAACAAGAAAAGGCACACTATTAGCAGCTTATTGTGCCTGATATTCTTATTGAGGCGAGCTTTTATTTTTTATAGACATTATCTTAATAAACTCCTAAGTAAGTTCTCTTAAAACTTTTAAAAACTACAGTAACAGGTAATACTGTATTTTTATTAATTGAAAATGTATGTTTTATTTAGCAAACGGACAGAAAAAGTAGTTTGTTCTTGTGAGACTTAACAAAATAGTGATCCATGTATCAAGACAAGAATCAATTTGTGATCAAATACAATCGTCCCACCCCTATTGTCTGTAGAAAAAGTTTTATTACTGAGAGTGAAAGGGGCGCAAATACATTACTGTTGCATTTATAGTCCTGGTCAGAATAGAATTTTTCCTGCTCACTTTTTTGTTCAATCTGCTTCTTTGTCAGAAAACCGACCAGTACACTGTGGTGGTCTCGGGTCAGGACTTAAATGGAGATCCATATGGAAATACTGGGACAGGAACAGTTACCATCAAAATCGGAGACGTGAACGACAATGCGCCCACTCTGGCAAAAGACCAGGTAAGATGGTTTTTTACTTAAAGAAACCAGATTGTACTTATGGTCTAAATAAAAACTGACTATCAAAGAGTAAATCCAGTCTTTGCCTATAGCAAAGTAAAAAATCCATTAAGAGAGCTTTGCAACAAATCTAAAAAGATGATTTATTTGTTGATTTGCAGTATGAAGCGACCATTACAGAGAACGAGTATAATGTGGAGGTGATGAGGCTGAAAGCAGAAGACCTGGATCTGGTGAGCACTCCAAACTGGGAGGCAGACTTTGAGATCATCAAGGGCAACGAGGCCGGATACTTTAAAATCGTAACGGACCCCAGGACCAACGAAGGAATCCTTACGCTTGTCAAGGTTTGTTTACTGCAGTAGAAGTATTTCATTAGTAAAAATCATTTAATTATGGTTAGTGACAGAACTGATGATGATCCTAACCCTTGTGAAATGGGCCTAAACTTTTTTTTAATCTTAAATTTTAGCCAAAACTTTTTCCTAATCTTACCCATTAGCCTAACCCAGGGCTATTCAACTAAATATTCCAACCAGAATAGCCAGAATTTCAGAGGGCCATGACCATTGGGCGGGTAGTTCCTCAGCATGTGACCAATGGCGCTAAAATTTAGGGTTGTTCAAAATATCCATCTGTTTTGGTAACTGCTAAAGCTTCAGTCTGATTTGTATTACTGTACAAAATGTCCAAACCAGCACTGAATCAGAATTTAACAAGGACAAGACCAGTACTAGCCAAGTTTGAACCAAGAGTTAACCAGCATTAGGCCAAAACTAGGTTTGGTCTAAACCAGAAATTTAAATGGGACCAGCTTAGGTCTAACACACACCCAGAGGTGCAAACAAGAAATAATGTTAGCCTATAGTTGCAATATTTGAACGATGAGTTGAGGGCCAGATGATATCTTTGGAAGGCCAATTTAAATTTAAATTGAATAGGCCTGGCCTAACCCCTGCCATACACTGGGTGCAAGTTCGGTGCGAGGCGGGACTCACATGACTCTCGCAAGACTTAAAAAGTATTTAAAACCAATGTGCCCTTGTACACAGACCTCGGTGCACATCCGAGAGTCACATGAGTGAGCAGAAAGAATGCGTAGAGAGTCTATTTTTGTCAAAGGTTGCAGCGGTTTGATGCAACTTTCAAGTCATATTATGAGCATTCTCATAGGAATCCACGTGAATCCGTGTGGCTTTTGGCAATAACGGACCACAGTGGACGGCTGCTGGTGAACAAGGCACTTTGCAAGAAACTCTGCCACATCTCGAACCGAACTCGCCCTGCAGTCTGTGTACGGGAGGCGTAACCCTTTTCCCAAATGTACCCGTTCTCCTAAACTTAATCATCGTCGATCTGTACCCGACTATAGCATTTACCTTAAATCGGGAATCTCAAACATGCGGCCCTGGGGGCCAAATGTGGCCCCTAAGATGGTTTCATGTGACCCCAAGGATGATTTCTGAGTATTATTTATAGTGGCCCTCTGATAAAAGCTTGTAACAATTTGAACTACAGGTGCCATAATACACTGTACTCCAGATCTTGGGAGCTTATGCAACCTGGAAATAAACCTCTAAAATGCAGTAAATTGCAATAAATTTGTTCAAAAATGTTCTTGTAAGGCTATTCTACACAACACATTTTTGCCACTTGTGTATTTCAACCTGTCATAGGCACTTTAATCTTCACCTTAACAACGCTGTTGTTTTGCTTCCGCAGCCTGTGAACTATGAAGACTTGAAAAGCATGGATCTTGCCCTGGCTATAAAGAATAAAGCAGAGTTTGTGGGCGGAGCTGGAGGATCAACAAACGTTGGGATCGGATTTGGAGGCGGCGGTGGAGGTGGTGGTGGAGGCGGCGGCGGAGGAGGGGCTTTCGGAGCTGAGGGCGCTTCTTCCTCATCCGGGACCAGTGGAGGGTTAAAGACTTATCCGTTGAAAATTAATGTTGCGAATGTGCCTGAAGGGCCCAAATTTGACCCCAAAGTCAAGGCCATCCCAATCTCAGAGGGAGGCAGCACAACCATTAGAGAAGTTATCACACAGTATCAGGCCATTGACCAGGACACGGGCAAACCGGCGGAAAATGTCAGGTAAGACAACTGTTTCATTGTGTTAGCTAAGACATGCAAGTCATGCAAACTAAAGTTTTAAAGTCTGCCCATAATCACGTTTCAAACTGATCTGTTAAACTTAAAAAAGACACATTACACACACAAACAAAACAAAAAAACTACTGTATATTTTAAAGGATTAGTATAATTTTCAAAATGTTTACTCATAGAAGTAAGGCGCTGGTAAATGACCAACATTGTGCATATTTGAACATACCACAAGTTTACAATTCGACATAAAAGTAAAAAAAAAAGCAACCTCCAACTCCCAGACCTAAACTTCTTGTTTGTTGTCCAGATGTTAGCTGTTAACCCCCCAAAAAACTTCCTTGTGTAGCCTCACCAAAATGTGTCTGTAAGATGGCGAGGCAATTCAAAAATACAAACCCAGATGCAACTAAACACATTAAGGAAAGAGCAACTCTAACCTGGGCAATTTCCTTTTAAAGCCCGATCCTGTTCGATAGTGTTTTAGTACTCATGAACGGTTTTGAGAACGCTTTTTTAAGGTCTTGGTCTTGTCACAAACTTGACCAGATTTGGACTCGCTCTTGTCCTAATCTTGAGGGTATATGGACTCGGTCTTGTCTTGGACTCAATCATATCTTGGATTTGTTCTTGGACTTGATCTTGTCTTTGGACACCAAGAGCACATTTCATTACAAACTTGCACCGGGAGCACCGTAACCTGTCCCAGTCATGGTTTGCAATAAGGGACTGCCAAAACATCAGATGTCACAATGATAAGCTCGTAAAAAAAGTGGTGTAAGTTATCAAACCTCTAGTTTAGGAATGTGCGTTTAGGTTTGCGTTTACGCTCTTTTGCCACTTGACTTCAGGCCACCGTATTATATGCTGAGAACGCAAAAGCCTAAGCATGCTGTTTTTTCTGTAAGATAATAGAATTTGTGTTTATATTGTGCAGGTACATCAAGGGCAAAGATCCTGGAAACTGGCTGCTCATTGATCCAAAAACAGCTGAGGTCAAATTGAACAAGCTTCCAGACAGAGAGTCCAACCTGCTGGTGAATGGGACGTACTACGCTGAAGTTCTGTGCGTCAGTGAAGGTATTTACCAATACATATTTAATTGCATTGAGGTGTGTGAGGTCCTTTCAACTTGAAACAGTGTAGACATGGAATTTTATGTGACAGAAACATCAGAAAATCACAAAATAATAAAGTCACTAGTCAAAAATACAGAAACAGAATATTCAGCAGTAAACAGGCAATTGGATAATTGTCCCAGAGCATCCCCTGTCCTTAGACCCTCCTTATCGGCAAGGAAACAAAAAATAATCATAAACAGCGAGTGGAGGAGGAGAACCACACCGAAAGGGAGATCCAGGACTGATGCAGATCTATTTACAGAAGAGCCAGAGTTTATTAACAGAGGGAAACGACTCATCTAATAAGACTGATTAATTCTGAAGAGATAGGTGGGAGGGTGTCCCGGAGGTAGGAGGGATCCACTAATGTAATTTCGTGGTTTCTTGCTTTTTTCAGACGTTCCAGGTAAAACTGCCACAGGAACCATCGCCATCCAGGTGGAGGACTTCAACGACCACTGTCCCACTCTGACCAGACCTGTGCAGACTCTGTGCCTGTCCGATAACGCCGTCCTGGTCAACGCTGATGATGGGGACGCCTTTCCAAACGGGCCACCTCTGCACTTCACCATTGTCCCAGAGAACACCCAGGGGAAGTGGCACGTGGAGCCCCTCAACGGTCAGTGCAGGCATTTTACAGACTACGCAGTTATGTTTTACAGTTATATATATACAGTATATATATTACAGTCATGGCCATGTTGGTATTCAAATCATTAAAATGTAAAAATTATGAATACAAATAAATAAATACACTGCAAAAAGTATACATCTAGTCTTGAAATGAATGTTCTTAGTCCAGTATCAAAAATTTTGCTCAAAGTAAAAAGTAATGTCTTGAAGTCAGTTAAAAACAGTTTGAAACAACAACAAAAATAATCTAGGTGTCTATAAAATATTGATCTTAAATGTGTGAAAAGGTTTAAAATGATGGTTCTTTAATCAAACAATTTCAACATGTCTTAAAATTATTTTTTTATAACTAAAATATACATTTGTAAATAATTCAGATTTTTTTAAAAAGCTCCAGTTAGAAGTTCGGAGTAAATTGGGCCAGATAATGTTAATAACTTGTTGAGATAAGCAACTAGAATTGGTATTATTGAGTACTTCTGCTTGTTTTAGACATTTCACAACTTAAAATAATTCCGAAGCAATCATAACTTTGATAACAAATCTGTAGTCCATAATTTTAAAGAACAAAACAAAAACTAGCAACACCAAGACTTAGCATTTGAGAACAAATGAGGCCTAGAGTGAAGGACAGAAAGATTAATACGAACACAGACAGTTGGTTGTTTTGTAATAATCTATGTCAGGCCTATTCAATTTAAGGCCCTGGGGCCAAATAGGCCCCCCAAAGATTTGATCTGGCCCTCAACCCATTTTCACACAACAGTATTACAAAAAGATACTTTCTCTTGCTGGTCGGTTTAAAACTTGGCTACTAGTACCTTCGACTTGATAGAGTCCTATTTTAGTTTGGGTTCAATTCTGCTTTATACCTTGTTTGGTCCTAGTTTAGTTCTGGTTTAATTCTGAGATTTTCTTAGTATTGATCTGGTCCTTGTTTAATTGTGGTTCAGCACTGATTTAGAAGTTTTGTAGAGCCTTCAAATTCAAACATAGTCTATAGCAGTGTTTTTTTTTCCTTACTGAAACATATATAGTGCTTTGGATATTCAGCACAACCCTAATTTTGGTCCAAACTGGTGACGTTTTGTGCAACTATTTGGCCCAAAGGCCATAGTCTTTGGAAAAATCTGTCCCTCAATAAATATTGTTGAATAGCCCTGTTCTATATGTTTCTACAGACACAGCTGTGATTCTGAGGGCAGATGAGGATCTTTGGCCTGGCGTGCATGAGGTGGAGTTCATCGTGACTGACCAGCAGGGGGAGTCCTGTCCTGAGCCACAGAAAGCCCAGATCCAAGTGTGCACGTGCGAGGATGAGGTGAACTGTGGGCCCAAAGGAGGGGACGGCAAACCAAAGAAAACAGCAGAGTTTGGCCCTGCAGGAATAGGAATGCTGTTCCTGGGACTGCTGTTGCTTTTACGTGAGCAATGGGAACTGTACCATAATGTACGCCCTCACTGAAGATTGTTTTTAGATTGACGCTGTGTTTCTTGTTACAGTGCTCCTCCTGCTGGCTCTGTTCTGCTTTTGTGGAGGAGCTGGAGGTCTGCCTGGAGGTTTTGCAGAGATGCCGTTTGACAATAATACACGCCTGATGAACTACCGCACAGAAGGTCAAGGAGAAAACACAGTAAGGATGCGTCATTATAGGGTCTTTTCTTTTTTTTTTAAGTAGTACTGTCAATGATGTTTTTCTGTGCACTCTACAGGTGATGCCTCTGATGCCTGTGCAGACTGATGTAGATCTGGTAGATATGGGAATGGCTGCTAAAACGTCAGCCATGGGACAAATGGGAGCCATGGATATGCAACAGCGGTCTTTTGTTTCAATGAATGAGGCAAATGGAGCGATGGGTTATGGAGCCGGTCAGATGGAGGGCACCTGGAGAGGCACCAGCCACATGGGCGGCAATGCTTTCCAGTCTGAGTACATGAGCCGAGAGAGAGAGGCTGGGATCTTTGACGGAATGGCTCTTCCTTATCACTATTTAGGCCAATACTACAACCAGGTCAGTGTGGCTTACACCAAGGCACAAACATTCTGTAGATACTGTATGTAGCAGTATTTAACCCGAGTGTGTGTGTTCCACAGAAAGCGCAGCAAACTCAGGGCCCAGGATGGGAAGGACAGTCTCCTGGTGTATGACTATGAGGGCCAGGGCTCTGAAGCTGGCTCTGTGGGCAGCCTTCTGGCCATGGACACTGACCTGACCTTCCTCAATGACCTGGACCCCAAGTTTAAGACTTTGGCCGAGGTCTGCGGGGGCAAATTTCAGACTGAAATTAGAGCTCCTCCTCCTTCCAGCGCCCCTATCATCTCTCACACAGCAGTGTCCAGTGCCAGTGTGGTGGCCCCAGTGCCTCTACCAGAGCCAGTGCTTCCTCCACTGCCTGCTCCCAGGGCAGAGGTCATCAGCAGCAGCACCATCATACAAGAGAGTTCAGAGCGCTTACAGCGCCCTCAGGCAGTCGCAGTCCAAGAGATCAGCAAAGAGACCTCCAGGGGCCCGGCTCCTCAGCCTCAGGGCCAGATGTTGCTCCTCCAGCAGCAGCCACAGCTCTACTACACCGCAGCTCCGATGGTACAGCCCATGCACTACGTGGTCCAGCCTCCAGTCCAGAACACAGTACTGCTCAGGGAGGCCCCGGGGCCCAACATGATGCTGGTGAACGCCCCCTCGAGCGGCCCAGTCCAAGGTCTAGTGATGCAGGGTCAGACTGTGGTGCAGGGACAGGCTGTGGGACAGTCTCAGGTCCCTGGGATGGTCCTGGTGGAAAAAGCACAGAGGCCAGGGGCCGCTCTCTCTGGCTCACAGACTATGGTGCTAGTGGAGGGCAAAGCACCCTCAGGCTCTGTACAGCTGAATAGTGGCCAGAGCCTGATGCAGCCTGGACTCTCCGGTTCTCATCCCACTCTCTTGTTGGTGGGCTCTAACACCGCTCAGGGTCAGCAGTCTGGGGGCCTCAGCAGTGGTCTGTCTGGCTCTCAAAGAGTGTTAGTGGTGGGATCCAACACAGCACAGGGCCAGGAGCCTGGAGTCATAAGCAGTCTGTCAGGAGGACTCTCAGGGTCCCTGAAGACCCTCAACACAACCGGCTTGAGCTCTACCACAGGGAAAAGTGTCCCCTCTGGCTCCAAGAGGGTGGTGATACAGGAAAAGGTGCGTCTGCAGTGACACCAGACTCAGTTCAGAAGCATCAGAAACTCATCTGAAACGCAAAGATGATGATACTATCAGATACAGATGAACCTTACAAAATAAATACCTTGCCATGGACTATTTGCTTTTCTACTGTATGTTCAGTAAATCAACCAAGAGTCACTACTCATTCAGTCAGCATCAGGATTTGTCCACTGAACGTTTGAAACATTTGAAATTTAGTTTTAGGTTAGATTTTTTTTATTGGTCTTGGAACCTTTTTGTATTTAAGACAATTGCAGTTACTGTTGTAAATGAAAGCTCTGCCTAACATGAAGAACTGCAGGTGGGTGGGTGTTTTTTGTGTTTAATCCCATGACAGCACTATTGCACTGGATGTTATGACCTGCACTAGCTTCTGCTCTAAATCATGCCTGTATTATGTTTTATGTCTAACAAAGATAATTGTAGATACTTGTACATAAGAAAAACGGATTACTAATGAACTGGTTTATGGATTATTATGAATGTGTATATGATGTGATATCAGTTTTGCTACTTTCTTTTTTGCACTGGTATGTTGGTAACGTTGGTTTTTATACATGAATAAAATGCATTTTTATGAAAACAAACTTGGGTTATTCGTCAGTCTAGAATTTAAGAGTCAGAGATTATTGGATATAGGTTTCTTTCTTTGAAAGTTGGGTTCAGATTCTAAAAGTGCTGATGTTGAATGTGTGGAAAAGTGCAGTTTTGTCTTAATAACATTATACCTTGTCATGACATATCTATAAGGTAATTTAGTTACAAAGTGTGTTCTATTTTTTACAAGAAAAGAGTAAAGATACACTTCACCCACTTTATGTCGTATGAATCTCTTGTGTGTGTTGTACGGAAAATCCAGATCTATACAAAAATATAGTGTTTCGCTTTTGAATTTCAGTGGGTGTGATTGACAGATTACTGAGCCAATCAGGGACACGCATCATCTCTCGTAGGGTACATTAGGTGTGTTCAAGATGCAAAAATCTCTGCCTTGATTGCAGACAAGAGCAGGCGGGAGGAGGAGATTCAACTTGGACACTTCTTGAGCCCTAGAGCAGCGAGGCAGCTTCAGATCCCGCAGACTCATGGAGAAAACACAGCTCTCGCGTTTGTTTGAAGTGTTCCACTGAATAAAACTATCTACCACTTTGAAAATGCATTTCTGCTTCCCCCACACGTTGCAAACTCACTCACACATCACCAGAGATAAAGACCTCATGATAAAGTTGGCACACTTGAGCTCTGACTGTGAAAAAGTGACTTTCTGCTCATCGGCATCATGTATTAATAATACTGTGTGTAATGTACAACAGTCTGGGTCTTTTCAGAGTCATGATAAAGATGTGTGATGTTATAAAAGTCGAGACAGAGGAGGAGGAACTGCTGCGCGTCACGTTTGATCAAAGCAAATCAGCGGGCTGCACTACATTTCCCATCAAGCATCATGGCTTTGTAGTCGAGTCGGGCTGCAGTTGCTTTTTCTCGCCTCGACGATTTGTCAAGTGGACTCGAGCCGACTGGACCGCCTCCACCACCTTGAACACACCTATTGTGGAGTTGGTCTAAAGCAACAGGTGGAGTGGTGACCAAACTTTGCAATTTGCTGAACCGTGGGCTTTGGATCCCAGGCAAGTGAGGTGTGAATGTGAAATGACAACCTCACTTCTGTCAGTCTGTCCCAGGGCAGCTGTGACTACAACAGCAGCTTACCAACACCGAGTGTGAATAATGAAAAATGTGAAGTGTCTTGAAAGCTCTGTATATAAAAAACCAGAGCTACCGTCGTAACCAAAATAAACACACCCATGGGTTGAACATTTAACCAAACATTTAACCAAACAAATGGTGAACAAGAATATTTTCATTACCGACACGTCAACAAGATTTGCATATTACACTCAGCCATGGGAAAATGTCCAACCCAAAAGTCAAACAGTAGTAAATTTATGTTTCCACAATAAGGAGTGTGGCTGACTGGTTTGGGCTTTTTACATATTAAACCTTGATTTTGTGACTTGTTTGACTTGTTTTTTAATTTTATTTTTACCATATTAGCATAGTTTTACCACTGCAAACACACTCACATGTTGGTTTCCATGCTTTTTGAGAACATAATAATAGCTTAAACATAACGTGTTTTGTATGCTTGCATTCTGAATGAGGCCCATGGTCTGGATGGACTGTAGCTTTCTACTTCTCGAAATTAGCTCAAAAATCTCTCCAAGGCGGCAATATTGTGACTTACAGATGTACAGGTCCTGGAGTCACACATATGTATGTTGATAATTTTTGCCGTATTCTTCTCTCTGCTGCTGTAACCCTTTCTGCCTCCTCTTCTTAATAAGAGAAAAGTATTTGTTTCCCAAATTTATCGTGGCTAATATTCCTGTTTATTCATATCTTTATATGCCACACTTCTGGAACGAGATGAATTACATTGACAAGTGTGAATGTAGTTGGGCAGATGTGAAAAGGTCCAACTGTCTGACTGTACCAATCCCATTTGAACATATGTCCTTCAAAAATTAAAACCAAATTCAAAATTGAAGGTCTTGTTGAGCCAAAATGGGAATCATGCATCCATAGGCCCTTTATCATATGGATACATTATTCCCATTGTGGCTCATGGAGATCTTCAAGATGTCTTGTCTTAAACAAGTCTTCTTTATCTTCTTGAACATGAGTTAAACTGGTCTTAAAATAAATGTAATTATATACTGTGCTAGACACATCATCACATTTATAAAATCAGATCAGATTAGATAAGATTAAAGAAATCAGATAAGATAACATCAGATCTACAGAAGACAAGCATAATAGGTGGGCAAGGTGACTCACACAAAGATGGAAGTATATGATCAAAAGCCTGCTTAAGTGACATGAATCAGTGTGACTGTGATGGTTAGACACGCCTTGATAATTATACCGTCAGATTCCAGAAGATTGAATCAGATGCCTGTTTGTGACACATAACGGATTTATCAAACAACAACTTACAAGCGATAAGAGAGCAGCAAAACAAACACTGACATGATTAAACATCTGTTGTCTGTTGTCTCTAGGCTATTTCCTTTTTGACCAAAGACTGATCATTTAGCCCCAACAGCTGAAACACATACACAGGATTTAAGCTTTGTGGTGCTCTTGTAAGTTTCTTACTATATTGTTGTTTTCAGCTTGTTTTGTGATGCTTTTGTTACAACTCTGTCCACACGGCAAAAAATGAATTTCAAGACCATTTAAAGTGCTTGATTCTAATTTCAAGCATTTGGACTAATTTTACCTTTATAGAGACCTAAATATTTTCCTAGCTTCAAATTGTTTCAAACTGATTTCAAGATATTGCTTCTTCTAATTATTAGCCAATGTGTTAAGAAAATTGTTTTTACCCTGTTGGTAAATGTTTGTTCT
This sequence comes from Mugilogobius chulae, assembly GCA_038363315.1. Classification (NCBI taxonomy): domain Eukaryota; kingdom Metazoa; phylum Chordata; class Actinopteri; order Gobiiformes; family Gobiidae; genus Mugilogobius; species Mugilogobius chulae. The sequence goes on from CM076412.1 coordinate 26,169,503, forward strand.
TGTTTTAAGAAAAAATATTTTATAACCAGTTAAAAATGTCTTGAAACCAATGTCTTATGACTGTTGTAGATATCTTTAATATCTTTAATGCTAATGTTAATTCTCTGATGCTAAGGTTAGTTCATCTAATACATTGACATGTGTTAGACAGTCATATTTGAGTGAGTTCAGGATGTTCTGAGAGAAACCACCCAGCCTTGAGTCACTTTGATAATAATGATGCTTATGCTTAGACTATGAACTGTTTACTTTATGATATATCTGTAGGTTTAGTGATTACAAATCTTCATGTCCTGTTTTCACCATCTCTATGCGGGCTTTACGCCTCCTTTCTGCCTTTAAATATGTCTGTGACATATTGATGTTTAGAGTAGGGACAGATGGGACCCAGAGGGACAGCATAGGGCTTTTTGTGTGCACACTTTTTATACTTTTATACTTTTTTTCTCTTTATACTTTTTATAATAAACTTGTATCCTTAAATTCAGAGAAACTTTCTGTGTTTTATTCTTATAGGTGTATTTCAGAAATCCCACAACAATATTGGCGTTGTCGGCAGGATCTTGAATTTGATAACAATAAACAAAGTTTATTTTAATCAAATTCAAGAAATCTTTAATGAATAGCTAAGAAACAGGATGCAACTGTTTTTCATAAGTTTTCCTAGGTTGTAGTCAAAACTGAAAGAAAGAAGGGTTAGTGACAATACAAACACAAAAGTATCAAAATAAAACACTGAGAAAACCATCAGTCAAGGGCGGTCTAGATGCCAGTAACCTTTTAATAAAATTTTCAACATGGACAGAAGGCAAAGAATTTTGTGAAGTTAGCTATGTCTTTTTGGATGTCCATCTTTGCGGTTCCAGGTATATAGGTAAAACAGCTAGATTTAAAGTCTCAAATGTGTGCAAGGATTTTTCATTATAAAAATTGATTAACCTACGCCAAAGCTAGAAAATAGCAAAAGGGCCACTTTATCACCAGTGGTCCGTAGTTCTGTACTCATCTGGCACACCAGTACCCCAAATTGGGTCGTGAAGTGCCAGCAGCACCAGTAGAATGGTCAGGAAATCTAGTATTTAACCAAGCAATGTCATTGTGGGTCAGCTTGCACCTATAGTGCATGTGTTGGTAATGGACCAAATAAAGAACTACTATGAAGGAAGGCTCCCCATTTGTCTAATAGTAATTTTATTTAGCTTTCTTAAAGTTCTTCAGGTGGCGAAGTAGTTTCCCCTCAGCTGAGAGAGGAGCAGTAGTGGGGTTTCCAGGTGCCATGATAATCTGTGAAAATTAACAATCGGAGCAGACAAATCAAGCAGCGCTTGGCTTATACTTGTTTCTTGTCTGGTTGCAGACAGTCAGGCAGCGCTGGCTTACACCTGACCCTTGTCTGGTTATCGGTGTAGCAAGCAATGCTAATCAGCTCTCGCTTCTGAAGGATGTGGGTTGGCCAGTGACAGGGCACGCCTACCCTCAGGTCACGGCAGACAGGAACGGGATGTGGGTTGGCCAGTGACAGATCCTGCTCCGAGGTAACAGTGTTAGTCTCGAACTTTCCTTGGCCTCAGGACACGGTCAGTGAGTGCGGACAAAGGCCTTTCTCCTCTGGACCCCACGTTCTCGGGCTTGGGAGGTGATGGAGCAGAGAACGAGCCTACTCCGGGCAGAGGTGCGTCTGGGGTCGAGCCGGACTCCAGAAGCGGATCCTCAGGAAGTGAAACCACTGTCCAACAGTGAGATGCGTGGACCCAGGTGCTCCACTCAGCAACCTTCACTGCGGTGTCGATGATGAGAAGCATTGGAAAGGGCCAAGCCAGCTTTTTGATCTCCAGTGTTCAGTGTTCTTTGATAAGAACTCAGTCCCTGGTCTGTAGTTGTGGAAGACAGCCTCAGCAGCTTTGGGCAATGCGTCCTTCACCTGCACAGAAATAGAGGACAAAAGTGCATTAAGTTTTTTTACAACAGGCCAAGTCATCATCGCACAGAGAGGTCTCAGGGAGATCACGTGGAGGCGAAGGTGGTCCCATGCTAATATTTGGAGGCCAGGCAAACAAAATTTCAATTGTGCTCAGGTTGCATTTGCTTTTGGCTCTTATTCTCATTATATGAAGGTGAGAGGGAGTGGGCTTTGACCCACGTGAGACCAGTTTCCTCACAGAATATGTTCAGTTTGGATTTCCAAACTCCACTTTGTCTTTCAGAGGCACTGCCCTTATTGGCTACAAGCATGCGGTGCCACTGTTACATACTTAAGTCTGAAAAGTGAATAAAAAGGCATCTTGAATTAAAAGCAACTAGACCTGCGTGGTCCACAGTGCCTCACCGGCTGTAAAATTCACCACACATCACTGGGATCTGTCAACAAAACCAAAAAGTTCAGGGGGATCAGTGACTTTTCATCTGAATCTCTCTCGTCTGGTGAACAGTGCTTTAATATGAAAATGTCACGAGGACATTCTTTGAGTCAAAGGTTTGTCTCCCCGAGGCTCTCTCTCTGGCTCTGATCCAGTTTTCTGTTTAGTATGTAAAGCTTGAAGAGGGTGAGGCCTAATCCTGTTTAAATGTCTTTACAGTCACCTGTCCTAACTTATGCAAACTATAGCCTTGTCTGACAAAGCAAAATAAATAAATCAGACAAGCTACCTGGAAAGAACTAGAAAGATGCATCGTCGTGAGTGTGTGTCCTGACTAGAAGCCTGAGTGTGCGTGCTCAGGGTCTGCAAGGGTTCATAAAGCAGTTCAGAAAGTTAAGAAAGACCGTTAAGACAACAGTAACAAAAACAGTAAAAGTATCCAAAAGTCTGTTCTAAAACACACAACGAGCAATAAGTGATTTTTAAACCGGAGTAATGTGTTCCCGCCTCTTGGTCTTAGACAGGATGGCAGATTATCTATGAATAATGACAGTTTTTAAATTTCAGTGGAAGCAGGTGCAGGTGAAAGATACACAAAATGCTAAAACAAAATGGAAATCGATAATAATACATTATTATTCAATTCTTCAAATTGAGTTACTACAAATGTATTTTGGGAGCTACAATGTCAATTTTTTTTTCGTGGTGCACAAATGGGAAGAGTTCTGGCTTTTCCAATAAGAAAGATTGTGAGTTTGATTCCCAGGCTGGACCAAAGTAACATCTCTCGATCTCTTTAGGTGGAGTTTGCATGTTCTGCCCGTGTTGTCATGGGTTTTCTCCAGCTACCCTTCTCGCCTCCAAAAACATGCCTGTTTAAGTTAATTGGGCATCAGTGTAAGTTTCCTCTAGTGCAGGGTTCCCAAACTTTTCAGCCGGGACCCCAAAATAACCGTGCAACCAACTCGCGACCCCACAGGAAAAAATATCTACTTTTGTAATAATTTTAAGTTATAAAACAGTTTGAAATAGGTTTAATTGTGTTTATTTTGATAGTGTATTGCTTATATAACCTAATTCCCCCAAAAACTGATTAAATGCCAAGTCATAATTGTAATAATGCATTTGAATCATCTCGCGACCCCTGATTTGCTTCGCGACCCCCGAGGTCCCGACCCCCACTTTGGAACCATGCTCTAGTGAATGAATGAATGAATGAGTGAGTGAATGGTTGTCTGTCTGCGATGAGTTGGTGACTGTCGAGGTTGTTCTCCTGCTTAAGGCCAAAGGTACCTGGGTGTAGCAGGACGGTCTGCAGGCAGACAACGCGTGGTCCTGTGCAGCTAAAAATGGTACGTTTGGGGTTCTAAACCTTCGTCACCTCTTTAGTAGTGAAGTTAGCTTAACAACATTTCTCTTTTTAGCCCGAATGAGTCGAAGGAACCGTGGTGTGCACCTGGAGACCGTTGTCTTGCCTTTCATATGTCCTGTCTCTTGCATTCTCACTCAATGTGGTTGTCCTCCCAGTAAAATGGACGGTTTTGTTATGAAGTACAACTTATGGATTTAACATGAACTGAAATGACACTTGGAACAAGAACAAATTAACCAAAACTTATTTTAAGAACTGAACATTGAAATGTGCTTAATTTATTATAGAAATAAGTAAACCTGTGTTGCCTTTTTGTTTAGTTTAGTGATATTTATTTTCCGGTCTTTTGCCGGTGGCGTTGTTGGTTTTTGTTTAGTTTCATTTTATTTACAGCTAAAGTTAATTTCAATTTATTTCATCTTTTCACATTTATTTAAAAACTATTTATTTTTAACCCCTCGTATGCCACATGGGCATTTGGAACAGTATCTCAAAACATGCTCCTGCTACACTGAACTGAGACGAGGGGGCTTTCATCTATTCTCATACTTGGGGTGCTGTTCTGAAGAAGTTGGACTGCAGAGGGCGCTGTCGTCCTTCCTGTCCCTGAAGGAAAATGGCGCCAAAGACGATGTAAATCAGCCGGCAAGACACGTTACAGTAACATCAAGTGACTCATCTGAGACATGTAAAGGAACAACACAAACACAGCCACTAGTCTGACATAGAAAACTAACCTTCTATTGTGCACGAAAAGTTCTGGGTCAGAGAGAAAAGTACCTGCCCAGAACAGCAGCTAAAATGACCTCAACAACGACTTCGCAATAACATCAAAAAGTTCCAGCGCAAAAAAAAGTTTAATAGTTCTAATTTATCATCTGGGCAGGTGAGAGAAGTTAGATTTTGTTATCAGGAGCAGGCGACCAATGAGCACAAGCTCTGGATCCCAAGCAAGTAGTAAAGTGTTGCTTTTGTTAGAAAATCTTTTCATTCACAGACCTAACAAAAATATTTTCACAGCATTACAGAAAGCATCGCAATTATTCTGCATCCTATTGGTAAAAGTATTCCAAAGTCATGATCCACTAATGCCAAACCTTATTTATGTGGGATTGACTCCATGAACTTGTCATAATAATCTCACATCTTTCAACTGGTAAGAACTGCACCTGGAGGTAAATAATGCCATCACTTTCTGAAGCTTCAGTGATAACATAATTTAGCTTTTGTTTATTTATATTAACAGACAAGGCATTGCTAACTCGTTCTTACTTCATGCTGGATAAATCCAACAATCACTGATGTTTCACATAAAACAGGTCTGTTATCTGACAGTTTAACGGTAAAATAACCTTTAGATTCAAACTTTTCTTTGTTGGATATAGATGTATTCATGCACTTTCACTTTATCCAATGTGGAGTCATACTGGCAGCAGTCTGAGCAAAGAGATGCAACACTTCATTAGTAGTCATGAGAATTACTACTACTACATTTTTTTTATTAGTTTAGTTTATTAGTTTGTTTGGTCAAACATATGAATATGAACAAAACAACAACAACATAACAATAATAAGTATAACATAAGAAACACTTGACCAGGTTTAGGCAGAAGCCAAGGCTTATTGTCTCCAAATGCAAAGTAAAAAAAAAGTTGGAGATTACATAGGGTTAGGGTCACTTTAAGTAACACATTGCACTTATTAACACTTAAAAAAAATAATGATTAACCTACTAAATAAAACTTCCCCTCAAGTTGTATTTTGTTTCTCTCTCTATGAATTTTGATGACATAACAATGTGCTGAAAGTGCATTTCTATATTAATAACTCTTGTGCTCTTGTGCAATAAAGATTCAGAAATAGACAGAGAATAGAAAGACTTGAGCAACAGTCTTGTTTAACCCAAATCTAAATACAACTTTAGAGGGTGAAAAGCCACACAAAGTAACTTTTTAGCTAAAAATAGACTTGAATAAAGACAAGTATCTATAGTTATGATGTCTTTGTTGCATTAAAAGATAAGTAAAACCTGCTGTATTACTGAACATTAGGGCGGGGCAAATTTTTTATTACAATATATGGCAAGGCAAGGCAAATTTATAGCACAATTCATACACAAAGCAATTCAAAGTGCTTTACAAGGCAGGAAAATATACATCAATAATTACAATACAAATATTACCGTAATTTCTGGATTATAAGCCGCTACTTTTTTCTCGAGTTTTGAACAATGCTGCTTATAAGGCAATGCAGCAAAATTATAGATTCTCATAGACTTACTATTAACAAGTGCGGCCTGTATGTGTACTTTATCATTTTTCTTACTTAAATCTAGTGGGTGCGGCTTATATTCAGGTGCGCTCAATAGTGCAGAAATTACAGTATATGAAAGAACATTTGCGATAACAATAATATATTGATGATATAGCTAAAGCAAGCGTTAATCATTTTTATAATTATAAGTTTCAGGCTATTTGTTTTTTATTCATGTTTTAGCTGCTGCAGAGCCTCCACAGTCTGAACTTACGTTGCTCTTATTCAAGATTTTAAAGTGATGCACAAAAATTGCTTGTATATTATTTTATTTATTTTATTTATTTATTTATTTATTTATTTATTTATTTATTTATTTATTTATTTATTTATGTATTTATTTATTTATTGGTAAAGTAGCTTATGAATTTTGATAGTCAAGGTCAATTATGGCTATTTTCCAGGTTCATCCACAAAAGTGTACCCACTAATGACAAAAATATATACATTTAGCATATTTTTATGACTTCGAAGTTGTTATTAAAGATAAATAAATTATTAAAATGTCATGACACAATCTGGCAACATTGAAAATTAGTCACAATTTTTTTCGGACTTCTTCACAACTAAGAAGAAAACTGCATTTTATCACAATAGTCTCAGTCTCAGCTTTTCCACATTAATATCGCAATATATTATTTACGATATGATATTACCCAGCCCTACTGTACATCTCTTCTCCTGCTTGTCCTTTAGCTATTTTCAAAACATGATTCCAAATGTATAATTCTATGTTTCCAAGTACTGTTTTAGCTTTCTTTTTCAATATATTCATGCACATGGTTTTTTGTCTCCAAAAGTTACACCTTGTTACCTTAGATAAGAGAAAAGAGAAAACAGGTATGATTGAAGGCCTGGTAAATTTTACATGTCTACATTATTTTATTTTACAATAGGAGGAATCACAATGGCCTCAGCCGGATGAGCTTACATCTTTGACACACAACATTGATACGTCTCAGTGAGTGTGTGCTTGTTGCCATTGACGACTTTATCCAATCTTCTGACGACATATTTTGGCCATGATTGGTGTTGAATCGACATGTATTAACTTCTGCTCTGCATAAATCATATTCAGATAAATGTTATTGGACTTGGAAGCACTTTTCACATCTGAAAGTGAAGGAAGCCAGCTAACAGTGCCAAAGTCTGCAAGTCGCCACTGGACAGATCCGAAGTATGTGGGTTCAAACTCTCATCCAGGTGCAGCTCGAGTCATAAACCACAAATCATTTCACTAAACAGAGAAACACAGATAGTGCAGTTCTGGTTCAGTTGCAGTCGTGGTAATTATAGATTTTCATTGTATAATCTTCAGTCTGTGTGGTCAACAACTTCTTACATTTGTAAAAGTTTACAATTCCTTTTTGTACACCATCTAACAGAAATAATTCATAAAGCTCCTGACATATTAAATGTCATTTTATAGTGACATCAACCATTCTGTAATGAATCAGACTCAGTTTGTCTATGAACCAATAAATAAAAAACTTCCCTCAAAATTTTGAAGTAAATTGATAAACTTATTTTTGGTCGACGTCACTTTCCGCTCTACAGCATAAGCCCTGCAGAAAGAGTGCTGTCATCTGGTTGGTTGGGAAAACTGCTTTGATTAAAACAACAAAACAGGACGAGAGCAGCAGCTGTTTCAATCAGGTCTAAACTGGTCTGATAGACGTCCTGCTCCTGAAGCTTGCGATAGTGTTTTTCTCACCATTTTTTCACTCACCTGAATATACCTTTTAAGGGTCGTAGGGTCAAATTTCATTCACAAATGTTGATTTAGCAGGTCAGGTTAGCTGACAACAGTGCAGGTTAGTGTTGATGTTACAGCTTGTGTCAATTAGCAGCGACTTTTTCTGCATACCAGGTGTGCGCGCATCTGCAACGTTGATAAACAAATAATCCCTCTACAGGACTTTTACATGTATTATACTTCTTACTCCAGCTCACACTGGGGGGTGAGAACCATTGTGAGTCTGTGAGGACCGCACCAGCACACAGCCAGAGCTGGACCGAGTGCAGTCTGGACCTGGGATGAGGTTGTCTTTATAGACTAACTCCTCCTGTACACTGACTGCGAGGCGAGTTCGGTTCAAGACATGAGCAAGTTTCTTGCAAAGCGCCTTGTACACCAGCTCCAGTTCACTGTGGTCTGTATTTTCCCAAAGTTGTGCAGATTCAAGTGGATTCCAGCGAGAACGCTCGTATTATGACCTGAATGTCCAACACAGTCTCACAAGAAAGCGTACATGTATCCAGACACAAAAACAGCATATTATGAACACGATTTCAGGCCCTTTTTGCGTACTTATGCTATGCCGTGTTTATAGCACGATATGAATAATCATTAAAAAAACACCCGTGGGGACATTTTATTTAGGTGTAATGGGTAAGTTTAGGTCTGGGGCTTGGGGTAGGCTAAGATTAGAATCAGGATTTTGTTAATATTCATAAATACAAACACATCTTAACAACCACCATAGAAATGAACTGGGTATGTGACGCGTACCATAATTACGCAAACAGCCGTGAACTCGTGCTAATCATACACAATTTACAGTACAGTACATGTCCTTTAATGTCGTGGTAAATGTACGCTTTCTTGTGAGATCGGACCGCTGCGACCTCCGGGGAAAAATTAGACTCTGTACGGATTCTTTTCACACACTCACGCCTTCTTGGACGTGCACTCAAACTGCTCCAAGGTCATTGTACATAAACCGCAATGATGTTGTGACCCTTTTCTCCAAAATTCTCTTTCACATTTCTCTTTCACTTCAGACCTTCAGAATCCTTTCCTGCCTCAGGAAGTAAACACAGCCTTCTGACCTCAGAACTCACTGTAATTTACTGCAACGTACCACTGTTTGAACTTGTGGGATTTAGGGATGTAACAAACAACTATTTGGTCAATGATTTGGTTTTAATGTTTTTGCTCTGGATCCAGTGACACTGAAAATATTACAAATGTCAACTTCTTAGATTGGTGTCAACGTATAACCACTAAGTATAATTTTTAATCCTAAAAAAATAGCTTAACTGGGATGAAATTTGTAAAATGTTTAGCAAAATCTTGATGTGTTTTAAGCTTTTTCACAGCTGTTGGGACTCAGACAGGTCAATAAGGTAGATACAGTAACAAGATAACAAAATGTGCTGGGGTAAATTGATTTAAAGATATTTTATTGTGAACAATTGAGAATAATTGGTTTAACATAAAAGCTTTGGTGGTCCTCGGAGTGAGAGACAAATTTTTTTCTTTAAATACATAACAGCGTAGGGCAGTGACACTGTAATGAAACTGTACCGTTCCCTAAAAGAGGGAGGTTCAAACGAGGAGAAGGCAGCGGCTCCAGGGCGAGTGATAAAAGGTTAAGAAGAGACTGGAGCAGGAACGAGAAGTACGAAGTCATGAAGTAAAACAAAGAGAGAGAGAGTGGATTATGGCTTTGCTGCAACTGATCGTTCTGGTAAGTGTTTTCTGCAAAAATAAAAACATTACAAAAGAGCTTTGGGTTGAAATCATACGCTTTGACCTGACACTTTACTATGTCTGCTTTTCTTTTTACTTGCCTCTAGATTTTGATAATTTTTACCTTGCTAAATCCCAATTAGCAATGAGTCATGATACGTATTAAACTTAGCTTTCAATCTGCTTTTTTATGCATTCTTTTACTTATTTACTAATTATGCTATGATGCTTTTTTTTCTTTATATTACAAAAGACAACTAAACTTTCTTAGAAACTGCACTTAAAACATTTAGTGGTTTCATTCACATCAAAACATTCTGTGGTTAAATGACTTTTAAAGATGCACTTTGTAACTTTTTGACCAAAACTTGTATGTAAGTAAGTATGTTTTTGTCATTTTAGATTTCTTTGTTGCTCTTATAAAAAATCTGTCTTACTTTGAGAAGGCTTGCATGGCCACAGAAGGGACCATTATTTAGGCCTGGAAGAAGACCTTGACCTCTTTTAGTTTTCCAAACAAAATCTGTTAGTTTAACTGTGCTTTTTTTTAACATTATGATTTAGAACAGGCCTATTCAACTTAAGGCCCTGGCCCCTTGCAGTGTTATTTTTTTCTTTACTGAAACAAATATAGTGCTTTGGATATTTGGCGTGACCCTAATTTTGGTGAAAAGTGGTGACAGTTTGTGCAGCTATTCAACACAGAGGTCTTTGGAAAAATCTGTCCCTCAATAAATATTTGTTGAATAGTCCTGCCTTAGAATCTATGTGTCCAAAATATGCTTTAAGTTTCTTTTTCTACTGAATTGTATTTTTGACTTTTTCACCTCAAGAAAGATCCACATTGCAACTTTAATAATGCAATTTGAGCTCAAATTAATATTGTTTAAATTAAGGATGTCAAGATTATTATGTAAGTTAGCCAATATTCATGATTATTTAAGTCACAATATAACAACAACAGAATAATAATTATGACAGTTTTGGAAGCAAATATAAATTATTTATAGTTCACTCTATTCAAATATTTGCTGCTGAGGTATTTTATCTCAGACATATTTTTTTTCCTTCAGTGAAAAGTAAATTTGTGATTTTGTGAGCCTTGTATTACGAATAAAATTCCAATTATTGATATGAAAGAATGAAGACTGATATTGGCTTGAAAAAATGTATGGGCATTTTAGAAGCAAAATTACTTTAAACCCATAAGCTAAATTATTATTATTATTATTATTATTATTTATTATTATTATTATTATTATTATTATTATTATTATTTTATTATTATTTTATTATTATTATTATTATTATTATTACAATCTGTAACAAAATTAATGCATTACAGTAGTGTTCCCCAACCTTTTTTCTCGGAAGGACTGATAAAAGTCACAATTTTCTTTTCCAGGGACAGGTAGCGTCAATAAAATCAACGTAAAATGCATACAACTAATCAATGTGTATACTCTTAGCTTTCTTAATGCTAATATTTGAAGTTTATTGGATTATGTGGTTCTATATTTTCACAGTAAAGCACAAGACATAGCAACAGACAATGAAGTAAAAATATAATACATTTTAAAAGAGTCTCTGGGGCTCTGGTTTTGGGCCCCAGACTGGTGGTTGGGGATCACATGAACATTACTTCATTCAGAAAGTTTCATTTGGTAAAATCTGTCACAAGTTTGATAAACAGTGAGAATTTAAAAAAGAAAGATTTCACTGTTGGCAATGTTAATGAAACATGTGGTCACATTTTGTTTCTCATCCACAGTTATTTATTCAGACACTTCATCGTTAAGTAAATAACATAATTTAATAAAGTCCATGGGAACTACAGTCTGTAAAAAGAATAGCCTTGGGAAGTGAATGAATAAAAAACCTGTTTTGATTCCCAGACTCTGTGACTAGTTTTCAAGCATAGGCCTATCTGTACATTTACTTTTATAGCTTTACATTGTTGTCGCTCCCAAGAAGGGCCCATGTCTCCAGGTTTGACAAGTGTTTAATGTAAACACGAAAGGATCAAGTGTAACTCAACAGGTTCACTGAAGTCGAGTTGAAATGTAGAGAAACAGCCATAGATGTATTACTCACTTTCATACATGCTTTAGAGGATCTTACACATTTTAGGTATTAGAACAAAAGCATAATACAGTAAAATGGCTGCAAATAAAGAACACAAGGTAAGCAATAAAACACTGCAAAAAATGAATTGCGTGATTTTAGGATTTAAACTTGATTTCAACCATTTTGACTAATTTAACCTTGATTTATTGTAAAGACATAGGTTATTTTCCTTGTTTCAAACTGTTTTGACCAAATTTCAAGACATTCTTCTTATTTGCCGTTTGAATGTGTCAAGAAAACTGTAACCAAATAGCACATTTTTGCTCTTATTTTACGCCAAATTCTCTTAAAACCAGTTAAAAATATTCTACATTACATTTGAGCAATTAAATCTTATCTAGTGAAAACAGCTCAAATCTGGATTAAAATTCTAATTCCAAGTCATTTTGATAAGTCTAGATATATACTGTAGTTTTTGTAGTAAACGCACTGATCTGATAAGCTACTGCTGCAGAAATGCTCAAAACAAGTCTGGATGATTTATGGTTTTACAACTAAGACATCTTAAATCTGGAACATTCAGAACAGTGTTTTCTGAGGCTCAGAGGGGAGAGAACAGGCAGAACCTGAGCTGTGTTATAGGACAAGAATTGAAATTTTGCATGTGTTGTTTAAGATTGAATGGAATTTACATGAAATGGCCTCGTGTTTGTGACTGACTGTTGGATTGTCTGAACTTGTAGACACAGTCTATAATTATATCTGCGGTAAACCAACATGATAACCGTCCTAGTGTGCACAGGAGCAGAGACGATATAGATACGACAATAAGCACAGATTCTGGAGGTGGAGAAGAACCGGCTTAATCCCATTTAATGAAAAGTCAACATCATGTTTTGGAACATTCTTGAAAGCAGATTTTTTTAAGGACTGTCTGAATCTGGAGCTTTTAGTTCTGCTCCATTAACTTCTAACTCCAAATGGTCATGACGCTGATGCAGGGAGGAAGAGTGAAGGAACAGTGCAAGATGTGAAACTTTTGTCAATGGACTTTTAAGGTGTCCAAAGACGAGGTTAAAACAACAGTGTGTGTCATTCCAGGTTGTGTTGAATTGTAAAGTTTGATGCTTGAATGCATGATTACATCTGGTTTGTTGCTCCGCTGGAGTAACATGAAGGTGCCGCTTCTACAAGTTATATTGTTTTCTGTTTTTCTTTTTTTATATATTTTAACACATTTTTGTTTATTTTATTTGAATAAGTCAAGCTTTTTTTGTCCCAGACTTCACCTGGTTGTAGACTTCACCTCCAGAGTTTTGACTAAACTACACACAGCTGTAGCCTTGGACACCTGGCCTCTCACTTTCCTCACATTTAGCATGTGGCAAATTCAACCTGAACTGACTCAAACAAATTATGACACAAGTCTGGCACTTAGGCCCCGCAGAAAACAATCAGCAAGCGATCAATGATGAGCTGTTGGAGTAGGAGATTTCCCTCGAACCTAGACACTGGTGGTGGTGAAGAGGGAGACGCTTACAAATGCTGAAGCTAAGAGCACAGATTGAGCCGCTCTTTTGAATCTGGCTCTGACGCCCTGATGTGCTGAGAGGGAGGAAGAGGAGATGAGAGCTGATTGGACGAGCTGCACAGGGTTGAGCCATGACTGAGATGTGATTGGGTCTGAAATGATGGACCGGTGAGGTTGCCATCATTTTCATTTCCTGTTCAGTTCATTTCTGTGGAGTTTTCACTGAGCCCCGGTGGCAAAGACGGAAGCCACTTTGTGTCCATGACTGCCCTCAGTAGTGTATTATTGCAAATACTAGCTCGAATTCAGCTGACCTCCATCCACTGAACATACGCATTTGTTCTTTCTCTCATGATGACACATACTAGTTGCGTAACGCAAGATCCAGGGTGTCCAATCAGAACGGAATTAGGAGAGAGCAGAATTAAAACCAAAGCTAAAGATTAAAAAGAGATTTTTAATGAAAATGAAAACTTGAACCGGAAAAAGTTGATCTGAAACTTGGTCAGATTTGCCACAAAATCGGACCATTTTGAAATGTGTGGGCAGTGCTCCAGACTGCAAGTTTTCACAGCATTAAATCTGTATCAAGCAGCGTTTCCGTGTCTTTAACTCTGGAGCAAGCACATGAACACGCACAAGCAGGGAGCCACAAAGTAACACGTCTAGGCTTCATTCATGACACTGCTTATCAGGGCTGTGAAAAGTCGGACGAGCACGACATTGCGCACGATGTAAAAGATCAGTTTGGGCTCTTTACCGGTTACACACAGAATACAGAGAAGAGCAATAGGTGTGTGTGTTCAGTTCACGCTTCCCCTTCTTGTTATTCTTCGCGCTGCCTCCACTGCTTCCAAGGCTTTGAATCTCTCTGTCAGATTATACTGTCGGTCAAAGTAAAACTTTACGAATGCCACAGGACGTGACCGAGAAAACACAGGCCACCAACACCTCAAACCAACTTTTGAACTTTTTCAACCTCCAACTGAAAAAGAAAAAACAAACAAACAAATGAAAACATAATCCTCTCAAAGCTGTTTAAACATTGTCTTGCCAATTTTCACACTCCTCTAGTGCCTGACAGTTGCCACTCCCTAATAACATTATTTAATACTCTCTAATACCATGATTATTTAATGTTCTCTAATAGCACTGCTTTCTTCTGTCACCTCTGTTCTTAAAGCCAATTCTTTTGTCGTGGTGATGCACCTAATCCTCATTATGTAAATCCTCTGCACAACTGTTAACATTTACCAACTCTAAGACGTTCTAAAGTAATGGATGTTGAAAGCTTTGGCCTCCCAGTCAGAAGGTTGTGTTCCTGAGCCTTTCTTGTGGGTGCATGCTTCTCCCCGTGTCTGGGTGTTTTCCTCCAGGCACTCCAGTTTCCCTTCCAAAAGAAACATGCAGGTTAGGAAATACTTGGTGGTGGTCGGAGGTTGAGGCGCCAGCCCAGTGCAGGATTTACACTACAAACAGATTAAAATGCTACTGTTTTTCTGACCCCGTGCAGATGCTGTGCTGCGTGAGCTGTAGTGGCGCCCCCCACAGACGGAAGAGGGATGGCTCGTCCCGGCAAAGATGCTGAAGGAGAACCATGACTACATGAACTCCAGCCACATCGCCCGGGTGAGTGAGGAACCATAGACGGAAAGTATCAGAGGCTACTGTGTGGGTTTGCTTAATGAAGTGAAGACATGTGACCTGGTTGATGAGTCGTGTGTCAATGACCACTTTGTACCTTTAGCTTTACTTGTCTTACATTGTTTTATTCGTTGAAAAAATTGATTTAAACACAGGCAAAACTAAACTGTTAAAATGATCTTTATTTTTTCTTGTAATAAGACAGTTAGGTGCTCATTTACCTGACAGTTTCGGCGGCAGGACTTCCGCCTTCGTCAGAGGTGACGTCTGGTGTTGTGACGTCTCTCTTATAGAATCTTCCCAGACGTGACCAGTTTGACAGATTTGTCAGACTGACCACGTCTGCCCCGCCTGGTGAAGGTCTCTGGAGAAGTGAGTCTCATGTTTGAGCCAAAGAAAAAGCTCCTTCATCTCTGTTGATGGTCTTTATGCCTCTTCCTGATCTCCATAGCCTCTCGTATCCATCGTATCCATATTATCTTATTACAAGAAAAAATAAAGATAAACTAAGAAGAAGACAGAATGAATTTTCCAAATATGATAGTAAAATGAGATCATTACTGTTTCAAAGCTGTAAATGCCCAATGAAGCTAGTTCTGACTGAATGGCGATAAATAAATGTGGTGTTTTGGGTTTTATATTGACAAATTTTTGTGAAATACATTCATAAATACAGTATCTATTTAAATAAATAAAATTAACTGTTCACTTACAAAAAATGGGCTTAAAAAATGTCATTTCAGCCTCTAGTTGTGCTAAAAGATACAAAGTATAGGCAGAGATACGAAACGTGATTTTCACAAACTCTTGAGATGTCATCAGGAGAGATCTCCATTACAGATAAAGATTGTCCAATCACAGTGCAGCAGTGGACCAATCACAGAAACATCAACTCTTCAAAGTTGACTGTGATTGGTTTATATATTCTAAGTTTTGATTGGATGAGACGCAGACCAAGAGAGTCTGTGAGATTTTTTATTTTATTTTTTTTGTGACATGTTTCTAGACATGGCTTTAGCTCCGACAAAGATAACTGTAACGTGTTTGTTCACAAGCCACAACATGTTATATATGTTACAACTACGCAAACGCTAGATTGTACAGTATATTGATGAGTAGTTTAAACTTTATGGGTGGAACAGAAGGACTATAAAACCTGCTATTTTATGTACATGTCATAGCAATCCCACATTTCAGGTTCAGGAACAAAGAACAACTGTGGGTTTTCTGATTGGATGGGAACCGCAAATGTAGTATTGTTTTAGCAAATAATAAAAAATTAGTTTCATAATATACAAATGATTATGAACAAAAATGCACATAACATACAAGAGTAACCAGAACAATCAGCTTCTCTCACTGACATCTCCATCTAGCTATCTAGATACTCTCTCGTGTCAAATTTCTTCATGAACATTTGATGCTGTGCCTTTTGAAGCCTGTTCTACTAGTTTATTTTGTTTTTCAGATTGTAAGGAACTGACTTTAGAAGAATTGCACTGTCTCTAGGCTTTTGGGAAAAGTCTTGGGGTTTCATTTAGAAAGCATGAGTTGACTTCATATTGAGCTTGGGTTTTATAAAAAAGACAATTTGACATAGAAATAAGCAATGGAGGCTAAAAATTCTCCACTTTGTGTCTCTGACGTTTCAGAGAGGCAGAAATAAATGCATATCATGCTTAGGAATGTGCAATAAAACTGACATAATAGTTAGGATGCAAAAACTGTACATATAGGCTTAGGGAAGTGCAATAAAACTGTACATAATAGCAGGAATGGCAATAAAAACTGTACATCATAGCTTAGGGAATGTGCAATAAAAACTGTACATCATAGGCTTAGGGAATGTGCAAGTAAGGTAGAACTTAATTGAAATGCCTTAGGAGTCTACAGTCACTTGTGTCTTTTTATTCTCTGGTCTTTTTTATGTTCACTCGTGGTGGTGTTTGTGTAAATTATGTCTTAAAGCATGTGTTCCCCTGTCCCAAAGACAAATTTCTCCTACGGGAGACAATAAAGGGCTGTAATTGCGTTTTTCTTAATACAGAAAGAATTCCACATAAAATAACTGAGATGGCATGTGCATGAAAGCATAGATGGGAGCTTCTGTCAGTTTGCTTCAGGCAGCTTTTTCAATAGCTATGTAAAATGAATACTGGAGCATGAATGATTTATTCTAGAAACACTTAAACTTTCTGAAACTTTTGCATAACTGTAGACCCCCTGGTACTACAAGAGTCACAAATACTGGTAACTAAAGTGACAGTTACTAGTATGTTTAGTATAAATTATAGTGATAGTTACTAGTACTTAATTGATAGTTACTGGTACTTTTGTGGTACTCTTGGTGTGATGATATTAGGGATTATGGTGGCTCATTTGTACTTATAAGGGTATCTCTTAATTGTGTACTTGGTGGTGGTATTTGTGATGCTACACAAACAAGGTATTGCTATGAAAGAAGTTTGTTACTTCAACTAATGGGCAATCTAATACATAGAAACTTTATTATGCTCACAGCCACAACAAATATGAAACATATTAACATTTTACTAAATGTTTCTCAACAAACCCAAACCCCCAAAAATAATATTTTGGTTAAGCTTTAAACGGTACTTACTAGTAAATAATGTATTGAGCACTAGCTAAATTACAGTAAAAGTTGGTAGTAGTTACTATTAAAAAAAAATGACAGCTGTCTTCTTGCACAGTTTAATACAGTGGTAATTCACTGTCGTATTTTAAAGTGGTGGTACCTGGTACTAGATTTGGGTCGTATTTTAGTGGCTGTGGTACTTCATTGTCAGTTACATCACAAATACCACCACCAAGTACACAATTAAGTATCACTAGAGGTACCCGTATAAGTACCAATAATTAGTACAAATGATGCCACCATAATCCCTATTAATTATCACTCCAAGAGTACCACAAAAGTACCAGTACTATGAATTAATTACCAGTAACTATCATTATAAATAATACTTAACTTGCCGGTAACTGTCACTTTAGTTACCAGTACTTGTGACTCTAAGTACCACTACAAGTACCGCTTAAGTACCACTGGTATTACCACCATAAGTACCAGTAAGTACCCCCGTAATTACCTATTAACTAGAGGCAGTACTTTAAAGTGCTACCAACTTTCTTAACCTTGCACAAAGCCATTCTTGTATCTCATTGATTCATTTCTACTTCTTGCTCTCGTTAGAACTTTTCCCAGTGACTTTAGGCCCTATAACACCCTGGATAGTGGGTTAGAGACAGACAACCATTCACTCTCTCATTCATTCACAAGGGGTACATTTACAGTGATGCCAGTTAACCTAAACATACATGTTTTTGGAAGTGGGAGGAAACTGGAGTACCCCTGAGATCCCACAATAACACAAGAAGAACATGCAAACTCCACCCAGAGAAAAGAGATTGTGGGATGTTGGTATGCTCTGACTTGGGAGTTGAACCCAAGATCTACTTGTTGGAAGCCAGAGCTCTAACCATTCTGCTACCGTGCGCCAATATCTTCAACTGATCTTTAAACAACAACTTGAAAACATGTAGAAACTTTTGGTGGCGACCAACAAAAACCTACTATTTTGGATTTGCACTGCTTTGGATTTTTGAAGTCGGAAAAAATGAATATAGCGCTGACGTTTTTTAGTCGCTTTGTCCATTAATCGGTCGAAGGAGTCTTTACCAAAATTAGCTTTATTCACTAGTTCTTTTTATAGATTGTAAGGATTGAAAGCAATAAAAGGAGTAAACTTGAAGCTTTGAGACCGTATCATTGGTCTAATCTGAATTTTTTATACGAATATAGTGTTCCTCTTATTTTCTTTATAAATTGTTGTTTTTGCACGAACTCTACTTGATTTTTAGCCTTTCGAGCACAGTTTGGGTCAGATAAATTGTTAGTTTAGTCGGGACATTTCTTTGGTCGACTACAGCCCTGGTTGAATACAGTATCAGCAATCCCAAAACTTTAAAGAAAAGTATGTTATTTCTTAGACGTGGAGCCAAAAGCACCACTTCTATCTGCCCTGCAAAGTACAAGTGTCACTGCATCATACTGTAAGTGTAATAAAAGATTTAAATGTGGGAAAGAAAAAGAGTGCACAAGGAAAGAGTGTGAGAGAGGAGCATACATCTGCACACACCGCCTCCAGGCATAAAGATATCAACCAAGAATCTGCAATCAGGACCGCAAGTTCAGACCAGAACACTGCGGTCTGACTTCACCTCCAAAAGTCAAGAAATCTGTTTGCTAAAATGAGTGTCCTAAGCTTCAACAGTAAAGTCAAACACAACATGAGAGTCGACAAATCTAATGTTGGACAAACTTGCTAAGCTGTGTTTCTCTCTTGGATGAAGGTCCGTACCTTGATGACGTAGGGGGTATGGTTGGTGCCAAGTTCATTTAGTCATTTCTTTGTGATAAACTTTTCTTCTTAGCCCAGCGAGCCAGATAAATTCCTGTAACATTAATGAATTGACAAATCTCTTCTGGCTCAACTCATGCTGGGTTGCATCTGGAACAATTTTAACCAAACTGTTTGGTTTGGTTAAAATGTGCAAATTTAAAATTATGGTTTTCTCTCATCTTTGGCATTTAGGGCAGTTAGCTTCAGTGCTTGTTATGAGATTCCATATTTTCCCTCCATGGCTTTCAAGTCGTGGTCACAATGACATACAACCTGCAATGTGTGCAAACAAGTTTTTGCTCTTTTTCTGCGTCATTCTTGACAAAAAATACAAAAAAGGTGTTTGTGGCCCATTCTTAAGACGATGTAATTCGTCATTTGTCCAGGAGTGATTCATAGTAGAAAGACTTCAAAGTTGTCTTCTGGACACTGTTTTCGAAGATCAAGACATTTCGACTCTTATCCAGAAGTCATTTTCAATCTGAATTTCTCAGAAAACACTGTCCAGATGAGCCCATTTCAGTCCATTCTTAAGTTCATGACCAGGTCAGTGGTCTTGTAAAGGTTTTCTCCGACCACATTGTGAGACTCCAAATGAGAACTTTGTGTAAAACTCTTTCCTCTCCCCTGACACAATGCATTCACAATATACTTTTGATTCAGATTAGGGTGCATTTGCATAGATAGTCTGATTTGATTGAGAATTGTAAACGAGCAAGTGTATTCTGGTCCAGGCTTTCAGAGCCTGTTTTACTCCTCTCGCGTCTTCTAAAGTGAATAAAGTTATGAGATAAGATGTAGGATAGAGTTGCAGTTTGTTTTTATCTAGCCGTAGCGCTGATGTAGCAGAGACGCTGAGTGTCTGTTCTGTCCCACACGCTCTACGGACGAGATGTGTCTCTACAGCACTGTCTGGTTGGATTATTGTGAATACGAAATGAACCAGTTAGAAAGAACAGTGTTGTTCACTTTTTAAGCTTTATTTTTCCAACTGGTTTCTACAATGAACCTGGTTTTGATCTGGTGGTGGTGTTCAGAATGCCAAATCCTGAATGAGATGTTAAAGTGCCCATGACAGGTTGAAATACTCATTTCACAAAGACGTAGTTAAGATCAATATATTTAAGGTTTTACTAAACATTTTTCAAATTTCTTCCAGTTTGACGATTTTTAGCATTAAAAAAGTTCTTCCAGTTCATAAATGATGACATCACCTAGGTAGTTGCCTAGCGACCGTTAATAATATGGCCAAAACTCTTCTAATGTAACAGACTTTTTTAACTCGAGCCATAAAATGCACTACAACTCATTTTTTATTAAATGTGTGTTTACAGGGCCATAAAAAGAGTTTTAAACTGATGTGATGTCATCAGTTTAAAACTCTGTTCTTGTTATTTTCAACATATTTTCACATTTTCTTCACAAGCTTGTTCTCGATTAACTTAAATACAACAAGTGTTAATCTACTAAATTAAATGAAGATTTAAGAATGTAAAAACCTGACAGATGAGATAACTGAAAAAAATTATTTTAAAGTTGATCAAAGAAAAAACATTTCTCAGCTGATGTGACATCAGTTAAGAATGTTCTGGTACAAATAGTACGTAACAACTAGTTTTATCACAGGGCGGAAAACCATAAAACGTCATGTAGTAGTAAACACTGTTAGAATTCCACTTTTACTACTTGGTTTGTTTTTCAGCACCACAACAGTGAAGCAGTGTTGTGTTCTGACTGTGATCGACACAATAAAGAGCTGAATCACAGCCAGACAAGTCAGGTTCAGACCAGACCAGAGTCTTCCTTTTTGGGAAAAAAAAAGGGACACAGTTATGTTGAAGAACCAGGTGGATTGTGAAGGCTGCATGATTCTTAGTTATTTTTTCAGTGACTGAAAAAATGTTTACCTGAATAATCTGTAAACTTGTTTCATCCACTTTTTACTCTTGGTATTTATAGTCAAGGCCTCTCAATGCTTAAGTGTATGTCACTTGTGTAGTTATGGTGCCCTGAGGCAGAATGATGAAAATGAGGCTGCCAATTTATACCATAAGCCCTTCTGACCCCCATCAACTGTGTGAGGGAAAGTTTACTGTGCTGATGTGTCAGTGTGGAAACGCAAAGAGCACTGAGTGTCATGAAAGGTATAGAAACATTTAGTGTTTGCAGATAATGTATAATATGACAACAACAAGCAGCTGTACATGTGTGCACTCATGTAAAGCACTTTCAGTGCCTTGAAAGATGAAAAACTGCTTAATAAATAATTTATCAATGTAGTATATTTATTTAATCAATTATTTGTTTTCACTTGACATTATTAGACATAACTCACTCACTACGAGGCACTGTTTGCGTGAAGTCTTTTACCAGGATCATCTGTAACATTTGGATTCATAATGTTCACATAAATACCAAAGTTAAAGACTGTACTTTCTGCTGTGATAAATCACTCAGTAGTGACTAAAACATAGTCTTTAACCAGGACTCGCTCACTCAGGCAGACACACCCACATGTTTGAGGCCATAGCTCTGATATAATGGGACTTTAACAATTACACATGAAAGTTTTCAATGAGGAAAGACACATCACTGTGTCAAGTTTAAGCAAGTATTTTTGAAAATCTGACTCAAAGTCGTTCCATGTTCCTTAGCTACAAGACAAGATGGTTCCTGCTTTAGTAATTGACAGCTGCTTCTGTTCATGTAATTCTTGCAGAGGTTATTTGGGGACGTGCCCTCTGCCTGTGTTTCCTATTTGGTCTCACCCCTGAGGTCTGCCAAGTGGGCACCTGCAACACAGAGCCGCCGCCCAAATCTGCAGTTTTGTCTTTTGTTAACTGTTTGTATGTGATTACTGCCGTTTGAGCTCAGCATCTCTGTGTAGTGTTTGTCTCTTTCAGTGCTGCAGGATGGGCACTGGCCTTTTCTTCACTTCATCTGTTGCCTTTCTTTATCGAACTTCATCCATCTCCTGCTGTGTGCAACTGCACTGTGATTTCATGGTGCAGGACGCTGCATTCACACCCTAATCTGGTGTGCTGCTGTGTAGACCTTTACAGAGCCTCAACTATGTACACCTATGACACAGGTGTGGTTCTGATGCTGAGAGGACTTTCTGTTCAGGATTTTTCAAACTTGTGTTTTGAGTAAATAATAATGTCATAATGATTAAAAGCTCACAAGGGCAGAAAAATGTTGTGAAAACCTTTTCTGTGAACTCACGTCCCAGATGCAGAACAATAAGGTTACACAAACGTGCATGAATCAATTCAAATACAGCATAACTTTGAGTAAGCTAAAACTGAGCAAACACTGTTGTAAAGGGTGAATGGGAAAATGTTTTGTTTACATGTACACCAAAACTGATCATTATCTGATTTCTGGTGTTGTTGAATTATTAAAATGGCATGTAAACAGATACAAGTGATTAGATAATTAGATCTATTTGCTTATTTGTTCACACTTGAGCAGGTTTTGACAAGAAAGTTAATGAGTTATGTTGGCACAGATAAGTTGACACAAAAGAATTTCCCAGTGTGGCAAAGCAAACACAACAACTATTTTCTGATAACCTGATGCATCAGCCAGTTTCATTTCACTTCGTGGAACTGTCTGGGTTTGTTCGTTCCTCAGTAGGCGGAGACTTTTTTGCACCAATCGCTGCTTTTTGGTTTCTTACAAACACAGGAAGTAGAGAATAAGTATATGTGTCAGAGACTGTTGCTGTGTTATAAATGTACAAATGAAAGTACATTACCATGTTCTTCGTCAATATTTGACACATGCTGTCTGGTCTGCTCATCTCGAGTGGTTCCAGCGTATCGCTTCATCTTGGGTAATTGGCCAATTGTACTTTTCTGGAACCTTCTGTTGGACTGTGAATACCTAACCTAGATGAAACTGAGCTAATGTTCTGATGCAGTCTTCTGTTTTTCCTCAACCAAATCATGTGTCTGAACCACATCAAAAAAATAATACGCAAAAAAAGCAAAGCGTTGTTATGACATGCAATTTGTCACGGTGTGGTCTAGACACACAAGCCATGAGAACATGTTGCAGCTTTTGTGCACTGATAACTTCACATCACATCACAGATGACTGTTATACGATACTTACTTTGCCTGCAGGAGTCCCAACGCTAACCTGAGCAGACCTGAATGCTCCGTCTGTGACTCAGAGTCGCCCAAGTGTCACTATGCAAATGGCAGATACGCTGAGTGTGTTTGGCGCTGCTGCTCATGGTGAGCACGGTGACTCATGGTGTGTATGTGGTGCATAATACGTATATGTTACAAACCACAGGAACTCTACACACTATTTGTAGTTACTTAGACCTACCTGACAACACGTGAAGAGATTCTATGCGTTTTTTACACATTTTGGTGCTCTTATTAAAACCCATGAGATGATCACATATATTTTTGACTTAATTTGTGCTAGTCCTTGTGGTGAAATGGGATGAAAAGTAAGAAAAGAGAAGAATCAACAAACTGACTTGAAGTTTCATACCTGTGTGTATCTGCCCTCTGTTGAGTAAATCTTGAGTAATTATTCTCAAAGCCATTTTACCATTACATGTTTGTACTAAACTCCTTCTCGTTTCTTGTTTTCGATTCAGATTCGCACGGACAAGGATGAGGATGAGCCTGTGTACTACACGCTGCATGGACCGGGCACAGACCAAAAGCCCTACAGCCTGTTCTTTGTGGACGAGAACACTGGGAAGGTGTATGTCCGAGGTACTCTGGACCGAGAGGAGATAGAGACATATGTGGTGAGTCTTCCACAGGGGTTCCTGAGATGCCTAACTTTCATGGAATTAGGTATATATCTATTTAGCTGCTTCCTACCTCTCACAAATCCTTTGACACATGCAGTTACAGCCTAAAAACATGTTTTGCAGAATGGAAAGAGCCACCACAACAAAATGCTTTATTATTAAATTGAGAAAGTACACAGTGGTCTGAGTTTGTGACAAAGTGCACTCCTTAAGATACCTTGGTAGAAAAGAGAAAAGCTTTCTAAGGCCTTGGTCACACAAAGCCAAACTCAGGCGCTTTAGAACAAATATTTGATCTGAACCACACATCGTCCACATGAAGCAGGAGCTTCACGACACTGAAAACGGATATTTCTGAAACCAGGTCCCAGAGTGAAAAGATTTCAAAACTCTGGTTTAGCGTTTCCACAGTTACGCTGCATCACTGCCCCAGAGTCACGTCTCATCTGCAGAATGTACTGACCTTTATATGATATTCACTGTGAAAATCTGCGTCTAACCCCGGGCTCACACTGCCTCCAGTCCAACTCCGGTGCAGCCACCGGAGTCTTTACTTAACGTGAAAAGTCCGAGAGTGGCTCACACGGCGTACAGTCTAGTCCGGTGTCTCCGGTACGGCCAATCCGGCGCTCCGAATCCGTTTCGTTTGTTTCAAATTTTGGCCGGACGCCGGAGCGCACCGGAGCCCTTTTTGATGAAGTTATGAAAACAAGACACGATAAACAGGAAACCAAGCCAGCGCGGGTGAAGTGAATCTGGTAGTTTTTAAAATAAAATCATTACTTTACCACCAATAATACAAAATACGTCAAAATACGACAATTACACAATTATGTAACACATAGGATGTAAATAAACCTCCCGTGCTTACCCATTGTGCGGCGAAAAATCAAACAGAAAATCAACTGACGTGAAACAAGCCCAAAACTCAGTTCTTTGTTTATCTATGCATGTGCTCAGCGAAAGAGAGAGAGAAAAAAAAAGTGCTCGGCGATTGCGTATTTTCCCACGTTGAGCGTGAACCTCCGTGAGTTCAGGGTCTCGCGAGGTCGGCAGCAGAGCCCGTGGCTGCAGCAGGACTGCAGACCACCGGAGATAATGAGTCACCCACCGTAGCAAGACCGGTCCGGTGACTGCACCGGAGTTGGACTGGAGTCAGTGTGAGCCCAGGGTAAGTGCACTATGAACCACAGTAGACAGGGAAAAATTAAATAAATCCACTACAATCTTTATTAAATTTTGAAGCTTTAACAAATACATTCCAAAGAATCTGAACAATAAATCCACTTTCTGTGTCTCTTCTGTAGGTTTTAAATCCATGTTGTTCATTCAAAATGTTAGCAAAGTTTAAAGAACTTCTCCGCTAAGTTTGGTTTACATTCAGCTGCGTTTCTGCACATGCTCAGTGTCAAGTCTTCCTCTAGTTTTGTGACTTTCTGTGTCAGTGTCATAGCTCCACACTCTGGTCAGTTACAGGCATACACAGCTTCAGGCTGGTTTACTGATTTGTGTGGACGCTCACGAATCTACGACAGCTCCATGTTTATCCAATTCAAATTTAAAAAGATCATTGTTTTGTTTTATGTGGACAAGGCCTAACTTACAAGTAAAAAGTTTGCTCTCCGACCTTTAACATGGTGTCTTTCTTGTTCGTCCCAGCTGACAGGAGTGGCCCACTTTTACAACGGCACCGTGGCAGAGGCCAGGATTGACCTGAGGTTTGAGGTGGAGGACGACAATGACAACGCTCCAGTGTTCCCCAAAGTCGACCCGGTGGCTGTGAATGAGAGCAGCCCTGCAGGTCAGCTTTGCATGTTATACCTGTTAAGGATATTCTAACTTAAAAGAACACGCTGACACAAGAAGATAACGATGATTTACCTTGATGTCTATGTTCACGTCCTGTTCAAAGCCTGAGAGTCTCTCCAAACTTCTTCACAATTTCCGCCTCCTCAGGGCATCTCTCATCTTTTTTAAATAACACTAAAAATCTGCATTTTCTGCCAAATAACTGAAACATTTGCCTTTTGACACCAGACTGATATCATGAGTAATATTCTGCAATGAGTTCTTCTTATGTCACTCTCATTGAAAGTCATCAAGGCATAACATTAAAGTTTCGGATGGATCGAAGCATCACAACAGAGGTGTAAGCAGAAAAATACATTTTAATTGAATCCAATTGGGAGAAAAGCACAGAAATCTTCATCCACAAACGCACAAATTGTTTCTGTGTACGTTTGTCAAAATCAAAGAAAGTTTATATTTCTGATCAAATCGCACGTCCATCAGAGTCTTGTTTGTTTGTGGTAGGGATAGATTGTGGGTGCTGCACCTTTTCACTGTGATTGATCTGCTCATTCTGCTATTATAATTGAGGTAGCTTCAAATAAATTTATAAAAGTTTGTGAACTCACAAATACCACAAGAATCTATCTGACAGAACCAGGTTAATATGGGCATCCTTTAAACTAGGGTGCATCGGACCAGTTTTTTCAGTCAATTAAGTATCTGTCCATACCCGATATCAACCGATACTAGTGCTGGATTAAAATAGCTTTTTTTTTTTTTTTTCAAAACATCAGCATTTTGATCATATTGTGGTATGTAACTGTTATTTTAGAGAAGTTACAACTAAACAACTTATATGATAAAATATCAAACATTATGAGACTTTCTGGATCAACATCAGTCAGTAAATAAGTCTCATTTTTACAACTAGAATATCAGCTGAACTGATATAGAGCCGATACGAGATCCAGTAAAATCTCTTGGATCAGCATCAATATCCGATCTCAGTATCGGATCAGCCCATCCCTACTTTAAACATTTTTGCTTTCCCAATGAACATTAGCTAGATTGTATATTGCATCTTTATGGAAATTATCCAAAGAAGAAGAGGATTGAGCTACTCATTGCAGAAATAAAAGGCTACTGATGTCCTCAGACAATACAAAATAAAGCAAAAACATATATACAGTACATAATACTGTAAAAGCAGCCCTTGGGTTGTCTGAAGAAAATATTCATGATATAAATGTTTTTTTTAAACCACAAACCAGGTTGAGCGTAAAGCAGGTAGCATGGCAGCTGTAGTAAAAGCCAATAAACAGTCAACATATCAGGGCCTTCACATTCAGGAAACAGTGCCTGAAGCTTCTACTTACTTGATTACACTTTTAATGAGAATATTTGAGTTGTGCCCAGATTTAGCAATCTACCTGCCTGAGGCTTTATGACTGTATCTTCCAGTTAGTCATGGTTTCTGATTTGACACTCCTTTTCATTCCTTGGTATGGCTATGTAAAGTCTTATCTGATTTTGTGTTTCCCAACAAAACACAGTAAATAAAAGTTCCCACGTTGGGGAGTTGATTCCAAGATATAATAATAAAATGCTACAGTTACAGGAGCAAATGTGAGAAAATGGTATTCAGCTCAATGCTAAGTCCAATTACACAGAGACATTAATCATTTGCTGTTTTTTTTAGCTTTTGGTCAAATTTGTTTTTGTATTTTTTATGCCATGCTAAATTTACTTATGTGTATGTTTAATCAAAGATTTGCACATTCAGGTGGGTTCCTATCAAAACCACTTATAATGACTTGAAAACCGCAGCAGGTGATTGTGGTTTCTGGGATTTCTGGAACTTCATCCAGATGGTTTTTGCTCCTCAACCCTCACTCGCACTGCTCTGTTATCCATAACAGGACACAATCACATGAAGACACAAATAAATAAAAATATGTTTTGGGCATACAATGTGTTAAGCACAAAACAACCTTGTGGAGCACCATTTTATTGAGTAATTCGGTTTTTAAAAAATATGAAAGAAAAACTTGATGGATCGCAGGCTTCGTCTTTGCCTGGTCTAACTTTAAGGGGCTTTCACACCAAGCTGAGGGTCGTCTGTCTGAACCAGTTTGGCAACTTATGCCGACTGGCTGTTCACGTGGTGTGAATGAGGCTGTCGGAGGTCAGAGGCGCGCGGAGCAAGTCATGGAGGCAAGGTTTTGAAGACTTGCATGTATAGTCAGTATTGCCAGTTGAGCAAATGTAGCTGTTTGATTGGCCCATGGCTACAGGAGAACCAGTAGGAAAATCGTGCGGAAAACGAAAAAGATGCTAAAATATGCTACTGAGGGCATGGATTGTTGTTATTTACCCAAGTTCAAACGAGACATAGGTATAAAGGAGAATGGCTACTATTTGGCCCTAGAAAAGCAAAGATGGAGGAGTTGCAGTAAGTTGCAGAATGCAGTCTGGACTGTGGCAGGAAATAGAAGTTGAACTTAATTTGTGAAGTAAGATTAGAGACATTTTTCTGTCAGAGTTTCACGTGCAACTTATGTTTGTCATTTTCACTTGGTATATCTTTTTTACATCAGTGCTCCCTAAAGAGACTTAAACAGGCGCTGCATTGCTCATTTCTACCAACAGCGACTGAGGGTTTGTGTTGGTGTGAAAGGCCCTTTAAAAGTCTATGTCTATGTCTATGTGGTCTCGCAAAGGTCTTGGTCCCGATCTTCTTGACTACTACACAGTAAACATTAGTTAACGTCAAGAATCAGTATTCATAGACAAATCTCTACATGTGACATGATGAGGTTTTGTCATTTTAGTCATGTCATGTCGAATACACAGAGGGTGCATGCTGAAAATACGTTTCTTTGCTTCTTTGACCTCTAATATTTTCAGACAGCAATGTTGCTGTACTCCACGCTAAAGTCTCAATTTGGTTTCCAGCAAGTTTCGATTGTGATTGTGATCTTCTCTATTTTTTTCTTACATGTTGTTGCGGTTCTGCTAGTGTGGAATGATTGGACAGTGTGCTCCTTGTGGCATGGTTTTCCAATCTGTTTTATTGGCACCAAACAGATTAAAGTTTTGGCAATGACTTTACTGGCTAAGACAAGTTTTCAACTGGACTAAACAACGGTGAACAAAGTTTTATGTCAAACCAATGGAGGAACGGAAGTACTGTGACAAAGAGTGTCAAAGAGAAACCTTTTTTATTTATCAACCTAAACGAAGATATAATAAATACAATGCATCCTTAATGTGGCCTCACCTATTTACCTGTGCGTCTTTTATAGTCCTGATTGTTGGTCTTTTTGATGTGTACACCAATCTCACAGTGCCACAAAGTCTGACACTTTCCTCTGATATGAAGAATTTTCTTGTGTATGTTAAGAAATTACTATTGAAAACCAGCAGTGTCAGCATCAAGAACTGTATCTAGTAGTGAGATCTGACTGTAAAAATGTGATTGTGTAATACGTAGTAGTTGTGAGTGGAATATTGCTTATTTTATATTGTGTCACCAGTTCAAGGGCTGCAGAGCTTTGGCTATCATCTTGTGTAAAGCACCTTCATTGTTTTTGCACACTGTTTCTGTCAAATAAAGTAATAAACTAAACTAAAATCTGTTGCCGTTTTGGCAGATTGTCCGCAGATAATTTGGTGATGTTTCAAATGTATTGAGGAATGATACAGAAAACACAGCTGAAAGAGAAAGTTAATTTTCTTTTTGTATTTGTTTCTGTCTGTGTGTTACAGGCACTCTGGTGACCACTTTCACTGCAGATGATAAAGATAAAAAAGGAACTCTGAATGCTAAGATCAACTATACCATAATCAAACAGGAGCCCGAAGAGGACAAACCTCTGTTTTACATCGACGAAGGCACTGGCTCCATCTACGTCAAAGAAGATCTGCTGGACAGAGAGGTAAAAGAGGATCCCCAAGTAGTGCCTCATAGTAATGCTTCATAATTAGTCTATACTTATTCAGAAGCTTGGTTCCACTGCATAATTCAACTTGGATCATGGATCACTTGGATTAGGGCTCAAAAGTAAAAGAAAGAAAATGCATTTCAGTTGTTAAACACAGAAATATTGGACGGTAAAAGTGGTGATATCACAGAACCTTTAGGAAGCAGTGTTTTTACTTTAGTTGACATTTTTGCAGATGGAGTTATTGCGCCCTCTGCTGTTGTTTTCTGTATTGAAATGCCATACACTAGTATTATAATGGTTAAGTTGCACCTAAACTCTCAAACAACTTTTTTTGGCTGTTGTATAGCATTGCCTGCTGTTCTGAGTCTAAGTTTTTTTTAGCAATTTTGGTGCAAACTGAGCAAATTAGGATGTTTCTAGATCAGCTGTTCAAATGCGGCCCACTATGAAGTAGGTTTTGGTCCAGCACGCTGAAATAATGCATGGACCATATTGACTGATAGTGCTTGTTGTTTTAGTGTATTATGTTCATTATGTTCAGATTTTGTGGTCTAGTCTTATTCAAGATGTGGTTTACATCTGATGTAACCCAAAAGTAGACTAGGTTTTGTCTTGGTTTTGTCGGTCTTGTCCCAGTGCTGCTCTGATCTCAAGTCTTGGTTACAGACACTGGGTTTGTTTTGACTTAGTTCTGTTGTAATCCTGTTTTTTTATGTTTACATACTTCAAAACACTGTATTTATCCACAAGGGGCAGTTTGTCCATGCTCGCGGGCTTATGCTTGATGAAGACCACAGTTCTTAAGCATTCTTTTACACGTGTGGCAAGTTACAGTGCAAAGAAGATGACAACATGCAGCAGTGATTTGGATGACAAGAACTGGAACCAATCCTTGACGTGATCTAGCCTGTACTGAACTCTTTAATAGCAAAGTTAATCATTTTTAAACTGCAAAATGAATAATAAGTTTAATAGTAAGTTTGAATGATTTATATTGTGTGCACAGAGAACGGACACCTACACTCTCACTGTTAAAGGAGTCGACATGGCCGGAGGTCCCAAAGGCAGATCCGGGACGGGTTCAATGAAATCAAAGTCTTGGACATCAATGATAACGAGCCGCTTCTGGAGAAGGATGTGGTAACTAATGTTGATATGATATTTCATGATACTTTGTCTGGGCTTAAATTAGGACACTTTGCTGAAAACAGAGAAAATACATTGTGTTCACACAACTAACTTTCAACAGTTATCTGAGTGTATATTTTAATGTAAGCAGATTACTGAATTGAACATAATAGTGGTAAAATATGTGTATCACCATAAAAGTTTTTTTCTACACACCCATAGTAATGTGCCAAAAGTTTGCCAACGTTCTATTGAATTTGAAATAATCAGGTTCTCGTTTGAATCTAGCGCAGCTACTTGGGATTTTAGTAAGATTTTTTCTGTTGCTAGCCATCACCTTAGACTAATCCAACTAAGACTTGGACCTAAGCCTGGCCAAATTACTGTCACTTACAATTTCTCTCGGTTTGGTTGAAACGTCACGAAAACAAGTATGACATGGTGGAGCAGAGTTTAGCGCAAAAAGGTCCTGTGTTAAACTCCCAGATGACCTGGGGCCTTTCTATGTGGAGTTTTCATTTTCACCCAGTGTCTGCGTAGTTTTCCTTTGAGTGCACTGGTTTCCCCTAACAAAAATCGGTACAATGAGTTTGGTATTCCTTCTTCCAGGATTACAGATGAAAATCTGGCACAAGCATATCTGCAAATGAGCTTAATGTAATTGTCCTCATAAAACCTTGAAGGTGAGGTTGCTGATTTTTACACTGCAAACATAATTTTGGTTTTAAATTTGACAACTTCCTCTTCTAAATTTTTCAACACATGGTTCATATCAACATGTTTTCATTTTGATTGCGTATATGACTTAAAAACATATTTTTACAAACAGCAAAGTGAAACTGGAGAGGACCCCCCAAGCTCACCAATCAAAGCGCTGCATTCGGCTCTTTATGATTCAGTTCAGACAGTACTCAGTGGTCTATTTTTTCACAGTGCTGCATTAATCATAGACTTTTAGTGACATGCACAAAGTTTACTAATATACAACAAAAAAGTTAACTAACCCCAACTTTAGGTGAACAAAGTCCACCTCGATAAGTTGAACACTTTAACAAAACTCCGGAAACAAGAAAAGGATAAAACATGAATTACATTGAATATATACGTGAATTTAATTGTACAGGCACCAAGTACTGATCAAAAACCATGCACTTAGATGTTGAAATGTTTGTTTTTAAAAATAAATCAATTCTGAGCGTAGCCAATGCAACAAAATGTCATTTGCAGTATTCAGCAGAGATCGTGGAGAACGTGGCCCATGTGGAGGTGATGAGAATCCAGGTTCGAGACAAAGACCTGGAGCCCACAGACAACTGGCGTGCCATCTTTGACATTGTCGCTGGCAATGAAGATGGAATCTTCAGCATCAAAACTGACCCACTCACAAACGAAGGCATCCTGATGTTGGAGAAGGTAGGCATGATACTCAACTGCTTTGTGTTCTTAATACAAGTATGTGTAGTATATTCTGTTATCGTGAGGGATAATGAATGTGTTGCTGGTTAGTTTTTACCATCTCGGCACGGCACAGGTGCAGACCAAATAGCTCTTGCCTCACAGTAAGGTTGCCAGTTTGACTCCCGCATGTCCTGGGCCTTTCTGTGACTGGGTGGTTTCTTTCGGGCACTCCGGTTTACCCGGTCAGCCAATAAAACGCAGGTTATGGTGGTGCTGGTTGGAGGTTGAGGCGCCAGGTGTTTAGGCGACCCCGCCTCTAGCTGAGGCTGCCCAGAGTGCGGAGGAGGGATTGCTGTGTGAAGCACTTTGGAAGATATCTGTCTGTGTGAATGTGTTGTATGAAATAAATAAAAAAATAAACCATCATCTCCAAAAACAAAACATTTAAACTCAGACCCTGTCCAAGCCAAGTTCAGACATTTCATTCATTAGGTTGGAATATAGTTTACAATCATATGATTTTTAAAATACCAGTCTCAATACTGTAAAGATGATCTTCTGATGGTATTGACTAAGCAGGACTAAATATTCATACAAACTAGTTCAACCAGTTGAATGTTTGTTCAGAAGTTCTTTTGAGCTACAATTTTACTAAATGTATACAAAACAAAAACACATCTTAAGTTATGTTGAGAGTGACAGCTTACATGGTCGTACTCGCTGTTCTTCTGCAGGTTTTCTCTTCTCTTGTAAACCACTTTAACAATCAAAGACTGCTGCTATTTCTTTAATCAATATCAAAACTCTACTGATTCCTCATAATTAGATTTGGTCACATTTTATTCTAAAAGTTTATGTGTTTTCTATGAAACAAAGTCTATGTGTGTGTATTCTAGTCCTAAGCCCTGTTAGGAGCAATATAAAACTTTTCATTTTGGAAGTCTAGTGTTTTTGGTAAATATTATAAATGTGCTGCAATTTGTCACAGTTATACAGTAGAAATGTATTGGATGGATGAATGGATGGATTTTGAATTCTGACAGGATCACTCTTGCTTGTGGTGGCCATGCCTGTCCTATTTATTAGCATTGGTTTGATGAGTTTTTTTGTTATACTGTATGTGTGCCTTGTTTGTCTTTACAGCCGGTAGACTTCGAACTGAATCCAGACATTCAGCTTGGCGTTGTCGTGGCCAATGTTGCACCTAAAATGGACCTGGGACCAGGCCTAGGAGCTGATTTAGGATTGGACCTAGATTTGGACTTGGATGCCGGTGGAGGAGGGGATGGCGGAGGAGACGGAGATGGAGAAGGAGAAGGGGAGGGCGACGGTGGAGGCGAGGGCGGAGGAGATCTGGATCTAGGCTTAGATTTGGGAGTTGACGTTGGGGCCGGGGGAGGAGGAGGTGGAGCAGGGGCACCGGCGGCAGGGGCGGGACCAGCGGGAGGGGCGGCACCAGCAGCAGGAGCGGGATTGGGCTTGCCTGGACCAGACCTTGGACTCGGAGCAGGTGTTGGAGCAGGCGGAAAACCAAAACGACCAAAGCGACCAAAGAAGAAGAGGCCTAAAGGTATATTTTTGTAGGTTTTATATTTAGATGGTTGTATGGAGGATTTTTTTCACGATTCAATTTATTTTTCGATTTCGCAGCCACAATTTTCAATTTTGTTCGATTTTGTTAGTTTATCTATGTAAACTTTTTTCATCTTAAGACAAAATAAACCATAAAACATGACACTGCCACTGTTGTTAGAGCTTAGAACTAGTGTTTTTTTGTGTTTAACATTCAAACAGTAATATTTAGTGTCCATATTTAGAGGTCCATCCAAACTTCAGTTGTTAACGCAACATAATAATTCAGTCAGGTCTTGCACAACTTCAAGTTTTGTGTCTTCAAACATTGTAACTGCACGAGCAAAACTGATCGATTCTGGTCTTTCGCTTTGATTGCTGCATACTTCGATCGATTTTTTTAAAGTTTTCGATGGATTTTACATAGATTTTCCAAATTAGATCAGAATCAATAATTTAAATACAAGACTATGTGTGAGGGGCCCATCAACAATGTTTGTACCTGGGGCCCAGAATTTGGTGCTACGTCCCTGGGCCCAGTGGAAGAGGAAGAATAAGTGCCTGATTTGAAAAACGCAAACATGTGCTGGATTTGCCTGTCCTTGGAAAATCCTCCATACAATCTTCAGTCCTGTTATAGTGTCTTGAAAAGTGTCATTTATGTGTCTGTGTTTCTTAGGGAAAGTGTACGCAGTGAACATTGCGGTTAAAAATGAGCCAGAGGGAGTGGGCTTCAAACCAGAGGTGATGAATATTCCAGTGTCAGAAAACCCAGATGACCTGCCTGAAGACGGGGTTATAGCAGTGTACCCTCTATCGACGAAGACACGGGAGAAGCAGCTGAAGATGTCATGTAAGAAAACATTATTATGATGGAAATACAAAAAACATAGTCAAGATTAAAAAAACACACAATGACCTGGCTCATGCTAGATGGATATGTGCTGAACTTCGATTTAAGTCATTCCACGTTATCCATCTGGAACTTCCCTCGCTGAACGTGTTGAGGAAAAGGTGGGACATTTATTTAAATACTTCAAGTTGATTGGGTAACTTATCAACTAGAGCCTGCCGACCTTAGTTTGTGCCAATTACAGCAACAAATTGTCATGTGTGTGTCACTTTTCTTTTGAAAAGTTTAACTTCAGTGGTTCAAATTGCAATCCAATCGAATTGGTGCAGCCTAGATGTATTTCACTTGAGTTTGTGAATTCACAAATATCACAAAGCAATTCATCAGGCTGGCTAGTTTATGCACTTAGTTGAAAAACGGTAATTCAACCATCATGGGACCAACATCTCTTGATCTCTCCGGGTGGAGTTTGCATGTTCTCACCGTGTTACCCCGGGTTCTCTCCAGGTACTCCGGTTTCTTTCCACCTCCAAATCTATGCATATGTAGGTTAATTAGCAACACAGTAACAATTATAGTGAATGAATGAGAGAATGAATAATTCAGTGAAAAAGGGAATGTCTTATCTTAACTTTTCCCAAATGTTGCATGTTTTTGTACAGTGTAGATAAAACTGCACATTTTGTCCTTCCTTTGGGTTCAAAGACCCAGAAAGCAGAAATTAGTGAATGTTTGGTTGCTAAAATTCAGTCTTTATCTCCTCAGTAAAAACAGATTATGGTATCTCAGAGTTAAGTTGCTGTATTAAACCAGTAGTTGTTCAGATTAAAGCATTTTATAGAGTTCAACTTCAAACTTCCTAAACTTACATTTATCCTAATTTCTTTGTTCATAGTTACGCCAAAGGCTTTGACCCTGAGAACCTGCTGCTGATCGACCCTGACACAGCAGAAATCAGACTCCAGAGAGCTCCAGACCGAGAGTCTCCTCATGTGGTCAATGGGACTTACATCGCCAAAATATTCAGCATAACAAAAGGTACGTTTTACCTGAGTCTTGTTTTTACCCTGATATAGTTTATAAGTGCATAGTAATGGATAGCACAGTTTGACAGCAAAAATTCAACAATTCAATGATTCATGAACTTAAACTTCTACACCTTTAAAAGTAATACGTGTTTTTTTGAGGCTTAGACGGATGAGACTTAGGATTTGGACTAATAGAAATATATTACACTCCCTTCCCTTTTAATGAGAGAACAATAATATAATCTGTTCGAATTGATTAAAACTTTTGCAGGACCATGCAGGCAGGTGAAAAGCAACATGACAAAAATTAAGCCAACATTGACTTGTATGAAGCTAAACTAATTGGTCAGAAACAACTGTGAGATATTGACTGTACCTGTTGTGTGCTGTGATTGGTCCAGATTTGCCCTCGCAGACCGCCACAGGAACCATCGCTCTGCAGGTGAAGGACTCCAACGACAACTGCCCCTCGCTGACCACCACAATGGAGTACATCTGCACTGACGTACAGGAGCTGCAGATCACAGGCCATGACCCGGACGGAGAGCCCTTCGGAGCCCCCCTCTCCTTCCTCTTGGTCCCAGAGAAGAGCCGCGGCGAGTGGGAGCTGGAGAGTGTCGATGGTAAAGATGCTTCTAGGCTGTCTATGCCTCCTCAGCTCAAAATGCTCCTTTCCCTCTGTGATGTCATTATTAAGTGGTAGTTTTGTTGACAGCATCTTAGCCTCATGTGAACAAAATGAAACTCTTTAAATAATTATATCAAATCACTAGACTATGTTAAGTTGTTGTATTGTCTATTTGAAACTTTTGTCAAACCACCACAGAAATTCCCTAAATTTTTGAACTATAAAGTTAAATCATTTAAATGAGGCTAAAATAATATCTGTAGTTTCACATTTACAGTGTTGAAATATCTATATTATTCTGAGTGTTTTTAAATCAGATGAAAAAACACAGCCTAAATGAAACAAGACAAGTTCATTTGTTCATTAATAATAATAAGTTCTTCCCAACTAAGTTTTACTAAAAGGCTAGATTCTGTTTTGTTTGAATCTTTGGTGAAGGAAATTCATGATGACTCATGATGTTCATGTAGGACTTTCAAAAGTCATGATGAATTACTATTTTGTTTAAAATATCTTTAGAAAAGTCATGGTTAACTAACATGATTTCATGTTAGTTCATTTGATGAATTAATGGTGGAATTTATGAATGAATTCATTCATGAAACCACTTGAATTCATGATAGTTCTTGATGAATTCACGATGAACTAATGCATGAATACATCATGAATTCATGTATTAATCCCTCATGAACATATCATTAATTCATAGGACTGGGCGATCTGGGAAAACATTTTATCAGGATTTTTTTTTTTTCTCATAATGATTTATCTCGATTTTCGATTCAGTGCGGTTTATCCTTTTCAAAACCAAATGAAAAATTCCATTCATGAGCATAAACAAAACAAAAATTGTACTGTAGTATGTCCTACTACAGTACAGACCAAAAGTTTGGACACACCTTCTCATTCAAAGACTTTTTTTTTCTTGACTATGAACATTGTAGATTCTCACTGAAGGCATCAAAACTATGAATTAACACAAGTGGAAGTATAGTACAAAAAGTGTGAAACAACTGAAAATATGTCATATTCTAGGTTCTTCAAAGAAGCCACCTTTTGCTTTGATTACTGCTTTACACACTCTTGACATTCTCTTGATGAGCTTCAAGAGTTAGTCACCTGAAATGCTTTTCCAACAGTGTTGAAGGAGTTCTCAGAGATGCTCAGCACTTGGTAGACCCTTTTGCCTTCACACAGCGGTTTAGCTCACCCCAAACCATCTGGATTGGGTTCAGGTCTGGTGACTGTGGAGGCCAGCTCATCTGGCGCAGCACCTCGACACTCTCCTTCTGGTCATTCGTGGTGCTTCTATCTTCAGTGTGAATCTACAATGTCCATAGTATGAAAATAAAGGTGACTCTTTGAATGAGAAAGTACTGTATGTCCAAACTTTTGATCTGTACTGTATATATCAATTTTCTGCCTCAAAGTTTGCCTTTTTTTCTAAACTACATATTTTTAGTGACAAAAGATTGGTTTTCAATATTTCGATTCAAAACTTGCCACCAAATAATTGATGATTCGATTCGATCTCTCAATTTTTCGATCAATGGCCCAGCCCTATAAAATTCATGATGATAATCAATGACTTCATGCCCTCTTATAATAAAACGTTACCGAATACTGTTCCAGATCTTACTAACCTTCACAAGATTGTCTCTTTAATGACAGAAAAGTCTCATAACTGATGGGCTTCGTTTGCTGACATTGAAGTGTTGTGAGACTCTGAGGACCAGAAGCACTTGTTCCGCTGATGCTTACCAACATTATTTCTCTCTGTCTTTTCTCTCATTCTTCTCCTCTCCAAAACTCAGGCTAGCCATGTTGTATAAGCCACACACTTACACTCACCTGCCCTCTCTCGCTCCAGGTGTCCATGCTAAGCTGCGCGCCCTGTCCCCTCTGTGGCCCGGAGTGTACGAGGTGGTGGTCCAGGTTTACGATCAGAAGGGCCTGTCCTGTCCGCAACCTCAGACTCTGGAGGTGCATGTGTGCTCGTGTGAGGGAGACGAGACCTGTTCCCCGGGCACTGTCCTGGAACAGAAGGCTGCACAGAAGGATTCGGGAGTGGGGATCGGAGGAGCAGGAGCTACAGCTGTGTTCCTGGCTCTGATCGCTCTGCTTAGTGAGTAACAATTACAATGCAAAACACACAACTGGGAGAATGTGTTCAAAATTTATCAGGGAGGTTTAAAATGACCCTTGTCACATCATTGGTTCACTTGTTCACTGCCTGTTAGAGCTCAATTCAAAAAAAAACTAGTTTGTCTGTAATTCAATAATAAAATTCCTTACCTATAAAGGGATTATTTATTTATAAACAAGGGGGATGCGCGCTCTAACTACAAGTGTTTATCACTGTGGGAAAACAAAAGTTAAGCTGCTAATTCATCATTTGTGAATTAAATCTGACCCTCCAGCTCTTACACGTTACATTCAGGTGAAAAAAGGCAGAGAAAACACAATTTCAAGCTTCATAAGACAAACGTCCATCATACCTGATCGAAACAGCTCGCTGTCGTCCTGTTTTGTTATTTTTCTCAAAGAAGTTTCCCCAACCAACTAGACAGACAGCGTCTCTTTGTGCACAGTTTTTTATAAAACAGACTTGATTCTTGATACTAATTATGATGCCAGCAAATACTTTCTTTAATATATTTTGTCCTGTTATTTTTTTTTTTAAGTTGACAACCCTATAATCCAATCCAGCTCTTTTACCTCAGCTCAAATTTGGTAAAAAAATATTGCATTCAAATCATGTTTGTGTTCTAAGTGTGACCACGCGGGGGCGCTATTAGGCATGGTTATAATTTAGATTTTTACCAGCAACGCCATCCCCACAAAACAGGGAAATAAATAGTTGTTATACTAATTTAACTTTAAGGCAATGCAGATCAAAACAACAGGAGACATGATTCAGGTTTCTTATTTATTACTTGAAATAGTTTTGGGTTTTAACTGACTTTAAGTTAACCGAAGCACATTGAACAAACACTAAATCTTTCAGAATCCTGTAATACAATCATGACCATTTCTGATACCAGTCAATAGTTTACAGCAGGCACACGAGTTTAGACACAGCTGAAACTGCGATTAAATATTATGAGAAAAGGGTAGAGCTTTGTGATGTCACATTTACATAAATTAATTAGTAATTCCACAATGCCTGAACACAATTGTGTGATTAGCCAAAATTAACTCCTTGTAATTTGCCCAACACTGAATTGATATGTTTTTCTACATGCAGCTTAAGTGCCTGATTGACTGATTGCAGTTGTAGTTGTAGACAGAAGGCAGATTATATAGGCCAATCATAAACATTTACAGCTAATCTTGAATAATTATACTTGCATTCACATGGCCCTACCAAAAAAAAGTTTCAATTTTTCAACATAACTTGCTTGTTGTCTCCCACAGTCGCTGCTGTCCTGCTGATCACCTGTGGCTTCGGGAAAGGACCTGGTGAATTTTCAGACATTCCCTTTTTCACTGAAGATCACCTCATGGTTTATCACACCGAGGGCCAAGGAGAGGACAAGGTTTGGACTTTACACTGTTTACAATTTCTATTAAAAAGACATGCGTTATCTTCTCGTCTAGTTAGGTTTTCTCCTGATACACGTGGGACAGATAACCGAAATAAGCATCGGTGGCACACATCTTTTCACCAGTCATCTTTTGTCAACTTTGTTCTTTTGCATTCATTCTTAAACATTCTCTTGGTTATTGTTTTCTACCAGTTTTTGCTCCCATTTTTTTTATGAGATGAACTTCAAGGTCTAAAACAGTTTCTATGTACACAAAATAACCATTTCTTTCAAACATTGTTCACAAATCTGTTACTGTGAGCACTTCTCATTCGCTGACATAATGTGCTGGTCTGATAATGCACGGCCCCATGTCGCAAAGATCTGTACATAATTCTTGGAAGCTGAAAACATCCTATTCTTGCACATCCAGCATACTCACTGGATATGTCACCCATTGAGCATGTTCGGGATGCGCTGGATCTGCGTACACTACAGTATGTTCCAGTTCCTGCCAGAATCCAGCAACTTGGCACAGTCATTGAAGAGGAGTGAACCAACATTCCACAGGCCACAAACTACAACCCGATCTCACAAGAAAGCGTACATTTACCACGACATTACACGACATGTAAATTAAGTATGATTAGCACAAGTTCACGGCTGTCCTGCGTAGTTATGGTACGCATCACAGTCCCCATTCTTTTCAATGGTGGTTGTTAAGATGTGTTCTTATTTATGATATTAACCAAATCCTGATTCTAATCTTAACCTGCCCCAAGCCCCCGACCTAATCTTACCCATTTTAGTAACTTGAAACC
Organism: Mugilogobius chulae; assembly: GCA_038363315.1. Classification (NCBI taxonomy): domain Eukaryota; kingdom Metazoa; phylum Chordata; class Actinopteri; order Gobiiformes; family Gobiidae; genus Mugilogobius; species Mugilogobius chulae. Next base: position 26,210,159 of record CM076412.1, read on the forward strand.
TAAACTTACCCATTTCACATAAAGAAAACGTCCCCACATGGCTTCAACCAAAACTCGTGTATTTTTACGCTGTGAAATCTTGTGTCATATTTACGCTTTCTCATATCGTGCTAACTGTACAGCGTTGCATAAGTACGCAAAAAAGGCCTGAAATCTAGCTCAAAATACGCTATTTTTGTGCTGTGGTAAAGGTACGCCCTCTAGTGAAACTGTGTTGGCTCACACCAGGTACTGACTGGTTTTGAGTCTATAACTAAGTTTTCCAAGAAGTCGGCCTGTAATTTGTCAGCACTGTGACAAACTAATGTTAGCATATACCATCACAATAGAACCTATACAAGTTGTGAAAAGTTCTTATACCATTGTGTCCTGAACAATAGGGAGGCTCGGATTTCATTAGGTAAGTGACTAAAACATTTTCCTGGAATCCAGAGCCCACTCTTCAGTAAATTGTGAAGAATGGGTCTGGTCACCACAAACCCCGCCTGCAATTCAGATCAACTACACAACGTAAGGGGCAATTAGATTAGTTTATTTGAGTGACGCAGATGAAACAAAGGACCTGATTGGTCGTCTGTCATTTAGACCAATGATTCTTAACCACAGGCCGGGACCCAAAGTTGGGCCGCAAGCACAATCAGTAAAATACCATACATTTAGCAGGAGATAGCAGGAGGTTACTTTGCACATGAATATTCTGGCCCTGATTTAGACCAAAATCTAACTTCAATTACCTCACATTAAAATCGTTTTTGCTTTGCTCATTGTTTTTCATTTCCACTTGATAATTTTTCCATGTTTTTTTCTTTGTTGTAAGCAGCTATTTTGGTTTGCATATGGGAGGCGATGCTGTCAATCATGCTCACTGCAATTCAGATGAGGGACACAGGGGCCAGACGATATATTTTTTATGCACTGTCTGGATTTTCCGGGCAAGTTAAACATGTGAACTGAAGATAAAAGTTTAAAATGACATATTTCTGTTTGTGTACATGTGTAGCGCCTGTAACATTTGACTTGTTTAGAAACCGTTGCTTTAGAAAAACAAAACATTTCTCAACACAGCCCTAACCTGCATTTTTATTTTGTAGGACTTTCCCCTGCTCAGCTCGCCCACCCACATGGCAGGAGGTGGTATTTCTAAACACACGATCACTGCCCAGTCTGCCAGGACCACAGCCCAGGCCAACGTGACGTCTGCTTTCGGTTCTCACATGAACGTGTTAGAAGCAGGGGCCCGACTCGGAGGCAGCAGCAGGACACGGAAAAGCAGCTTCGGAGAGTCGCGCCAGAGCCTGGGAGAGTCTGTGATGGTAGACGAGAGATTTCAGGCAGACAAAATGTTGGACATTGCCCTACCTGATGCGTTTCTACATGAGTTCTATGCACAGGTGGGTGTTTCTTCTGGTATTATTCACCTTTAGCTTAAAGTGTGTTTGACAAGTTAGACTACTTTTTTAGTAAAACGTAGTGAACATGATTATATTTACATTTTACTAAATATTTAGCTTGTTTTCACCAAGTCTGGCTGTTTTAACGATGTCTTTTGTTCAGCAATTATGACACAACTAGCAACCACACTGTAACTATGGGCCAAAATCCACATAAATACATGGCTGTTACAATTTGAGAAAAAAAACATCTTTTAACGATGTAATTTTGTTGAATGACTGTTTATACTCCATTGAAACTGTGTTGGTTGTGTGCAATTTGTATTTTGGCACTTTTTGATGACATTTTTGTCAGTTTCTTCATAATTTTCTACGTAACTGTTGCAAAACTATGTCAAAATTGGAACCTCACAGACTATCACACCAAAGTCAAAATTAGAAAAAGGTGATAATCTGCCATACGGGCTTTGAACAACACAGAGCAAAAAGCCTGAAATTATTTTGTTTTAAGATGGCAGTTAGATTACATTTATGAACCAAGCAGTGATTCCCCAATCTGAGTCTGTCAACCAAATGTTGCAATAAAAGTATAGTGTGATTATTTGTTTGTCAACACGGGCGATGCTTGGGCACCTGACACTCATTGACCAAGCTGGAAAAACAACTCGAGCTAAGGCTGTTGTCAGCTAACTACAAGAGTTTATCACTGTGCGAAAACAAAAGTTATGCTGCTAATTCAATTATTAATGAATGAATGTAAAAGGTGCATTCAAGTGAGCGGAAAAACGTTGAGAAAAACACTGTCTTCAGGAGACAGATGTCTGTCAGACTGGTTCACACCTTGATCTAAACAGCTGCTCTCGTTCTGTTTTGTTGTTTTATTCAAAGCAGTTTACCCAGCTAACCAGATGGAGAGCGGCTCTTTCTGCATGGAACATGTGCCGTAGGAGGGAAAGTGACGTCGACTGAAAACCCCTCTATACCACATGTCCAAATGCTTTTGTCTAAAAGCACACACAACAGTCTCTTACTAACATCAAATACTTTATGTGAACTAATTATGTTTCATATACTCTTTTTGCTGTCTTTTTTGTCCGCATGGTTGTAATGAATTGTTTTAGTACATTTCCGTCTTTTGTGTGATCCGGTGAATATTTTGATGATATGACTCAGCGCTCGTAAATACTTCTGAATCTGCCCACAAAAAAATACAAGCATTTGAACTCGCTGCTGCGCGCCGCATTCACCTGTTGCACACGCAGTCATGCAGCTCTGTAATCCAGTACAAACACTGCCTCGTATGAATTGTTTCACGTACTGTACATTTCTTTGACATTTCTGTGTTATCGTGTCTCCACAGAAATCAAGTCGTGCCGCTCTGAAGGAAAACGCTCGAGACTGCTTGTTGGTGTACGAGTTCGAAGGTCGGGGGTCACCAGCTGGCTCGGTGGGCTGCTGCAGCTCCTTGGAATCTGACAACGACCTGCAGTTTTTGAACAACCTGGAACTCAAATTCAAGACGCTGGCTGATATCTGTGTTCCTCCTGTCCTCCTCTGCCCCTGTCCAAAACTACACCAGCCTCTCCAACAGCAAAACCTACTTCACTCTCCATGTCTACAACAATCCACCAAAGTCCACCGACGGCTTCTATAGCTCCTACTTTCTCCACTTCGCGAGACATTGTAAAGAAACCGTCGCAAAACCAAAACTTCTCCAACGTAGCTGCAATACATAAAGAAACAACCAAAAATTCCAGATTCAAAATCTAAAAGCTTGGCGAATTTATCTTTCGACACTTCTTCCTACAGCGTTAAAGAAAGCATCAGGTCACCTCCGATCAGTCCTCCAATTGCTCCTTCGATGGGTCAGGCAATAGTGTTGCAACAGCAGCCAGTTTACTACATAACTTCACCAGTGATGCAACCAACTTCGCCGATCTTACAACCCGCTATGCACTACGTCGTCCAGCCGCAAGTTCAAAACCGGCCAGCTTTTGTCCTTGCCGAACTGCGAGCACCCAACATGCAAGGTGTTGTACTGCTAAATAATGGTTTTGGGTCTATGGAGCAGATTGTTTATCCGGGAGCACAGGCGATGTCGCTAGGTAGGCGAAGATACATGAGCGTGGTTGACGTAGGCCAGCACGTAGAAGCAGAGCCTGGCAGTCAAATATCTGGGATGAATTTGGGAAAACAGGGAAGAAGAATGTCGGAAAGCGGTTAAATTCTGGCGCTTCGATGAGCGTTTTTGACATTGGCCAGCACGTAGCGGCAGAGAGTGTGCCTGGTAGTCAAAAATCAGGGACAAATTTGGGTAAACAAGTAAAGAGAATGTCAGAAAGTCGGCTAAATTCAGCTGCGGAAGGAAGGCAGTTTTCGGAAAGTTCATTGAAGCAGGGAGAGTCTAGGAGTGTTTTTGATATCGGCCGATACGTCGAGGCAGAACAAGTACCCGAACGTCAGAAATTACTAAGAATGACTTCCGACGGTTGGCTCGGTTCAGATGTGGATTTGTCTCAAGGCACGATGAATTCTGGAGCGGTCAAAGGTAGAAGGAAAACTAGGAATAGAATCATGTCCATGGAAGAACTCAGCGAGCAGGTTGACGACGAGGAAACGGCGCAGGCCATTGTAACAGACAGGAGAGGTGGGCAGTATCAGAGGAGCGTACAGCTCAACACAGGGAATCGCTTGAGTGTGTCGAGGGTCTAAGTAGTGCTAAGATAGAACTACGTTTTGACAAGACTGGGTCACTTTGGAGCCTCTTGGAACGGTAAAAAAGAACGGTTAAAAGCTTTTGTCACGACTAGGGCTGGGCGATCTTGTCAAAAATAGATCTCCTAACTTTTTGGCTTATCTTGATTACGATATATTGTTTCAAACCAACCGGAAAATGCTCAAAATAAGTCTTTAATTGTATTAGTTGAAGTTTAAAAATCTGAAAAATTAGGCTGTAGTTGACCAAAGACATTTTAGGTTGACTATTTGACAATTATTTAATTTTTAATTGACAAAAATTACCACTCTTCTCATAGTGAGTTTCTCAATGTTCTGACCAAATATTTGACCCAATCATCTCTCACAAGACCACGAACTCAAAGTTTGCATTATATCAATTCAATACCAACGAACTATAAATTAAAATGTACTGAGTCTGGAAACTCTACTAGAAAAATTATAGAACCTACTTTGGACTGATTTAAGAAATAAATATGTGTGCACATAAACAGATAATATGATTCATTTAAAGTACTGATATTTTTCCATGAGAAAGAATAATTTCTGTGCCTTGTAAGTATCAAAATGTAATGTTGGTAGTGACTGACTGGCCCATCATCATCACTAGCTTTCATCCTACAAAGCAGCGTGTTTGAGCATGCAGTTTCTTTAATAACTTTTCATAATTTATTCAGTGCAAGTGCGAGAATAGAGGGCAAGTACAGGGCGGCGACAAACGACTAAAATCATGGGCCAAGCCACATTTGACCATAGACTTTACACCAGGCAACAATATAAATAAAAAATAAAATAAAATGGACTAGACTAATATATTTTACTACATTACAACTTGAGAAGCACAGCACTAAAGTATAATAATTCAAAACATTGCAAGATGATTGAAACTACTGAAAGGACGAGAAAAAAAGGACCATTTAACAATTGTACACCGATGTGAATAAAACACAAGACTATTGGATTTCCAAGGATTTTAAAAGCCTAACCTCGCTGACTCAAATATAAGTGACTTTTAGTGGACTGTTTTAGTAGACCTCAGACTAGTGTGCACCCACATAGCTTTAAGGTCAAACCGCACTAGACCCAGAGTCTAAATACACTGGACCTGGTCCTGAATGGCACTCGAACCACGACCAGGAGTCAGGGCCTGGTGAAGCTCTTTGTTATAATAATTCTGAACATTTGTAAACTTTTGTGTATAATATGAATGTTTCCTATCTGGCCTTTTGAGGACCAATGGGGGTAAGGGCTGTTTTTAGTATTTGGTAATTTTTTTTGGCACTGGTTTGAATGTTGATGAGGCATCGAGCTGAGCAGCTGGACTGATTTGTAAAAGAGAAGCAGATTTTATTGATGTTTTGTGTCACGTAGCTGCAGGGACAGGCGTCTGCGTTCGGTTATTATCGTCTTCCGAGCGTTATCTGGACATGTTGGTGCATGGCAGGAGCAAATTCAAATAAGGTTGTGTTTTCAGTTGAAGCATGATTACACTGCAGTAATCATGCTTGAACTGTTGGGAGCACTGCTGCTTTACAACTGTATAACTGAATGTAAGTAAAGTCTATAAGGAAACTGTGTGTAAAACTGTAAAGGGTTTTTGAATAGTCAAGTAACTGGCGCAAAACTCTTTCAAATCTTCTGTGATCACAACTCAAAATTCTATAATGAAGGTTTAGTACATTGTCTGTAATATCATACACCAGATCTAAAAAATAACCATCTAAAAATGCCAGATAAATTAATTTTCTACTGTCAGGAATAAGAAAAATAAATAAAATCTGAATAAGGTAAGATAAGATACTTTATTGACCCACGTAGGGGAAATTTGTCCTTAGGTTGAGGTGCTGCAACATAAACAAGCTATCTGACCTTCACAAAAAGCAATAAACTGCGTGAATTATAGTGATCAAACAGATAGTACAGAATAAAAATATTATAAAGCATTTGGGCTTTTGACTTAATCAAAATGCTTGGCGTCAAAACCACCTTTTGTGTTATTTTGATTGTAATCCTAGTTGCAAAACATTATGTCCCTCATTACTTTTGCCTCTATTTTTGTGTGTACAATGTATTTGCTTCTGCATATTTGAGAATGTATTTAAAGCTGCGTGACTTTTTAGAAGTGGCAGGTCAAAGTCATACTTCAGATCTAATTAAAGTTACACCGTGTAACTTTCTGGGTGTGAAAAATCAAATGCACAGTCCCATTGAAATCGAAAGTAGGTTGTTCTTCATCGACTTACAGTACATCAGCTTCATGCTTTACTCTGGAGTTTTATAGCTAAAGGAACAAGATTTCCATGGAAACGAGCAAGAGGAAGCTCCTCTATGACACGGATTCTCAAACTTTTCAAACCGGGACCCCCAAAATAGCCATATAACTAACTCACACCCAACAGCAAAATGAAATAATTCAAAGTCAGAAACCATTAAAACTGAGGTAAAATGTAAATACTTTTGTAATATATTGCGTTATATGACTAACAGCCCGATCTTGCCCTTTTGTCTTAGCCGGTCTTAGCGGATTGTCTTAAGTATTCCTCTGTTGGCCACTAGTGGCTCTCTCCAAGCTCTATACACTGTCAGTGTAGAAGGTGTGGCTCCAGCCAGATGTGGGGGTGCAGTTTCCTTCAGTGAACCAGACACGTGCTACGCCTGTGACAAGTGAGCAGTGATCACAGGCAAATGTTACTGTAGCAGCAGCTTCAGTTGGAAAAAAGTGTAATAATAGAAAACTATTTGGTGAAAGTCTATTTACTTGACAGACTTTAACAACTTTGTCTAAAATGTGTCTTTTCTTTACACAAAGCCTGTTGACTTCTATTATTATTATTTTTTTTCCAAACTGAAGCTGCTGCTACAGCTACTTTTGCCTGTAATCCTAAAGCAGCTGCTCACTTGTCACAGGCGTGAGCATGTGACTGGTTCAATGAACAAAACTGTACCCCACATTTGGCTGAAGCCACACCTTCTATACTGACAGTGTATAGAGCTTGAAGAGAGCCACTAGTGCCAACAGAGGAATAATTAAGACCAAGGCTAAGACCGGCTAAGACAAAGGGCAAGATCGGGCTGTGAAACTCACTCAAGCTATGCTGCTTTCAGATAAAAAACAGACAAAATACCAAGTCATAATTGTAGAATTATAATCTGAAATCATCTCTTTGCGTTGTGACCCTATTGGTTGGCGAGCACCTCCTGGAGAGCCCCAAAATGTAATACATTAACATTTCATTTCAATTATGTTAATTTTTCAATAAAATTTTTTTTTTTTAGTTCATATTTAAATACATAACATAACAGAAAAGGAGCACAATGAAGAAACATATGTGCCCCTTTCTTTCAAAATCAAACATAAAAGTATACAAGATGGTCAAACAGAATATAAACATTCATAATTATTGGTCTCATACCAGCGCAACACAAATTGGCAATACAAAGACAAAATTACAATCTTTTTTTTTTGTAACATGTTACCTTACTTATATGATTCAAGCTTTGTCATTTGAACTGTAAAAGACTAGTGGAACTCTAATATGAGATTGGACCCCATGTCACTTTACACATAAATTAAAAAAAAAGGTTCAGAACCCTGGCTGTAGGACACAAAACGGTCGATTTTAGGGAGATGCAAGTCTGCTCAGAGTAAAGACATGCTTTTATAATGGTTCTGGTCCAACGAAAACATCCAAGTGTCTTTAGGCTAAAAGGTTTCATTGTGTACCTTTAATGTCTATGCTAAGAACAGGTTCCATGGAATCAGTTAGATTGTATGCAATAGTGTGAATGATTAAAGTCAAAAGAATAACATTTCTGTAGAAACAACAGGTGGAGGCTTTTCCTGTAAAGACATTTTACAAAAGATTGTTTTTGGTTTTTTTTTTTACATTTACAAAGTCGTGTTTTACTTTTGAGTCTGTTGTGTTTAGATTGTTTATTTGTAAAATGTAAATAACTTTTTTAGAGACATAATTGACTGTAATAAACTGATGCACATTTGTACTTTAATGCTGTTGAAATGTTATGCACTGTAGCTGTTAGAATCATAACTCTGCTTCTTCAAAATCTCAAGGGCTGTTCAAGATTTAGAGTTTTATTTATGTATTGTCTTTTTTTTCCTATCGATAAATGAAAATGTTGCAAAAGAGAATTATTTCTTGTTCAGATCAAATCAGCTCAAGGGGCAATCCAAAATAAACAAATCAAACAATGTGTTTTCAGAGCTCTCGATTCCTTCAATGTCTTTAATATTTGAGACAAGATAATGTGTTATTCACTTGGCAATATCAGAATGTTTCCATCAGATAAAATGACAAGAAAAGGTGACATGCAATCAAAATCTACAGGTTCTGATAATGATTAGGCTCTGCACAAGGACATTTGTTTCGTTATTTAACCTTTAAATAAGCATTCACTTTTTATTTAACCTTTATTTAACCAGGAAAGTCTCATTGAGATTAAAATCTCTTTTCCAAGGCTCATGCAGCACCCGCTCTCCTGGCTTTATCTCTCTGTTCTGTCGTAGGGAGAGCTGCATTCACACTGACATGTTCACTCTCACATCTGATGATCTTTTTTATTTAGTCAACAGGCTTTATGTAAAGAAAAGACTGTTATTTGAATAGACTTTTACCAAATAGATTTCTATTATTAAAGCTGCTGTACACTTTTGCCTGTGATCCTAACGCACTGCACATCTCAGGTTCACTGAATAAGATGGTGCCTCACATCTGGCTGTAGCCACATCTTATAGACCACATGTGTCAAACTCAAGGCCCGGGGGCCAGATGCGGCCTCAAGGTCTTATAAGGTTACTTTAATTTTTATTTTAGTGCCAGCAGTAATCTGTATGTCTGAAAAGTAGAAAAAAAAAAAAAAGAAGTCATTTTTCAGACTAATGCAAATGTATATTCAGTAATAGTCAAATACTATGTATTATGTCAAGGATTATAAGGCTAATTTTAGTCACAACCGGCCCTTCGAGGACAACTCCGATGCCAATGTGGCCCTTGTTTGACACCCCTGTTCTAAACTGACAGTGTATAGCGCTTGGAGAGAGCGCACTAGTGGCCAACAGAGGAATAACTAATAATCAGGCCCAATGTGTTTTGAGATGTACTTACTTACCTTGTTAACTGCTATCAGCGAGCCATCTTCGGGACAGTCGTCGGTCTAGTTGGTGACGTGTAGTTTATCAGTTACTTCCTGGTGTGGTCAGCCTGTCGATCTGACCAGCCTCCTGTTGTTGAGTAATCAAAGACCAAACGCTGTTGCAGTATTCAAAGACCAAAACACCAACCAAAACACACTACTGTGTATTCGATGTGTGAAATAGAGATGCAGTACAATAGACACGCAAAGGTTCTTGAAACCTGAAATGGCTATAACATGTCGGTGAAACTTTGTTGAAACCACCAATGTTTAGGTCAATGAGACAAAGTAATCGCAAGTGGTAAATGTTGGTCTCCACACTTGATTCAGAAGCTTTGGCCAACTTCCTCCTGTCGAGTCACTAAAACTGAACGAACTTGATTGCTGTCTAATTCTGGGAGACTTTAAGAGTTCAAATCAAGTCATCAACTTTTAGAACACGACTGGCACCAGTTTCACTTCGCTCTGTTACTCATCTATTTCTGATTTCTGATCAATAAACCTGCCACTCAGTCTAAATTGCCCCTGAGATCATGAATTCTAATGAGGTGCTTTTCCCCAGAGACACAGGTCTGGTCTTGTGTTGTTGTTTGTACAAATCTAAACAGAAAAATGGTAAATGAAGCGTTACATCCAGGAACGTTAGGACAGTGTTTCTCAAACTTTGGCAAGAGAAATGACAGTAGGAACTGGAACACATTTTATAAGACAATCTACATAAGAGAATTAAGAATCTCTACAAAATGAACACACTTTATTTATACTCTCAGAACAGCTCTTGGAACAAACCCCCCCAAACTATGACTGAGAAAGACAGGTTAAAGTGAAGCTATGTGTCAAACTCAAGTGGAGCTGGGACCAAAACGATCGGAGTCAGAGTTAGTCGAGGGTCACATTTTAAAATATAGATCCTTATGTGTTTTATGCAAATATATGTGGGCTCTATAAGCTAATACATTTACTGTTTAGATAATATTGTAACACATACATTAAGTCACATTATATTATATTGTACAGACTGGTATTCCAACAAAAGTTTGCACAAATTACAGCGCATTTAAGGTTTTATAGTCACATTTCAGCCTGTATATTTCCATAGGCTGATTATTATCTGCTAGTTTGTTATGCCTGATGGATGTCTGTTCTCATCAGGGCTGAGCTGCAGTGCATTCTGGGACCTGTAGTTCAGTTTTTGCATGCTTTTATCAGGCAATTATAATCAGAAATCATCCCCGAAAATAAATAAGCTAACTGGACAGCCTGTAACAGGTGTTTGCGATCAGCACACAGATTTGATCGGACAAATCACTGTTGATGTCACATGTAGAAATGACATGGGCTTTTACAGTGAACAGAGCAGGTTTCTGACTATTTTGACCTGAAACTAACACATTTGCTCAATTTGCACTAAAAAATAAAAAGTAAGCAATTTTACACCATTTATACAGTTTAACAGCCAAAAGAAGTAGAGTTTAGCTTCACTTTAATACTGCTGTACCACATATGTCCAACCACAAACGATGCTACTTAATGTTGGGTTTTTTAGATGTAAATTAGTAAACTTTGTTTTCCACTTATAAATGCAGCACTTTGTGAAACAAATTAGATCACTGAGTACTGTCTGAATTGAATAATAAAAAATGTTAGTTCTAATCAGGAGCTGAATGCTGCGCTCCGACTGGCTGTGCTTGGGTGGTCCTCTTCAATTTCACAACAATTTCAACATCTCACGATCTCTCTGGGTGGAGTTTGTATGTTCTCTCCGTGTCACCGTGGGTTTTCTCTGGGTACTCCGGTTTCCTCCCACCTCCAAATTAAGTGTTGGTAAATGAATGAATGAATAAAGTTCTTTGATGTTGAACAGAAAATGTTAATGGCTTTTGTGCAGTAGCTCTATTTTGCTGAGCTGTACTTCGCTGTCATTCCCCAATCGAAGTCAGTCCTAAATTTGAGGCAAGAATCAATGTGTGTGGCCACAAGCAAGCACATAAATGGCTCAACATTTGTGAAAACACAGTATTAAAGTTGAGTACAGTTGATCAGACAGCTCAGAGCAGAGAGACTTAGAGGTCAACGTACAATAGAAAGTACAAGATTTCACCTGAGTTCATCAAAAATTAACATTATTAAACTGTCTAAGGTTAACAGACATTATTTATCTCATATAAACAGTAAAAGCGTCCTTGAAGAGAACTCTATGGATGAAGTGAATTAAAGAGAGCGAACTGACAAAATACAATAAAAGTTTTGCCTTTAGTGTACCCCTGAGCACAGGTCACTGCTGCTTTTGCCACACCTTTGGAAAAAATGTCAAAACGGTACAAAACTCTTAAAAAAAACACTTACGGTAGTATTTCTGAGTCAGGTCTCATAAATGTGCTAAACGCTGGTCTTATGATTTAAAGAGTTGTAAAAATACTTGAGTGTCTCTCTTTGTTATTATCTGTGAAGCTTCTGGAAGAGCTTGTCCGACCACAGCTCACGGACCAACCTGAAGATTATATGTGACTTTACCATAAAACAGCGACGGAGAATGTACTTTCTATAAGCTTGAGAACCACAGAGTTCAACAAAAACAAGTCTGACAAAGTCTTTTACGTCAAAGTTAAAATGACTTTCAATGAAGCATAAGCAAATACAAAATGAATTTCTTTGTTTTGGGTTCACAAAGATTGTACTTGGATAAACTCTTCTCTCTAATTAATGTTCACTTCATTATGTTCTCATATTTACAGATAAAACACATTATCTGATACAGTTGTGTAAACATACTCCTCTTATTACAGAATGTGTGAGGCCTTTCTCACTTAAACTTGCATGTTTTCCCTGCGTCTTTGAGTCTTTAGCTTAAAATGAAACCAAATCTGTTCATCTGGAATCTAAAATGGTTTGAGACATGATTTTGCAAATGTACAGCCGTATTCAGTGTTGGGAGTAACTCATTACAAAAGTTAGTTCAGTTAAACACACTTCTTTTTTCAGTGATGCAGTAAAATAAAGCATGAAAAAATCTGACACTGTTGCTAATCTGAAGTTACTTGTACAGTATATTTAAATATACACGGTGGCATGCATGTTAGGAATGCCTGTGTAAATGTGCTATATAAATAAACCATTAATTCATTCAAATATGTTGCCTTTGGTTTCCAATGAAGACTTCAGGATCAAAACAATTTCGGCATCACATGTTTAGGTTAATTGGCACAACTGTAAATTGCCCTTCTTAATGAATGAGAGCTACCTGATCTCACAAGAAAGTGGATATTTACCACAACAAAGCAGGACATCCAATCCAATCCACTTTATTTCTATAGAGAGATTTTTGGTCGACCTCACTTTCCGCCCTGCATGTTCAACGTGTTCTCATGGATGCGTAAAATAGCACGCCATGACAAATTGTGTGTCATGATGACGCCCTCTGCCTGTTTTGGCGTGCAATTACACACTCATTTTTTCTGGTGTGATCTGGACACGCCTAGTGGTTGACGACAAACACGAGGTTTTTCAAGGGATTAACGCAAAATTTAAGTCAGAAGTTACAAAAATGGGTAAGTTTGGAGTTGGTTAAGTTTAGGATTAGGATTGTGTTAGACATGTTATTATTCATGAATACTAAACACCATTGAAATGAACTAGGACAGAAACGCGTCAAATACACACGCACAAAATAGAAGCTGCGTTCATAGGACAAGCTGTTTACAATAGCGTGGTATTCACACGCTTATCCATGAGAACAGGCTGACATGTTGCCTGACCAGCCAGCCCCTCCTACATTCTGTTACATATTTCTGTTTGAATGCAGAAGGGTCTGGGACCTGACGGTTAGCCAATAAAGTCGTCTCCCAAAGTTAAGATGATCCAATCAAGCACAGCGATTCACGTGACACTAAAAGTCGGAGTTGCTTGCAAGCCCCATTTCAAAACATTCAAGAGGGGGAATGTAGCTGATTCGGCTCGTGCTTCGGTTTTGAACAATGAATGTATCAACTCCTTAAACCTGAGCAGCAAACCGTGTTGAGAGGCTTCAGACTGAAAAAATCCTCGTGCTACATTTATGAAAACATTGTGTCGCTGTTTTGGTGGAATTTCCGGGTTTTCTGTGATTGGTTGACTCAGCGCTCGGAAAGGCCACCCACGAAATTGATCCTCGGCGCTCCGCTCCCAGACCCTCACGTGTAAAGTGTCTGTTAAGTGTGTAGGGACTGGCTGGTCAGGCAACTGCGCATGCGTTATGCAGAAACGCGGGAAACTTTTCCGAATTAAACACCGAAACGGGATGACAGCGAGCTATTTGGATCAGGTATGAACCGGTCTGACAGACGTCTGTCTCCTGCGTTTTTCTCACAGTTTTTCTCACTTACCTGAATGTAACTTTAAAGGTCGTAAGATCAAATTTATCCATAAATGTTAACTTAGCAGCATAACTTTTGTTTTAGCAAAGCTCCGTTGTCAGCTAAATAGTTAGCTGACAACGGAGCTTTTTCGACTTGTTTCCACTGTTTGTGTTATGTGCGCAGGCTCTTTCTACAGGGGGAGTGCGCGTATCGCCCATGTTGATAAACAAAAAATCCCTCATAGCACATTTTACAAACAGTTGTTTCCAAAGTGCTGCACACAAAATAATAATATAAAACAACTAATATAAAACAAACGAAACATGCACACAATAAATACATTTGAAAAATAAAAACAATAAAATAAAACAAAAACAATAAAAGACAACAGAGGACCACACAACTCACTCGGAGTTAAAAGCCTAACACACACACAGGGTTCACACTGCCTTTAGTCCAGATCCGGATCCGTCTGGTCCGATGGTCACTCACACTCACACTACCAGAACGGACCCTGCTGCCCTTGCGAGACCATGAGTTAACGGGAGTTCATGCTCAACTTGGAGATTACTAACCTGGCTCACGCCAGATGGATATGTGTTGAACTCCTATCTGAGTTCTCACTATATCCATCTGGGACTTGACTCGCTGAAAGCGTTCGAGAAAAGGCGGGGCGTTTAGTGAAAAACTTCTAGCTGATTGGGTGTAGGGCCTACCTTATTTGAGCTATCAATCACAGCAACAACTCGTAATGGTGTATCCAATGTCCGCGTGGAATAGAACAAGTGTCACACATACCTCTCTTCTTTCAAAAGAAATGACTCCGTATTTCTGCTGAAATTGCATCAAAAGCAGCAGACACGGAAGCCGCCGTCTTTGTTTAGCTTGAATCAGACTCGGCTGCGGCACCGGGGAGCTAACCCGTGTTAGCCTGCCCTGCTACAATGTGATTGGGCCTCAAAACCACGCTGCTGTGATGTGAGTGGGCCGAATCACGGCCAGTTCGGACTCTCAAACCAATCGGCCGGACAAGGCCAGATGGTTTCTCTCGTGTTTGTGAATTCACAAATACCGCGAGATAACCATCTGGCTGGCCAGGTTAGGAGATTACGCGATCATGAGCGTATGTGTATGTAAACAAAGAACACTTGCGCCGAGTTTTGGGCTTATTTCAGTCACTTCATTTTCTGTTTGACGTTGTGTATATGTTGAGCATTTTGACGTATTTGTTGTAGTAGTAGAAACGTAATGTTTTTATTCACTTAACCCGCGCTTGCTTGGTTTCCTGTTTGTTGTATCTTGTTTTCACAACTTCACCAAAAAGGGCTCCGGAGCGCTCCGGCAGTCCGGAAAAAGTTCCTTGAAACAGAAACGATCCGTACGCCGGACTGGATTCAGTGTGAGCCCGGCGAATAAAAGTGGGTCTTAAGACGAGACTTAAAACACTCCTCAGTGGGAGCAGATTGAACATGGAGGGGCAGAGTGTTCCAGAGCTAGGCCACAGAAAACGCCTGTCCCCACTGGTTTTAAGTCTCGTCCTAGGGACACAAGCTGGAGCTGGCTCTCGGAGCTCAAAGCACGCGCAGGAGTGTAAATTTGGATGAGGTCCAAGACGTAAAATGCTGCCAGTCCATTCAAGGCTTTGAAAACAAACAATAAAATCTTCATAAGAACTAGTGCAAAGATGCAAGAATTGGTGTGATATGCACATGTATTCTACGATTTCTATGAATCGTCACTTCGGCTGCTCCACCCTGTTTTCAGTCTTATTTTGAAGCCGATCGTGTGATGCTAGCTCGCTCGTGCTAGCGCAGACCGGTCCGACAAGTCGTGAACGCATATAACTCAAGGCATTTTCTCATAAAACTGTCAGAGATGTTTATTAGCTATGAGAACGTGTCATTACCGCTAAATCACATGACCTGCCCCATTTGATGCATAGCCAGTAACAACACCTACACCAGGCCTGTCTAACCAATGGAAGAGATCAAATTACATATATAAATACCTTCGTAATTTGTGGTTAGCATTGATGTGGTTGAAACTTCGAGTACAAAAGATCAGATAGCAAAGGGTATCTGTCTTTTGCTCTATGTTGCTAAAAAACAATTCAAACCCAAAATATTGGATTTGATAATGTCATAAAGCCAGTTGGTGGGAAAGAGGCTGTTTTTTTCTATAGGATTGTACTTTGTCCTGAAATATCTGAAAAAAATCGTTCACTAATTTACAATTGATTGGACCCACTTTTGCTGCAAACAGAGAGAACATTATGAGAGAATGAGAGAACATATTACAATAGTGCAAGACTGCACATGCATGCATCTCCACAGATGTGATGACCAGCTTCACATGTTTAAAAATTGAATATGTGCAGGTTCTTGGGCAACCTGACCAGCAAGATGGATTCTCTCGCAATATTTGTGAATTCACAAACTCAAGAAATCTATCTTGGCTTACCAGCTGATTGGTGAGGTGAACTTTTAGCAAAGACGACAGCAAGTAGCGCCTGAATCAAACAAAACAGGCAGCTCCTGTACATGTAATGTTTCTGCAGCTGTTGATTTTTTTTAGCAGAAATACAGAGCATTTCTATTGTGAAAGAGCAGAGGTGTCGTATGTGAATTTATTATTTTTTCCTATGTCATTACAATCGTTGCTGTGACTTGCACAAACTAAGGCAGGCCGCACACCCAATCAGATTTAAGTATGTCATCAAACGTCTCACCTTTTCCCAAATGCTTTCAGCAGAGAAAGTTCCAGGTGGATAATGTGGAAGAACTTAAATCGGAGTTCAACACTTATCCATCTGGCGTGACACAGGTTAGGTTTGGGCCGAGTTTTTTCAAGTCACAAACCTTGTTAGACAAAAGCTTACCCAAACGTCACAACAAAGATGTTAAAAGTTATTGTAATGCATTCATATGTTGCTGCTGCCTGCTGTATTAACTTAAATTGGATTCGATCTGAATTATTGTTAAACAAAACAGAATCCACCAGGAAACATCTAAAAAGAGGCAAAATGTTGAATGTTCTTGAGATTCATGGCTAATCAAAGTGCTGCTTTAACAAGTTCAGAAAAGTGTGATATGAAACACAAGTGTGTCCTTTGACGCAAGCTGCAATGCTCTCTCCAGTTTCATCAGAACTTCATTATCAATAATAAGATAAAAGACTCCCGGCTGTTATTCAGAAAGGTGTGACTCTCTAATGGAGCTTTTGTTTGTTCTCTTCCTTGACTGATTCACTGAAGTCAGATGTTTTGAAGTTTATAATCACCAGAGGCATAACAGTGACAAAAGTATTGGACTTAATCAATCAAGTGATCATCAGCAGTTATAACATGGAAGGCTGCCTACTCTTAGTCAGAAGGTATTTGGCTGGTCATCTATTTATACAAACTGCTTCTTTGGTAAAAGTTGAATCACTGAAGTCAGTTCATTTGACTGTAACAGTGAGTAATGCACACAAATGTGACATCAGAAAGTGAAAGAGTGAGTCACTTCGAGAGAAAAGAAGGAAGTCTCTGCTTTTGTAACATCAGCAAATTATTCAGAATCACCGCTGTGGCTTTGGGGTTACTTAAATTCATAATCATAACATCAGAAGTCTCTTAATGAAGATGTGCAGCAAAACAAGTCAGTATGCAGTACAGTAACTCATTGGCGGCACGGTGAGGATAGCGCTCTCGCCTCACAGCAAGAAGGTCGCGATTCCCGCACAGGCCCGGGCCTTTCTGTGTGGAGTTTGCATGTTTCCCCTCGTGTCTGGGTGGGTTTCCTCCGGGCACTCCGGTTTCCCCCACCAACCAATAACATGCATGTTAGGGTAATATCCTCCAGCTACGGTAGTCCTGACCAAGCCTAGCAGGAACACCTGGAGATGGGTCCCGAGCTGACTGTGCGATCACTGCTCCTGAGGTGCCCCAGAGGCATTGAAGGATGGGTCAAATGCAGAGGACAAATTTCCCTACGGGGACAATAAAGTGTACCTTAACCTTATTTAGGACATTTAGGGTTAGCGTGGATTAAGATTAGGGCTATAACTATATAATCAGTAAATCAGAAAAAACATCACAAAAGTAAAATAAAAACCAAAGAGCCAATAAACTATGATCTCTATGACTGGTGGTATAACATTTTATTGTTTTCACAGTCTTGTCTGTTGTAAAGCTAGCAGTCTTGGTCTTGGTTAGAACTTGGATGAGAGACTTTTGGGAAGACTCAGGACCAAGCTCTGTGCGCGTTATTCCAGAGTCCTGCTGCCTCTGTGTGTCCTGACTTCTGCTGCTCAACATCTGTGGAACGTCTATGATTACATCGCAATTTCCGGAGTTTAGCTTTCTTTATTTATTTTTCTATTGTAATGAGGTACAAATTTTGGTTGAAGCCAAGTGGCGACATTTTCTGTAGTTTTAACAAGTAAACCTTATCCTACCCCCAGCCCAAACTTACTCTTTAAACTCATAAAACTCTAACGTAACCCAAAACGTCTGGTTATATTACAGGCTTTCCACAGGTATAGTGGATGTCTGTTATTATCTTTTTTTACAGACTTTCCTAAAATGGTGACCATGATTTCGGTTTGTTTTAACGTGACCTGAGCTGTGACAGTGTAAATGTGGCTCCCCTCAACCACCCATCTTCACGACCTTCCGTTTGATTTATCTTTAGCTTTTTAATTGTAGAAAAAAACGACAATTTTATTTGAGAATGATCTGTAAATAATAGTAGAAATCATTTTGTTAAAATTTGAAGGTAAAATAAGCCGCAGATTCATTATTAATTCATTTATTAAACATTCAGGGATTGAAAACACAGACATACGCATTCACAGAGCTTAGAATTACATGAGGACGTCGAGTTTAGAGAATTACAGGAGGTAAATTCGGGGAAAACATTACAGACTATTACAGTAGAAACACATGCAACATCTGTAATTATTACAATTTACATGAGGTCCACAGGTCAATATTGTGCCGTGCAAATAAAGTGTTTGTCAGTAAAAAGTAAAGTTTTACACAAATAGCTGAAACAGGCAGTGCACTTTACATATGAACCAAATGAACCAAACTACCACTATTATGTCACCAAGTACATTCTACAGTAAGGAAGAGTACCTGTTGACCTCTCTCTCTCTACCTCTCTTCTCTCTCCTCTCCTCTCTCTCGCTCTCTTCTTTCTTCTCTTCTCTCTCTTCCTCCCTCTCTCTCTCTCTCCACTTCTCTATCTCACTCTCTTCTCTCTCTCTCTCTGTCTGCCTCTCTTTCTTTTTCTAACTTCTCTCTCTCTTATCCCTTTCTCTCCTGTCTCTCTCTTCTCTCTCTCTTTCTCTTCTCTCTGTTTTCTCTTTTTCCCTCTTCTTTCTCTCTCTTCTCGCCTGTCTCTCTTATCTTTTCTTTTCCCCTCTCTCTTCTCTCTCTCTCCTCTCTCTTCCTCTCTCATTTCTCTCTTTCCTTTTCTCTTTCTTCTCTTTTCTCTTCTCTCTCCTCTCTTTTTTTTTTTTTTTTTCTCTCTTTCTTTCTCTCTCTTTCTTTATTTCTCTTCTCTTTCTTTTCTCTCTTCTCTTATCTTCTCTCTTTTTTTTCTTTCTTTTTTTTCTCTCTTCTTCTCTCTTTCTCTTCTCTTTCTCTCTCTTCTCTTTCTCTTTCTCTTTTCTTCTCTCTCTCTTCGCCTCCTCCCATTCTCTCTCCTCCCCCCCCCCCCCCCCCCCCCCCCCCCCCCCCCCCCCCCCCCTCTCTATCTCTTTCTTTTTCTCTTCCTCTCTCTCTCTTTTCTCTTTTTTTTTCTTTCTTTTTTTTCTTTTTTTTTTTTTTTTTCTTTCTTTCTCTCTTTCTTCTCTTTCTCTTTTTTTCTTTTTTTTTTTTTTTTTTTTTTTTTTTTTTTTTTTTTTTTTTTTCTTCTCTCTCTTCTTCTTCTTTATCTCTATCTCTCTCTCCTCTTCTCCCTCTCTCTTATCTCTCTCTCTCTGTCTCTTTCTCTCACTCTTCTCTCTCTCTCTGTCTCTCTCCTCTTTTCCTGTCTCTCTCATCTCTCTCTTTCTCTCCCTCCCTCTTTCTCTCTCTCCTCTTCTCTTATCTCTTCTCTCTTCTCTCCTTCCCTCCCCCTCTCCTCTTCTCTCTCTCTTCTCTCTTTCCTCTCTTTCTTCTTCTCTCTCACTCTCTTCTCTCCCTTCTCTCTTATCTCTCTCTCTTCTCGCTCTCTCTCCTCTCCCCCCCTCCCTCTCTCCTCTTCTTTTCTCTCTCTCTTTCTCTCTCTGTCTCCCTCTCTGTCTTTCTTTCTCTCTGTCTCTCTCTTCTCTTATTCTCTCTCTCCTCTTCTCTTATCTCTATACCCTCTTTCTCTTTTCTTCTCTCTCTCTCCCTCTCTCTTCTCTTCTCTTTCTCCTCTCTTCCTTCTCTCTCCTCTCTCTCTCTTCTCTCTCTCTCTCTCTCTCTCGATCTCTCTTCTCTTATCTCTTTCCCCTCCTCCCTCTCTCTGATTCTGTGTGTTTGATCCGCTCCGGGCTTCTCCTTTGCTATTTTTTCAAACAGGGCCACGCCTTTCCAAAACATCCAACAAACTGAAGTGACACTGAGACACTTCAGACACACCGAAAGAGGACAGAGGGGGCGGAGACAGGCGGAGGAGGAGAAGAGCCTTGATTAGAGACCTGAGTGCAGAGCGGCCGGGACAGAACCGGGGCAGGACCAGGAGGGACCAGGTGCAGACCCGGCCCAGGACACAGACATGGCAGGCAGCTCCCGGACACATCTTCTGCTTCTGCTGGTGCTTCTGACGCTGGCCGTGGTGAGTCACTGCTTCTGTTGTTTGAATAATGTGACATAATAAGTGTAATCTATTATATGCATTTTAGGTTAAACAATGGTTGCACAAAAAATATATATAATAATAATTGTGCAGAAAATTCTTATGATTATTAATAGGCCGTTACTACAAAAACAGCAGTAAAAGTAATAACACTTTGCAAAGTATATTATGCAAACATGCAAAATTGACAAGGAGGATATTTAATTATATAAATATACATACTGTATGTACGTTGATGTTTTTTATTGCTCTTTATGACTATAGAAAAAGGTTTGATTATTAAAATAGAAAAGCTTAAATTAGTAAGAAAGTTTTGAGCAAAGTAAAGCATTAATACAAATATTGTTATACTATAGAAAAAGTGAATCAGTTTCAAAGTTAGGTACAGCAGCCTGTTGTTTTCATTTACATAAAAGTAGTTACGTTCTTATGAGAATATTTTCTGTTTTTATAGCTACACTGAAAAAAGGCTTTTTGACTAAGCTAGTTGTTTTGAGCAGAAAATGCAAGTTTCAAATACTCTTGACAAGATTTTCAAGCAAATTTATTCTTGATTCAAGCAGTTCAGTCTTAAAACATGCATAAACTGAACATAGCACAAGTATTTCAACATCATACAGATTGTGGGTTCGACTCCCAGGTCATGCAGTCAGCATCCTAAGATCTCTGTGGGTGGAGTGTGCATGTTCTTCTTGTGGGTTTTCTCCGGATACTTTAGCTTCCACCGGGTCTGCAGTTTGGGAAACAGCTCCGCTCCAGTCCTTCACGTCACACTAGCCGATCATCAATCGCATATTTTCCCATCAGGTCGGACTTTTGCAGAGACAGATTGTCAAATTAACATTAACAAAATACTGATAAATAGAAGAATTTTCTAGTGCCTCAAGTTGAATATAAAAAGTGGAGTTCATATCTTGTCCAGTAAATATCTCAAAATTTGATATATACTGATATCACATACATTTTTGCACGTCTTTTCTGCATAAAAATCATAAAATAAAAATAAATGTAATTCAAGTGAGTATGTTTCTGTTTTAGTTGAATCATCGTTTGAAGGCGACTGAAAAGGAACAGTGATAGTGCTGTTTATATTACAGTGACTCCTGTTGTATTAAATGGTGCTGGTGGATTTCAGCGGCTCGTGGCAGCGATGGGTCTCAACCTGTCCTTTCACTAAATCCTTTTCTACAAAACTCACGTTGGATTATCAAAGCACAATAATACTCTTAAGATCTGCAAACACGCCCTAAATCTTTTAATGTACTTTGAAGATTTATTCTGTATCAGCTGTGGATTCATTCACCTGGCACAAAACAATAACATTATGTGCTTCATTCATTTTTAATACATTTGTTGTCGTTGAGGATTGAAATGAGCCACAGTTGAAACAAAAACACATTGAAAAACCTCAACTCTCACCTCGCCTCTTCACAGATATGACACGTATTGTTCTTTTGTCTCATTTTCAAGAAAGTCACGTCACATTTAATGAGAAAAGTAGATGACTGAAAGGTGAACAGTGCAGCGTGAAGAGTATCAAGTCTAGACAAGATTCAAAGATTCACTCACTGATAAATAAAATTCACCATGAACAAATGACTAATTAACAAATGAATAAGACTATTAAGGCTTAGTAATCACTCCAAACCGTGACCCCAAGCATAAATCCTAACCCTAGCTTCTTAACAATGCCGTTACTAATAAGCCCCAATAAATGTTTTTATTCATTATTTCACCATTTGTTTAGGAATAATTAAGGATTTCTTCATGCTTTGTTAAAGCAAATTAAATTAGTTATTATAGTGGAACATATTTTAGCTCTTCAGGTGATTTCATGTGGCCACCAGAATGATTTCTGATTATTATCAATCGTGGCCCACCAATCAAATCAACCAATCAGCATGTGACTAAAAAAACTTCAAAAATGCAAACAGCAAATGACTTACAATTTGTCCAAATGTTTTTGTTGCACGTTTCACACATTTAGCTTTGATAAGAGACATACGTATTATATGTTCTGTATTATAATAATTATATGTCTTGTATCGTAGCTACATGTGTGACGTGTGCAACTAAAAAACCTGTGTGAAAATCTGTTTAGTTTTCACAGATTTATGACTGATAAAACGCACAGAACTTGCAGAACGCCTTTTAAATACATTGCACTGTGTAGAGCGGGTGGCCAATGCAGTGCTCCTGTATGTCTATGTATGTTACGCTGTATGCATTGCACAATATGAAAAAGCGAAAAATACAAAGGTCTTGGTTGAAGCCTCGTGGACAGTGTTTCTTTAGGTTTGGGGTCAGTTAAGATTAGGATAAGGATTTTGTTAATATTCAAAAATAAAAACATATGTATGCAAAAAAGACCTGAACTCGTGCTAATCATAGACTACTGACATGTCGTGTTATGTCGTGGTATATACACTTTCTTGTGAGACTTGGTTGTGTTATCTGTAAAAAGATGCTTTTTCATTGTATATTAGTTGGTTGAAGTCACTTGAGGACATTTTCTTTGAGCTTTGTTGGCTAAGTTTAGGTCTGAAGCTAAAAAATGGGTCAGCTCAGTTCAGTCTTGTTAAGATTAGGATTGTGTCAATATTCTTAAATAGTAAGACACCCTGGAGCAGCCGTCGTGTCAGTCCTCACATGACATTTCTTGTGAAAAATGTAACATTATTATCTTAAAGGTCAGTTTGACACTTTTCAAATGCAGTGATAAATGTAGGTTCACATTTGCTGGACTTATATGTCTTCAAAATGATCTAACATAAGACTAAAGATACTAACGAGTATCCTACATTTTGATTTTGTTTTGTTGTAAATATCCACAGTGGTTGTGATTAAAAAGGCTGAGAACCACTGTTTTACTGAAACATGATTGATTGACATTTCCTTCGACAACTTTTAAAACCAAACCCTCTTTTAGTCGACACTGGCTGACACAAACTGGATTTATTTGAGAGTTTAGTCAGAAGAAAGACTGTGACTGCTGAGGCTTGTTGAAGTGTTGAGACCAGGCTCAGGGCTAAATGACTTTTATTAAACTGACATTTTGGATCAGTTTGAGGATTTGAACTTTTGTGTTCCTCTGCTCAGTGTTTCTGCTTGACTGTTGCGCTCCATAATCCAGTTATGTGCTGTTATGCAAGATATTTCACAAGAGTTCAACAGGTGTCATTACTTGGTCCTAAATAAGCTCAATATTTATTTATCTATTCATTATTGCAGTGAGCATGCTTCAGATTGGATTATTTTTCTGCGACACACTTACTTTTTAAAATAATTCCAACCACCAGCATCAACAACATATGTATGTACATGTCTTAAGCTACTGACAAAGCTCAAAAAATGCTTCCTTCAGGTCGGAGGTTCGAAGTTCAAACACATCTTTTTATAAACACAATAGGCTATTTGCAGTCGGCTTGGTTTCATTCAAAATAGTACATGCAGTACATATAACCATTTCCTGTTCAATTCATTTCTATGAGGTTTTCACTACAGTTTAAAACAAATAAATACTGGGAAGATCAGACAGTTGTGGTGAATGTTACAGAAAACATGTTAAAGACTTTATTAGAGGAATCATGACTGTTTTCTATTAAAAGACAATGTGTTTGATGTACTTACCTTGTGGACATGTTTCGGCTGCTATCAGCGAGCCATCTTGAGGACAGTCACCGGTGTAGGTGGTGACGTCTCGTATATCAGCTACTTCCTGGAATGAAATATTTAATAAGGACAGTGTACATTTTTACATTTAGCACAAAGGCGGACATGCTTGCACCAGATTCTAGTTTACAGCTATTACATCTGTAGTCCTGGGTAGGGGGGCACATTGGACATGTTTTTAGTTGTAGGAGGAAACTGGAGCACCCGGAGGAAACCTACGCAGACACGGGGAGAACATGCAAACTCCACATAGAGCGGCCCGGTAGTCGAACCAGGACTTTGCTATGAGGCCAAAAGCTAACCGTTGCGCCACTGTGTCGCCCGATAACGGAGGCGTAGTCACCCGGCAATCAGCTTTTTTTTTTTATTATTAGAGTAATATTTCACCATTGGACACTTGTGTGTTTAAAAAGAAACATGATTGTGTCTAAATGCTAACGCTAACAGGAAATGGTCATATGTACAGAAGCTATTTTGAACAATCACAAACCAGCTGAAGTTCTCTGCACAGAGCCAATTATAAAGTCCAGAGTCCTAGTGTAGTCATGGTGGTCCGTTTGATGTGTCCTGAGCAGTCTGTCCAAGTAGTCTGTGTTAAAACCTGGAAAGTTGGAGAACATCAAAGCAGATGGTTTACAGTGAAAGGTACAATGTGACAAAGTGCAAGAATAAATATGCTTTTGAGATTGTGTTTTTTTTTTTTTTTGTTGGTTTTTTAGGTCTTGTCTTAGACTCAAACACATTTGAACTTGGTTTTGTCTTGGTGTTGAGGTTGTCATAGAGTCAGAGTCTTACACTGAGACCACATTACATTACCATGAGACTGCTAATTGCACCAGGAGTTCACGGATCCATAGCAGTGAAATTCCCCAATGTGAAGTGCCAAAGGTTTTTTTTAAAATCAAATATTAAGAGTTTAAAAACATGTCGCGGGCTAGCCTGTTATGTGCTAACTCGGATCCACAGCGCGGTAGTTTTCAGTCTAAAAAGCAACATCTGTAACTTAAAATTCTGCAAATAACTTTGTAGTTTAGAAAGCTGCACAAATAGATCACCACAGAGCTGATTATCCCTGAGGCCATTTTCAAACTTAATATATAATATTTCGAAACCTCTATGGTGATTTAACATAGGGGCTCGAATACTGTGGCCTTGGAAACGTCTTGATCTCGATTAGTGTGGTCTTGAATATTACGGGACAATGAATATACAATATATCTCAGACAAATGCTGAGTTACTTTTAGACATGTTTTTGAGTTGTTCAGACACATATATATAACCTTCCGTACATATGAACCGTCAACTGCAGTCAGCAAATATAAGAGCTGAGTTTGTACAGTAAACATACTTACCTGAACACTGTTGGCATGAACTTGGAACCTATGCTGTGTAAATCAATCCAAAAAACAACTTTGACTAAACTGATGGTGACAGAGAAAGAGAGAGAGGGGAGAAAGAGAGAGAGAAGAAAGAGAGTCTGAGAAAGAGATGAAAGAGAAAGAAAGGAGAGAGAGAGAGAAGAAGAAAAAAGAGAGGGTGGAGAGAAAGTTGGGGGAAGCAGAGAGAGGGAGGGAGGGGGGAAAGGGGGAGAGAAAGAGTCAAAGAGAGGAGGAGAGAGAGAGAGGGGAGAGAGAGAGTCAAAGAGAAGAGGAGAGAGAGAGTGTTAGAGACAGAGTCAGAGAGACAGAAAAGAGAATAAGAGAAAGAAAGAGAGGGGTAGGAGAGAGGGGGAGTCAGAGAGAGGAGAGAGCGGGAGAGAGAAAAAGAGGAAGACAGAGAGAAGAAAGAGTGAAAGGAGAGCAAGTCAGAGATGGAGGGAGGAAGAGAGGGGAGAGAGAGAGGGGGAGAAAGGAAAGAAAGAAAGCGAGAGAGAGGAGAGAAAATTGAAGAGCGAGAGAGGAGGTGGAGAAGGGAGAGAGGGGGGAAGAGAGAAAGAGCAAAGAGAGAAGGAGGAGAGAAAATTGGATGGGGTCAGAGAGAGAGAGGAGGAGAGAGAAGGGAGAGAGTCAGATAAACAGGAAGAGAGTAAGAGAAAGAGGAAAGTCGCAGAGAGTGCCAGAGAAAGAGAGAGAGGAGGGGGGGGGTCAGAGAGGGAAAGGAGAGAAGGAGAGAGAATGAGAGTCAGAGAGAAAAACAAGAAAAAGAGAGGGAGGAGAGAATATCAAAGAGAGAGAGAGAGAGAGGAAAGAGAGTAAGAGAGGAAGAAAGAGAGAGCAAGAGGAGGAGAGAAGAGAGAAGAAAAAGAGAGGAAGGAGAGAAAGTCAGAGAAAGAGAAGAATAGCGAGAGGAGGAGAGAAAGAGGGGTTGAAAGAGTCAGAGAGACATAAAACAGTAAGAGAAAGAGAAGAAAGAGAGAGGGAGGAGAAAAGTTAGAGGGAGAGGAAAGAGAGGGAGAAGAGAAAGTCAGAGTGGGAGAGAGAGCAGGAGGAAAGTGAGAAAGAGAGAGGGAGGAGAGAAAGTCAGAGAAAGAGAAGAATAGCAAGAGGAGGAGAGAAAGAGGGGTTGAAAGAGTCAGAGAGACATAAAACAGAGTAAGAGAAAGAAAAGAAAGAGAGAGGGAGGAGAGAAAGTCGAAGAGAGAGAGAGGAGGAGGAGGGAGAGAGGGGAGAGAGAAGAGGAAAGAGAAAAGGAGGAGAGAAAATTGGATGGGGGTCAGAGAGAGGAGGAGGAAAGTGAGAAAGAGAGAGAAGAAAGAGAGAAAGTCAGAGAGAGCAAGAGGAGGAGAGAAGAGAGAAGAAAGAGAGAGGAAGGAGAGAAAGTCAGGGAAAGAGAAGAATAGCGAGAGGAGGAGAGAAAGAGGGGTTGAAAGAGAGTCACAGACATAAAAGAGAGTAAGAGAAAGAAAAGAAAGAGAGAGGGAGGAGAGAAAGTCAGAGGGAGAGAGAGCAGGAGGAAAGTGAGAAAGTGAGAGAGAGAAGAAAGAGAGAGGGAGGAGAGAAAGTCAGTGGGGGGTCAGAGAGAGAGGAGGAGAGAGAGAGGAAGAGAGTGGAGAGAGTCAGAGAGACAGGAAAGAGAGTAAGAGAGAGAGAGAGAAAGACAAAGTGAGCGAGTGAGAGGAGAAAGGTTCAGATAGAAAAAAGAGAGAGAGACAGACAGAACTGACAACTTTTAAGCATAATCTTACATACTATACTAATACTAATAACTTCAACTTTGTTTTTGTGAAATGAGTAGTTCAACCAGTCACAGGCACTTTAAAGGGTGTAATCATCTCTATGGTATGTGATTATATGCAAAGTTTTACAGCCTTACTGCCTCATTACAAAGCCTTTACTTATTACATTTACAACCCGGAGATGTAAACTTGTAATGTGTGTGTGGTGTTATTAGTTTGCTCACCGTTGTGTTTCTGTTTCGTAGTTGTTGCTGTGCAGTGAGTCGGCCAAAGCCAAAAAGAGGAGGAAGAGAGAATGGATCATCCCTCCGGCAAAGCTGAAGGAGAACACGGACTACACACACAAGGAGTACATCGCAAAGGTCGGCCATTACATCGGCTCAATGCTGTTGTTGCGTGTTAGGTCAAAATGTGAAAAAATATAGCAACACAAACATCTTTTCCATGGAAGCAAACTTGAGCTTCTTCAGGCAGCTCTTTTGATAGCTCTTTTTGAGGTCATGTAAGCCAAAAGTAAAAACATTGAGCTTCATTCATCAAAGTGTTCTTCTTAACAGCCTTTACGTCGAATTCATTTAACTCCAGCTACAAACACTATCGCTGTGTCTGGATGTGCGCCTATATAGTGCACTATATAGTAGCTACGCCATTTTGTAGTGGTGTCCGAATGTTCAGTGGGTCAAAAAGTAGGCTAGTGCACTCAAAATTTCCCACAATGCATCTGGAAAAGTAGTGAGCATCAGTGGTCACTAGAATGGTCAACATAGACAACAATACATTGCGAGAATGTATTGTGTGTCAGCTTTTTTAACTAACATCACAACTGAATGAAACATAAGGAGCTGCTTAAACTCACTGTTGAGCCGGAGAATAAACAAAACACTCGTAACTGAAAGCCATTAGCCATAAAGATGCTAATGTTAGCTGCTTACCTTAGTTTGGACTGTAAAAATGAATTATCCAGTCTGTTTGTGGTTAAATGTGCAGTCCAAGTTAAACCAGACTTATATTATCTAGTCTAGTCACTGAACAGGGCAGGACTATGTAGTAATTGAGTAAATAGGGAAAGAAATGTGAACGTTTGGACACAGCCTACGTCTCTCATTTACATGGGACGGTGTAATCCCCCATTCGTCCAGGAGTGATCCCTAGTAAAAAGGCTTCAAAGTTGTCACCTGGACAGTGTTTACGAAGATGAAGCGCTCTGGCCTCATAGCAAGAAGGTCCTGGGTTCGATTCCCATTCAACTCGGGGCCTTTCTATGTTGAGTTTGCATGTTCTTCCCGTGTCTGCACAGATTTCCTCCGTCCATTAATGCCTCCCCTATCTCCTTCCTCAGGGCTCCCCTGCAAAAGAGATTCTGAATCTCAGTGTGAATTTCCTGGTTAAATGAAGGTCAATACATTTATTGAGATGGGTTTTCTTGCAATTCTATTCACCTTATTCTAATCTCAAATAGATAAAGTGACGACTATTCTACAAGCTAAACAGGAAGTTTGGGTAGAGGGCCAGCACCAGTAAAAGACAACATACAGTATTTGCATATTTTATTTAGTGCATCAAAGGCATGCTTTTATTTAAGTCTGTTTAGGTAAAAAAAAAAAATTACACAGTTCACCTCTAAACAAGAACATGGACATAAAGACAAAAACTAGTCCCTTACACCTGTCCCAAATGCCTTATCTTGTGTAAATGTCTAATTAGAACCTGTCATTTAGTGTAGATTGATAACCTGGCGTTCCCACTTTTACCCGTCACACTTGGATGATATCACGTGGACCGATGCCATGAGCCAGTTTCATAAACAAGCTCCATAAAAGGGTTCAGAACAGAGTGAACTTGTTTGAACCGGCTGTATTCATGCTGTTGTTAGATATTTACATATACACACAGAAGCTAAATCACACTGACATGTTTGAAGTGAGCAGTCTTGTCTTGTCTGTGCTTGATATCATCGGTTCATACTGGATCTATTTAATAACGGCTGTTTGATGATAATGACTGTGGGACGTTTGACTCTGACTGCTTTTGAAGAATGTTGATTTATTGATTAGATTGTAGATTTGATGGCCCAGTTTCAGACAAAAGATTGGGGTTAAAATAATAACTAAATGAACAGCAGAAACAGCATTTATGAAAGCATGTCAGCCTTAAAGCTTCAGCTTCTGTAACCTACTTTATCTTCCTGATAAAGTAGGTTACAGAATGAGAATTGAAGAGAAGTGGGGTTGCTCAGATCATTCCCAACTGATCCATGATATTCTCTATTTTGTGGATACTTGCAATATACGAGCACTTTTGCCATTACGCAAAGCACTTGCCTACTTTTAGGTGAAAATAATCCATAAAAGTTTATGCCAGTAGATATAGTAGATCCGCAGAACTTCTCTCCCTTTTGGTCATACCAGCTCAGAAGTTAAGCATGTTGGGTCTGGGTAGTACTTTCATGGGAGACCACCTCAGGTGCCAGGTGCAAACAAAGGAAAATTGTAAATGGTCTATAGTGCTTTTCTACCTTTCCAGGCACTCAAAGTGTTTTACAATATAGTATCCACTTACCCAGTGTAGCAGACACTGAGGCAATGTGGGTTAAGTGTCTTGCCCAAAAACACAACGACAATCTCTACTCCGGTCGTCCCACTGTGACACCTGGTGTTCCAGCGGTCTCCCATCCAAGTACTAACCAGGACCTAACTTGCTTAGCTCCTGAGATCTGACGGGATCAGGCACTGACAAGCAGGTATGATCACGAGAAACTTGTTGTTGCGTCCTTAGGTAAGACATTTCGCCCGCATTGCATAGTATGGATCTGGTGTGAGTGTGAATGGTTGGTGATGGTCAGAGGGGCTGATGGCAAATAGTATAATGGCAGCCTTACTTCCATCAGCTGTGGCTACAATAGTAGCTTATCACCATCGAGTACGCCTTTGGGTGTCATAAAAAGCGCTGTATAAATCCAATGCATTAATATTATTCTTAAATAAATTGAAAACCGCCGCACATTCCTATGAGAGATACTGCCAACACTTGAAAAAGATTGTTTTTAGTAAAATGAACTGCTGATTACCGCTATAGCTTCTTTCTGCCTTTGGTGAACAGGCAACAAATTATGTAAATCTTTGACCGGGCTCTGTGTTTTTGATAATGGATTATAATGATGAAGACCTTTGACATTTTTGATTTTTTTTACTTTACGAAATCCAACACAGTATATGATTAGCATTGGGTCCAGTGGATCAGTTTAAAACCATTCTGTCTGAAACGTCTAAAGCCACTGGTCCATTGCCGTCCTTTTGTCTTTTAGTACACTACACAAATAATTAAATGTACTTTCTGAAGTCCTCCCATTCATTTGTAATGTACATGGGCTTTGTTTTCACCTAAAAAGAGGCATCAGAAATTTACTCTAGAATAGATAACGCTTTCACAAAGACATGGCTCAACGCAATATAACTCAATGCAGTCTTTATTGTCCAGTTTAAAACTTCAGCCATGATTAAATATATAATCAGAGTGGTGCACAGACCAATCTCTTTGTTCTGCTCAGTTGTAAACAATTCCACCAGTAAACGTTAGTGATCACAACCCATCTAACAGCCAAAAAAGATCACGCCAACATGGCCTTCATATCACTCATTGTTGAACTACTATATTCTTCTTCTCCCGCCAGATCCGCTCGGACAAAGACAAAGAGCAGAGAGTGGAGTACTTCCTGACTGGAGCCGGAGCGGACAAACCTCCTTTTAACCTGTTTGTGGTGGACCATGAGACCGGCTCTGTGCGGGTCACGGCTATTCTGGATCGAGAGAAGTATCCCTCCTACAACGTGAGCAAACTGAGTGCTTTGTTGACTTTAAATCTTATGTCAAGTTAAACGTAATGACACAATGGTGAAATAATAGGCTAGTCTAGTCTGAAAATACATGAGGATGGTTCCTTCTTGTTCCATTCATTCCCTAAGAAGAATTAGTTGAAACGCCTGAAATAATTCAATATTTAATTGACACAAAGCGGTCAATAAGTTTGAGTCAGATAATCATCTTCCACATGTTCAGATCTTCCCACAGAAGGTAAATGTACTACAACAGGGAAAATACTTGCATTTATAAAATGCTAACCTTTTTTTATATTTATTAATGTTAACATAATAAAACTGAATTAGCTTTTTACAAAAACATTTGGCCTGGCATTAAGTATACTTCAATCAAATTGTCTATGTTTTAGACAATTTCTTTCATCAGATAAACTTCATTTATCTGATAAGTATTTACCTCAAATGTGTCTTGCCTCAGACCTCCATGAGTTTCTATGACAACCAATAACTTTCACAAGACAACAACATGATGAACTGACAAACAAAAAAACAATAAAAACACAAAGTTTTTATTTATACAACACAACATGACATTTGTAGCCTAACTGGCCTTGGGGCGGTCTTGGAAAATGCTGGAATGTCGCGTCCAGAGGGACGGTGATTAAGTTTCGGAGAACGTAAGTTTAGGAAAAGGTTTGTGTAAAGATTAAATAAATATATACGTATATGCGCATGCCCACAAACCGTTAGTGTTTGACCTAACACCTACGAGGACAAACCACAAATATGTATATGCTGTATTTATCATTTACTTTTTAAGTATGTTTGTTTTAGGTTACGAGCTTAACACTTGTGAAAAAACAATGTTTAACTTAAGCAAACAGCTCTGAGCTGTGAAACTTCGAGGTCACCAACGTTAGTGTTAATTTAATGTTTTTTTATGAGTGTAGAAAGATTTTACGTGACAAAAATAAACATTATTAAACTTTCTTAACGGACGTTTTTTAATCTCATATGTTAGGCAATCTAAGGTTACAACTGACATAGAACATTTTTACCGCTTCTGGCCGTTTAAACAATGAAAATATAGTCAAGCTAACAACTAGCATGATTGACTCCAATTCGACACAGAAGTCAGCTGGCTTATTTATTTTCAAAAATGCGAATAACTTACCGGCAGATTCATTTCCTGTTTGTTCATTTCTATGAGGTTTCCCTACCTCAGTCTAAAATGAAAAATACTAAAGATCAGGCAGTGAACAGTGAGTTGTTGGTTATTTTCTCTGAAAACGTGTTAAATACTTTACAAATGAGGAGACTTTTTCACCAAAGGACCAAAAAAAGATGTGTTTGTCAATGCTATCGCTAAAGTCTGACATGCACAGGGTCATTTGTACCGTGTTTGCCACATGGAATTATAACACATTCATGGTTTAACACATGGTAACAATAAACATCCAGACTCCTTATTTTACATTTGCAAACTGGGTGTGTAGTCACAAATGATTGAACATGACATATAAGTAAAATCTAACCTTTGACCTGTGTTGCAGCTGACAGGACTGGCAAAGTTTGCGGATGGCAGCATGGCAGAGGCAAACATCCCGCTCACAGTCACAGTGTTGGATCTAAACGATAACCCTCCGTATTTTGAGCTGCACACGGGAAACATCTCAGAAGCTAGTGAAACAGGTATGTTTAAATCCCTGTTTTTATTCTTGTTGTGCCAAGCATCTGTGAAGTGTTCCTGCAATACAAGCCTTTTTTAACAGCGTGTCACATTTACATTTTTGATAATTTTCTGCTAGAATGATTGTGGGATTAGGATTTAGACAAAAGAACAAAAACATTCATAGTCTTGCTTCTAAACTAAGCAAATATTCAAACTGCAAAAGCCCAAGGTGCCATCAGATGTAAGCTGTTGAGAAACTTTGATATACAGATTACATTTGGTGAGGTTTGGTTCCATAGTTAGCTGTTTCTTCACAGGACGGTGGTCATGACAGTCCAAGGTAAAGATGACGACCAGGCTGGGACCATAAACTCAGAGCTTCACTACACCATCATCAGCCAAGAACCAGCAGGAGAGATGATGTTCACCATCGACGCCAAGACAGGAGAACTGCGCGTCAAAGAGCCCACGCTGGACAGAGAGGTCAGGAGCAACACTGAACATAAACTATCTCTCTCTTTTCAATTTGTCAGTTTGCTCTCTCAGTGCAAAAGCTTTCACCTGCAGTGTTTCCTTGAGGGTTTTTGGCCGACATGTGCTCGAAGGGAAAAATGTTTCAAAATGTTTTTCTTCCCTAAAAAAGTTTTATTTTTATTGCCCTAGAGACTTACAGGTCAACCAGATAAAAGACAAGAGACACACATCATAGAGAGAGTTGCATTAGTGCCGCCACTCAATTTCATTTAACTCCAGCCACGAAGTCAGGTATTACGGAACTAGAGATGGTTCACAAAAAGTAGGAAGTAGGAAGTCCAATCAGAGAACAGGGAGCGGAGTGATGTGTTGGACAGAAGCAACCTGAGTTGAAATAGAAAACGTGCTTATGTTCTACTGGATGTCTTAATGACCAAAAGCAAAGATTGGTTGAATTAAAAAAAATTAAGCAAATAAACCCTAATGATGCGATGTCAGAAGGTTTCCATGAAGTGAACTGAAACTGACTGATGCATCAGGCTAGCTTTAGATAAGAATAACCCAGCACAGCAAAAATATATTTATTTACATTGGCCCAGACACAATGAGTCTTGTAATTGTTGTAGCGCTAGGGCTGTAGTCCTGTGGTTGTTTGGTTGATTAATTGGTCCATACTTCGTCAACCATATGCATAATGCATAATATTCATTAGTCAATAGTAGAGATGGGCAATATGTCAGATTTTAGATAATAGTGTAACATTCATTAATAAGTTATGAAGACATTTATGTTGGACTGACTTGTCATCTCAATATTATTATCTACATACAGATATAATTTGTTGCTAAAATCATTCAAACTAATTCACAAGGATTAACACTGAACAGTAACAAAACAATTGAATTAAATTAGCTGAAGATTTGGACCAAATCCTTGGTCTATATGAGTTTTTGATTTTTATAGTGTTTTTGCTTCATTTTGTGAACTTTGTATTTTGCACCACAATGTGTTCAAAAAGACTAAAAATCCTAAGAGTAAAAACAAAATTTTGCAGAGCTTCTTTTTCACTCAGTTATTCAGTCAATGAAACAGTTCATTTGGTTGACTACAGTCCTAACTCTGTGGCCCCACACACAGTTTTCTGAACCAGAAACTTTAGCAGGAGAATCAAGCAGTGACAATGAAAATATTTTCCACATTTTGTCCATTTCTTAGACGTATGACTTTTACAAGCTGCTGATCACAGCCAAAGACATGGGAGGAGGAGA
The DNA here is from genome assembly GCA_038363315.1 of Mugilogobius chulae. Classification (NCBI taxonomy): domain Eukaryota; kingdom Metazoa; phylum Chordata; class Actinopteri; order Gobiiformes; family Gobiidae; genus Mugilogobius; species Mugilogobius chulae. Next base: position 26,244,596 of record CM076412.1, read on the forward strand.
AGGAGGACTCGTGGGCACCGGGACAGTGGAGGTCAAGATCCTGGACATCAACGACAACGTGCCCACTCTGGAGAAGTCTGCGGTAAGTCTGGTTCTTGTTTTAGAGACCTTTTTCAACTTAATTTAAGATAACACACAAATATTTAATTTGTGATGCACTGACTTGGCCAAGCTAATAGGTCCCGTGCCTAATTTTTACCATCTTAAACTTGCTAAAGGCACTATTTTTGCCAACTTTAAAATGTACAAGAAAAATCTTAAACTCTATTGACCCTATTTTGTCCCGCCTACTTTTCTAGGACGTGCACTTCCTGTTTAGCTGCATTTAGCCTGTAGATTTCACTCGATGGGTTTATTTTAACTGTCAGTATATTTAATTAAAATTGCCCCACAAGACAGACAAACAAACATGTTAGCTACCTTAACAGAGCTAAACAGGAAGTGCATTTCCAAGCCAAGTGGGCGGGACAAAATAGGGTCATATTGACTATTTGTTTAATTTAAATTCAACTTTAAACAGTATGTTTGGCCGTCTACCTATCAATTCTTGAGCCTCCAAATTTTTGGATGGTACAAGCTAATTTTTACCCCAAAAACCTATTGACTTTATTTTGCCCCGCCCACTTCCTGTTTTTGCCTGTAAAACCCCCTTCACAGCTGCCACCCTCACTCTAATTAATATAATAGTTCACACTACTAAAATTTTCAGTACAGGTTGAAATCAATTTCCTCATTTAATACATTTTATAGGTTTTTCTTTATTTCCACAGATCTAGTAAACAGTTTAATAAAATTTTCTATGAAAGTGGTCCAAACTTTAACTCTAAATACTGTAGAACTGAATGTTCCAATATGTAAAGCTTCTAGCAAAGAAAAAGAAAATAAATAAATACATTTTACCATTTACCATTTGCTTTGTGTTTGCAGTATACAGGCTCGGTGGATGAGAATGTGCACGATGTGGAGGTGATGAGGATCAAAGCCTTAGACGCAGACCTGGTGCATACTGACAACTGGCTGGCGGTTTTCGAGATCGTCAAGGGCAACGAGGACAAACTGTTCTCCATAGAAACGGACAAAGAGACCAACGAAGGCGTCCTCAAACTCATCAAGGTCAGATCACGCTCGAACTCCTGCCAAAAGTAAATGCAATCTGATTACTTTTCTGACATAGCACCACATCAGTAACCTCCATTGTCATTACTGCAAGCTAATTAGCACAATTCACTTTTGTAGTCCGGCCCTCAGACCCTAGTCCTTCAAAAAATCTGTCCCACTGGTAAATATAACTGAATAGCCCTGATATAGAGTTTTATTGTTATGCTGTTTTCAATATAGTAAAAAAGTATATAATTTATAGCAAAAAAATGTGGACATTGTAATATACAACATGAACCCAACCTATCAAACCTAAGCATTTTTTATTACTTTTCTGTTGGATTGACATTATATCGTCTAAAGATCATTATTGAGATTTTCTTAAAATAATCGCGTTATTACCGTTTGTTAATATCACCCAACCCTAATAAAGTTGCCTGGGATCCAGAACCCACACTTCAGCAAACTGCAAAAAATGGGTGTCTCTGATTGGCTAATTAATCTGTCATCAAGTTACAGAAATTCAAAAAAAAGTGACCAGACGATATATATCGTCTGGATTTTTCAGGCAACTAATAAAGACCATTTACAATTTTCTTCATGAGGAAAAGATCTGCTTTTAAACAAATTTGAACTCTTGTTTTGTTGTTTTGTTACTGGACCGTGTCTTAAACTTATCCATCTTCCTTCAGCCTGTGGATTTTGAAGAAGTCCAGAATTTGGATTTGGACCTGCTGATCAAAAACGTGGCTCCGTTTGTGAAGGGCAGCGCGACAAGGCTGGACGTGGACGTGAAGGCGGAGAAGGTGGCGGGGCCGGTATGGGCGCCGGGCTCGGTGCTGACCTGGGCCTAGGCTTGGACATGGGACTGGACCTAGGGTTGGATGCTGGGCTAAATGCAGGTCTAGATTTGGGGTTAGACGCAGGCTTGGATGCAGGCTTGGATGCAGGCTTGGACGCCGACTTAGATGTGGACTTGGATGCGGACTTAGATGCAGATTTGGGCGCTGACCTCAACCCTGATCTGGGTTTGGGTATCGGTCTTGGGCCTGGCGGAAAACCCAAACCAGCAGGAGGGCCAGGACCGGCAGGAGGAGCAGCACCAGCAGCAGGAGGACCGGGACCAGGGCTTGGAGTGGGCGTGGGACTGCACCCTGATGGGCATTTGGGACCTTTAGGACCTGATGGGAAACCAAGACCAAAGAAAAGGAGGCCGAAGAAGAAGAAACCAAGCTACCCTATTCACATATCAGTCAACAATATGCCAGAGGGTCCAGAGTTTAAACCAGAGACCAAAGATGTCCCGGTTTCAGAGGATCCCGGTGGTAACCTTGAAGATGTGATCACGACATTTGCTGCTATTGATCCCGACACTGGAGAAGAGGCTGAGGATGTCAAGTAAGTACCGCATCTGACACTTATTTTGTACAGCTCAAAATCACAACAACAGCTATCTCAGAGGACTTCACAAAATTGTTGATTTAGCAAACAAAATGGTCAGAAAATCAAACAATGAAGCAGTCAATACCATAGGTCAATTAGTCAATACCAACAGAAGCATTAGAAAATCAGAAACAGTCATAAGGAAATACAGAAGCAGATTGTCCAATAACAAACAAAAATTGTCCCAGATCATCCCCTGTCCTTAGACCCTCCTTCTCGGCAAGGAAAAACTTGAGGAGAACCAGAGTTAAGGAGAGATCCACCCCATGGACGGACAGGCTGTAGATGTAACCAGGACTGACATGTTTCCGATGCATGTAGAACTTTCAATGGAGACAGGGTCTAATGGCAGAGGGAGACGATTCATCTAACAGGACGAAGACGCCAATCCAAGAGAGGGAAGTGTTGAGGAATCCAAGTTAGAGGAGTTCAGGCTCTCAATATTAGGGGGCAGCAAAGGTCCAGACTTCAAGTCTGGAACAGCATCATTCTTGTTCATGAACAATGACATCACACTAGAAAGTAAAATAAAACTTGTGTGTGAATTAGTGGTTCATAAATATGTACGTATCAGACAGACTTGACGTATTTCTTTCAAAAGTAATTTTTTTCTTTTAATTTTTGCTAACCCTTTTTTTTATTCAGTCAGCTGAAAGTAGTACGCTTCGTGTTCGAAAGACCATGTGAATGCGTGCACTGACCAGTCCACTGAAAAGGGCAGGACTATAATGTGATTGAGTGGATAGCCTTCTTAATCTGCCCCAATAGAAAATGATTCAAAAACCCAAAACAGTCCCTTTTTTTTTAGCCTCTTCTGATGTCCTTGATCCTGTAAACCCACTGAATGATGTATTTTTATTTGCAGCTACGCCAAAGCTTTTGATCCCGACAACTGGGTCACTATTGATGAGGAAACGGCAGAAATTCGACTAAACAAGGTTCCGGATCGAGAGTCGCCTTATGTGGTCAACGGCACTTACATCGCCAAGATTCTGGCCATCACAAAAGGTAACCACAATGCAAAACAAAACAGTCGTGCAGGAACTGTATTTTCAAGTTTATAGCTCTTTCACTGTCAACCTCAGATTGTTTTTCTCTGTGTTGTTTACTTAATTAGAACGTCCATTTTTGCATAGATATTGTGGCGTTAAAGGTCCTGTACCCGATTTTTGCTTCCTTAAAAATGTAAACAAATATAAATATTTACTTTTAAACTTCCTATATACATCCACATGTTTTGCTCATCTACCCTAATTATTTTGAGCCTCCAAAATGTTCTACACAATGTGTTTTAAGCTGTTTTCACAGCTGTTAAAAGCGAGACATCCTAACGGCAGTTAGCTACAATGTTAGGATGAACATATTTTCAAAATAGGAAACTGGGACACTCTCAAGTTTTTGTGTAGGGTAATGAACATTCAGTGAAAATTGCAGGTAAATACTGTAGTATATTCTTATACACGTAGTCAATTCATGGCTCATTCACATTCACGTATATTCTCTGAAACTTCTGTCAGTGCAAATTGGTGCATTTTCTCATGTTTTGGTCATTTTTAAGCACATTTTCTCTATTTTGACAAAAGAAATGGCAATGTATTCCTTCCTTCACTGTTGAAAAGGGTCAGAGTGGTCAGGACAACTGGGACATGTCTTGTGTAAAACTGGGACAAATACAGTAAGTGGATTTGGATACATTTGCTGAGACACGGAAGGAAAGGTTCAAAATGGGGACTGTCAATAGGGACATCTGGTCACCCTATACAATGCTAACAACAACAGACAAGCTTAGCAGAGATTGGTGAATAAATCCAACATTATAGGCCCTTTTCAAGCTGCAGCTTGGCCAATTCTGGTTTGATTATACCAGCGGATGTTTTTTTCCGGTCAATTCATTCCCTCAGGAGGCTAGCTCAAATTCCCTGAAATAATAAAATATTTAATTGAAACAAAGTGGACAGCAAGTTACAGCCACAAAATCATAGCATGCTCAGACCTTTGCATACAAGTAACTGTTTTTCACCAGGAAAAACCCATGTGGTATAGAGGGATTTTCGGTTGACGTCAATCCCCCCACCCCCCACTGCGCATGCGTCATGCAGAAGGAACCGCTTTCTATCTGCTTAGCTGGGGAAAGTTCTTTGACTAACGCAACAAAACGGGATATGAGCAGCTGTTTGGATCAGGTATGAACCAGTCTGATGACGTCTGTCTCCTGAAGCTTGAGACAATGTTTTTCTCACCATTTTTTCACTCACCTTAATGTAACTTTTAAGGGTCATTTGTGAATTCCATTCAAAAATGTTGATTTAGCTTTTGTTTTCGTACAGTGATAAACTCTTGTAGTTAGCTGACAACGGAGCTTTTTTGACTTTTTCCACTGTTGGTGTCTATGAGCGGAGGCTTTTTCTAGAGGCGTGGTGCGCGCACATCGCCCGTGTTTTGAACATTTTTGCGGCATTAGCAAAGCAGAAATTTGAATTACTTTTTTTAGGCCATACATAAAGCTACAGTAGTAGGTTTCTCGAGAGCATTTTTAAAAGACAAGAACATTATAAATAATCCACAGTCTGTCCAAAAGATATACAGAAATTACTTTAAAAGAATTGATTAAAATAGGTTGACCACTGAAAGTCAAAGTTCAGTAAATAAAAGGTTAATATGACCCTTTTTATTTTGATTATATTTCTTCAAACCACCCCGAGTGTAAGTACAATCTTTTCATCAGGACGTGTTTTCAAATGTGTTCATGCATGTAGCGATAAGAGCAGTGATGTGTTAGCTTTACTGTACCCTTGGTTTGACACAGAACCGGTTTGGTAACTCAGTCTAGGTGTGGCTTTGGAAAATGTCAATTTTTTGGAGAAAATAACGTGTGAACTGCCTTCATGACAAAAAAAAATAAGAGGGCCTTCAAAAGTAAAAAGTGCTGAGTCTGTTTTATTTTCCTTGTTAAAGGTTTAATAAACACACAACAATTTGATTTTTAACTTTAGTTGTAGTTCACATGTTTTGAACTGCATCCAAACAAAATCCATAGGGGAAAGTTTACGCTGAGAGTGCATTAGAGCAGCTTTTCCCAACCTTTTTGGAGTCAGTGTTCTGTCGAGATAAAGTTAGTGCTAGAAAATCAGTAATATTTTTTTATTTTCAAATGACTTTTGCTAATCTCCACCCAAGCCCCAATCCTAAACTTAACCTTCTAATTATGCCTAAACCTAGCCTAATAAATGTAAACTATTTACCATGGGAAGCTTGATACGTCACGCACAGTCACAAAAGCTAGTGAGGGGGTCCCATCTTGACGGGAGTCCCATCTCGACAAAACAACGGCACACTTTTTTGGTTCAAAATTTCCCGCTGCAGACCACCTACATAATAATAACCAGGTAAAGCAATTTAGAAAAACATAATTAGGCTATTAACATCAGTAATCTTATCCAATGCACTTTAACTTGTTCCTTAAAATGATGTTTGATTGTCTTTATACTGCTAATGGATGAATGGTGAAAAAGTTTTCAGGACACACTGACATTGTATTTCATTTTATTTTTCATTTACATTTATGAATTTTATTCAAGGCACACCTGGCAGTTTCTTAAGGCTCACTTGTGTTCCCCGGCACACTGGTTGAAAATCACTGCATCAGAGCAACCACTTTATTACTCTAATGAAAAACTAGTAAAGGTTTTACAACTGATGCATGTCTAATGTTAGATCATCTTTCTTTCATCAGACATGCCTTCAAAGACTGCCACCGGGACTATAGCCATCAGAGTCCAGGACGCCAACGACCACTGCCCCCAGCTCACCTCAGCCTTCACATCCATTTGCCTCGACAAAAAGACTGTCACAGTCAATGCAACTGACAAAGATGTGGATCCCAATGGCCCTCCCTTCACCTTCAAGATCATTGAGGAAGAAACAACGGCAAGTGGGAGGTCGAATCACTCTCTGGTATGAACAAAAAAATCACAGAATGTGTTGTAATGTGTTCTCTGTCTTTTTTTTTTATGATCTGCCAGGGACTACAGATGGAAAGTAGCCATTTGGCTAAATCTGGTATATTTACAATTTATGTTCATTAATTTACATTGTCCCTTTAAATAAATAAATAAAATAAAAAAACATGAAGCAAAGCAACAAAAGAATATATTAGACTAATAATATTTAATACAGTTAAACTGACCATTGCTTGAATGTTGTTTTTAGTTGTATTATAAAAACTAATGGATCTAGTCACTATAATATGGTAACTATATTGTACGATATTACTGTTATAGGAAAAACTGACTATTGCACTATTTGGTCTTAAGACATCACCACATTCCAATAGAGAAACCGTCTGTTGCTGTTCTTTGATTCTGTCTGGTTTCAAATTATTTTCTTGGTTTAGTCTCAGTTCAGACAGAGACCTAAAACCAAGTGCTGATTTATTTGCATTGACTATAACACGCTTCCTGCTTAGATTTATTTGATAACATGACATAAATCGTGTTATTTCTCATTCAAAAAGTCCCAAAGTATGACTTATCTTTCTGTCTCTTCTGAACTGTGTAGATAACTCACCTGAAAATAAACAGAATTGAATGTTCACAGTACCAGCTTTTCACACATGAGTGCTGGAAGGGAAGAGTGAAATAATGCAGTGTTATATGTTTTTGGATGCCCTGAGATGCTCGATATAAATCCAAGGCATTATTAATTAGTTTTTTGTAAGACTATGGTTAGACCTTGTTTCATCCCATTTCATCACACCTTCTGTTTTTTCTTCTCCCGCTTAGACAATTCGGCAGCCTTCCACACTCAGGAAATGCTGTGGCGCGGCTCCTACCAGATCATGGTGGCTGTTTACGACGCTAAAGGAAAGACTTGCCCCGTACCAGAGGAGTTCCTAGTGGAAGTGTGTGACTGCGAGGGCACTGAGATTGCAGACTGTAAGGTCAAAGCAGCTTCATCAGGCGATAAAAAGTCATCAACAGATTTTGCTGGTCCCGCGGTTTCCCTCCTGGTGGTGGCTGCTTGTATGCTGATGAGTAAGTCCGCTGTTCGTACTACAAAAGTCAAATTCCAATTAAAATATGTAAAATATATCGAACACCAAGTGACCATGTTGACCAGGATATTTGCCATGTGTTGAAGAATTTGAGAGAGCTGTTTTGTGGTGTGAAAATCAGATACCCCAGAAAGTGGTCATAAAATTAAAAGTACAGTTACTGAAAAATCCCTCTGGTAAAAATAAAGTCTTGCTAAAACTTGAGTAGAAGCAATAAAAGTACATTATTGTAATTTACTGCAGTTTACCTGTTCTTAAAATGTAGGGAGTAGAACATAGATAGTTCCTGAAAAATGAAAGAAGTAAAAGTAAAAAGACATCAAGTTTATACACAAGTAAAGTAAACAAAAAAACGACTTACAGTATGTACTTGAGTAAAAATACTTTGCTACTTGCTATTTCTGGTAACAGGGCTTAAAAGTGTGAGGATATGGATATTTGATTTTGGACATTGCTTGTAATGCAGTATAATGAACACAATAATGGTGAAAAGAAGAGCTATAACAGCACAAAGCAAGAAACATATTTTTTATCTGTGTAAATCTCCACTGTATTCATATTATATTTTGAACTTTTTTGCAGTGGTCCCTTGTCTGCTAGTTTTCTGTCAGTGTGGAGGGCCCAACGCAATCTTTGCAGACAAATTCAGTGAACTGCCATTCGACGCAAGGAACATCTGATCGCTTATCACACAGAAGGCAGAGGCGAAGATAAGGTACACTTTTCTCACTTTACCCATAAAGCAAGAAACAATGACGATGTCTCTTTATCACTGCAAACCAAATGTATATAACAAGGATGGGACGATACTGTTGTTTTCGATTCTTGATTCTTGTCTGTGTCACAATTCCAGTAAGTTTTTGATTTTGCTAAGCCTCATAAAAACAGTTTTTAAGTAAAGCATGCCATTGCTTTAATGTAGTTTTTAGGGTATTAATGTAACCAGTTCATAATATATATTGTGTTATAATTACACAATTTTTTCTGTTGCTGTTTATTCTACATACCTGGCATCCAGTCACTATGCCGTCCCGTTTAATCATTATTTCACCTTTATTTTGGTCATTGAACAAGCTATACTTGTATTTAAGTCAATATTAAGCCTTTGCGTTTTTCCGATGTTTTTATTTATTGATGCAAAGAAGTCTGAAAAAATACTCACATGTCATTGTCTTTTCTTTGTAGTTTGGGCCAACTGTTAACTGCACATGTTGACTCTTCACTTTTAATGTAATCCAGATTAAATTGATGTATTCTGTTGTTCACTCCTGCACCAACAATCATAAAGCAGAAAACAACGCAGAAAAAAACACACCGGTCACATTAAGCCAGAAATTTTATTAAAATAGTGTGTACAAAAAATCAGATTTCAATCATTTCTGGGTCACTTTTCATGAAACTTAAAGGGACAGAATGACAGAACTTCCCCCAATAAGAATATAACGAGAAAAATCTGTTGCTTACTTCTGACTGAGAAAAGACAGTGGAATCAATTCTTTCCTAACTGCACGAACATGGCGGACACATGAGGATTGAACCCAACAACAGAATTTAACTGAAGCACCACTTTATACTTTTTTCGATGTCGTCCCATCCCTAGTATCCAAGGGTATGAGTAAAGACACGTATTCTAATCTTTGCTGTTGTTTATAGGAGGTGCCACTATACGCCGCCGCTCCTATAACAATGGGCACCCAAGCGAAAGTCGAAGGAGCCGCTCTGATGGGCGGTGGAAAAGAATCCGAGTTCGTAACAACAACAACGACGACAACATTACGTGACACTTTAGTAAGAAACGGCAGCAACGTCATGGTGGATGGAAATACCAACTTCAACCAAACCGGATACGGCTTCGGTACTTACAGAGAAAGGACCATGTATGACCAACAAAACGCACTGTTTGAAGACATAGCTCTCCCAGATGCTTTTCTGGAAGATTACTACTCACAGGTTGGCTATATTGTCTGTCTGTCTGTCTGTTTGTTTATCTGTCCCTCTTTTTTGTAGTGTGTAGGAATCTTGAACAAATCAAACTTGTAGGAATCTTGAACAAATCAAACTTGTAATCTATGGAGCTCAACCACGCCTTGGTTACGGAAGTACGGGCATCATAAACTCCCATTAGGATTAGGGTATTCGAAAAAATGTAATAATAAAAGTTTGAAAGCATCCTCAGGGTAATCAGCTATGTGGTAAAGATAAGAATAAGGTTTATTTATTTATTTATTTAAAACCCTCTTCTGCAACTTTGTAAATACGACGTTGTTAAGAGATGTGCTTTTTAGATTGAAAACGACAGCGTTATGGATATGAGTCAGCATATGGCTGGCTAGCCTTCTTTAAACTTTTAATAATTTAGTTTTTAAGAATCACAAATGGATTTTACAATGAGAATCTATGCTTACGGAACCCACTGTTGAGCTGCATAGACGCATGTTAACTTTTTGCCTCAACACCAAGCGCTAGATAGATAGATAGATAGATAGATAGATAGATAGATAGATCGATCGATCGATAGTTAGATGTTGGGGTCAAAGCAGACTGATTTATTATATTAACATTATTATCACTGTGTCATTTGTCTCTCAACAGAAAGCTGCCGTACCTATCAGCGGAAAAGACAGTCTGTTGGTGTATGATGATGAAGGTAGGGCTTCTCCTGCAGCGTCGGTGGGTTGCTGTAGCCTCCTGGAGTCGGACAATGATTTGCAGTTCCTTGATGATCTGGGACCAAAGTTCAGAATCCTTGCAGACATCTGCTCACCAACGCCGATTCCTCACCCACCCCCAACATACAAGGCTGTCAAGACTGGGTTTACAAAGAAATTTGTAGAACCAACTGTCATTCCTAAAGTTGAAAAGATTGTTGAGAAACATACAGGTCTGAAAACAGAAAATGTGGTATCTTCTAATATCTCAAAGTCAAGTGTTAGCAGTCTTAGCACTGCTAGTCCACCACCACAACCTCCAATGACACTTCCACGATCACAAGTGACTAACATCAGCAAAACAACTAATGTAAGCAATGTATCCAACATTAGCACATCTAATGTTAGTCACCTAGCTACTCTGCCACGTCCTCCCCCAACAATATTAGTGCAACAGCCACAGCCAATTTTCTATGCCGCTAACCCTATGCCAATGCCAATGCCTGTACAATACATTATGCAGCCACCAATGCAGAACACTGTCCTGGTGGCAGAAGGTGGCATTGACTCAAAAAGGGGTGGTTATATTGTAGTGGGCGGTCCACAGCTTCCAGGTCAGTCAGGCAAAGTGACCCAATCGACCACTCACATCATTAAAAGTTCAGGAATCAGTGGAGGCTTAACAAGTAGTTCTCTGAGATCCACAAGTCCACTTAGCCCCACAGTATTTTTCCCTGGAAGCCCTGGCAGTGCTGTAACCAGCCCTGCAAGTCCAACCATTTTGCTTCCAGGGAGCCCCACTTCCCCAGGCATGGTCGGAATGGAAGGCTGGAAAATAGTTGGTCCAAACCCTGATGGCAACTATATGTTGGTCAAAGACAAAACTACTCCAGATGAAGCAGATAGTTCTAACCCAGGCTCACCTGAGGGTGCTTCACCCAAAAGTGCTGACCTGAAGAAAGAGGCTGCTCCTCCTCAGGGGGTCCTAGGCCAGGCAGCCCACTCTAGTGTCATCGGCATGATGTCGGGACACCCTTTGACAAGCGTTAGAGGGTTAGTATCAGTGAATAAACCATTGGGGGGACTTGGGTTGTGCAGCCGCAGCATGTAGGACTATTGCCTGTTCCAGGTTTGGGGGTGGGTGTTGGGGAACCTCAGAACATGGGGGTAAATATAATTCAAAGAAGTGATCCAGTGGTGCCAAGTTTGTCAAAGCCGCTTGTTAAAAAAGGCAAAGGTGTTCGCCAAAAATTACATATCAACCAAACCCAATCACAAGGTCCAAAAGTCGAGATTATGAATGTATTACCTACACCACACATACAGATGCCACTCACTCTTCCACCTGAAATGATAACAGAAAGAATAGAAATAGAAAAGAAAAAGTAAATACAGATATCCCTACAAATCTGGAAGAGGAGGTTGTTGTCGGAGAAGAAAAGGAAGAAGAGCAAATTTATACAGAAGAAGCTAGGATACAGGAGCATGCAGTGGCTGAACTCCAAAGTCTGGAATCAGAGAATGATCCTGAAGTTGCTGTTGTAGAAAGTCAAATGAACATACATGACCAGGAGATAACAGTTACAGATACAGACACAACTGAAACTGAAAAAGCTATTCCTTCAAAATCCGAAGAATTGGAAGATGGTCCTGTAAATTCATCCACTGAAAATGAAAGCGATGCCAACCAAAACATTGAAACTGTTCATGAGTCTGTAGCTGTTGAGCAAAATACAGAAGAAGTTGCAGAGAAAGAGACACTTGATATGAGTAAAGAAGAACATTATGATGAACAAAATTTGGACACTTCTTGTGAAAACTTAACAACTGAAATTGACACGCCTCAAGAAAATGAAGAACAACCTGCCAACAAAGAGACACTTGAGACATTGAGAACGGCGTCACCTCCTCTGGAGAGCGATGAAGCTGCTTTAGGGTCAGATCATGAGGCAACATCAGAAGACACTGACAAAGATCAAGAACAGTCACTGAAGGATAAAGCTTGCGATTTGGAAGATATCAACACTTCTTCTGAAAACCCAACTGAAGAAATTGCCACATCTCAAGAAAATGATGAAAACTTGGCCAACTTGGAGGGCGATGAAGTCATTCCAGGCGGCATCTTGGAGGAGGATGAAGCTGCTTTAGGGTTTGATCATGAGGCAACATCAGAGGACACTGACAAAGATCAAGAATTGTCTGTCGAGGATCAAGCTATTAATGTGGAAGATCATGACACTTCCTCTGAACACCTAACAAAAGAAATTAACACACCTCAAGAAAATGATGAAAACTCACCTAATGAGTTCATTTCAGGTACCGTCTTGGAGGTCGATGAAGTTGCTTTAGGATCGGATCATGAAGCAACAACAGAGGACAATCACAAAGATCAAGTACTAATAGATGAGGATCAAGCTTGCAATTTGGAAGATTCCATTTCTGATTCCATTTCGTGCATCAAAGAGACAGATCAAAATGTTCAGCACCTTGCTCAAGCTATGGACGATTCTGTGTCCAGTGAAGAGCAGATCAGTCAACAAGAAGACCAACACGTAGCAACTGATGATGATCAAGAGACATTGGAAAATGAAGAGCTGGTTAACTCAGACGTGGACGTAAACCACGATGTTCAGGAAATTCCATCAGAAAGGAGTTCGCCAATTCAACTTTCAAGCGAAAATGAAGAAGATACATTGGCCGAATATCATCTGACTGATGCTTGTTCCGAGACTAAAGAAAACCAGCAAGATCTTGAGCTGGATCAAGGCATAAGCGAAAGTCAAGTTGATGCTCCTGAGTCCAGTGAAGGTGAACAAGAGTTAGAGGAGCGAGCTGCAGATAGTGTGGATGAGGCTCAATCTGATTTTGAGAATAACGAGGGAAATAATTCGGGTAGCATTTTGAATTATCCAAATGATTCCAATTCAAGTCTGCAATCAGAAGAAGATACAGAGAAGAATAAAACATCAACGAATGAAGATGTTAGTCCAACTGTGGAGCAGACTGAAGATGCAGAAGATTAGATGGGAAAAAATTAGGCACTTCATAGTAATTTTGCAGAAAGTAGAGCCTTCTACACCTGGTTGGATGAAAAATTAATTACCAGGAAGATGATAAGGAAGAAGTCATAGTTTGTGATTAAATATTGAGGAGGTTTCTGAAAGTGTAGATATTGGGGACATCATAATTAGCGTATTTATATATAGCGTTGAGGAAGGATATGTCAGCACCACTGCTTTTTTAATGCTTTGGCTGCTAAAATTATAAGTATTGCTGGCACTTGACAAAGGCTGAAATAGAAAAGTTGGAATGGCTGTGCAGAACATAATTGATAATTTGACATGCTATTATTCCCTTAATATTTCGTTGGCAAAAGATATCAAAACAAAAAGATAAGTGCTATTATTTTAGCTTTGATGAAATAGCGTCTATCCAAGCCTCTTTTCAGAATTTTGCGTAACCAAAAGTATGACAAATGCAAATCATTCTTAACTGAAAAACTCAAGAGCTATTGTGCTACATTCCTCGGCAGTAAATCATAGTCATCTTAAGATCTGGTTCAGTCAATCAAAGCAGCTGAACCATCAGCATGTAAACCTATTAATTGTCCTTGGCACTGCAACAATAAAAATAGCCACGCTTGTTCCTGAAATGTTACCTAACTTCAAGAAAATGTTACCTAACTTCAAGATAATCATAGTATAAATATACCACATACAATAGATACTTGTCTGAAAGTGCAATGTCAGGACAAAAATTTAATGTTTGTTTACTGCTAGTCTCCATGAAGATGTTATTATTTTGGCTGATTTAGTCCTATTCGTAGACACAAATTCATTCTGTTGTCAAACTTTTTAACAATGCTTCTTAGCAGAACACCAGACATAAATTCAGACTTTATCAATCCTTAATTACATCTAAACATGGTCTAGGTTGAGTCTAAATGACAGAGGTGTGGACTTGCAAGTCATGACTTGGACTTAAGTCACTATTTTGATGACTTGACTTGATGAAATGGACTAAGACTTGTGACTCGACTTGGACTTGAATGTTGGTGACTGAGACGACTTGATGCTTCTTCTCAAAGTAGACAACTCGTAAGTTGCTTAATTTTACATTTACAAACTGAAACATGTCCCTCCCCCTTTCATTTTTGTGACCAGAAACTTGTTTTAGATTTATAGAAATCTATGAAATTGTAGAAATATAAGATGTGTTTGGTAGTTTGATTTAAAAACTTGAAAATACTTTGGACTTGACTTGGACCTGCCTCTCTTTGGCTTGAAACTTAACTTGGACTTGAGGCCAAAGACTGGAGGCTTAGGCCTACATAAAACTTGCAGAACTGTGACTTGGTCCTACCTCTGCTAAATGATAAAACAAATTTATGAGTAACCCAAAGAATAACACATGAACGCGTTTGTTTCTTGAATTAAACAAATAGTCAAAAAAGAAGACCCGAGTTTTAGAAATACAGCTATAAATAATCCTTCCTCGAGACAAGCAGCTGGTGAATTCTCCTACAGAAAAGTTACATAGTGCACCTTTTCTGAAAACATGTTTACATTAAAATAACAGATTGTACAAGAGACTAAAACTGACAGAGCTAATGGGAGTTTTAACAAAGTTTCAGCTGGACTTCAGCCAAGTTTCATGAGTAAAATAAGCCTTCCTCTGCCGCTTGTTTGCTTAATGCTGACATACAGTCTATAGGGGTTATGTGTGTGTTCTGGTATAGCTTAACTGCACTCGATAAATCATATGTTTTCAATAGTTTTTAGCAGGTGTTGAGAGAAAATCAGGTTTTCGCTTGAGCTCTCCTTTTGAGAACTTGACAGGACACGTTGGGCGTGTTTAAGATGAGTCTATTGATAGATTTATGGGTATCTGTGCAATCACGTTGTACAGTAGATCAGAATTTTCATGCTTTTCCTAATGGGACATAGCAATGATTTTTAACAGTAGGAGTGGCGTGACCTTTCTGTGACTATGCCAAGAAATGTAAATAGTGAATGTACAGGAGTGTTTTTATACGATGTGACATTTTGAACCTGAATGTATCGAACTTCATGCTGTTTGGTGATGGAGTTAAGGGAATTACAAATAAAGCTTCATTTGTGGATAGATGTTTGGTTAAAATGCAGTCTTGGTTTTGATGATAAGATCAAAATAAGTCCATCTATGTAAAGACTGTCAATCAAATGTTTTATGTGTGAAAATATTGAATATTTTTTATCAGGGTTTATTTGTTTTTATTATTATTGTTTCTGATTGCACTAAAACTCATGTAGCTTTTGAAAATACTAAATGGTAAATCGTCAGTGACTTTTTTAGAATTCTCCTTTTCTATGTTTATGTTTTATTACGAATGTTAAAGCCTGACTGCGGAACATTTCATCCAGATTTATATGATTGAAAATTGCCTTCTTAGTGCAAGTTAGATGGATTGAATCTCTGCAGAACTGATCACATGCTTCTCTTAAATGCTGATGTGTTGATGAAGAATAACAGATGTTGTTCGCTGCATGATTCTGGTGATCTGTGATAGAAAATGTACGATGGTGGGGTTTAAATTTCAAGTCATGCCTCACAGTTATGGGTTGTATAGATGTCATAGTGAGACAGAGACAAAGACTGAGTGTAAAAAAACGTGGTACACCCAAAGATATTAACTCTAGTCGATGTCTAATATTTTTCTATCTTGATCCGAGAGCAAGTCCTCCTCTCATATGATCTGTCTTTGTCAAACATGTAAACACCAGCAGATTGTCAGTTGCGGCATAAATGGAGCTATTTTAGCAATTAATTAATCATTAACTGGTCTTTATAGGTTCCAAACATGCCATGAGCTGTGGAAAAGCTTCAGATTAAACAAAATTTATTGGAAAATTTTGTAAATTTAATGCATGAAGTAATTTGTCTGTGCCTAGTGTCATGATTCAAAATTTCAAACTCAGTTAATAAATAGACTTGATTCTTGATACTAATTATGATGCCACACTAATATATAGTAGACTTTTTCAGCAAAAATACAAATACTTTCTTTAGTACATTTTGTCTTGTAATGTATTTCTGAACATAATTGCTTGTTCAAGATTTTTCAGTGTATTATTACATTTAAATTTTTTAAACCCTAAGTTAATCTTTTTAAATAGCTCATTTCCACATATATTTTATCAAGTCACTTTGTGTTCTAATCAGTGTTTCCCAACCAGGTAGTGTCCTGCGGCACTTGGATGTTCAAATTTAAAGAAAGTAGAATTGCAATATTTACTTATAAAATATCCTTATTTCAGCAATTTTCATGTGAAAGAGTTTAATGGAAACAAAAACTAAAATGCATGTTAAATGAAAGTTGAGTAAAATATACTAAGACGTGACCAGTGTGTGGATAGCTGGTTCACCACCAGAAAGAAGCTAATCCTGTAATTCGCAGCTATAAAATAAAATCGATACTCTAGTGACGTATTTCTATTTTCTATTCTATCTTCTTAGCAAAATAATTAACATTCATGATGTGTGGAGATTTTGTCTGTGGCTCCAGCGTCTGGTTTTACATTCTTTATCAAAGATAAAATGCTGCTTTTCTCCACTCCGCTATTCACCCAGTGGGCGGGTACACCCGTTTATGTTCATTCTGTTGTCAGAAAACTCAAAGACAATTAACAGAAGCAGTTAGCAGCCAGCTCCTTATAACAATTCAAAAAGAAGTCTGCGTGATTTGGAAAAAAATCCATTTGCAATGATTCTGACCAGCATTTCATGGCAATTTATTTTGCAATTTATGTGTCAACAATAGAATCTGGCTCAGAGTTCACGTTTAGTTGTGTTTTTTGGGAGAATTGTTCAAATAATTGAATGTAAGCTATATTAAGCAGAAAGTCACACATTCTGCTGTCTGAGAAGGAAACTGTGGGATTTAAAAACTGCAGTCTTTGCGATTTGCTAATTGCCTTCATTGACATTGACAAATAGTCTATTGATCTTGATTATATGTCATGTTCCGCAGTTTGAGCTTAACACAAAGCCATAAGTATATGGCAGCGTTCGTGGAAAATGTTCCCAGGACGTGCACCAAATGCTGGTGAAGTTCTTCTTGTTGAACGACAGTCACAAGCCAAATGGAATCACTTCCAAGGAACCGAGGTGTGGTGTTCTTAACCCTGATGAAAAGTTTAATGACTTATGTGTGAATTTATCATAAAGTGTTTTCTGTTGATCGAAAACTGACAGTGACTCATTGCTGTCAAAACATTTTTACTGTGAAGAGTTTTGTGGTGCTGTTCCGTTTGACTTGGCACGATCAATAACCTGGAATCAATTTTATGAGTAAGATGCATAATTAAAATGATAAATTGGTTTCAGTAGATCTCAAATGTCTTTTGTTTAACTGTAGTAGACCAACAAATTACAGAACTGGTTTCTTCATATTTTTGTAGCCATTTCATCGTGAAGTATCCACAATTCAGCAAACATTTCAATACTAACATGATGCCAAAACAAGCTGAACCATACCACCTCTCATCAAACCCAGGCTGTTTTTTTTTACACTTTCACATCCATCGAAATGCATATTCATTTTGTACTTGTTGTTTTTAATAAAGCGTGTGGGATCACTCAGTCTGACTCATTGAGGACGACAGGTGCAGAGCATAAACTGGTGAATGCAAAGTATGTGCCACGGTGACAGCCTCAAGCTAACTTCCCCATATCATGATAGCACACGCACATTTACATCACCTTTGAGTCACAGGCAGGTTTTTATGAACAGTTGATTTGAGTTTGCACATGAAACAGCTAATTAAATAAGACATTGCTAGCTATAAAGTGAAACTAAACGCAGAATCAAGTTTTTTAACTGTCAAGCTGTGTGCATGGGTTTAAAATTAGATATGACATATTTTTGCTCATTTTGCTGTTATGTGTGCAAAAACTGTGACTGTGCTGCCATGAAGGTCAAACGCTGTCAGAGAATTATCCGTACACGCCGATGTTCTTGTGTATGTTGTATTTAAAAGGCCTACTGGCATCTCCCACTTTTGTAAGCCTGTTTTGTGGGTGCAGTTATGGGCGGAGTAAGTCTCTGACCTTGCTTTTAGCCTTACTTTAACCACTGACCTATATAAAAGATGGACAACCAATGGCCACTTCTCCCCATTATTAAAAAACGCCTTCGCTTCTCATTAAAATGGCTGCAGGTACTTCCATGGATCTATTATAAAATCTGAATACAGTATTTCTAGCTTGCAGCTGTTGCAAATCAGTTGCAGCAGGAAAATCCCTCTACAGGCTAGAAAGCATTTTTCCCAAGAGCGCAATGCAAACACAAACAGAAACCGCATCTAGCTTTAAGAACAATCACATCTCGTGGCAATTCTTACTTACTTCACATTATACACTTTTTTCAAGTTCAAAAGGTTTTCGTTTCATATAAAACGTCTTTTTAAGCTTAAGTCTCGGCTAAAGCAGTTTGCTCTGTAGCTCCTGCTCTGACTGGTCAGAATGGTCAGGCCACACTGCATTTATAGTAAGATTGTGTGGTAAACCTTACTCGAGTTCTGCTAAAATACCCAAGGCAAGAAAACAGACTGCTAGTATAGGTCGCCTGATTTTCTTAAACCAAACCCAATTATGCCACACTGCCATCACTTTGCACGGGTGGCTATGCTAGCAAAAGTTTATATTGTAAGATTTTTACTTCAGAGATTTACAGTTAGGCTGAGGTAAAGTTATCTCAGTTAAGTTTAAGGACCAGGGAAAGGTATGCTGACCGATCATGACATGACTGTGTTGGATTAAAAAGACGGTTTATTTATACCTGATCAAAACATCGAGTTATTCTTATGTTTTGCAGTTTTTGTCCAAAAATGTCTGCCGCTACTAGACAGACCACAAAAAGTGATGTCAACCAATAAGCCTTATAGAGGTCAGAGTTAGATTTAGAATGTAATGTTAAGATAAAACATGATATTCATTTTAAGTATTTCACGTTAGCTGCTAACAGAGAATTTCCTCCTTCCGCAGTCAGTCCTAATGGTCACAGACAGAATACAAAGATGACAGCATTAACATACTCAGAGATGTTGTTTGATCTTGATACAATAAAGTATATTTTATTTATATTGTATTTTTATGGTCAATATAGCTGGTGTCCTATGCTGGGACAGAATGACAGTAGATTTAGCATATTTGGGGTTTTTACAATTCCTCTTCAAAAACTAAAGCTATTTTCATAAAAAAATAGTTTAGGGACCAGCAATGACTTGAAAAAGTTTAGGGGGAGCCCATTAAAAAGTTTAGAATAAAAACAAATTCTGATCCATCCCAGAATGAGTTATCTGTCTGTAAATAATAGGGTTCCAATTTACTTTTATCTTTAGCATGTCAGGGAGCTTGCAGGTGATTTATTTTAGATGGTGGACAAAAATTGATTAATAAAAAGTGGGAGAGCCCATGGGGGGCCTCCACCTCTTAAAGATCATTAAATCAGAATCAATATCACATTGACAGCACAATGAAAACAAACAACAGATGTCAGTCAGAGCAGCAACACCGTTGAGACAGTTACATGATGTTCCTTCGAGTGACAGACACGTTCTCTGTGGTTTAAAACAATCACTTCTGATCCTGGAATGTGTTTTTAACCGCCGATACTAACGACCTTTGAGCTTAATTACGAGCTGTTTTAACCTGTTCTGCTGCATAGCGCTTTAACCACATGCACCTGTGGAAATGTCATAGAATGTTGACCTCAAAAGAACAATGACGATGAGGAAACACATTTAAAACTACTACTAAAAATCACAACCCACATAATTAACAGATTTATTAACAATGAACATAACACTGCATTGTAATCTAATATTCAGCCTGGTCTCACAGAAATACATGTCTTCAGTTGATTTCTATGTGGAAAGCAAAGGCATGGTAATATTTATGATTATTAACAAAATCCTAATACTTCAGACCTGAGCTTACCTGAACTTCCCTGTGTGGCTGAACCAAGACACATGTCTATCAAAAGCCAAGAAAATATTGTGTCTATTCCACAATGCTTGTGCTTAAATGTAATTGGGTCATTCTCTGAAAGTGGGACCATTTTGTCCATTGGTTATTTGACAGGTTTTCATTAAGTAAATAATAATAATTTTGTTTTTTTTTTATGTAATATATACTAATGTGCTTAAAAGATTTAAAAAAAAATGCAGCCAAGATAAGATGGAACTTTTTTTTTACAACCTGTTTTTCAAAAAAAAAAGCTTAAATAATGGACGAAAAATGTGACATTTTTATCCAGCAATAAACATGATGTAATTTCCTCATGTAAACTCGATAAAATACTGCATTGAAACACAATAAAATGAATGCACAGTGCAGGATTGACAAGATAAAAAGATAAAGGCATCGTATATTAGTATATAGTATTATGTACAATATATGACTATGATTATGTACAGCTGCAGCAGATGAACAGAATAATACCAGTAATAAATATGAGGTATAAGTATGACTATGTTTATGTACAGAGCAGCATTAAGGAGGTGTAATAGAGGTGATAATACTATCAGATAAAGTGACATGATGAGTTGTATCAGAGATGTTTCCATGGTAACAAGTATTGCGCAAGATTAAATTGATGATGTCAGATAACAGGTTCGTTGAAAAACATACCTTATTATTTTCGTGTCTTAAAAATACGCTGTTACATGGTGAGTTTCATTTCAATCCAGCACGGCCACTGTGGATTTTGCGTCATCTGAAACGGCACGATTACAGCAGTTGCCGTAATTTGACAAACAACAACACGCGTCTCCATTTTGCACTGAAAAGTCAAAACTCGCGTTGAAAAGTTTGTGTCCGTATTGTTACACACGGAAAAAATGTTACCTTGGCATTAATATGGATTCGTTTTTTTGGAATGAAAGCTAAGGTAACGTAAATCATTTTGGAATGATTATTTAGACGTGGAGCCCATGTTATATTCAGCTTTCTCCGTGTTTTTATCACCGTGAGTAGGCTTGGCAACAACACATCATTTTTGGTGGATTTGTGATTGAATGAGACATGAAATAGGTTGGTATTACAACTAAAATATTTTGCTTGTTGGTGTACTTGATCCTCAAATTCAATAATTTCTTGGATTAAATGTGTTCCTTTTCATAGTTCCTTTACTTGTAATATAATATGTATAATATTTTATTTAGTATATAGCAACTCTGGGGTGCACGGTAGCCAAGTGGTTAGAGCTCTGGCTTCCCAATAAGGAGGTCGTGGGTTCGACTCCCGGGTCGGACCATATCAACATCTCACGATCTCTCTGGGTGGAGTTTGCATGTTCTCCCCGTGTCACCGTGGGTTTTCTCCGGGTACTCCGGTTTCCTCCCACCTCCAAAAACATGCATGTTTAGGTTAATTGGGCATCACTGCAAATTTCCCTTAGTGAGTGAATGAGAGAGTGAATGTTTGTCTGTCTAACCCTGCGGCAAGTTGGCCACTGTCCAGGGTGTTCCCCGCCTAAGGCCCTAAGTCACTGGGATGGGCTCCAGTCACCCGCGACCCCGGGATTAAGCGGTAGAAAATGAATGAATGAATGAATATAGCAACTCTCTCAGCTAAAAAATGTGGTCCAATTGGTGTCCATGCTACATGCGGAATTATGCTGGATTGAGAAATTGAAATTGAAATGGCTATATTGGAAAAAATAGTTCTGCATCTTTCTTGACCATTATAGATCCTGTCAGTACACTTCTCAAAGAGGGAAATTAACCTAAAAATAAAACAATTGCTGCAGTTTGAATTTTCAGCCTGGATGTCACACTTTATAGTCGAACTTTCAGAGAATGACCCAATGGTACATTGTCCTAATAAGAACAACCAACCTATTACATTTTGATTTCCAGTTGTTAAATTCTAATCTCACTTTACTAATAACAAACTGTGTCTGCCTTTCTGATGGACTACGTTCCCTCGTTGGATCCATCAGCACAGGCTCATTCTTGTTTCGGGGCGATCATTTCCTGTCTTGGTCCTGCACTGGCCCTTCACTCTGCTTGGACACTCCAGTTATCCTGCCACTACAAAAGTATGAGAAGTACAAGTATGGAGGGCACATGTTGTGATTCCTGCCCACCTCTGGTCTTTGGTCGCCCATTGGTGAGGTGCGTGGGGCTGGTGTGTTTATAAAGCCTGGGCACTGGGCAAAGGGAGACCAGGATGAGAGCTTTGAGTGTGTTTGTGCTGCTGGTGTGTGTGCTGCTGCCCACCCACGCTGCCCCTGCCCCCGCGGTGAGTACTAACTACTTTCAAATACAGCAAACAATTTATATATTTAAGTTTACTTATATGGCACACTTTAAACGACTTTTTTTGTGGTCACAAGCAGGAAAGTGTTGTCATAGTGTCTTAAATGTCCAAGTTAAATGAACTAGTTATATAAAGACTTCAATATTATGGTTGCTTTGTTGCACTAACATCACTATTAAATGTTGTTTCATTGCTTTAAAAGAGTTTGCAGATCCACAAAATTAACTTTCACGACAGGGGAGTTTTCTACAGTTATGACCTAAACTTCAAACAACTCTAGTAGAACTGTCCCAAACAAATTTAATTTTAAACTCTAGAAATGTACACAGGGTAACTTCAATACGAGGGGAAAAAAAGGTAGGAATCGACAAAAACAGTGTGCCACCTCTGAAGAAAGAATGAACAATGCTACAATGTACTTAAACAGGAGGAAAAAGCTTGTCAGAAACTAGGGTTCACACTGTATCTCAGTCTCAATGGAGAATAGATGTTTTAGATGATAGTTGTTTTTTTAAATGTACTTTTTGTGAGCGTACAAAGCACACAACACAGAGTGAAGTGATGTCACAGAAAACAACAACCACTGGCTTCCAAGTTAAGATCTTTCGAGAAAACAATTTTAATAGTAAAGCAAATCCAAGTGTATGGTTTTATCATTTAATGACATCATAAGGTGGAACAGTCCAAATAGGTTCATTTGGTCTTCATATTAGATTATGTTTCGATTTCCTACGTCAGACCAGTGGTTGTTTATTTGTCCAGCGTGGTCAGCGGTCATCCTCAGAGACATCAGGTGATCTTCTGAACATGTAAATAGTTTACATACACTCATACACAAACACAAAGATGTGCAACAACACACTTGTTAAGGACAATGCAGCAAGTGTTGACTTTAACATAGTGACTTTATTGGGGCATTTAACACATTTAATGTGGTAAATGATTCAAAATAGTTAAAAACAAAGAGTTTCTTATTCTTCTCTATTTCGTTCTCTACAGTGCTTGACCACCTTTAACAAAGCACGTGTCATTGTGTGTTTGGGAGACATAGGAATCGAACCAGTGATCTTTTTGTTGATACATGCGCTGCCCACTCAGCCACCGAGCCAACTTCCATTACAAGATACGTATCTGCATTTTATGCTGTGTGTCCTACAATCTGATTGGTTCGTAGTTAACACAAAGATGTGATGAGCTACTTTACACAGAAATTCTGATTTCTACACAAGTCTCCAATATTTTACCAGAACATGTATGAAAACAGCTGTAACACAAGAATTGTGTAAAAATGTAACACGTCTGTTTTAAGAGTGTATAATTTCACAAATAAACGATCACTGGTTTGACATTTGCCTGCAAAATCCGGACGATATATAAAATGTAAATAAATATCGTCTGGCCAATATGTCCCTCTTTTAAATTTCAGTGGGCCTGAGTGACAGATTAAATAACACGTTTCTGCAGATTCAATGAGTGAAGCAAAAAAATCTATTTTAAAGTAAAGTGAGTGAAGTTAGAGTTTGTTCTGAATGACACATTACTAATCAGCTTCGATGGTTCATCTGCGTCACGCAAATAAACTAATCTGATTGGACAGTACGTAGTGGAGTTTATCGGAAATGGAGACCCACTCTTTGAAACTTGCTGAAGAGATCAAGTCTGACATAGGAAACATAAACATAAGTCAGACCAGTTTTATGTAGACTTAAAGAGAAGATAAAGTATTATTACTCACTCCACAAATGAAGCCAGTCCATTGTCAGTAGTGTAAGTGAGTGTGACAGAGGACACTTGTACACTGGTGCCTGCTTGAGTACACAGTGAACCTGCGTCTCGTGTAAAGTTTGTTGACCCCGGTGCTTCAGTACAGAACATCGATCCATCCTCGCCAAAGCCTGAACTCGTCACGTCTCAGAAGCTCAGCAGGTCAGGGCCTGGTCAGTGCTTGGATGGGACAAAGTGGGACAAGAAAGGAGTGTCGTTGTGTCATTGGGCAAGAAATAGTTACAGTTTGAGTGCTGTGAAAGGTATTCAACTTAAGGCATATTTTCTCTTGTTTGTAGATTCAGTTCTGGATAGATACTCAAGAAATAGTGTCCAGTTTTAATTTCTGTCTTAAAACGTTTCTGAAAAGAATATTTACTTTAAATCATGACCATTATTGTTGTACAGTTGCAAGGTAATAGCTGAATTATTTGATGGATAAAAGACTTTGTGAAAAGTGGGAGAGCAAGAAAAATTGTTTGTTAGAAGTCATATTTTACTGTCATCTAACCTGTTAAATTGGCACATATAGACTTTTTAAAGTAACACTACATAGGACCCACATAGGGAATTCAAGGTTGTAGCCCACCTTAAACTTGCCCACATGTTATTAGTGGCCCCTATGTGGGCAACCCACATGGGCTATATATATATAAATGGGACCCATTAGAGGTAAACTACAGTATATAGGTCCCACATAAGGTATCCCATCTTTAAACTATGCCCAGATAGCCATGCTAAACCCACAAAGGTCCCATTTAATTTTACCATATGGGCATCCCATGTGGGTCCATCTTATATCAACCAAATGGGACCCAGTATTTTTTGCCCAGTTAAAGTCTATGCCCATTTGACTCATTTTAAACCCAGATGGGCCCCATATGGGTAAACTCGAGTGGGCATCACAGCTGGGGCCCATATATGTAAAACTATCTGGGACCCTCAAAATTGCCCACTTACAGCCCATGCCCACCTGTAACCCAGATAGCCCACTTATAACCCACATGGGGCCCACATTGCATTGCTGGCTGGGTAGAGTTTTTTTTTTGTTTTTTTTTACTAATTTCCAGTAAGTAAATGTTCTATTTTTCATATTTTTAGCCAAACAACGCACTTAGCTCTTGCATTTTTTGGCAAATCTGGTTTGAAGACAGTTAAAATATGTTCCAACAAGATAAATATGATTTATTCTATTCACTCATTATATAATTTAATAGTGTCACTGTTTACAGTCCGTATTTAATTCTGCTTTAGACCTGGTTTAGTCCTGGTTTAAATTCAGTTTAATGTGGAGATTCTCCCGGTTCAGATTTGGTTTAACGCTGCTTTGGACATTTTGTAGAGCAGCAAAAACAAACTGCAGCATTAGTTGGTTTCACTGTAGAAATAAATCTAGTCCTGTAAATGTTTGGTGCAACCTCCCATCAAAACGGCGTATTGTGCAACTACTGGCCCAGAAGCTATGGTCCTCTGGAAAATCTGGCCCTTGGGAAAAAGACAATTTACCAATGTACAAATAATTACTCCAAAGGTGAAAAGTTAATTGTACAATTCAGTATAAATAAGAAGATAAATCATTCTTTACAACGTTGTTATTGGGGACAGAGATGACAAAAGTATTGAAGTGCAATACTCAAGTAAAAGTACAGTTACTCATGTAAAAAAAAAATACTCTGGTAAAAGTTAAAGTCCTGCTGAATCTCCTCAACTTGAGAAAGGATAAAAGTACACCCATGTAAATAATTAAAGTGAGGCTAAACACGCGGCTTACAGCACTAGGGCCTGATTTGCGGGTGCAAACTAATAAAAAAATCCATGTTATTTGCGAACAATTTATGCAAACTTTAATATTTGAAGATGTTCATATGACATATTAGACAAACAGATATGCACCATGTCAAATTCTGCATTTTTAATTCAATTTCAATTCAATTCAATTTATTTGTATAGCCTAAAATCACAACAGCAGTTATCTCAGCGGACTTTACTGATTTAGTAAACAAGATTTGTCAGAAAATAAAACAGTGAAACATTTGGTCAAAACAACAGAAACATTGGAAAATCAGAAACATTTGTCCCAGAGTATCCCCTGTCATTTTTGTGAGAAAGAAAACTGCTACGACAAGTTTTTGCTCCCTTTAACCTGTTTTCACATGAGCAAATGCTTGATAAATCTGGCCTTAAAGGGGTCCTATTGTGTGTTTTTTTTAATAGTTAGTAAGAATCTATAACATATGCAGATCAGTAATTTACCTTTTGTTCACTTTGAAACACAAAGTTGATCTAAAACAACTTAAAAATAGGAACAGCTCTACTGACTTCCTGTTCAAAACTGCAGAACTGATAAGCCCCGCCTCTTCACTTTAAAATGTAACTGTAAAAAGCAACAGATTTTTAAAAACAATTTTTTATTGTTGGAAAGTGAATATGGGACAGTATTGAACCATATAAGCTTCACTTTGAGTATTAATCTTTTGAAATATACCAAGTAAATACAGACAAGTGGGAGGGGATAGGTGGTAGGTGAGAACGGGGATTTCTGAGCACTTGAGCTGCAGCTGAAGAACAACACAAGATTACTCCAACATGCATGAATCAATTCAAATATAACTTTGAGTAAACTAATGATGAAGGAAGGCCATCATAACAAGGTTAAAAACTTAGAAAAGTGAATTTGACATAATAGGTCTCCTTTAAGTCTAGTTGCTTACTTGCACGTCAAGATTTTCTTATACTTACTGATGAAGACAACACGTAACTCACCTGTTTTTAAATGCAGGGAGCAGAAAGTACAGATGTTTCTTGAAAAATGTAAGACATAAAAGTAAAAATCCACCAGATAGTTTTATGCTCAAGTACAGATACTCAAAAAAACAACCTAAGTACAGTACTTAAGTAAAAACACTTAGTCACTTGCCTACTCTGCTTGTTCCATATCATAATGTGAAAGAAATACAGTTAAAGGAGCAGCTTTTCCATGGAAAACAACAGGAGGAGGCCTGTCTCTTGGTCAAATAATAGTTAATTCACAGTAAAGTCACACACTGTTATAATTTATTTACTGTCACAAAAACATCTAATCTAGAAAAACATGCTTTTATTTAATGTTATTCACTGGCCAAAAAGTTACACGTTGTACCTTTAATAAACAAACTATACAAACAAAAATAGAGAAAATGTAGTTTTTCAAACAGGTGTTGGTACTTAAAGGTGTGGCTGATTTTTACACTGCAAACATAATTTAGGCTTTAATTGTTACCGCTTTCTCTCATAAACCCTTCAACACATGGTGATTATTTGGTTGCAATTATAGGTAATAAACGTCTTTTTACAAGCAACAAAGTGAAACTGCAGAGAACCACCCAAGCTCAGCCAATCAGGGAGCTGCATTCATATTTTTATTATTCAGGTCAGACAGTTTTATTTTATTATTATTATTTATTTATTTTTTACGAAAGAGCTGAATATACTTTTTAGTGGAAAACACATTCATTTACAGCTAAAAAAGTCACGCCAACTTCAACCAACATCACACTTCAGTCAGTTGTGTGTTGATTGTAACTTATGTTTTCCTTTTTGTGCAGCTAATACCTTTACCTTTTGTCATGTAAGAAAAGTAAATGTTTCAAGAGCTCAGATAAAAAATAAGTAAAAGAACAAGGTAAAAAATGTATGTTATAATTACTGTTGGAAATACATTTAAAGGCATGTCTTATTTAGAATTTTAAAAGCATGGTATCTCTTTGAACACAAGCTGTATTTACTGTGGTCAAAACACCAAGCTAAGACAAACAAAGCACTAGAACAATCAGATAATCCAATATTATTCTGTCTCTGCCACATGAGTTTGACCTTTTTCATGTCTAAACCTGGAGGTGTGGATTCGGTCAAGAAATCAGTCTCCTCACGTCAGATGTAACTGTTTACACAACATTTCAATCATCTAAAAACAATGATCATATTATTTGTGTTCATGTAAACACAGACAGCGCACTTTTGTGAATAGACTGTATTTTTTCATGGCTTTTTAGTTTTTCCATATTTTACTATAAAGGATGTTCTGCTTTGTTGTTGTGTATGTAAACAAGATTCACACATTTTTCTTTTGAGTTTCTTTCGTGATTTCTTTGTCTTTATTTCATAGATAGCATAGAGGATTTGTTTTCTCTCCTAGTGTCTGCTTTTGTCCTTTTTACAAGATTGTAAAATAATGCTTCTGTGATATACAGTATAAGTAATAAAGTTAAAAATAAAGTAAAACCAGTGCAGACGTTTTGTTTGTGCCAAGAGTCCTAGAAACCCTGTTGGAAAAAATATATGGGACAGTTGTCTGCGTGTTGTAAAGTATAAAGACAGACAACAAAAACAAGGCACTCAGTCTAGTTTAGAAAGATAAAAAGCCTTTATTCCATCGTGGCTATAAGATTAAAAATTAAAAGAAAAAAAAAAGCTTTTTTTACACACTCCTTTATAGGTGGCACACATAGTCAGCCGGGGTGTGTCCTTATGCCCTGATGAAGGCCGTGTGGGCCGAAGCGCATTGGTGCGTATTGTTAATCTTATAGCCATGATGGAATAAAGGCTTTTTATCTTTCTAAACTAGACTGAGTGCCTTGGTTTTTTGTTGTCTGCCTTTATACTTTACAACACACAGACAACTGTCCCATATTTTTTTTCCAGTTCAAGTTACTCCCTTCCAAAGAGCACCGGTCTAGCTTTTACATTTACATGTATTCACGTAGCGCTTCTCTTATATATTTTTTGTAACAAGCCTGTTTATAGTTTGTTTTATAGCGTTATTCCCTGGGGCAACAGCCCTTTTTTCAACCTTCTCAAACATGGACGGGAGAACTGCTGACATAATCCTGAATGGTTTGTGCAGGGCTATTCAACTATTTTTCCCAAGGGCCCAGATTTTTCAAAGGAGCCACTGGGCTAGGTAGTTCCACAGCCTGTGACCAATGCTGCTAAAATATTGGGTTGTACAAAATGACCATGTTTCAGTAATGTTAGTCACTACTGCTGCAGCCTCTGTTTGATTGGAATTGCTCAACAAATTGTCCAAACCTGCACAGAACAAGAATTAATCTATGACTGGACAAGTACAAGCCAAGTGTGAACCAAGTGTTAGGCCAAAACCAAGTCTGGTCTAAAGCAGAATCACACCAAAACTAAACAGGGGCATCTCAGGTCTTAAATACATCCAAATATCTCTGCAAAGAAGAAAAAAAAAAAATAAATAATAATAATAATAATAATAATAATAATAATAATAATAATAATAATATAGATAGGTTGAGGGTCAGATCTGGGTTCTCATTTATAAAACTTTGCGTAGAATTCTCACTGAAAGTGTACGTACGTACGAACAAAACATAAACTTCCACAAACTTGAAAAATTTCTCATTTTTCTCAGCACAAATCTATTTCTGCCTCATCGCTGAAACCTCAGAGGCACAAAGTTGAAAAAATTAGGATTGGATCGCTTATTTCTTTGTCAAGTTGTCTTTTTATAAATCACAAAGTAATATGGAAAATGTAGCATTTTTTACGCACGCTTTATAAATGAGATTCCAGATCTTTGCTCCCGGGCCTTAAGTTGAATAGGCCTGTTTTAGTGTGAAGTTGTGAAGTGAATCATTCTGTACAACACAGTGCATCATGTTCAAATACAACATGTGTGTCTTTGTTTGGTGTTGCAGGAGAAACATGGCGGTTCAGATCTCCGGTGTCCTCTGACGGTCAAGATCTTGGATGCAGTTCACGGGATTCCAGCTGGACCCATGACGATCCGGGTTTTCAGGAGGGGCCCGGACGGAAACTGGGCCATGGTCACCTCAGGGTATGTTCAAAAAAAAAAAAAAAACACTGTAAAACTTTACAAGTCTTTTTATAGGTGAGGTACTGAAACATGTGAAAACTTGTGATGTGCCAAAGGGTTTGTGACACAGAGGGGTGAGACTTATATGTTTTCATGTATGGTTTTGTTGAAATGTGATATCTATCAGCAGCACAAGAATGTCCTTTGGGATTCATGTCTAATCGTATCTCATCTTACCTTATCTAATACCTGCTTCAATGTTTCAAGTGTTTGAAAACGAGGTACTCCAGCTGCAACCAAATGCTAGTCCCAAAACTGTGACGATTTGTTTTCTTGAATCATTGTATTTGAAACGAGTAGCAGACATACTGTAATTATCAGTGTTTCAGCGATAGTCTGCATTACCTTTATTAAGTTATAGTCTTATCACTAACTGTTGCTTCAGAGTGAGTTGCACTCACGCTTCACAGCAAGAAAGACACAGTTACGATTTCTGCAAAATATCCTCCAGCTACAATAATCCTCACCAAGCCTCTTAGCCTGACAAGAAGACCTGGAGCTGAGTCCCTGAGTGCTGCTGCGCTGTGGAGCTCACTGTAACACTGTAGCACAGGGGTCTGCAACCTTTAACAGCAAAAGAGACACATTTGCACAATTTAAACCAAATCAAAGTCAAAAAGACTTTGATTTGGTTTAAAAACTCAACTGTATTTAATCTGAAATAAATGTTAGACATTTATATGAATTTACACAATGTTTTACCAAATAAAAATAATATGCATAGTCACAAAACAAGATATTTCAGTTTGTTTCACTAATGCATCTGCACATTTTGTCAATACATTTAGAAGTTATATAACCAGTTACATCCATTAAATAACAGTTAATTTAAAATAAACATAATGTTTAGTGCTGTCAAGCGATTAAAAAATTGAAGAGAATAATTAATTATGATCTGTAATTAATTAATCTAATTAATCTGTTTTTAATCTCAACTAAAAAATGCTGAGAAAAACACTTCATTGTTTTTGTTTTGTTTTTATCTCATTCAATTATTTACATCAGGGCTATTCTATTCAATATTTTCCAGCGGATCGCATTTTTCAAAGGACTATGGTCTGTGGGCACACTGCCCCAAGAGCTATTTTTAGTAAATTGAAAATAAATCTTCATTGCTTTGTCCTAAAACAGGATTAACTCGCAGAGATAAATCTAAACTAGAAAGTGTGCCAATCACAACAACAGATAAAGGACGAGGCTAAACCTAGAGTTAAACCAACTATGTCTCCAGGTCACATTTGTGCTACTTCAAGGGTGAACCACAATTTGGAGCAGAATTAGAGCACAATTTCTGAACCAGAACAAAACCAGGACTATAATCTCAGATATCAGTGGCATTTTAGCTGATTTAATTGATTTTTTTTTTTAAGTTCTGCAGGCTACAGAATACCAGATCTAACTAAGAAATGTTGCCCAGTCTATGGCCCACTTTACTCTGATGGGCCAGTCTTTATTGCTCAACATTATGTTGCTGTATACCCACTGTTGCTTAGTGGGCCACATTTGTCCAGCGGGCCGCTATTTGAATAGCCCTGATTTACATTATTGTTGCAGATGGGAAATATTAATATGAAGACTTCAGGAAGTCTTTTGTTTCTTTCATGGAGTTTTTGAACATAAAATTCCCGTCCCTCAGGTCAAAGGTCATGTGCAGACTTAGCTCAAGCAAAGTCGAACAACCCATGTTCACTTTGCAACTCACATATGGAAACAATAAAGTTAAAGATTTTAAAATAGATGAATGCAATTTTAAAAAATTACTTGATTAATATGTCTTTAATTAATTAATCTCAACTAATCCACTAATTTGACACCCTTAATAGTGTTTTATTTAACTTTTATTTTACCAGGAAGTCCTCAAGTTAAAATTTTTTCAAAAGAGACCTGATGAAGAGGTACCACTGTACAAGAATGTAACTTTTTTCTAGACTAGTTCTCGTTCTGACGTGTGGATTTTTGCATGATTAAAATCCAAGTACAGTACATGAGCCCTGTGTGTGGTTACCAGGGTGACGGAGGTGACGGGCGAGATCCACGACCTGATCTCCGAGGAACAGTTCACCGCTGGAGTTTACAGAGTGGAGTTTGACACCAAGGCTTACTGGAAGAGCAAAGGCATCGCCGCTTTCCACGAGGTCGCAGATGTGAGTGTTTATTAGCAGAGTGGTTAGCCTCACTGGTGCTTAAGGCCTTTTACATATCTATGCTTTTTACCAGGGTTTATCTATATGTGTCTAGGAAGGAGAGAACATAACATTTCATATAAACTGTTAAACCACTGGGGTGCACGGTAGCAGAGTGGTTAGAGCTCTGGCTTCCCAATAAGGAGGTCGTGGGTTCGACTTCCGGGTCGAACCATATCAACATCTCACGATCTCTCTGGGTGGAGTTTGCATGTTCTCCCCGTGTCACTGTGGGTTTTCTCCGGGTACTCCGGTTTCCTCCCACCTCCAAAAACATGCATGTTTAGGTTAATTGGGCATCACTGTAAAATTCCCTTAGTGAGTGAATGAGAGAGTGAATGTTTGTCTGTCTATCCCTGCGGCAAGTTGGCCACTGTCCAGGGTGTTTCCCCGCCTAAGGCCCAAAGTCACTGGGATAGGCTCCAGTCACCCGCGACCCCTAACAGGATTAAGCGGTAGAAAATGAATGAATGAATGTTAAACCACACAAGGAATTTCAAAGTAAGATCAGAGTTGCCAAGTCCGCTTCTTTAAAGCAACTATGGGCTTCTTTTTTTGGAAAGTCGCTTGTGAATTTTGACACGAGTTGCGTTTTTTGGGGGGGGCAGTTTGTCGTCATAAACAAGAAGATTTTCAGCAGTTTTTCCAAATTTTATTCAAGAAAATGTACCCACTAATGACAGAAATATAGACTTTTAGCACATTTTCACTCTTTAAATCCTTTATTAATGATCAAATACTATTTAAAATACACATGATGTTTACTTATTTGATTATTTTAATGACTTTACTTTACTGCAGGTCTGAAGTAGCTTGTTTTGAGCTTTTTTTTCAAAGGCTAGGTTGCTTGTTACTCTCTGAAAATCTAGCAACCCTGAGTAAGACAGGCACAGTCTACGTAACTTTGAGCTGGCTTTGAATCTTTAACCATCTCTAAGTAGTTACTGTCAGAGAAGCATGTCCTTTTAAGACAGTGATTTTAGTATCTTAAAGAGTTATTTGTCACATAAATCAGTGTGTCGGTATTGTTCAGTGACATAGTGAAGAGGAAACGTCATGTAAATGATTTTTGGGTCATGTGATATGCAAATCTTTCACGCTGTGTCCTGCAGTCAGTAGTTGTGTGTCTTTTTAGCAGCTTTGTTTATCTAGCAGTTTCTCTTTAACAAAGCTTTGTTTATCTTTGCAGTTTCTCTGTGCGTGACAAGCAACTAATCTATATTTAACCAGAATGAGAAAGCCTCAATGGTATTTTAACTAGGTTATTGAGCTGAACTGAATGCTGTCTTCATTGGTTAAAGTAATTAAGAGTATACAGATGGAGGATGTTTACTACACTCAAACACCTACACATTCTTTCTTTTGTATTAGGTTTTGCTGGACATGGGAACTCATTCTTACCATTTTTTTTTCTTCATCTGTGTGTGATTGCTTGTCTGCAGGCTTGACACACATGATTGCAAATTACACTCATAGGCCTCATACATATAAATCTCCAGAAGAAAAATCATGTTTTATTATTTACTTTTACATTAGACTGCACCAGCAATCTCCCAGAAAAAACATAATTTTTCTCAAAGTGGAAAACAGACAAGTGCCACAAAAAAATCACAGCAGCAGCTAAAATTATTTTTTTCAAACCTCATTGTTTGTGTCTAAATCAGAGTTGGACACATGAGTTAACTCACGTCAGACTTGAGTTGCTATTTTCAAGACTTGTAACTTATGTTCTCCAATGATTGGATTTGTTTAGCCATTTGTGACTTAACTTTGACTTGAGACAAATGACTTGAAATTGCATTTTTTTCATGGATCTACTTTACTTTGCACTGCTTTCAACACCACTTGGTATCTTTACAAACGTACACATTCAGACAAACAATAGTCTGATCAAACAGACAGCGCAATTAACTTAAAAGAGATGGTGATTGACTTTAGAAGGGCTGGGAAGGACCATCACACAGATATCTGCATAGATGGTATTGCAGTTGAGAGGGTAAATAGTGTGAAGTTCCTGGGTGTCCACTTGGCCGATGACCTGTCCTTCTCCTGTAACACTACTGTGGTAGTTAAAAAGCTCAAAAGCGTCTTCATCATTTCAGAAAACTTAAGAAAGCCTTTTTTTTTTCCTCATCTTGTTACATTTTACAAGGGCACAATTGAAAGCATTCTAACTCACGGCTTCACACCATGGTTTGGGAGCTGCAGAGCTTATGAACAACACAAGCTCAATAGAATTGTCAAGACTGCAAGCAGGATTGTAGGGGCTCCTCTCCCACCTTTGGAGGAGATCTACAGAAAGCGCTGCCTGAGGAGAGTAATGTCCATTATTAAAGACTCTTTCCATCCATCTCACCACCTCTTTTTACTGTTGCCATCGGGAAAGAGGTACAGGAGCATAAGCTCCGGGTCTAGCAGGATGCTAAATAGTTTCTTTGCACAAGCTGTAAGACTCTTAAATGCGAACTGAACTGAACTGATATGAATTGTATGTGTCGCTGGATGTTGGATTGTTGTGTGTGTGTCATTTGAATCTGGGGATTTAGGTTTCTTTTAATATACATTTTAGTAATTATTAATTGTTTTAATTAATCTATTTATTATATTACACTTTGCTGATGAGAAACGATTTTTTTGTTCATACGGAGGAACGTATCATTTATCATTTATCCTTAGACCCTTGTGCGCTCTACCACGTGCTTTTGTTTAGTTTTTCTTTATAATGTGCTCAATAGATTGTCGACAAGTAGTTAAAAACACACGCATGAGCACGCACACACACACCCTAGCCCAGAGGTGTGCAGTCTTTTATTTAGTTTTATTTACAAGTAAGTACAATTATGCATAAATGAAAGTCCTGTCCTTGGTTCTTGCTCGTCAGGTCTGGTTCCCATCTTGTCCAGTCTTCCCCCAGTTTGTCCTCGAGAAGGCAGCAGCATGGTTTACAGTCAGATGCATTTACAGTCTCCTTAAGTGCATTTCTGAACATTGACTAAATTCACACTTCAGTTTGTAGAAACTGCCAGAGAAACAGGTGAAGATTAATCAGCAACAAATCCTAAAATATAACGTTTTCCATTACAGTGGGCGGGGCAAAAGGTGATGTCTGTGTTAATGTAAACACAGGATTTTGTTGGCAGCCACAGTGCAGACAATATTTTTCTTTTCTTTTGCAGCTTTAGCCAAAATGCACCACTGAGAGCTGTTGTGTGTTGCAGGTTCAGTTCGAGGCTCACGCTGAAGGCCATCGTCACTACACACTGGCTCTGCTGCTCAGCCCTTTCTCCTTCACCACCACCGCGCTCACCCTGAACGTCCACCAGTGACGTTTGTCTTACTAAGTCTCCTTCAGCTTTAACACTAACCCCAGCCACCAGCACGTCTTGAAATCAATCACTTCGTGCATGTTTTGCTTGGACGTCTGGGTATTTTGCCGTCAATCGCAAGAAAGCAAAGTACTAATCTTACAGACTTTATTTCAGATTGATAAAGAATAATCTGCTAATTTATTCATGACTGTAGCATTTGTTCTGTTTAAGGTTTGTTTTATCATGAGTTACAGAAGCCTTAATATGGCTCTTTGTCATGCTACGTCTTCATCCTTCTCAGTTCATGGCCAGCGTTTCCTACTCTGTGTACGATCATATAGTCTGCAATAAAACACACATGATGAAACAGGAAGGATTCTTTTCTTTACATTATCTTCTCCTTAACATCTTAAACATATTTTATTGGTCCATGTTCTTGTGACCAAAGGGACACAGCACATTATAATAACTCCTCTGCTGTGCACCAAGTTTTTTCATCAAGGACAGTTTATGCACAATAATTTTTACCTGAAAAAATAGGCCCTGCAAAAACAATATTTATCCTCATTCAGAATGTCCCAAAGTATGCTTTTAACTTTTTATTGTAAAAAAAAAAGGTTTATTTTAAAATGCACCAACGCTGTTTAAGTAGCCACTAAAATATGGCTTAAAAAAATGTAACGACTTACCAAGACATGATGCCAAGGTGATGACTTGACTTGACTTACTTGACTCTGATGAGCCGCTGACTTGGACTTGCTTGTGACTTGGACTTGTGACTTGTGCCTAAGTGACTTACTCCCATCTCTGGTACAGGGGTAATACTAAACTGAGCCAAGGCTTTGGTTCATTCACACTAGACTAAAGTCAGTTTAACAATAGTCGTGTTCAAGATGGTCAAGGCGGTGCAGTCGGCTCAAGGCGTTAAGGGGGGTCGAGTCAGATGACAGCGCAAGAGATCAATCAGCGCTACAGACAGTGCTGTGACTATTATGTGAACAGTTCACTTTTACACCACTAGATGGTGCTGTTATACTAAGAATACACAGAAAAGAATATAGGACTGTATTTTTTAAGCAATTATATTGTGACATTTGCCTGCTGGTTTTTGTCCAGCCCAATTATGTCACTTTACATTGGTGGCTGTGCTAGCAAAAGTTTATATTTTAAAATATTTACACCAATGATTTGGGTAAGATTATGGTTAGGATTAGATTAAGTTAATTTGTTTAATTTGGGGAAAGTATGCTAACCGGGTCGCGACACAACTGTTTTGGAGAAACTAACAAATACAGTTTAAAGTGACAGTGCGCTTTACTACTTCCTGAAGTTGAAATTGGATCAAACAAATAATGCAAAAATAAAGAGGTCATTGTGATGTGTCTTCAATAATGTAAAGTGAAGTAAATATAAACCTACTTAATTGTACCAACTAACAAGAAATCTCTTTTGCTTTTAAAAAAATCCACAATCTGCCTTTTAAATACTCTCGTCCCCCAGATGTAAACTCCTAGGCAACACTTAAGTCAGTTTGTAATTTCTTTTAAAATTGTATTTTACTGTCATTAACAACCCAACAGCTTCATCTAGTGGCCATTTGAGGACTCACTCAATTAACCTGCAAATGTGTGTAAAGGGAGAGAGCCACAAGTTCTATTTCAGTCTTTTTAAAACTGTATTTATCACGATTTTAACTAATAACTACACTGAAAATTTAACCTCCATTTCTGTGAATGACAAAGCAACTTGGTAGAAAACGTGCTTATGCCAGACTGAAGTTGTTTCACGCTTTTTATAGCTGTGCATTGTTTTCAAAG
Organism: Mugilogobius chulae; assembly: GCA_038363315.1. Taxonomy (NCBI): domain Eukaryota; kingdom Metazoa; phylum Chordata; class Actinopteri; order Gobiiformes; family Gobiidae; genus Mugilogobius; species Mugilogobius chulae. The sequence continues at coordinate 26,282,094 of CM076412.1, forward strand.
CTTCCTTCGAAAATGAGGTGCCACTCCCTATTCAAATAAACAAAATACATTTAAAAAAAGGGAGTATTTCCTTTTGACTTTTTCTACAACAAAAAACACGAGTCACAGTTTCATTTTTCCCAGAATATGGCAATGAGTGTTTATTCCGTCTTCAGTCGACAAAGAAAGAAAACTTTACAAAGAAACGCTTCAACACCAGACTGAACATTTGCAACCGTTTGTTACCGAAATGAAATGAAAAGAAAGGCAGATGTTTAACAATGGAGCCATACAAAATACTACTAATAAAAATAGTCCAGAGGGTGAGCAGCTCGGTGCTACATCCGATTGGCTCAGAGGAGTTTTTCTCACTTTGAACTGGGCGATCAGGTTTCAGGGCAGATACAGACAAAAGAAAGAAGTGTCTTATGTTTGTAAAGAAATAACAGTTTGAATGAACAACAAAAAAAAACTGTGTGAGTGTGATTTAAACAATGTGGGCAAGTACAAATCAGCAGACAGTGGCAATAGCAAAACTCCAATAAAGAATCCATTGATATTTTAAACAAAAAAATGTTCAAAAAGAAGAAAAAACCCCAAGATGACAGAATAGAGGTTATGCACAGACATTCTTTCATTTGACCGAATAAAATCTGTTACTTAGCTTTTTCGCCAAAGTTTTGTTTGGCAGCCATTTTATGAAAGAGCTCTTCTGTTGTCACGGCAACAACGCAGGCTTTTCATAGACTGTTAGCCAACAGCAATTGGAAATTTACCACATTTTTACCAAAACAACTGCTTTCAAGTCTGTGTCAGTGACAAATGTGAGAGAAAGAGAAGTGCTGTAGTTTTTCTGCTATTGTTTACCTGATTTTCTCTTTTTACATGCCACATACAAACTCAGTATTCAGCAGTAGTTGTAGTTGTTTATATTTATTATTAGACAGTAGCTGCTTTTTCCCATTTTAGTTGTGTTTTGACTCTACAGGAGAGACACATTTTTCTCTGTTGACTCTCATTCCTTTTTGCCACTCACTGCAGACATTTAGAACACTGTGATGTCATCTGCATAACCTCTATTATGAACAATGTGCATTAAGAATCATTAATGAAAAGCATTTTGAATACAGCACAATGTAAGACAGTATGTTTTCTTGAATTCTTTGACTATGAAAAGATTTAAATTTGACGTAAGAGCTTTTGTTTTGTTTTGTTTTGTTTTAATACACCTTTGAGAACAAAGTGAATGAATCGACGTAACAGATATGCCACGTGTCAGGAAAATAAAATAGACCAAATTAGATGATATGAACAGATCATTCTAAAAAGTCTCGTATCGCAGACGCTCTAGGGGAAATAACATGTTCATTTTAACACTTGATATTAGCGCAACAAGCAAAGAAATGTCACGTTTTTGGCCATTTGTTTTGACATCTTTCATTTGTAATTCAATGATGCAGCATTAAAGGTGCACTGTGTAACTTTTAGACTTAAAAAGATTTTACTTTGACTGAACTTGCACAGACACAAAATTATTATTAGTATTACATATTACGACCCGTTTGTAGAATTGAATTGATCTTCTCATTCTTAGTGTTGCATATGTAACTGCTTTTTTATAAGCTCTTTTTACACAAGATTTTATTATCCCAATACTTACGATACGACCAAATTCATAACTTGTTCAGAAAATATCTCGATACACGATATATACTGTATATCGATATATCGCCAGCCCTATTTGCTTGCATGGAAAAGATGTTCATTTAGTTCTAATTTTCAACGTTATGGCAAAACATACAATTTTCACTATTATCAATTGTCCAAAGTATATTTTTTGACTTTCTGTTTCAGCAGAATTTGTTGACTTTACACCTCCAAAAAGCTACACAATGCACCTGTAAATTCATCGTGATTTAGTGTAATTTTATCAGTGGCAGGTTAATTATTCTTTGTCAAATCAATACTTATTGATAAAACAATGTAAAACAATAACTTCCACTGGCAGAGGATGTTTCGAACCAGTTGAAAACAATGTTCAAGCAAACTGACCAAAATGTCAAAATGAGTTGGATCACTAATACAAAAGATAAATGCCTATTTTAACATTAATTATTTACTATAAAATGTATTCGAGAGTTGTATAACACGTAATGCCCCAAAAATTAGTTTAAATAAGGTTGTGTTGTCAGAAACTCCAACTTTATTTAACCAGAAATCGGTTTTTGCCAACTACTGTAACATCACAAAGGCAGCTTTTCTATTGCTTTTTGCAGACTTACTCCAAAACATAAATTTCCTTATGAAACCACCTCAAAATCACCAAAAAACATTTAAATTTTGATCATTTTGGCAGCCATTTCATGTTTCGTTTTACATTACCAACATGGCTGTAGGTAGCAAAAACCAATAGAGAAAAAAAACATTAAACAATTTGGTAATATATCTTTATAATGCGACAACAAAAGGCACAAAAATACTGCAAAATGTAACAGTTAACAACAATAATGTTTAAATAGAGTTGAACTTTGGATTTTTTAATATTTGACACCATTTTTTTTTTTACAACAACTGGTTTGCCTTTAGCTTAGCATTAGCGTTAGCCTATACGTGCTAATTCCTGAACTTTTTAATCAGTTTCATCTTTCATTTGAACTATTAAACACTGGCAATTAAAATATGGCAACCAAGATGACTCAAAAATCAATGGCATTGTAATAAAAAAAAAAAAAATTATTAATGACGGTTGTATATGTATGAATGGGCAAAAGTAGAAAATAAATATGTACCCAATCAGTAGCATTAGCTTGTATAGGCTACTTTCCATGTTCTATTCTCTAAAGTCAACATGAGCGAATAATTATAATAAAAGAGTTATACTGTGACTGAAGAGTTCGAAAAGGTGCACATAGTGAGCAGTAATGCGTAAAAATCAGCAACGTTTTTCAATACGTTTTTGCTAGCTAGTCTATTTAAAGTCATAACTCTTTCCACGATTGAGAAGTTTCTGGAAAACGACTAAGGGTGAAGTGAATACAGTTAGAAATAATGGCACGAATTACTGATATGGAAAGAAAACTGCCTCAAAATGTTGGCAGAATATTGCTTTTCCATATGATAAAGCCATGCTAAAAAAGTGTGCAACTATGAATGAACAAAACTGAAATGATAAGCAGTCGATACAAACAGTAATAGGGGAGTGAGTTAAGGCATTACTGCTGTATGAATGATAGAAATATTAATTAAAAAAATGTATAGTATGCAACTGTATTTGCCCTAAACAGTGGATCACCAAGCCTATGTATGACTAAACTTACAGTGAGGCCACTTACAAAACAATTAACTTTCAAAGACTTAGCTAGGTAGCATACTTTTTAATCAGTTTGGAATGGTTTATTTCTGTAAAAAAGACAAAAAATGTGCAGCAAATTCTTTATAAATCCCATTAACCAACATGTTTGTATAAAATCCCATTAACCAGCAATGTAGAATGTATTTTCGATCCTCTTTTCATATTAGCATGCTAGTGCTACTGCACGCTAGTTTTTAAAGTACCATCGTATTCACCAGTCCAACAAGCTATTTCAAAGTAGTATGTTTCTATTAAATCTCATTAGCAAACAAGTTGGCATTTGAAGGTATATATTCTCTTAAATCCCAGTAGCCAACATGCTATTTATTTTTTCTCACATATTTTAATCAAGTTAGTCAACATTCTACTTTACAGCAGCATGATCACTATTAAAATCTAGTAGCTAATATGCTAGTTAAAATGAGCATGTTTTCTTTTAAATCCCATATTTCAACAAGTTAAGTCCTATTAGCCTACATTAAACTTTTTTATAGTAGCTTAATGTTAAGATATGTTAGCCACTAAGCTAGATTTTCAAAGTAGCATATATTTTTAATCCTATTAGCCAAAGTTCTCTTTTGAGTCCAATTAGCCAAAGGGCTAGTTTCCAAAGTGCGTTCTCGAATGAATCCCAAACGCTGTTTTCAAAGTAGCATGTCATATTAAATTCCATTAGCAAACATGCTAGTTTATCCAAAATAGAAGATTCTCTTTAAAATCTGTAAGCTAATATGCTAGATTTTCAAAGTCGCATTTTTTAAATCCTAAATATTAGCCAACATTCTACTTTTTAATAGGCCTAGTATCTACCAAGTTACGTTAGCCAGCATGCTAGTTTTAAAAAAATACCATGTTCTCTTTTAAGCCCAATTAGCCAAAACGCTAGTTTTTTCCATTAGTGACTTTGCTGGTTTTTCAAAGTAGAAGATTCTCTTTAAAATCCTCAAAGCTAACATGCTAGTTTTTTCAAAGTAGCAGATTGGCTAATGAAATTTAATTTGCAGCACAGCTTTCTGTCTCAAATCGCTCAAATCTACATTTTGGGTATAAGTTATCAAAGCAAACAAACAAATAAAACAGTATAGGTCAATAATCATTTTTAGTGAAAAACTGAGTCAAGTAAATCCAACCAACTGTAGCTTTAAGATTTACTATTTTGTTGTGTCAATGAAAATTCTTGTTCTGTAAATGGCCACACAGTCTTAATGCTACACAGTGAGGTCACAGTGCCCCCTATCTGCACACCCAGAAATGTACCACTGACGCTAAACTCAAGACTAGAAAATTGGTTCAAAAATCACAAACGTTCAATCCAAAACAAAAAAAAAGGCAACAAATTTTGGATTCCCAAACTGATTGAACTGTTGTCAGCCAACCCAATCACGACACGTTTCCATCTCATACAAAATGATAAAGCTTTTTTTCTAACATGAATACTCCGTGTAAACAAATATAGGCCGCTCTATAGCTTCACGCTGCAGACTTCTTCTCAATACTGTGGCTCAGAAATATTTCAGAAGAGCTGCAGCGTTCGCGGAAAGAGGAAGCCTAATTTTATTCATCGACACTTAATAAAAATAAAACTACAAAGAAACTCCAGCGAGGCCATTTCACACCACATGTTCTGGTCAGACGAGGAGAGATTGAAAGAAATTGTCACATTGAAAAGTGGCTGTTAGAGGCAATACAGAAAGATTGGAGACACGTTTTGATATTTTTGTTAGTCTGAATACCAACAAGGGTCCTGATCACGTTATTGTAGGCTTCGGATAAATTCATAGCTGTGTTTTTATTGGTCGAAAGCTGCTCCAGTTTAGTAACAAATCACTCAATCCAATGTACCCTGGTGAACCATGATATGTTGTATTTTATTCATTGATTGAAATTCTATCTCTGTTCACAAAGTCTTTTCTCTCACTTTATTGTAAGGATCAGACACATATTGGCCATTGTTTGCAATATTTGACTATGCAGATATCAGCCAATAATAAAAAACATTGACGTTGATTTTTTTTGAGGCGGTCACAGTCCCAAATTGTCCTCATATCATAATATTTGGACATTTTAAAACATAGCTGCATATTCAAATTCATAATGCAAGAGAATTTTTTATATCCCAGATAAATAGATTTTCTTTTATATCGTGTGAGCCGTGCTATGAATTATAAAATGTAAGTATTAGTATCGTCGAACATCGGTTATTGGCCACAGCAGAAGGCCAAATATTTCACTACTTCAATGTGCTTTTAACATTATAGCCAAGAGATAGTTTTCTGATATGCGAGTTAAAACTTAATTATTGCTTTAGGTTGTTCCTTGGTGTATATTGTCACAGCCTTGTCTTCAAAAGTGCCTATTGCTGTTAAGTTAATTTCATTTTAATTCTATAGTCAGCATTTTCCAAATAATGCTTTTACGTCAGAGTACTTAAAGTCAGGTACTGTATTTTTAGTCAATTAATAACGCAGCTTGCTTGAAACCTTAAATTAACAGATTTCTATATTTTCTATTTTTAATTTTATTTGGACGATTTCACCAGTTGTAAATATAAATGATAGTTTTACATGAGCCAAGAACAAGTTATTGAAGTTCAATAATATGTTGAAAAAAGCAGGAACTAAAAAGCAGAATTCTAAACTGATGACGTCACACATGGACATAAAATTGTCTTATAAACAGACATTTAACAAAATAACTCTGTTATGGTGTATTTGTCGTCAAATGTGTACATTCAACAAAGCTAACTTCTGTACTTAAGAGTCTTTCCTGTGAGCGTTTAGTTTGAAACAGGTCTCATTGTACACACACAACTGCCTTTTGGTGAAGTATTCCTCTGATTCGCAAAGTTTTTTACATGTTTTCTGAGACAACCACTCAGAGTTCACGGCTTGATAATCAGAATATTTAATAATTTTGATGTTGGTAAAACCCAGTAGAAATGAACTGAATAAGAAATGCTCATAAGTAGAGATGTTAGCTATTTTGAATAGCCAACATCTGTACTGACGCTCCACGCACAAAGCCAAATGACTGTTTATTTTCAAAAATGCTAACATCTTAACGGTATGTAATTTCTTGATTAGTTCATTTGTTAAATGAAAAATTACTGTAAGATCAGGCAGTGAACAGCGAGTGGCCATTGGTTTTCTCTGACATGCTAAATACTTTACAAATCAGGAGCATGCTTCACTAAAGTATCAAAGTGTGTTTATGAAGGGATGCGTTTGTCTGTCAATACAACGCTAAAGCTTTACAAATTGAAAGCAGCTCACATGTAACACAGTCAATACATTTTGATCCAGCCTATAGCATGGTTATTCCACGACTTCCAAGTGTGATGTCATCGTTTAGCATCAGGAGGTAAAATTTTAATCCTAAAATCACTTATCTGTAATGAAATCTTGACATAAGGATTTTATCTGTATTCTAGTGAAATAAGTCGTCCAACCTGTCATACTCACTTTAACAGTTGTGAACAGGACCCGCATAAGCACAGCTCAGTTGCTTTAATTCTGTATTGCCGCTCAACACAAACCGCAAGCGCAGTTCATTTTGGTCCTTAAGTTTCGACTGAATTTGTTCACAGGGTTTCTTTGGTAGACTAACCACAGTTTCACATTTCACTTCCCACTTCTCGCGTGTGTGTGCATGAGTGTGTGTGTCTATGGGAGGAACCGATATAAAAAAAACGTCACAGATCAGAGAGCGCCCATGGCCACAAATGTGATTGTACTCGACAAAGAAAAAAACTCATTCAACTCAAGAAAAAAACGATTCATGGTCAAACTCTGAACAGAGAGGATAAGCAACACATCTGGTCGAAAAAATAATAAGCCTACATATTTTTCCCCCCACACCTGTTAGAGTGCTCAAAGCTTTAAGAAAATGTACTTTTCACAGCCTTAAGTCGAGTTTTCACTGGAGCGATGCTGCGAGTTGAGTTGGTACGGCAGAATTTTGTTGATTTTGTTAAATGTTTTGACAATTTTCTTTAGGGCTCTAGGGATTAGTTAGTTGGTTGATTGTTTTCTCAATTGATCAACTAGTTGCTTAGAATGTAAAAATTAACTTTAGTGCAAGATTTTTGCACTAAATTTTTTGTTCCTTGAAAGATGTAGATTTAAAGGCAAGCTATATTCAAGTCATTGCTGAGGCTTTTCTCAGCATTTTGAAGTCTGTATAAAGTCAAACTACTAAATTAGTTGTCAATCATTTCAGTAATCGATTTGTTGTGATTAACCGATTAACTTACTGCAGCCTTAATTTTCTTATTTTTAGCTACTCTTTTCAATTGAATTGTGCAACAAAATAAAGATTTTGTTAGAATGTTTGTTTTTTAACTTCAGGGTTCCCATTCATAATCCAAACATATTTTCCAGGACATTCCCAAAGAGGATTTTAGGTAATCACGACACATACATTTGCATTTTTAGATAGTTTAGCAAAGTCTATGGCAGCCCAATGTATAACACATCCAGTAACACAGCCAGAAAGCTCTATAGCCATAAAAGTGGCATCAAAAGGTGGGGGGTCTGGGGGTCCTCCCTCAGAAAAATTTGACCCCAAATGATGATATTTGCTACATCGATGAATTTGACCAGTGGACAAACTTATTTTTTTGTTTAATCCACATATTAGTGGATTAAACAATAAAAATAATATTTTTGTTAACATAGTAAAACACTAGTTATGTGTTTGAGTGAAGAAAAGCAACAGGTATTATTGGCCTATTAATTGCAACTAAACTATATTTTACTGCCATTTCTAATATAAGGTGAGCAATGTAGTTTGCTCATTTTTTTATGATAGATTAAATCATTTTCCATGACAATTGGCTGTTTTTCTCATTTCCATGACTGGAAAGAGGACTAAACATTTTTCAGGTTTTCCAGTACGTATCTGGATAGAGAAAAGAAGATTTGGTTATAATTTTTTACATTTTTGACATTGTAATCAAAACTCAAGTGTACCAAACCCAACCCGAACCATGCCGCTCCAGTGTAAACAACCTTCCATTATCTGACAGTGCCATTCAAGAACATGAGTAGCGTTAGCATAAGCTTACGAGCTACAGTTCTCTCATTCTGGCCTCTCGAATTCGCTCACAGCATTTGAACATTTTGAGGAGACACATTCACACAAACTGTACCAGCCCGGCTTCAGTCTCCATACAGTACGATACAAACAGCCAACTCACACCGTCCAGCAACTACTCAGGAAAACAAGAGTAAAAACCAGCCTTTTTCAGAACTAAAAAGAAAAAATAAATCATATACATCTGACCGCTGAACGCCGGTTCGATAGCCCGCGTCCCGGCCGACCCTGCTCCCTGTACAGAACTTGTCCCACAGCAGATTCTTTCTAGTCCACAGTGGGGTGCACAGTGGTTTAGTTCAATGGAATAGCAAAAGTAAATAGTTTTGTGTAATCCCTGTAGATGTTACAATTGAGTGATAGGTCGAATTGTACATCACATTTTTTTTCTTTTTACATCAGAGTACTTGTGGGCTGCGTCTGAACGTCCACACACGTTCCTTCACCAATCAGTCACTACATAGTCCTGTTCTGTTTAGTGGGATGGTCAATGCACTCATTCATAATTTGATTCGGACAATCATGTACCCAGCTGGCCGTGGGTCACAAGGCTGCTGCTTGAATGTATTAAAAAAGTAAGTCCAATAAAAATGAACTTTTGTAATTAATACTAGTCAAATCTCTCTCTCATGCGCATATTTATGGATCATACAAGCTGTCTTTTACCTAGACCTCACGTTTAACATCAAACAAAGCGGATAATTTAACTTTTACAGCTCGTTTAGCAACAGCAATAACCTCAAACTAAGGTAAGCAGCTTATGTTAGCATCTTTGTCTGTTTAGTTTATTATCCTGGCCTAACAGTGCGGCTCTTTTAGCGTCTTTCTTTGTCGTGTTGCTTTCAAATGCTGTCAATTTGTTTTTTTTTTTTTAGTTTTTGCAAAAAATTTTGGTCTATTCACTGATGCTTACTATTTTTTCGGATGCCTTGAGGGAAATTTTGACTGCACTAGTTTTTGAGCTGCTGGACTTTCAGACACCATTACAAAAAGGCGTTTGCCCCAGAATAGTATATAAGGAATAGTGTGGACGTTCTGACACAGCCATGGACTTGAGTGATTATTGCAACATTCATTTTTATTTGATGCTTGTCATTGCTCACTTTGTACCTTAAGCGCAACAACGCATGCGCAGAACAAAAACACTTCTTTTAAAACCATTTTTTGTGAGTGTACAGTTAATACTGAGTATATGTGTTGTACTGATATAGCAGTTAAGAGCTGGCTTACTCACGTATTTATGTGTGTGAAGTGATAAAAATCTCACTTTACATTCAATTGCTTGCTTAAAAACTGTAATAGGCTTTGTTCAATTACAGTATTATTTTGTTTTTCTGTTTAAATATACTCTCAAAAATAATGAAACAGCATAGGAGCGGTAAAGCTAAAGCTACAAAGTGTGCATCTGGTACAAAGTGGGCAATGACAACACTTCCCAACTGTGCTTCCCCACCGTGGAGCAGCTAAACTCTTCACTCAGTGCACCTCAAAGAGAAAACGCAGAAAGGCAAAAATAAAATATATATATAGATATATATATGTACATCTTGAACAGAGGAAATAATTTATGTCTCAAAGAAAAACAAAACATCTGGTAAACAAAATAAATTAAGGCATGCAAAAGATAAAGTCAAATCTTCAGATTTGGATATTTTTTAAGCCAAACAAACGTCTTCCTGTTTGGAAGAAACCACTCACGCTTATGAAATCCTCAGAAAGAAGGTAGCTGCCAAAATAAAAGTCAAACTCACTGGAATATCGCTGGATTATGTCCGAGCTTTAAAGGCCAATATTTACATATGTGTTCTGTTGATATTTACATACATATTCATGCGGATCAGCAGCAGTGCAGCGAAAACAAACAGCAGAGGAGCGCTTCACTAAGGCCCCCGGAACCAGAAAATAAATAGCATTTATCAAAATCATAAAAAATGTACATCACAAATATCTCTAGATTTGACCTGGCGCAGATCCTGTCTGAAGGAGCACTCGGCCTCTAACAAACTGATATGTATAAAAATAAAAGACAAAACTGGTGTTGGCTTCTACGGTGAAGTGAAGCAGTGCGGAGCCGGTTCTGCCACGTTAAGGCATCAGGAGACACTGGAGCTCAGATGCTGCTGCTCCTCCCAAAAGAACCAGGACCAGGAACCAGGAGCAGGGGTGAGGATGGGGGAGGAAGCCGGCACAGAAAGGACATGCAGTCGCGCGTGTCTGTCACTCACTCACTCAACACACAGCACTGTTCTCTGCAAAAGCTCTCCTGCGGCCTTGTTACTATGTATTTTCCTCATTTGGATTTTTTTTTCTTGGCAGCATTACATGTTGCATCTGTCCTGTGCGCCTCCGTCCGCTCATAGGGGGCGGGGCGTGTGGAGGTCAGGGGTCAGTAGTCTTGAATGGGTGCGAGTTCTGGAGACAGGTCCACGCTGATGTTCTTGTACAGGCTGCTGAGCGTCACCATGGGGCTGTAGTGCAGGTTGTTGAGGCCGTCCAAGTGCTGTCGCTCTTTGGAGTACCTCAGCAGTTTATACCTAAAACAGCACAAGATAGTTTTGTAGAAATAATGATAGAACTAATGTAAAGAGAATAAACTTTTCAAGCTTCTTAACTGTAAAGGTCAGGTGAATGAGCACTCAGCTTATTACAAGGGTCTTATTACCAGAACAAAGAAAGGTATAATTAATAAATAAATACTTTGGGGTGTTCGATATCATGAGGACATCTTTTGCAAAGTCAACTTGTGGGCTTTTAACATTATTACAGTCCTCCGTATCATTAGCTTACTTAAAGTTATCGTTAGATTGATTCTTGCAAGTTTGAGTAATCCTGTATCATAGTGATAGGAGTATTGTCTAGAGGAATCTATACATCAGGACAAACTCTTAAAGGTTTAAATTGATACTTGTATGCAAATATCAAGCAAATGTAAGGCATTCGTTTTAGAATTATTGGGGGAATTTTTTAATTGTTTTGCGTCAAACTCTTTTAAGTTCTACCTGTTTTGGCAGATCTGTTTGTTCTTTGTTTTTATACAATGCCTTCATCTGTAAGATTGTAAGGAAAAATAATGTTTATTAAGGACAATGTACAATTACATTAAGCACAATGGCAGAGATGCTTGTACCAGATTCTGGCTTTTACATCTAATTTGCATCTGTTGTCCTGGGAAGGGGACTGAACTGCTATCAAGTATCGATATACAAAAACAACTAAATACTTGGTATTGTATCATTACCAAAAACTGACGTGTCGACCCATCTAGGTCTAGGTTTCGCCAAAAGCCTTCCGATATATTGTGTATCTCGATACATGAGAATCCAGATACAATTGCCTCAATATGGTACATATCAAGATATATTTTTGAAAAAAACTGTAGCAAAAATCTGCCAAATTGGTCTTTTTAATTGCGCAAAAAACAAAACCTCTACGTTGGATTGTATTTTTTGTATTTATCAGAGTACAACTGATTTATTGATAATTTAAAATTTAAACTTTACTTTAAAAACATCAGCCTTGCAATACACATTGACCAAAATAGAAAAAGTAAAAAAAAACAAAAAAACAATCGTTTTCAACATGCATTTGAGTACAACCCTCCTTAAAATCAATGTTAAGAATGTAACTTTTTATGTAGAATAACAAAATGTAGAAGAATGGAATATTTTCAGACTGCTGTTAATGTTGGATACAAGTGTCTCTGAATAAGTCATTATTCAACTCAATAGTTTCAGCCTTAAAGCAGCAGTCCAGGTTCAAAGAGTAAAATGTATTAATTTAAGTATTCCGATATGCCTACACACATTGCGAATGAGTTTGTCACAATAAATCCTGACACACTAAGTATCCTAAAGTCCTAGACCCATCACTACTGCGTTCTCTGCCACTGAAGCCTGCATGCTCAGAAAAATCCTGTTCTCACCTACCCCTTACTGTAAACCCGCCCACATTTGTGAACTTAGTGTGGTTTGGAGTGAAAACTATTTTTAGAAAGTCACATCACAACTTCTCAGAAATAAATGAGAAGTCTGCTGCTTCATAATGTGAAATGTCAGTTCTGCTTTTTTGATCAAAAAGTCAATGGACTGATTCACATTAAAAGCGGTTTTATGTCTGTACAGCAACTAATAAAGTAAATTTACAACTATAATCTACTAAAGATTTACTCTTTGTTAATAAACTATTGTTTTGTCTCCTGCTTGGAGTTTGTCTCACCTTCCCAGGAACTGCACCTCTCCTCTGTGATGGTGAGGGATGGACTTGTACTTCCCCAGCTCTCCTTCAGGTCGCGTCACGTTCAGACCTGCGTAATGGACCCTGAGCAACATAACAAACATGGTTATTAGTAAGTAAATAAGTAAGCTTTAGATAAGGATTCAAAAGCTCACAGAAACATAAATATTTGTTTAAACAAATAATGGAAACATGTAAAAACTTTAACGTAATTTGCTTCTACAAATTCAATAATGCTGACATACACTTTCCTCATTTCCACCATCTAAGGCTAAAACCACATGTTCTCGAGTGAATCTCCATTAGCGTGAAAGAAAAAGCAAGAGCCAAACAAGTTTAAAATAGCGATGCAGACGGTGAGCATCTGTTTCACGGCGGCGACTTGACAAACCTAATTTGGGAAGACAAAGCAGTGTCTGGTAATGGCTCCGTATCACACGCATTAGACTGACCTGTTCCACAAGTCGTCGTCCTCTCCTCCCCAGCCCCAGAAAGCGTTGGGGAAACCATTAATCTTCCGAAACTGCTCCACCGTCAGGCCGCTCACACCGCCGAAGAACTCGCTGTATGGAAGACTGCGAACGGCAACGCGGTGGTTAAATACATTTCAATGGAAGATACAGAATATTTTTTAAAGACATTCACCACAACTCACTGCTCACTGTCTGCTTTTACAATTTATTCTTTTGACTGATATAGTGAAAAGCCTCATAAAAACTAGAGTAGAAAATGTCCAGTTGTACAAAAGTTAGCTCTTGAATATAAAGCCAACTGATCTAAATTCTTATTCTCACACACATTTAAAAGTGAATTTTGAATCAAACTGCAAATCAAATCAAATCCATATTAGTCAGTGTTTCCGCTGCATTCATTTGTGCGTGACATACACCATAACAAATGTTCTCTTTAAAAACGACCTGCCTGCATCTGAGAAGTTTACACGATGCTACAGTGACAGTAAATTAGAAATAGTTGTGTGTTCTAAACGTGTTTTGTCACATGTGCAATACAGCAACTTATGAAACATTGAAGCAATTTTTGTTCATCGAAGGAGTTGCTTTTCCTCTTGCTATGCCTCCCCGAGCCGGGAGAAAAGAATGCGCCTCTAAGCAAACGCACACAGACAGAGAGGAGAAACTTATGTGACTGCGTGAGACCACGATGCGACAAAGGTTAGATTAACGGGATATTAATGCTCCTTATAAACGCTTTAGTCAGTGGTTTGTCAAGACTGTTGTTAGCGAGGGCAAGCTAAAACTGCCCTAGCTCCAATTCATCAGTGTTAAAGGGCCAGACCCACAATAAGCAAAAAAATTAATAAAAAATAATTTCTGACTTTGCTTGAAATGTAAATTCGCTTTTCACTTGATATTTCATATTTAAACAAAAAAAAAAAATCATATAGGCATTATTTTAAATAAGTGTATAATTGTTATATGATTTGAAATTGTCCTCCAAGACAGAGCAGAGGCGTCTGGCTGCAGACCTTTTTCATCCTGCGTACATCTCGTATAAGCAGGAAAGAGCTCTCCGTACAGACTGGAAGGCCATATTTGGCAATTTCACCTTTCACCACGTGAGAGATGACTATATATGGGCTTCTGGTCTGTACAGAGAAGTGGTTCCGGTCTGTAGCAAGAGGTAACTCCGACTCTGCGGAGGGAGGTGAGCTGTACGTGTATGGAGCCTGACGCTCTTCAGAGAAGCTAACATGTTAGCTACCTTAACAGAGCTAAACAGGAAATGTGTGCCCTTTTTATGGACTGCAGATGGAAAATAGCTTCTAAACTATAATCTGGTACAAGCATTGCTGAGATAATGTAACTGTACATTGCCTTGTTAAATGAATAACTGAAATGGAAAAAAAAAAAGTGGCTGGGGAATAATGAATGCTGATCAGAAATATCACAAATAGATTTCTTTAACAAATCATGCAGCTCTAGTGCACAAGTGGTTCATTGGTGCGCAAAACCTTGTAAAGTGGGTTATCATATCATGACCTGTGCCATTGAGACTCACTACAGCTGTAAGAGCGTAGAAAAGTAGTGTTTGTACTCACATGTACATGTATTTGTCGAGTTTGGCGGCGAAGTGGCGAGGCATGTGTCCACAGCCGTAGTAGTTTCGGTCGTTCTCTGGGATGTGGTCGACGTCATGGAAGATGAGACAGTCCCAGTCCAGGTCCTTCATGGCCTCCAGGAACCCGACGTTAAACAGCATGGCTCGGTTAAAAGGCTGGCTCCCGCTCTGAACGCAGAAACACATTTTATTATTATCAAGATTTTCAGTTTCAAATCCTGTTCTAGCATCGCTTTTTCATCAAAAACACTGCTGGAGTTTTGCTTGTGAACATTTTTTCTGAGCCTCTGAGAAAATACTGTTCTGAATGTACCAGATTAGTGACGCTATAGATCTTCTGCACTGTTTTTAAGTCCATAAATCATCCAGACAAAAAAAAAAAAGAGGCATTGGAACATGATAAAGCATGCTTACCTGTTCAATGACGTAGAAGGCAAACTGCAGCCTCTGTCTCTGCAGCATGGGGATGAGGTGTTGGAAGAGGATTGGCAAATGTTCGTGACGGTTTCTGAATGGAATTAAGATCGCCACCTAAACAAAGAGAACACACATTAATCGAAAAGTGTTGTCTCTTGAGGCTACAGAAGACCCAACTTGGAGGATGTTTTGGGACCTTTAAAAAACATTACCATTCAACTATTCAGAAGAGCCTCCATCACGTTTAACTATCAAGTAGATTAGTGTCTGAAACCCACCTTCCAGCGAGGCCTGCAGTCCTTTGGTTTCCAGTGACCTCCAAACTCTATGTCGAAAAACTTGGAGAACTTGAGCTCTGTCTCCTCAATGGGAATTTCAGTCATGTTCACGTCCATAAGTCCCTCTGCGGAGAAGAGAAGCAGCTCATTCAGCAAGTTGCTTATGTTGTCGGTCTAAAAGTTTTGCTGACAAAGTAATAAAAAGTAAATGAGAAAAAAATGATGAAACCATGACTAAATGTGTGGATAGTTTTCTGCAAAAGAAGGAATATGTCTAAATTTGACTGATCCAGGAAAACGTTCTGCTTCAAACAACACAACCTTCTTATGTCAAGGTTAAATGCTTTTCACATACAGTAATTACTAAGCGGAGATTAAGCTTGTTTCTCCTCAACTTACTAATTACTGTATGTAATTAGTAGCTGATTATAGAAACATTCTCTTGTTCTTCTGATTAGAATAAAACTGAAACTGTCCATGTTGAAAATCAAATTATGCCATTATGCTTACAATTTAGTCCAGGGTTCTCAAACTTTTAAAATAAGTACCACAAAAGATAATATTTGGTAGGTCTGGGACATTATATCATTTTATGTCATATTCATTTACCTGATCCTAACAGTGCTGGAAAAAGAATAAACAATAGTGTAAATGTAAAAAGCCAGCCCAATGATTTTCAGCTAACTCTCACTCAATTTTCTGCTTTTCTATATAAATCCTTATAATCTTAATAAAAGTATTAGTCGACTAATACAAATTTTGGTCGACTAAGACATTGATCAATTAATCGACTAAATACCTACAACCCTACTAGACATTCATTTGATTTAATAAGTAAATACATTTGAATAAGCTTCACCTTTGTATTTCTTTGAATTGTTTTGCAGAACTGTAGTTCTTATATCCATTTTTTTTTTTTTTTTTTTTTTTTTTTTTTTTTTTTTTTTTTTTTGTCTGTTTTTTTTTTTTTTTTTTTTTTTTTTTTTTTTTTTCATTTTGTCAGCACTAGTATCGCTGAACGATATCATAGATCCATTTTCTATCCCATTTCTCATATCCGGTTTCTTAATCATCCCATTTAGGGGTCGTCGCGGGTGACTGGAGCCTATCCCAGTAACTGTGGGATAGTTACAACTCATCGCAGGGTTAGACAGACAAACATTCACTCTCTCAGTCATTCTCTAAGGGAAATTTACAGTGATGCCCAATAACCTAAACATGCATGTCTTTGGAGGTGGGAGGAAACCGGAGTACCCGGGAAAACCCACGGTGACACGGGGAGAACATGCAAACTCCACCCAGAGAGATCGTGAGATGTTGATATGGTCCGACCCGGGAGTCGAACCCACGACCTCCTTATTGGGAAGCCAAAGCTCTAACCACTTGGCTACCGTGCACCCCTTCTTAATCATATTGAATCATAACCCACTGCTTTGAAATACACATTGAAGGGATGTAAAAAAAAAACAAAACAAAACAAAAAAAAACTTGTTACTAATTGAACCTAAAACTGGTATCTATACTTGTTTGAACAAGTATCGATACTTATTTGATCTTCTCTTGTCTTATACACACTTACACAGCAAAGTGTGAGCTCTCTGTCAGTCTTTGAATTATGATTCTAACCATACTCATGTTTCACTTGCCACTCGTGACTGTGATGTGAAGTGAACCACGCGGTGAATATGTGGTAAACAAATAATGTGACAAAATAATAAGTCTGAGGCTGACTCTTCAAACAAACAAAAAAAAGAGGTTGCTGAGAACTTTAAAAAGAAAAACATAAAAAATATATATATAAAAAAGCAAAAATTAATAATAAAAAAGTAAAAATTAAATAAACAAAAAGTTAAATTTGTTCTTAAGGTTGGTACAATGGGACTGAAATGGGTAGAGTTGTTATTTTGTTTTCAATCATCATTCAATCTCAAGTTGAAATTTTAGTAACGTGACAGCACTAACTTTATTATAATTTGCTTCATGTGTTTTTATCAAAATATCGAATAACTTAGTTAAAATGGAGTCACAATATCCAGTGTTAGAAAATATACTCTAATTTACAAACTATTGAGTGCACCTGAATATAAGCCGCACCAACTAAATCTAAATAAAAGATAAACTATATCTATGAGCCGCACTTGTTAATAGTAAA
Organism: Mugilogobius chulae; assembly: GCA_038363315.1. Lineage (NCBI taxonomy): Eukaryota > Metazoa > Chordata > Actinopteri > Gobiiformes > Gobiidae > Mugilogobius > Mugilogobius chulae. The sequence goes on from CM076412.1 coordinate 26,299,678, forward strand.
TCTACGAAATCTATAATTTTGCTGCATTGTTCTATAAGCTTCAAAACTTATGAAAAAAGTAGCAACTTAAAGTCCAGAAATACCAGTATTTGTTCTTATTTGCTGGTTTGATTCTCAGTTACTGTCTTAGTCTTGTTCTAATTCTAGTTTAATAGCTGAATATCTATTGTATTTTATTTTTTCCACAAAAGTCTCATACAATAGTAGCGTACAATGTCTAAACAGATGAAATCTAACTATTTTTTGAGCCACCCCAAGTAAAAATCATGTCCCGTTGTGCACGTCAACTCAATTTCTAGCTCTCAAGAAGAATAAAACTGAACAGTGCTGTTTTAGAGGCCACTCACTCATAGAAGGTAATCTCTCTGGACAGGGCAGGTGTTGGGAGTAGGTGAAGTTCTCTGGGAGGTATGTCGTTGGCTGGACCAGGAGTTCACTGGAGTTTGTTCCGTCTGGGTAATCTGCAAAAACACACTCAGTTAGTATATTTCAAAGACTTCTCAGGTGGTTTTAAAGCAGGTTGAATGTGTTACCAGTGCCGTTGAGCGTGCTGTTCTTGTTGGTGTACAATCGGATCATCTGTCCTATGGTCCGCACATTGTCCCTCAACATGATGCCCTGAGCCTGCACCATGAAGAAGTATGTGTTCGCTGCAAGAAAAACACAAGAAAGGCAATTCATTAGAGAGTGGTATGAAGAAGGTATCAAGTTTGAGCAGATTTGGAGGCTGCTGTATTCAAAAGAGGAAGCAACTCAATAGGATTGCTATAATAGTCAGTAAAATCCTCGGCACATCTCCAACCCTATAGGGATGCTCGCAGTGTCATCACCAAGTCTTCACATGTTCGCCATGTGACGCTTTGGTTGGCAAAACATTTAAAACGTAACTGACGTACACTGAACAAACACAATGATTGTATCTTGCTGTGTGACTGGGTTTGCTCACAGGTTTGTTAAGAGCAACCCAGAGAGTGTCAAATGTGTTCCTAAATGGCCTCCACCAAGAAGAAATCTTTGGCTTTTGGCAATTACGCCCCTATGGAAAAAAACAATGGAGCTAGTTTAGATTCTGCCAGCCAGTAAGCGGCCGTGAACATCTCAATTGAGGGCTTGTATGAGCAGTGTTGTATTTGCAGAGCTAAAGTAGTTTTTAAAGATGTGACTCTTTTCATTAGTGATGCACCATTCTGATACTGGGATTGGATATCGGCACCGATCCAGGATAGTTTGGCTCGAATATCGGCACCATATTATCGATTATGCCGATACCAATGTTGTGTCTTTAATTGGACAAAATGAGACTAATTTACAGGCTAATGTTGATCCAGAACGTCTCAATGTTTGACATTTAATCAGATTAAGTGTATAAGTTGTGACTTGCATGGTAAATAACAACTACATAACACTATATGACCAAATGCCTTATGTTTTGGTAAGAAAAATAAAGTATTTCGGTACATACAATAGTATCAGTTGGTATCGGCAGATACTATCGGAAATTATATTGGAACAGAAAAGCTGGATTGGTGCATCTCTACATTTCATGACATGTTTTCTCCTATGCCCTCTGGGAAAAGATCCCGCAGCATCAGCTGTAAGACATCTAGGATGCTCAACAGCTTTTTTCACAAGCTGTGAGGCTTTTAAATTAGTGGTGTCGTCCTGAGCCAACTTCAGTAAATGAACTGACAGAACTCTGAGCTGGGCCATGAATTGTAAGGTTGTGATTAGTCTGGTTGTGCTGAGTGATTGTCTGTTATTTTGTCTGATAATATGTTTTTTTTAATCTATTTATTTTATTTATCACCTGTTACACACTGTTTTGACTGGTGAGAAACAGCATTTTGTGAGTGAAAGCTCATTAAAATTTCAATATAATTTCCTAATTAAATAAAAAAAATGCTTTGAAAGAAATTGTTTAGGGTTACAATATAGGATTAAAATTAATATCACCATTTTTTTTTGGAGCCAGCTCAGTACTTATATTTGATCACAATTCTTGTAGACTGTTTATTTTCTTATAGCCTTTAAGGTCAGCGCTAAAGGCTGACCAGTGTTGCCAGATTATCAGAAAGAAACAAGCGAGTCTTTGAAAATAAATCACAAACAAACAACCTCAACCCCTTCAACTAACTAGACCATTGTGTGTCACCGCAAAACAAGTTTCCAACACTAAATACAACTTTTAGACAAGAAAATCTATGTATAAGTCATTAATGGACAGTTTTGTAAATATTACCTGAAAAAATGCTAAAGTTTTTCTCTTTATGACTTGAATTGTGCAGTCCAAAAAATCATTAATTAATTTTTCATTCATTCATTTTCTACCGTTTAATCCCGTTAGGGGTCGCGCGCGACTGGAGCCTATCCAGTGACTTTGGCCTTAGGCGGGGAAACACCCTGGACAGTGGCCAACTTGCCGCAGGGTTAGACAGACAACCATTCACTCTCTCATTCACCCACTAAGGGAATTTACAGTGATGCCCAATTAACCTAAACATACATGTTTTGGAGGTGGGAGGAAACCGGAGTACCCGGAGAAAACCCACGTGACACGGGAGAACATGCAAACTCCACCCAGAGAGATCGTGTGATGTTGATATGGTCCGACCCGGGAGTCGAACCCACGACCTCCTTATTGGGAAGCCAAAGCTCTAACCACTTGGCTACCGTACACCCCCCAAAAAAAAAAAAAAAATCACAACCTTCAAAATTCACAAGAGACCTTGAAAAAAGAATCCCAAAGTCGCAATAATTAAGTTGACTTGGACTCCGAAATTGAGAAAAGTTGAAAAAACTGTCTGTATTTGAACAAACAGATGCATTAAAAAGAGAAATGGTAAATCATGAGAATGACTTTTTATCAAAAAAACACAAATCATGATTCAATTTTATCACAATACTGCCCAGGCCTATTGCTTAGTATTCATTATTTTCCCAATTAGTTGATTGGTCCAACAATATTTAAAGTGGTAGGATTTTTAAATGAATCAAATACGAGATTAAGACAAAAATACGCTGGGATACTTTTTACATCTTATTTAATCAACAAATGTACTATTAATCAAATGCAAATTTAAAAAAACTTGGGATGTATCTATATTAGTGACAACAACATGATTTAGCAGTAAAACCGCTACATTCCTGACACAGCTGCTTCAATAAAGAATCCTTGTTTGGGATCAGGTTTCTTCGTCACATCAAAAAACACTCGACAAGATGTGAAAATTTATGATAATTTTATGAGGCAAGTCATCACACAAAACTACTTTATTTGCCCACCACAGTCACAGTAAACACAACACTGACAGCCCACTCTCTGCTGTAAAGTCTCTGAAGTGATGATTGATGGAGCCTGGGTTAAAAAGATCAGGAATTCAAAACATCCACAGCAGCACGCGATGACTGACAGATGAAAGCAAAAGGTAAACAGGCACGGCGTTTTAAATGTCACTGGGAAGTAACGCACGAAACAAGACGCGACGTTCTATCAAACAACAAATATTCTGTAGTCAGTGTTGCCAGATTGTTCTGACTTTTCCAGCCCAAAGTTCATGTAAAAACCGCCCAAAACGTCAAAAACCCGCCCAAAAAAAAAAAAAAAAAACTTTCAGAACTCACCGTTGTTGCAAAGGCAAAATCAGAAGCAGAGCCCTCGACAACCAGAGTAATACGTCAATTAAAAACACGACAACCACTTAAACAACGTGTATTGTGCCTAGAAGCTCCAGTAATGACAAACAAATAGATTAACGTTAGAGAGTTTGTTCATTTGGAGACGCGTTATAAACGGTCCGACATCAAACACTAACTTTCTCAAACTCACGTCCTTATGATGAGGCTCTTTCTCTATGATTATGAGGCAGACTGTTATAAGCCACACATCGTTTTAAAGCTTAAAATGTGGCGAACGTGTCTGTACCGTCATTACTGTACCCTGTGTTCACATTTGCCCCGTACGAGCTGTTTTAGCCCTACCTGGTTTTGCGTGCGTCCTCAGAGCGGCTCTCCCCTTTGCTGCACGTGCCTGTTGCATGGTGCCAAAGCGCGTGTCTGTGTGTGTGTTGGGAGAGCGAGCAGGAGAGAGAGAGCATCATTTGCGGGATGGATTTAAAACCGTATAAAAAACGTCATTAAAACAATTTATTACACAGTATTGAAAGAAATAGATGCATTTTATTCAACCAGCTATTGAGAAATACGCACATATTTATGATTAATAGCACGTATTTCGTATTTTCAAAATCCCGCCGAGACATCAAAAGCAGCCCAAAATATACGCACCCGCCCAACGCATTTTTTCCCCGCCGGGAGCAAAAAAAGGAGCCCAATTGGGCGGAAACCCGCCCAATCTGGCAACACTGTCTGTAGTTAGTCATGATGTTTACCAAATTGTGAGCGCAGTGAGGGTTTAGAAAATGTGACATATTTTGACAAATTACAGCTATTTAGAAAGTAAAACATTATTTTTCTTTCTATCGTTTGTTTCTGTTAGAGGTCTAGTTGACTTTGGGCCTTAGGCAGGGGAACACCATGGACAGTGGCCAACTCATCGCATAGTTAGAAACTAGAGAATATTTACACTGATGCCCAATTAATCTAAACAAGGGCTGCACAATACTAACAAAAAAATCTAATGGTGATTTTTCTGTTTGATTCGACATGCAATATTTAACATATTTATATTTTTATGTTGAGCAATTGTAAAATGTTAATCATTGAAAATATTAAAAACAAACTGTCCTACTAATTTGAAAAGTTTAACTATGCATACATTATAGGCATTAATAGTAGGCCTACTAGAAGCTACAACCAAGTTAGAATGGCTGGTGTGCGCCTTGACAATTAAGCTGGTCTGCATAAAAAGTAACAGTGACTGAATGGTTAACCGAGTGTAAGCTTTTTTGCCTAGTTTAAGACACAAATATACAATTACGGCAGCAGATGGCGCCAGCAGCCCCTGCACAGCTCTGGCGTCTCAGCGGGAGAAACAAAATCAGTGTAACATTGCAGTGTTTATGGACTAGTTATAATTATTAGCTTAGATTTTATGTGTGTGAAGAAAACAGACTGGACTTAACTTTTGCCTGGGAAATTATCAATGTTTTGCCTGTTCAAACTAAGGTAAGCGGCTAACGCTAGCAGCAACTTTAAAAAAAACTCTTCTAAACTATTTAAAAGTGGTTTTATCGATTACGCACTACGACTACGCACTAGAACTGTCATGAAAGTCGTGTTGTGCACAGTTCAAAGGCCTGTTGCTGTTGTGCTGCTCTGTGTTCACGTTCGTTGTGCGCTGTTTCCAATAACAATAACATTTTTGGAAGTGAGAGCCAACTGGAGTAACCTGAAGAAAACCCACGGTAACACAGGGAGAACATGCAAACTCCACTCAGAGAGATTGTGAGATGTTGACCTGGCTCAACCCGGAAGTCGAATCCACAATCTTTTTCTTATGCCAACTGCAACTCTACATTTGTCACTGAAAGTCAGGAGCACAGAGCCTGAGCAACACAGGCAGTTAAACATGTGACTCTGTTTAAAGTCTTCTGTCAGTTAAAAGAAATATTGTGTCAACTTGATAAACTCTGTGTCGACTAACAAGGACAGCCTTCAGCCTTAAAAGTCCAGCTAACTCACTCAGTTTGTTTTTCTTTGTCGTTGTGCGCACAAATATTTTAACATCCCAATAAATATTGATAAATAAAAGTGAATATTGCGACGTTTGCATTCTTGTCTTTTAAACTGCTCTTCAGGACTTTGCTTTGATGTTGAACTAATGAAGCTCACATAACACGGGCTGCAAAAGAAAACACATAGGAGAAATAATCATATGAACTTGTCTGATATGCTGTAATAATGTTAAACACAAATAATCAGGGTGACATTCACCTTATTCTGTCCCGCCCACTTTTCTTGGCAGAGCACTTCCTTTTAAGCTCTGTAAATGTAGCTAGAATGTTTGTTTGTCTGATTTACGAGACAATCTCCAACAAACATAACCGATAAAACAAACCCAGCGACTGAATTCTACAACCTAAAACGCAGCTAAACAGGAAGTGCTCTGCCAAGAAAAGAGGCGGCAGAGGTACAGAATGTGGTTGAATGGAGTAAAGAAAACAACCTCCTCCTGAACACCTTCAACAGGTGATAGATTCTAGTCCTAATAAGTCATCTGCCTCTTGTCATCGGTGACTCAAATGTTCAAATTGTTGACTGTACTTCTTTATTGATACAGTATATTGAATTGACAGTGTCATCGTGTCAGTTGTGTCTGGTATTCGTCCATGTCTTATGAACACTGAGATTCTTTTGCACTGTCTTTTCAACTTTAAAGGTAAGCTCACCCCCTAAACTCCACCCACAAACACATTTCAAACATAGCAAACCCATTGAAAAACACTGGGATAAGGGAAAAGGTTGGGCTTAGAGAGGAGAGCAGAGGTGTGATTGGTTTGAGAGCAGGCGTCTGCAATTAGTGCTCATTTTTAGTGGAAAGTAAACGCTGATGTCACATAAAATCTAGAGCTGACACGAGAGACCTAGCCAGTTTGTGACTATTTTTACCTTAAACTTGCTAATTTGCTCAGTTTCCACTAAAAATGCCCCAAAATTACTCAAAACAAACAATACTATTTAAACACCATATACACAGTTCAACAACCAAAAAAAGTTGTTTTAGGGTTTAGCTTCTCTATAAAATCTAGAAATTTCAAAACAATGTTTTCTGAGGCTTAGAGGGAAAAGAATAGTGTGTCACCACCAACACAACTCCAGCTGTGTTATTGGTAAGGACAATGTTACAACAGGCTAGAGAAACAGAAAAACTAACTTATTAAAAGAGACTATACCCGTTTTTTTTTTGTTTGTTTGTTTTTACAATAAAATGACTAATCAATTTCCCCAGCAAAGATCTCTTGTAGTAAATGTATCTATTCTGGTGGAAATTAGTCCGCAATGTCCTGAATACGTCTAATAATCTCTTGTTTGATTGCCCAAACCTACTAGGTTAGTCTGTTGGTGCGGTTATCATCGTAGCTAGTCGTAGCTAGTCATTAAAACACTGCCTCGCTCCCAACAGCTGTGAAAGAAGCTTGAAACACAGTTAGGGATGCACCGATCCGATAATGGGATCGGATATCGGTGCCGATCCAGGACATTTTGCTGGATCGGGTATCGGTTCCTTGATATTGGTTCAGTCGATATCGATTTTGTGCCTTTAACTGGACATAATGAGACACATTTTTTACTGGTGTTGATCCAGAACGTCTCATAAAGTTTGGCAATTTTTTCAGATTAAGTTTTTTGACAGTTATATAAAGCTATATGCCCAAGTTTCTTATGTTTTTATAAGAAACAAAAGCTATTTCTGTTCTTATACTAGTATCGGTTGATATCGGGATCGGCAGAAACTTAAAGCCAAAGTATCGGGATCGGTATTGGAACTGAAAAAGCTGGATCGGTGCATCCCTAAACACAGTAAAGCATATGACTGATGTAGGAAGTTTAAAATGTCTTTGTTTACTTTTGAAAAGAAAGATGCAGTGAACACTAAACGACTAAACCATCGCTTCAAACTGTGAAATCAAAACTCATTTCATTATTATTACTACACCGACCGTCCTCACCATAAAACAGCGGTGGATGTTGACAGTAAAACGTCTCCCGCAGTAAAATGATAAACCCGTGTAGCTCTTTTGTTCCAACGCCGTCATCAGCAGACTTTCTCATCATTTATGTTTGCAGCGTGCAGAAAAGCAAGGCAAGCTAAACGCAGAAAGGTGGAAAAACAATCTATGGTGCCATTAGGCCGTTTGATTACATTCAGAGCTGAGTATGAGCCTTTTCTGATGCTGATGTGAAAACGATTAAAAACACTTATGACTAGCCTGCACAACAGTAGATAAGTTTCACATAAACTGCTTAAAACGTCAAAATTCTCCTCCGAACAAAAAGGCTGGTGAAAATCTGGAGTCTGTTATTTTAAGCTAAATGAGGTCAATCTCATTAAAGTAGAACTACTGTGTTTTTCTATGCATTTAGCAAAAAATAGTAATAAAATACAGTGGGAAATCGAATTGCAATATAATGACACAATTACCAAATATTGCAACGACTGCAGTTTTTGAAGATCCTCAATTTTATTCTCAAATGACAAAATGTTTAATCTTATTTAGTGCTAGATTAATTCATTATATAATATATAATCTGTATATAATTAATCAAATGAATCTATTTTAATCTCACCTAAAAATAGTTGAGAAAAACACTCAACTTAAGTGTTTTTGTTTTGTTTGTATCCAATTTAATTAATTACAATATTGTATCAGATGAAAATATTAATATATTGCAAAAAATGAAGACTTTAGGTCAGGGCTATTCAAATAGCGGCCCACTAAGCAGTATGATGTGGCCCACCATGGTAAAATGGGCCATGAACTGGACCACATTGTAAAGAAGCCTGGGAAACACTCTATCTGATTTACAGTGAACAGTGGTGGATCTATAGCAACATAATGCTGAGCAATAAAGACTGGCCCATCAGAGTAAAGTGGGCCATGGACTGGGTCACATTGGTATACAGTAGCCTGCAGTACTTTTACATCAACTTAATCAGCTAAAATGCCACTGATATTTGTTGTTCTGGTTCACAAATTGTTCCTAGTCCTGTTCCAAATTGTGATTCACCCTTGAAGTAGCAAATATGTAGACCTGGAGTCATAGAGTATGTTCAACTCTAGGTTTAGCCTCGTCCTTTATCTGTTGTTCTGATTTACTCACGTTCTAGTTTTCATTTATCTCTGCTAGTGTAAGCCTGTTATATGACAGAGCAATTTAAACTTTTTTCAATTTACTAAACATAAGTTCTTGGGGCAGTTTTGTTGTTCGGCCCACAGATCATGGTCTTTTGAAAAATCCGGCCAGCCGTAAAATATAATTGAATAGCCCTGCTTTAGGTCGTTTTTTGTTGCTAAGTTGTCAAGTTGAACAACCCTTATGTCCACTTTTAAAGATTTCAAAATAGATTAATGCAACTAAAAAAAATAACTTGATTATTATGTTTGTAATTAATTAATTAATTGCAATTAAAGCACTAACTTGATCTTATTCTGGCTAAAACATCTAATTCTGAAAAGTAGATCAATAGAAGCATGGCTTAAAAACCATGTAATTCTTGTATTAGTTTTTCAGTGCACTTTTAACGTTTGTTTTACAGAAATACTGCAGATAAACAGGATTAAGAAACAACAAAGCACTGACACAGTAGATGATTCAGCCAAAGAAAATGTAACTAATAGTAAAGTTATTTCAAAACAGCATTACTCACATAAACTACATTTAATTAGCAAATTTCCTGGACATTTGTGAAATCAAAAACATAAAACGCACATTTACTCTTGGTTAGGATAGTTGTTTGAAAAACTGCAATTGCATATACTGTAATTTCTGCCCTATTGAGCGCCCCTGAATATAAGCCGCACCCACTAGATTTAAGTAAGAAAAATTATAAAGTACATTATATAGGCCGCACTTGTTAATAGTAAGTCCATGAGAATCTATAATTTTGCTGCATTGCCTTACAAGCCGCATAGTTCAAAGCTCATGAAAAAAGTAGCGGCTTATAATCCAGAAATTACGGGTAATTACTAAATTGTGCAAATGGAAAATGGCTTGAAAATGGTAGAAATTTGACACAAAGTTTCTGTCCAAAACTGCAGAGCTGATAAGTCCTGACTTTTCATTGCAAAAGTTATCTTTAACAAGCAGCAGATTTAACAATACGTAAAATGTTTGTCAGAAAATGGCTAAAAGACCATTTTCAACCCTTCATGTTTTACTTTGAATCAGATTAAAAAAAAAAAAATACAGACAAGTGAGCAGGGATGAGCTGCAATATTACTCAAACAGCATAAAGCATTCTTAATAGAACTTTTGAGTAACCATTTGATGAGACAAAACAGCTAAAACTGTGAAAAGTGGATCTCACATAATAATAGGCCTACTTTAAAATTAAAAAAACAATGATTTGTCCATGGAAAGATTTGCATGTTCTTTGCGTGAATTTGAATATACGTAGTTAAAGGAAAATGGAAAGCGGGTTATAAATAGTGTTGTGTCTCTAAGGTCGAGGTGCCTGTCAAAAAGCTTTTGAAAGGTGACGTTTTATTATTTATTAGAAAAAATAATTCGCTGCCCGGTAGTGAACTGGTTTCTGTTCCATTTTTTAGGTCAATTTTGTGTTTTATAATTAAAGTGACAGTGTTACTTTTTAACTAAAAGCCAAACTAAAAATCATTGTAAGATTGAGTGTATTTACTCTGAATCTATCTATCTATATACCAAGGCTGTGTCCCATGTACATGGGGTAGCCTAGACAGGGCACCTTTCTCTTTCCCCCCTTCCTCCCTCTGGTCCCATGTTCTGAGTGTGTGTGTGTGTGTGTGTGTGACTTGTGCGTTATGTGTATGTTTGTGTTGTACAGCCTTTTTATTATGTCACTGTTCCAGAATCCTTTTAAGTTTTTGTTTATTGTTTACCATCTCGGCTGAGGAGACCACTCTCCCTCCCTCCCAGTTACACCACAGGACACAACTGCACGTCCCCCCCAGGGCCGGTCCCCCCTCAGGCACCCCTCCCCTCTCTGATTATATTCTGAATAGGTTTGCATATTATGACTATTATGCCATTGGAGTTTCTAGTCCTGTGTGAATGGTCCATGTCTAATTCTACGTTCTGCAATTTACCAAACTCAGAAGACCACATATAATTCTACCCCCGTACGAACACCTATGTCTGTGTTTTCAATCTGTAAACTGTAGAGAAAATAATTAATAACGACTCTGGCCTGGTTTACCTTCAGATTTTAACAAAATGATCATTACTATTCGCCATAGATCATTCTACAACACTGACAGTTGTTCAGACAAAGTTTGGACAGAGTGCTGCAAACGTTGGACTGTTTTATGAGAAATCTGATCATGTGGATGTGATTCTGATCAACAAACGCAACAACGTGACAAACGAAGACCCACATTTACACTGCCACAGCTCAGGTCATTCATGATAAACCAAATACAAAACACAAGAAAGGCTCAAGTCATTAAGGAAGCAAAAGGTTGTTGTCATAAATCAAGTGTATCTGTCGCATTTCAGATTAAAGTCTGTAAAAAAAAAGAGAAAATTACGGGGCTTGACTATCCCTGTGTGAATGTTTGTAAGAACTCAGACGTCCTGGGGTAATTTAAAGTTTACAGACGTCCCGAGGTAAATATTATCCCACGCATAAAGAACATAAGAAGAGAGCTTCTTTGTGCTTGTTTTCATGGAAATGTTGCTTATTTAGACAATAATCCATGGTGTAGCAAAAACTAATCCATATTCATGAAATCCCAAGGTATTGTTTTACCTTTTCAATGTGATTATATATGGATGATTGTCTACTTTCTGAAAATTATACAGTGTCATTTTTACAAAACGGACATTATAGCTCTACAAATGTTTACTTTAGGGCTGCAGCCCTTTAGTCGCTTGGTCGATTAACTGGTTGATGGAGTCTTAGTTGACCGAAATTTCTATTAGACGAATAATAATTCTATCTTTTTATTTACATTATAAAGATTTGTATTAAACAGTAACAAAAAGAAGTGAATAAGCTGAAGATTTGGGATACACTCTTTGATATAATCTGCCTTTTTTATATAAATACACTGCTTCCTATTCATTTTCAGGAAATATATTTTTTTAATGAACTCCATAACATATTTAGTTATTTGAGCAAAGTTTGAGTCAGCTAAATGATGTGATTTATAGTAACATTTAACTGGATAATTTGTAGTCAGAGAAAACTAATCACAACTCACTCTACACCGCCTGATCTTAGAATTTTGAGGTGAAAACCCGAAAAAAGCTACATCGGTGAATCCCTTACTCTAAGCAACAAACCGATTAATCAAAAGAAATATCAATCTAATCTATTATCTAAATATTCGTTAGTTGCAGCCCTAAACTCAACTGAAACTTCATCTCTCGACCTTTCAATTCATTGTCCAGCCTTAACCTTTTGTCAATATAATAAGATTTAAATAAAGAACCTGTTTGGTAGCTGCTCAGACAGGCATTGTTGTGACTCTTGTCCTGGAAACAAAGGTGTGAGATCCACTGACAGGAGCATGTGGAGCCTGTGGTTACCCTCTGCACGCTGCACCTCGGGCGGCAGCAGCAGGACGTCTCACACTGACGGAGCAGAGCTGGACGTGACATTTAGAGAAACAAGCAGACTTCTCTGTGTGGGCTCTGGACAGACTGTGACTGACATTCAGAGGAAACCTGTGCTAGAAGTCCTGAACACAAATGTAATATGAAGAATGCTGCACTGAATAGTTAGATAAAAAGGGTTTATTTGTGTTATTGTGCTGCACATCAGACACAGTTTGTCTATAAACATAAAACATTACAATTAGGGATTAAACTAAACGTGGCAATCACTATTTGGATTATTGATACCCTGGCTCTATCAAAAGCCTTCAAGAGATATTTATGATTTTTCACAAAATCTAGAGAATTCATTTAAGACGGCTACAATGAGCTGACCGATAGTAGCACACAACTGTGTTTGGGTGGAAGTAACATTCAGCCCTTTTCACCAGAATTACTGACTTTTTTGACTTCAGATAGAGGTTATTGGTGCATTATTTTGAAAAGGAAAGATGTTTTTCATTTTTGAAATTCATCTAGTCTTCACTAGTATTAGCAGTAACCGATTTCATCTATTCAGACAACTTTTTAGTGAGTTGTATTTACCTTTTTGGCAAGTTTCAGCTGCTACGCAGCTACAACTCACTAAAAAGTAGTCTGAATAGAAAAAAATCGGTTACTGTTAAGGAAAGATGTCTGTAGGGCTGAAGTCGACCAAAGAAATTCTTGGTCGGTTAAAAAACGGTTCCTAAAAAGGGGGTGTGGCCAGTGCTCTGAAGTAGAGACCTGCACGGGACTAGATTTTCATGACCGCTCCCGCCCGATCCCGAAGCATCCGTGACCATTCCCGCCCGATCCCGACGCCCCCGTGTGCCTGCCCGCCCGAGAAGCTCCTGCGGGTCCCGACTTTTTTTTTTTTTTTGGTGACACGGAGGTTGCGTGGCGCCCCCCCCAGGGCATAACAAAATGGACACAAATGACTAAACTCTGCATAACTCTCTGCATCTAGTTTTAAAATGATTAGGCACCAGCCTAAATAATCTGCAACAAGGCAATTATGTTCGTTTGACACATTCAATCATAAAGCCATGATGTCTGTGTATTTCTTACCTGAAATACAAAGCTCCTCACACCTCCGGTTTCTGCTAAACAAACGCTTTATTTGCCCAAACTCCGTGTGTATTATCTCCATCTCCCCGTGCGTAAAAGCCAGTCCTTCATTCACTCTTCTGGGAAAGCTTACGCCCGTGCTGTGGCTGCTGCTGGCGCGAGGACGCACAGATGATATGCACGCTAGACTAGGAAATGCAGCAACGAGTTTACGTGTCTGCACCTTGCAGGTGTCCGTGTTGCGTCTCTCTGTTGACCAGCAGCACACACAAAGCGGTATTTCTTTCTCCCTAAATAATATTTTTAAGACAGCGGAGAGAGCGCGGGTCCGGTCGGGTCCCGAGGTGTTTGGCCTGATCGCCCGTTCCCGCCCGAGGCAACGTTAAAACCGCCCGATCCCGAGGGTTTGCTCACGGGTCCCGTGGGTCCCGTGGGAATTCCCACCCGATGCAGGTCTCTACTCTGAAGCTAGAAAATATCTTTTGATTTAACTCTGTATTTGGCCCAAACTGTGCTCAAAAAGAGTAAAATGGTTTTGCAGTTCATGAAACAATTTATACAGCAATGTATAAAAGTGTGTTTTGTTCAGCTAATACACTACTTTTTGCTGTAGTTTAACATCCACTGGAAAACAGTTGAATTAAGTAGTATCTGTAATGATGAGAGAATATTTTGACTACATTTTGTGATGATTTGCCAGTAAAAGGCGTAAATTTAGTTCTTATTCCAAGTACAGAAGCATTGCATTTTAGCTGATTTCATGTGGGTATTTTTCAGATTTTGAACATTTTTTTTTATGCATTGGCAATCTTATTCTAACCCAGTCAAAATATACTGAAAGTTTGGTAAATACGACTCAATTCAGGTACAGTCACCTTATAGATTGTTGTTGTCTAAATAAAGGAATAAGTCAACTAACAAAAATCTTGGTCAATTAAGAATCTATCGGCCTATTAATCGACTAAATGACTATACCACTAGATGACTGTGTTTTTCTTTTGACTGGATTTATCAAAAAACTTGATTTGTCGGCTACTACGGGGTTGAAGCTTTGACAATCAGCTTTAAATATTGATATGATGTTCCGTTATCAAGATTAATAATGAACACATTTCACAGTGATATAAATATGTAGGCTAGGACACAACATGTGGTTCCTCTTTAAACCAACTGAAGAGGTTTGGGAAGTACTGGAAGTGAAAAAATGACATACTTTCAGTGCAAAGTTTCAGTTCTTTGGCTTTAAATATTCACGTCAAAAGCAGTTAGCAGAAACAAACTTACAACGACACAAGCAGCAACATCAAGGAAGTAGATCAATGTATCTCCTAAACAAGGTGCAGAGTTTATCTTTCTAAACTAAAGAAATAAAGAAAGCTGGTCCAGCAATACAAACAATATTGATTTGAAAGTCTGCAACAATACACAATTACAACACTTTTGATTGAAAAAAGGATAAGATTAAGCTATTTTTTTATAAACAGAAAGTTAATCCAGCATACTTTATAAACAAAAAGAGGAGAAAAAATCTAATACACTCCTAACAACAGCATTTTCTTTAACATCCTACCCATGTTCTGCTTCATGCACACATTTAGACATGCCCATGTAGGGCTGTGCGATATGACGATACATATCGTGGGGACGATAGAAAAGCGTCTATCGTGCCATTTCTCTTCTATCGTTTCTATCGTCTGTAACCTAATTTTATCAATCATTTCAGCAAATAAGTCGTGTGTGTGGTATTAACGTGCTTTGTCTCACGTGTTATAGCGTAACTTCAACAAAACCATAGTTAAAGTACTTTTTGTACATCGTCAGAGTCGCCCTTTCTTTCTCTCTCCCAGCGCACCAGCGCGTCTTTGAGCGCGTCAGAAGAGAGAGAGAGATGGTAAAGACCGCTGTCCGGAGGAAGGAGGAGTGGCCCGGGCTGCAGTCAGCGCCGCGTCGTGAACAGAGACAGCCGGTGTGGCTCGCTTTTTCCTTCGTCACTCGTTGTCACTCTCGCCAGAGTTCCACCGCGCCCTGCCTGCCGTGCGCACGTCCGCTATATCTGTGTTCACTCTGCCTGTCGGTCCGCGCGCTCTCGGTGCAGGTCTCCAGCCAGAGCCTCGTGGAGCGCTCCGCCTGTCTCCATGTACGCATTGCCGTGGCCAATGACCCAAAAGCGCTCCGTTAAACACCAGCGAAGCAGCGCTGATGAACGGGACAAAGCACTCCTAATCACTTTGCTCTTACTTTGACGTGTGGCTGTTGTTGGCGAGGGGAAACTAAAGCGCTAACTACATCCCCAACCTGTAGGTGTTAAAGGGCCAGTGCCAAACACAGCACAAATAAGCTATTAAATTCGGTATATATTTTTTTGTTTTGTTTAATCTAACTTTACTTGATGAGTAAATTAGCAAATTGTTTTATAAATGGATTTATTTTTATTTTACAGCATTTACACAATTGGAAAATATTGTTTTAATACATAAACATGTTTTAATACAATTATAAACATAGAAAACATGACTTTTCTCTTTCCTCTTCACTATAATGAGTCTCATTTGTGACAGTTTAGTTAAATTCACTTCAAAATAAAGTTGAGAAAAGTAAGCAATGAAATAGTGTCAAACTTTACAGTGAATAATTGAAAACATACTTAATTATGGTATATCGTGATATATATCGTTATCGTGATATAAAAAATCTATATCGGGATATACGTTTTTTTCCATATCGCCCAGCACTATGCCCATGGCCTATATATCTAGAAACTGTCCCAAGTAAGGCACAACAATCCAATTATCATTAACCTTTTTGCCTTTTTAATCTGCCACGACCCTGCTGTTTGACCACGAGAATCATGCCAAAGTACATAAGAAGGAATCTCTGTTTGCTCATAAATGACAGTGAGCTGAGTGAGCTTTAAATGTGCACGAGAAGGATAAGAGTGTTATCAGAGAACAGCCAGAACGCAGCCCGGCTCTGAGGTTGAGCAGGACAGATATATGCAGCAGGATCTGAGCTGGACAGATATATGCAGCAGGCACAGCAGCGGGTCACTGAGGCCGCACAAGTCTCCAAGCTGGATGCACTGAAGTATTAGCCTGATCGCTCCACATATTCTCAATATACAAAGCAAATATGGCTGCAGGACATGACTAAACTAAGAAATAGGCTTGAATGCAAACTGTATAGTTGTTGTTGGCAACTCACAAAATCAAATACACTCTCAATCGTTTATGAAATCTTCAAATGTACTATTAACAGATTACTTCAAAACGGTGTCTCCAAAAGAAAGTCCAATCAATGTGGTCCAACCCACAACACATTTTCCAATATTATGAATTTTCTTTGGCGTCCTTTCATCAATACCACTTCTGATTCAATTGTAAATGGGTAGCAATTATTAAAACATAAAATTTCTGTGCGGTTTTGTAGTCCGATCTTTGAACCATTAGCCTGACCATAGATAAATTCTTGCAATATTTATAAGGTTGCAAACTTGCCTGCCATTGTTTTGTGATTCAGTCTCCCAAACCATCAATACAGAGATGGGAAATTACTTTTATCCCAATGACTATATTGACATCCAGACATGAGGCAAAAACCAGACTCCAATCACTGGTGTAACAACAACAAACAACAAGAACATTTCTGTAAAATACAGGTTATTAAATGTATTATTTTTTCAATTTATTGTGAGATTTATTAAGAACACATGTGCAGACACATGCTTCAGATCTAAGGGATGGAGAGGTGACCTCTGAGAGCCCTGTGTGTATGTGTGTGTTTGTGAATCTTTTTTTTTTTTTTGTATTGTACAATTTGTGTTTTTCGTTGCTGCTGTTTTCTGCTGCTTTATCCTTTCTTAGAGGAGCCCCTCAAAAACGAGATGTCTTCATCTCAAGGGGTTAATTCCTCTTAATAAAAAAAAAAAATGTCAGCAAGTCAATCAAAAAAAAATTATTTTTTGTAGTTTAATACATTTATTGGAAAAAAAATGTAGGATTTTTAAACCTGTAAAATAATGTGGAAGACATTTTTTTTTTGACAACTCCAATGAATCTAGTTATGGCCACAAATAAAAAAGTGTTTAACCTCATTCGAACCTCAACTGTGTCTATTAATTTGGTTTTGGTGATCACCATGACCACTCCTCTGGGGAGGAACTTGAGACTTTGAGAATGTCACCTGTGACTAACCCTTAAAAACAAACTCCCTAGTGAAGATTTGTTATGGCACTGCCTGTTTCCTCCAGCGGCTTTTCTTTCTCCAGTTTCAAGTGCTTTGATTCTCTGCTGGTGGCTGAGGAGCGTGCGTATACTGTGACTGTCTGGAGCACTTGTATTTTACAGCTGTACAGCCACGTGGAGTGTGTTGTGACTTCTCTAGAGTCCGAAACAAAAAAAGCAGTTCCGCTGAAGCGGTCATAAAAAAGACTTGCGCTATTACCTTGCAGTGGATCATGTGTTCAGCGCATTATTCCCTGCATTTGTACAAAAGACACTAAACTTCACATAACCGGGCAGGGCTTTGTGATCGACGCCTGGCACCATGGATGGAGGATGGACAGTGGACTCAATAACATGGCAATAGAGGAGCTTAGGTTGACTGTTTTAACCTCATTTGAACCTCAATTGTGTCTTCTAATTTGGTTTTGGTGATCACCATGGTAAGGCTCTGGGGAGGGACTTGAGACTTTGTGAAAGTCACCTGTGACTAACCCTTAAACAAACTCCTTAGTGAGGATTTGTTATGGCACTGCCTGTTTCCTCCAGTGGCTTTTCTTTCTCTAAGTTTCAAGTGCAAGTTCTCTGTGTCTCTGCTGTTGGTTGTGGAACTTGTGAGCTTTGTCTGTCCGCTTTGGAGTGCATGCTTCGTTTCTCTGCTGTTGGTGCACTTGTACAGGCTCAAGCCTGTGGAGGGTTGTGATGCTAGAGTTCGAAACATTACAGAGCGTACGTGTTTTATGAGTCTCGGCTTCGGAGTGATCCGTAGCCCTCACAGTTTGAAGCAGATTGTTCTGCTGTTGTGACACTTTAACAAATCAGCTTCACGACTCACAACCACAAAGGCCCATTTCGTTTTAAGCACTTTTTAAGTCTTGCAGAAATGGTGCAGGTCCCAAGCAGCACTCGACCCGAATTCAATGTAAACTGGCCGTTAATGGGATGAGTTGAGTTTTTTCACTAAAGTTGTGCAAACTTGAAGTAAAGCTATGTGAACAGTCAGAATCAGGACTAAACAGAAATCAATTAGAAGTTAAGAAACCTGAATTTCAATCCACCAATACCGGTCTTATTTCAGTCAGCAACTTTTCCAGCATTGTCTTGAAAAAATGTCAGTAAACTAGGAATGGGAATGTTGAAAATACTGTAGTATCGAATTGTTCGATAGTGGTTTTTCAATTCACTTCTAGTGTTGCGCTTGAGCTTTGTCTCTGTTCATAGTTCTGTTTTGTAATTTTTGTGCAGTAAAAAAAGGGTTGATTCCACTGTCATTTCTCAGTCAGAGGAACTAAACAGCAGCTTATTGAAATTAAATTCTTATTCTGTCTTTTTGTTTCATAAATATAATCCAGGAAGCATGTTTGATTTAGCAAAGTGTATCGAGACAAAAAAACGAATTGTCCCGTCCATTGCTACACTGAACAGTTCTTTTCTTCTGTGGTATGTAAAATCAATGAAGTAAAACATAAGTAGCAGACTGATTGTAACACTTAGCAGCAGAGGAGTTTGTCAAAAGGGGGAGGATGAGGCAGCAGTGCGTGAAATGACGGTCTTTAAAATTGAATTCCCGGCTGGATGATGAATGGACCAGAGGAGACGAGATGTGGAGAGTGGGCAGAATGTAAACGGCTCTTCTTGGTCCACAAGGAGACCAAAAGTTGTAAAAAACATCGTAAAAAATGGGGCGAATGTCAGCAGAGCCGCAGGCTACAACACAAAGTGACCTGAACTGCAGTGGATTCACCAGAGTCGGACACAATTCACTGAAATCATCTGCTTACTAGTATACTGTAATTGCAAAGAAGTAAAGGCCATAGGTGTGCAGTGGGCGATAAGGCAAATAATTGATACTGCGATTTTCTTGGAACCTTAAGACAATCTTGATTTTATCATGATTTATAAATCATCTACTGATATCTTCCTACGTAGTAAATAAAATAATCTGTTTCAGTGTAATTCAATTTGTTTACGGTATAGTTCAAAATCATCTCGACATCTCGACAGCTTTTTAAGATTCCACTAAAAGCTATAGACAACCCAAAATAAGAAAAAATATTTGTTAAAATAATATAGAAGCTGCATTCAAAAATAGATTATTATAGAAAAAAAACTGACAGGTGTTCAAAAAGCTATATTTATCATTTGCTTTTTAAATGTGCTTATTTTAAGTGAAATATGAGCTTAATGTTTGTGAAAACAGAATATTTAACTGTTAAACTCGAGCAACCAGCTCAGAGCAGTGAAATTTTGAGATTTTGAGACATTGTTAAATTGAATGTTTGTCATGGGTGCTGTGATTAGCGATCTAAAGTTACGACAGAGTCATTTTTAGCTGTTTCTGTCAGTTTAAGTAATGAATATATCAAGCTAACAACTAGCATGACTGACTCAATTTTGGCAAGTAAGATTCTCTATTTCAAGTAGTGCTGTAGTCCTTTTATTCGTTTAGTCAATTAACTGGTCAGTAGAGTCTTAGTCGACCAAAGTTTATGTTAATCCAATTATTTTATTTAGAATGTAAGGATATTTCATGAAAAGCGACAATCCTTGTCTAATCTGCCATTTCAGGTAAAAAATACATCATATGCTCTTTATTGTCTGAACAATTTTTTGTTTTTGCATGAAGACCTTTGCATTTTTAGTCTTTTCGAGCACAGTTTGTGACAAATAATGGTCAGATCAAAAAGATACTTCTTTGCTTCAGAATTGCCCCCTTTTTATGTCGTTACTGGACCAAGAATTTCTTTAGTCAACTATAGCCCTAACCTGAAGAATTTCAATTACTTGAGTTTCAAAGGTTTTTGTATATGTTGCAAGTAAACATTAATACAATACCCAATAGCTATCTGAAAATAAGATTGATCACATTGCTATAGGGCTACAGTCCATAATCTCATTTATCTTCCAAACCTGGCTTCTTCCATTACTGTGCTGCTGTTCTTTGGCTCCACGGCCTGTTAAGCGCTGATTTAGATGGTTGAGATAACTTCTGAACACATAACCAGCTGTAATAAGCCATTGTAAATCCCTCCATCAGTCAAGCGTTCACTACTGAAACAGAACCTATTTACAACCCATCTGTCTGTCCGCTCATTATTTATGGATAAGCCTTGATGCGAGCCACCGTGTAATAATCAATTATTATCTGATGCATGCATAACGCTGCTGCCAGTAAGTTACGGCTGAAGCATGGAGCAAGAGTTATTTTTGATTTAACAAAGCAAGCCGAGGAACCCAGGCCCATCTGAGTCAGTGGGGACTTAATCACAAATATAGTCTAGGTTAGTAACAGTTGGTGCAGACTAATCAGATGTTGGTATAGATAGCACACAGGTTTTATGTTAAGAGGGAACATAAAAAAAAAATCAAAACCACTATACTATGGTGAAAAACTGTTGTGTAAAATGTCGCTATTTTTTTCCAAGGCAGAAGTAGCTGAAATTGTATGACTCCAACCTTGTCATACATTTTTTGTGCATTTCCACCTTTGAAGACACTCAAAGTGGTTTACAATCAAGGATCCATTGAGCCAGTGTATGCAGACATTGAGGCAGGGTGCCCGAAGTGTCTTGTTTGTGAACACAACAACATTCTACTCCACACAACCCACTGTGGCACCTGGAGTTCTACCAGTCTCCTGTCAAAGTACTAACCAGGCCCCATCCTGCTTAGCCTCTGAGATCTGACAGGATCAGGCTCTGTCAAGAAGGAATTGGATATTGAGAAATAAAATGCATAAAATATAATGACTGAAGGTTTCTATATATATATAATAATTACAAATACAATGTATGTTGATGAACATCTTGAAATAGTTTGATTTTTTTGTTTATATTATTATTTAATAAAGTTAAGTCTCTGCTGCATGTGTTTTAGCCTCTGTATCTCCCAGATAGCATGTTAGACTATAACTTCAAATTGATACATTTATTTTCAATCAGTCTGACTGGAGCTGAGGTGGTTTGTCCTGTGTTTCAAACAAGTAATCACTAAAAAGGGTGTGTGAAAAGACCTCCTAAACTAAAAAACAATGATTTGTACAGGTAAGTAAAAGGAAACTGTTCATTTATGTGCAAAAAAGAATGTCTTTCTCATAAATTTTCTGAAAATTCACTCAGTTTTGTTGGTGTTCTTCAAATCTTCAATATCTAAAAAACAAAATTATGAAAGCTAACACACAATCGATGGATGAATCGATTAAAAACTTACAGGCCTGCTGAGTTGATGAATTGTTGGAGCATTATGAGATGGAAAGCCTTTTTATTATTTGCTGAAACTGAACTAAAGCAGAATTGATCAAAAACAACACAAACAAATGCTTTAAACCAAAAGGAGAAAGCCAAAGCAGAGGCGGTGGGCAAAAATATGGTTTCATTTAAACTGGAGAGCGCTGATCTATTCTTTGCCCTTTTATCTCCACTGTGGATTGACAATCAGGCTGCCAGCACAAGAGAATTTCCTCTAACGGCCGTTCCAGCAGAGCATAAACCCAACGATTGCCAGTAAAAGCCCTAACTATCAGCATAAAAATCTGCTCCACACACAGATGCATCTAATCATGGCATGTGACCACTGCGAGTTGTCCAACAGCAACAACACGATAAAGGATCCAGAAGAAGCACAGTACAGCAGAGTACAGTTTCTTTCTTTTTTGGGTTTGGGCTGCAACTAACAATTATTTTAGTTATCGATTAGTTGGGCGATCATTCGTTTGAATAACTGATTAGTTGCTAAGTCACCGGAATATACATTTTTGTACAATTTTCATATCGTTGCTTTATAGTCTTAAGGTTTTTATCAGCTCATGACGCGATGAAACTTTAATATTCAATTGCTAAATTTGCTATTAATTGATAAACTTGATGCAGTCCTAATTTGAGTTTTATATTATTGTTGTATACGTTTTGAAAGCAAAAACTTATATATAAAACTACTTGTTAAGATGGCGACACTTCAAGAAGTTAAAATAGTAACTAGTCAATTATTTTATCCATTATTTGACAATTCAAATGCTTATTTCTGTAGTGTACTGGGACTTTTAAATACATTTTAACCAAATAAAGCTTGAAACATGGTGACAAAAGATGTATAATCCTAAAAATAAGTATAGGTTTATAGTTTTTTCTACGTTATGTTTTATAATACAGTAAAACTGTATTTTTATATGTATTTTGCAGTTTGTTCAGTTAACTATTGATAAACAATTACACCATGTTCATTAATATAACCAAGTAGTGAAAAGAATGATAAATAATTAATAATTATATGAAATTTGTAACCTGATCACAAATGAGAAAAATCCATCACTAATAATTCAAGCAGTTGGCAGTGATTGTGATACAATTTTGTGTTTTGTGCTGTATGAAGCTCTGTTGCAACTTAGAGCTCTGCAAAATTAGTCTGGGCAGTGACATTCTTGCATTAGTCTTCTCTTAATGTTTCTAGATGCAAATGTGAAAAGAAAACATGAATTAAATATTAATCCCTGTCTTTGATAGATGCTTAGACAGTGTCGAAAACAAAGCAGATCAGACCAAATTGTGCTGGTCTGTTCTGTGTTTTCTCTTTCTCGTCATGTTTTCATGCAGAGTTGAGCATCCAGAGGTCGCGACTGGAGACACTTCATTCATTTGGAGTGTTCATAATTTACGACCGCGACGAACATATAAATATACTTTCTTCGCTCATAGTAAACTCAGACTAGGTTTGCCAGCAAAATACAGTGTTTACCCTCCTTTGGCTGTACATTTGCATAGGGTACGGTGCATATGTAGCTAGCTGTAGCTAATTAGCAGCAGCGCACACAGCGCTAGCTCCGAGCTGAGAGCATGACAGTCCTAATCCACCTCTAATCATATTAACTGCAGCCCATAAAGCTGTTAGTGCAAAGTGGATAGAGTTACCAGTGTGGACTGACCTATTCCCGGAGCCACATAGATGAAGTAGAGACAGGTGGTGGACATGGAAAAGAAGAATATGAAGGCCAAAAACGAGCGGTTGGACATTCGCAGCAGCCGCCTCCAGTTCACCATTTTGGCTTAGGGCCGCTCCTTCTCTGCCGAGATGAATCCCATAAAATACCTTGTGGATTTATAAAGTCCTGAAATACATAGACGATAGCGTCAAGTGTGTAGTCATTGAAAAACGTGCACGGCAGACGCCAAAAGTGCGGTGCAGAAAAGGCTACAGCTAGCGGGGCTAGCTGGCCTGCTTTCTCCGAAGAGAAATTTCCAGATGGAAAAAGCAGGCCTGAAACTGTAATATCAGGCAACTGCAAGCCTCACGGAGCACCACCGTTTAGCCATAATGATCCACACCCACGGGCACACGGCTCGGCACGGAACACTTTAAGGAATCCCGTGATAGAGTCCCATTGTTCCGGTGCCGCCAGCGCTGACGGACGGGCGGTAGTCCCTCTCCAGTCTCCAGTCTGTCTCAGCCGGTGCGATGATCCCCACACACTCGCTGCTGTGTTCCGGGCAGATAGAGCGCACACACGGCTGCAGTCATGCCAGCGGCGGCCTCCACACGCTGACAATCGCACTCATAATTGCAAGATGTTTCCCACAACACTGATAGAAGATGGCTTTAACCAGTCCCGAGTCCTTTCATTTTCTGCTGGCACTGCAGACACAGTTTCCGGCGGGTCCACCCCTCCCTCCGGTCACCATGGAGACGGAGAGGCAGGCACGGGGCCGCCGCGCGCTCCCTCCTGGAGGCTCCAAGATCCAAGGGATGCTCCCAACACTTTTTTATATAAAGCACTGTGAGCAAAAAAGTGAAGCAAATACACTGAACTTTGACTTCCAATATAGTTTAAAACTAGTTACAGAACGTTCATAAAAGTTATGTGCATAGATTGTCATACCTCTCTAAAATGTTTTTGAAATTGAACATCTAAAATGCCTTATCACCACCAATGCAAAATAAATAAAATTGTCTGCTCCATAACACACTTAAAAACCATAGTTAGTTTGGTAAGTCCGTGTGGTAAATACTTATCATAGATTTACAGCAGGTAAGTGGCAAATTATGAAAAAAAAAAACGGTTATATAAACACAGGAAATTACAAAAAGTAATCTGAGTTCTAACACAGTATCCCTCCACACAATTTAAGTGTTACAAACTATTATTATTTGTCAAATCATAACATCTGTGTCATTTATGTGTGTTTTGGCCCACATTTACAAAACGGTTGCTAGGCAACAATTGTGGGTTCCCCTCAACATATGTCATATTGTCTGGACAAAATACAACAACACATCTCATAAAACTAGGCAATCTAGGTGAAAACAACCAAATTGCATAGTGAAATTTTACATATAGTCAATCAACAATCATTTTACTGAAAATATGGTCTAAACTGTCATATGCGCTGACCATTTCTTCACAGAAATGTGCATTTTGTCTAGCTCAGTATAATACACACAGGCCTACTAAAATCCAATGATGTCATAAGTCAGTTTTTCATGACAACAGTGCACTTTGCCAAGAAATAAATATTAGAAGGTAGATAGTAGAAGTCTTCAAAGTAGTCATCTGGACAGTGTTTCCGAAGATCAAGATGTTTCGACTCTCATCCGAAAGTCATTTTAAATGAAAACACTGTCCAGATGACTACTTTGAAGACTTCTACTATGGATCACTCCTGGATGAATGAGGGACTACACCGTCTATTAGAAGGTAGTTTCACACAATTTCAAGATTTCTAGACCCAGGCATTAACGTACTGTATTACAACATAAACTGTGATTAGACTTTAGACCTATTTTAAGTGTCGTTCATAAATGGCCATTTTGTTGACATGTTATATGAAAAGAACTACATGAAGTACATTTACATAATGATCCAATAGATACAAAAACTAACCAAAGGTTCTTGACTTCCTTCACTCTTGCACTATCTTGAATTTTGTTTGCATTAAACTTTATAAATGTCACATCAACTGAAATTTTCTCGACTATTCAAACAAATTAGGACAGTGAATGCATAAGATTCCTTGGCAGTTCATACACAATATTCACGAATAAGAAGTACATATTTTGTGAATAGAACAGTATGTCCAAACTCAGACCAATTTCTGTCTGCACTTAGATGTCCTGAACAACTGCTTTAAAACTCTATATTAAAGCCAACATTTAATCATTTAAACTCCTGAGTAAATGTCTTGTGACTCATTCATTCATTTTCTACCGCTTAATCCCGTTAGGGGTCGCGAGTGACTGGAGCTTATCCCAGTGACTTTGGGCCTTAGGCGGGGAACACCCTGGACAGTGGCCAACTTGCCGCAGGGTTAGACAGACAAACATTCACTCAAAGGGAAATTTACAGTGATGCCCAATTAACCTAAACATGCATGTTTTTGGAGGTGGGAGGAAACCGGAGTACCCGGAGAAAACCCATAGTGACACGGGGAGAACATGCAAACTCCACCCAGAAAGATCGTGAGATATTGATATGGTCCGACCCGGGAGTCGAACCCACAACCTCCTTATTGGGAAGCCAGAAGCCACTCTGCTATCGTGCACATCTTGTGACTCATATTATTTTTAATTTCTCATTGTATCACTCTTCATTTAGTTTGTTTTGGTCTTTAATGAAAAAAATTTGGACATCCATTTTGGTTTACAACATGCTACTATTTTCTATTGTACGCTAATTAAAATGGCAGTAGTCAAAATAAATGGGCCCTACATAGGCATTAGGCACCATTTGTGAAGAAAAAAAAACTGCTTAAATTTCAATCAGCCACAAACCATCCCAAAACTGAAGGGTGAGAAAAGTGAAGCTGAAGGCATTTGGTTACTTTTTGGCGCCATCTATTGTATTATTGTAGTAATAGGCCTTGCAATTCTCTTATACCTTGCAAGTATGAAAGTATCCCACCACCTACACCTACCATTCTTCACCATGTTTCTAAACAAATCTGAAAGAAAGAATCAATTTCTTCAAGTCTTTCCTATTTGTAAGTTTTTTGGGGCTTTTTTTTAACATCAAAAGCACTGTCATTGTGATTGCCCATAATAGGAAAGTGTAATATTCGAGTAATATGTGCAGGAAGGAAATGTAGACAAAAAATCATATTTGGAAAATTCATTCTGTCTTCTTCTTAGTTTATCTTTATTTTTCTTGTAATAAGACGGTCGTAATAAGCTAGATGCTCATTTACCTGACAGTTTCGGCGGCAGGACTTCCGCCTTCGTCAGAGGTGACGTCTGGTGTTGTGACGTCTCTCTTATAGACTGACCACGTCTGGGAAGATTCTATAAGAGAGACGTCACAACACCAGACGTCACCTCTGACGAAGGCGGAAGTCCTGCCGCCGAAACTGTCAGGTAAATGAGCACCTAGCTTATTACGACTGTCTTATTACAAGAAAAATAAAGGTAGACAAAAAATGTCAGGAAAACAGTGTATCTGTGCAAAAATACAGTCATAAAGATGTCTATCTAGTAGCATGAGGCCGTTTGTAAGTTACAAAATTTCCTAAAATCAAAACCTGGTTTGGACAACTCTACTTCATTAAAAAAATTAGTAAAAAGGAAATGTCAGGATCTATTTACTTAAAAAAAAAAAAAGCAGGAAAGGTCAAGGCGCTCTAACTAAAGCAGCTCCATTTGAACTGGAAATGGTTTTTACTTTGAATTATAAATGATGAAAACACGTCGACGTAACAATACATTATTTATTGCCTACAAAAAATGTGGAAATGTACAAAAATATGTTGTCAAGCAGCACAACCAAACATGTAACATTAATAGAGAGAATCTTGGATTACAAAACGCCTGTACAGAACACTATTGAACGATTATAGTTTGGTAAGCCTAGTAGTTCGGTTGTTGTTCTTATGGATTTTTAGAGGAGATTTGACAGAATTTACTTCAGTTATTCTCTGCAGCTTGTTGCATGATGACAGAACACAGGCTCAACATCTGCAGGTACTCGTCTGCTCCATCCGCCAAGCACTTATCCACCACCTGAAGGAGAAATAATAAATAATACAAGTCGCACAAGTAATATCAAGTCTCCTCATTTCTATTTTCTTCATGACTATGAGCGGGTGACGATGTTCAGGAAGCTTATTTCAGTTTGCTTGCTTGATCCAGTCTGACGCAAACATCCTGACCAAATACAAAACTTGGGGAGACAAATCCTTATCTGCTGCTGACCCAACTACAATAAATGTGTTCAAAAAAATCTTGAAAACTCACCCCCTCAAAGCCTTCTTTAAATAACTTTTATTTGTCGTTATGTGTTTGTTAGTCCCCTTTATGGTAAGTCTTTGAGTATATTGAAAAGCGCTATAGAAGAGTTATGGCATTTGTTTGTCAATTCATATAAATGGTTACCTCAAGCATTGTTTCCGTGACATAATACATCGGTGTAGGGCTGCTCGATAATGATGAAAATAGTAATAATCACATTTTTTTTCAAACCATAATTGAAACAACTATTATTTTCTTAGAGAGAGTGCAAAGCATTACTGTGGCTTAAATGCAAAGACATCAAATGAAATGGGTGACACTGCACAGAAAAAGGGTTGTGTAAATGTATTCTACAATCTACTTTTCCAACTCAGTCACATTTTTGCCGCGCGTATTGCAAACTAGGGGTGTACATTGCCTCTAATCTAGCAATACAATACTTATCACAATACACTTATCACAATATAATTTATCACAATACCGTGATACAGATGCCCACAATGATATATTGCAATTTTTCTTTAAAGTGAGGCTAAACACGCTTTCAGAGACTAACTCCGCCCACAACTGAACCCCAAACAGGCTCGCATTAGTGGAGATGCCCGGAGGCCTTTGAAGAGACGCCCAGTGGGTGTGAACAGACTTTGACTGACAGCACCAAATATGAACAGCGAGCTTGGTCCTGACGTGAGATTTGCAGCAGAAGGAGCTGTACAGCAACAGCACCAAGTCTTTGCTTACTTGCACGTAAAGATTTTTTTATATTTGCTTTGCAAAACATACGTATGAAACCTTTGCTTTAGGCCGCTACATAAGCGCATGAGCCTATTATGTGAGTATTTTCTAAAAATGAAAATCGAAAATTAAAAACACAGAGACGAGTTTCGAACCAGCGCATTGTTGAACTAGTGGTGACACAACGCGCCACTCGCTCAACAAGCTGAGCCAAATGACGACTGATGTCATTACGCAGCGGGTGATCTCTTTCCAACTCTCCGCAGCAGCGGTGTCAGAGGGAGGAGTTTAGATAAACCATCTGGGCGGCTCGTCTGCCTTGTCAAATCACTGTGACGTCGGAGGGTACTGAAAATGCTCTGACAGCGTTTGCCCATCGTGGCAGTACAGCCGCTGTTTTTGCACACATAACTCCAAAATGAATGTCAATTTTGTGAGTTTGCACAAAAATGGCCAAAAAAGGCCTGGAAACAGTAGATAATTCAATTTTGACCCCATATACACAGTCTGACAGTGAAAAAAAGTTGATTCTGAGTTTAGTTTCTCTTTAACTTTGGTCTTTTATAAAGTGAAAATTATTTTTTGTTTGTCTTGAGGAGTCAAAAAATATAATTACATAAGTTACAATGTGTATTTTCTGTTAATGATGATTGACAGTATTACTATTAATACTCAGTGATTCTCTCTGACAGTATTGATAATGGCAACATAAAGCTGATCAGGTTTTTCAAAATTATAAACCACTTGTCTCTTTTCATAAGAATTTTAAAGGGATGGTTTGTGCGCCAAGGTTTAACATTGACAGTCTTCTTAAAGACACAATGCTGCCCTCTACTGTCCAGGATGAAAAAGCTCATTTTGAACCACTATTGACATTGAAATCACTTGAAATCCAGGAAACAAAACATCCTCATTAAAATGCATGACGACATGAAAAATAGTGATATCAGAATTTTAGTATTGATACAAGTATCGCGATATATAACCAAAGTGATATTTTCTACCACTCCTATTGCAAACTGTGCACTGAAAACAGATACTGAGCTTGATTACAGTTTTTCTCAACTGCTTTGACACACTTCTTAAAGTTAATTTGCAAAACAGCTCACACAGAATCCTAAATGGAGCTTCAGTTTCTCAAAACTAAGTTTCGTCTCTAGCTAAATTTAGTTTACATTCAAAACAGTTAATTTACCCTCAGAAGCAAGCTTTGCCATAAAAACTCTCACACATTCTTCAGGTGTTCTCATTTGTTTCATCATTCATTTGACTTTACAGCTCAGAAGCTTTGGTTCTGATCTCAGGCACAAAGTCAACCAAAGCTTCAGTTCAGTCTGTTTTGGGATTCACACTTCACACAAAAGATTTTGTATCTGAATAAGTTGTGTTTTTATCTTACTAGGTAGGAAAAAAAGATGAAAAATACACATTTACTGTAAATTCTGAATTGTGAAATATATTTTATATTTACATTTTGCTAAAGATAGTTCAGAGACGTCAAACAGAAACACAATGTCTCTGTGACAAACCGTTTTTCATCAACGTGTTTTCTGCTCAGTCCATTGTCCTGTTTCATTCTTTGTTGTTTATCTTTCTGCTCATGTGATTTTAGATTTTGCTGTGATGTGTGAGTTTGTAGATAAAAACAAACAGTGTCATGACAAAGGTTCTTTACCGTCTGTGAAAGGTCTGTAGTGTTTGAGAAACAAACTAAACTCACTGAACATGTGAGTTTACAAATGAGAGCTGTGTGAGTTGTTCTGACAAAGAGTCTGAAAACTGTGTGAATGAATGAAAATTGTGGCAAATGTTCTGCATATCTCAACTTTATTTAGATAAATGTTGGAAACAAGTGATCAAACTAAACCAAGTTTCAAAAAATGTGTCAAAGCGATTGAGAAAAACTGTAATCTTTAGAAAGGAGCTTGTGTCTCAAAACTATCACCAACAAAATTAACCTTTGAGAACCAGTGACAGATTTTGAACTTTGTAGTAAACTTACAGCCATTTTCTCAGTGATGGCCGACTTCTGCTTGTCGCTGATGTCTCGTTCTATGATGACTTCATGGAGCTGGCAAAGGATTTGTGTAGCAGCATAGCCCTCGTCCACAATATTCTGTCAAGCAAAAAAACACATTTAGTTTGGTTACATCACAGTTGTCAGGACAGTAATTTAGTTTCTACGTTTACCCTTTGTATAGGGTTTACTTTTCACTGATCAAAATATAATGAAGACAACATGAACCATAAATGCTTACTTTGACAGCAACCTCTAGTTTCTCAAACGTCCCCTTGAAGCAAATGTCAAGCAAGTTTCAATCGTTTTTGAAGGAACGACCTACATCAAAGATACAAAATCAGAAATACTGCCAACAGTGTTCAAATATTGAGCATTTATTTTCAAAGCCTTACTCCTGCGATTTCCACGATCGTTTTCTCTGTGATCTCTTTGTCGGTGTTAAGGCGAGCGGCGCTTTGTAGGTACGTAATGGCTTTCCTCAAGTCTCCCTCAGACACTCGCACAAGGGCTTCAATGCTCTGTGGAAATACAAAGATGTATTTTTTTAGCAGCAAAACATTCCAATAAGACACGAATGCAATTGTTTTTATTAAGCAAATACTGTATATGTAAACAAAAGAAAGACACTAAATTGGGAAAAGTCTTTGTAAATATTTCTTGTAGCTTACTCATAAAGGAGGAAAAAAGTATTACAAATGTTTTGTATAAAAATAAGGCACTTACGCACATATTTAGGACAATTAAATCAGAAAAATAGACAGTCAGATTTAAATTCATGGCTAAAAAGTCTAAATCTTAGATCAAAAACAAAATAAAAAAAATTGAATATCTTAACTGTAACTGTAGCATTTTTTTCTGTTTAGATGAATTCTGTTTTTTACCAGCTTGATGGCAGTAAGAGTTGATAGCCCAAGACAAATTTGTCACTCATGGGGCAAAAAAAAAATCTCAAATCTCTCTTAAAATGTGTAATTTTGACATTTTATTAGGACTTAACATTTTAATACATCACATTAGGACTAAGATATTAGCAAACCCTTTAGGAAAATTTCTTCAAATAACTGTATTTGGACCAAGACTGTAAAATTTGCTGTGTGTGTATGAACAAAAATAAAGAAGGGGAAAAAAAACAACATTTTGGTGGCATATTTCATTAGTGTTTCTTGATATTACCAAAAGACACTTTTATTATTAGAGAGAAACATGGAACATTGGCACAAAATGACCACCAGAGGGCAATGGTTGGCATATTTTCAAAGTTACAAGTGCGTTAAGAGGAAATCCTTTTAGCTGTTTTCAAGCAAAGGTCTAAGCCTTACCTCATTGGTGTACTTAAGGTTCTCTTTCTCACAAATGTCCAGCAGCCTCTGATGTTGGATTTTATTGGCCAAAGGTTTGAATCGAAATTTGGAACATCTGGAGGTCAGCGGTTCAATAATCCTATGAATTTAAACAAACAATCAAACACAATATTTAGTGTAAGGACAGGCACTTGATCAGAATATTCACAAATAGCACTTCTTTGGCTTCATCTGCGTAAAATGTATTAAAATGTTCATACTTACTACTTTTGTTATATAAAAAACAAATTGATTAGTATATTGAAAAAATGATGTCTTTCAGCCAATCATGTAACATTAACGGTGCAAAATTCTGAAGAGGATCAATAGAGAGAAAATCGACGTAAAACCGCAAAAAAAGCAGGCTTAGTAACTGTGCCTGTGACCCACCTGCTGATGTAGTTACAGATGAGACAGAAGCGAGTGGTGCGGCTCTCCTTTCCATGGTTCTCCTGAGCGCCGCCTGAGCTGGAGCAGTCATGGAGTCCGCCTCGTCGAGGATAATATTTTAAAGGGAGGACATGGCTTTCCACTGAAACAATCCAGAGTTAAAATTATGAAGTAACACACATTTGCTTTCTCATAATAATGTTTATATTAAATAGTTTTATAAAAGTAAATGAAGTGGGGGATCAAAACTTTAAATTCATTGACTTATGCATTTATTGAAGGCATTAGATTAGTGTGAAGTCATCTGCAGTTTAAAAGTTTATATAATTTAGAGACAAACTAGTCATGTTCTGGTCCTCTTTTAGGCTAAGCATTTTAGAACTGCTTTCTTACTATTGTTTTAGACCTAATTTAGTCTCATTTTAAACCATTTACGTTCTATTTTAGGCCTAATATAGTCCAATATAGTTTTGATCTAATGGTACCTGGAAAGCCAAATATTAAGTGGTACTTGTTCTGAAAATGAAAAGATCTGATCTGTAATCTTTGTTTTTCTAAAGAATGTTACCTGCTAGACTTGAACATCAGCCATCTTGTCAATATGCTCAATGTGAAATGTTTGATCAATGTATCATTGGTTTGTTATAAAATATAATTACCAAGTCATACACAGTTTTGTTGCCACCTTCACTGAGCAAACTATAAAACAATCTACAATATTTGGTACTTACTCTGATCGAGACCCAGCCACTGTGAGCTGAGCAAAGTTCTTGACCTTCTCCCTGACCACCTGGATCCCTCTCTCGTCTGAAGCATTCAGCTCCAGCACCCTCTGTCTGTACAGCTCAGGACTGAACACAAACAAAACCTTCTAAGTCACGCACAAAAACAACAATGGGAAACAAAAAGTGACACGTTTCCTACCCAAACAGTTCTCGTGCAGCTGCCAGGATGGTGGAGGTCTTTCCTGTTCCTGGTGGGCCATAGAAGAGCAGGTTGGGAAGCTGTGCAAGAGAAGAATATTTGATTATTTACACCTTTATTTTTTAAATATCCAATTGCCTTTCTTCCCCTTATTCACATCCAGCAACTGCTTGAATTGTAACTTTTGTCTAGCCTTCATACTAGCCTTTCGACTGGAAGTGTATTGTGTCTCTAAAGTTAAGATCAAGCGTACAAAATTGAAAATGGGTTTATTATCTACATTAAATACCATTCAGTGATTATTGTTGATGTTCTAGAGAAAACAAAAGAAGCTACTAAAATGACCGCAAAACCATAAATATTTGGCAAACTTCGGACTCACATCTGCTCCCTCCAGAGACTTTTTTAACACTGCAACCACCTCCTCCTGAAAGGCCACTTCATCTACACATTTTGGCCTGCTGAAAAACACATAAACAGACTGGATTATAGCAAAGACATAACAATTATACATGAAGCTAGGCGTTTTATCAGATGTTGCAGCTTATTACTTACTACTTCTCCACCCAGGGAACTGCCTTTGCTTCTTCTCTCCACTGGGTCCAGCTGCTGCCTTGTCCTTCTGTGGTTTAGAGCTCTGAATAGAGGCTCCTTTTAAAAACGCCTGCATGGTTCTATCTGATCACACTTACAACAACAGGTACAGGAAAGAAATATTAATCATAATTACAGAAAATCAGAATTACAGTAAATATAACTGAAAATAGGCAGTGCGATGCTTTGTAACGATGACGAGAAAACTTTTCATCAGTGTTTACTATCAAAAAAACAAAAACAAAGCAAAACAATACAATATATTTTGTCGTAGCGCAAACAAAGAAAACATTTATATGATCTATTTACTGGTGGTCAATATAACAACATTTTGACATACTTTTTAATAAAACACACTTAAATGTATTTTTAATATATATATTTGTTGCACTGTTGTGTCTGTAATTGTATTCTTTTAAGCAGACCTAGGCACTGCATTCTTCATTCATTCAAGTTCATCAACAAATATTTTTAAATAAAAGAAAAAATAGGCTAAAATAAGCAAATACATCATGACTTTATTATCTACTCTCAATGTATCAGAAGCAAAATCATGAGGACATTTGTGATTTTAATTTAACATTTCCAAAAGCTATTTTCTAACAAGAAACTTAAAATTTGGTTATATGGCAATAACTGGACGTTTAAGACATTGAACACAAAAAGTCAATCGAAGTGACACGTGACTCTCTTCAACATTACTGATTCTGCTTGCACTAGTGATGGGCCAAACGAGTCGACGCGTCAACACATGTATGGAGCACTAGAAAAGGCGCGTGTGTCGAGCCGTGTCAACATGTGTGCCACTTAAGAAATGTCACGTGAGCAACACATCTACTAGGCTTGTTTAAGCAGAGCCAGGCGGTGAAGGCGGACGAGGTGGACGCAGGCGGTAAGGGGGGTCGGGGTCTGACGACAGCGCTACGTAGGTCCCGGTAATCTCGAGAGATCAATCTGAGTGCAAGCGCCGTCGTCGTCGGTGAATCCAGAAAAAAGCAAATGCACCGCCTGCATGACTACAAAACCCAAGTGCATGCTGGGAAATGAAGTGCTGTGAACACGCGCGGATTGACAGCTGATTGGATCAGATCTGTTTTGATCAGAAACGTGACGCTGTGCAGTTCCTCCTCCTCTCTCCTCATCTCTTCAGTTTACTTTTTTATCATCAAAGAGACTTCAAATCTCACTGAAAAGTCTCAGGATGTTGTACAACACAGACAACATTATTAATATGATACTGATGAGCTGAAAGTCATTTCTTTATAGACACAGCTCAAGTGTAGAAACTTTAAGATTCAGTTCTTTATTTATTGCTCTGATGATATCCGTGTCAGTTAAAGGTGTGTGAGGGAAACAGGAGCATTTACACAGATGTATGAGGTTTTATTCAGTGCAACACGTGATCTCAGGCTGGCTGGCAGTTCTCGCGCTGGAGAAGTGTCCACGGTGCCTTTCAGATTTCTCCCCTCCCCTCAGCGTCATCTGTCAACTCTCGTCCGCAGTCCAGGCGGAGATTTTTGCTGCTTAAACAAGCCTACTGTGTCTTGTGGGTCACATGGTGTCAACGCTGGAGCGAGTGTTTCTGACACACTCGTTTGATTTTGACCCACAAAGCTGAGCATGACTCTGTGTCTGCACTGTGAGGCCAAAAATGATTAGGGTCTATATACATTTGCAGCTTGACAGAGTCTTAAGCAACTAAATAATTAATCACAAGCAAATATTTGACAGACTAAAAGTCATAATAATTTTGCTCACAAAAAGGACAGTTATTTGTTCATTCGCGGCATTACGTCATCTCACGTGTAGCTCAACTGGGAGAGCAGGTGTTCCTCTGAGCAAAGGTCGCGGGATCAAACTTCGTGTCATTTTTTTTATGTTTTTCCTCTTATTTTATTTAAATGCGTGTAGAGGCAAAGAAATCACAAGTTTGTGTGCTCCTGTAATGGGAAACGTTTCGTATGTGTGTTCAAAGTAAATAAAAAGGTGTCTTTTGTTAATAAACCGTCTCACCAGCTGTAACTTAACTGCACGTCACTGAATGAGCCCAGTGACTGCAGTGCATTTATTAAACCACTTGATGGTGCTAGAATGCACCAACACTGGGTCTACACTGGGTCGACTCAGCTTGGGAAATGGGTTACACACACATTGACGCGCCATCTACCCATCACTAGCTTGCACTGCTTGTTTTGATTTTTGCATAGTATAACTTGGGTCATATTGTATTCGGTACTTGTTTTGCATGCACCCATCTTATTATTATTTTACTTTATTTCACTATTGTTTTATGTTGCACCGCTTTGTGTTTTAAACTCCTAGTTTGAGAATTTCGTCCACTGACAAAGCCAAGCTGATATTTGCAGAATATGTAGACAGGATAACTGCTGCATTCTGATCACTGTTTAAGAACAGTAACAGATGAAAAACTTCACAAGACAGCTCACTTAGCACTAAAGGCTACCAAGTTGGTCATCGTTTTGCTAACAACAGAGTACTCTTACCTTGGTTCACACTTTTTATTTCAGTTTCAGATGATGTTGCATTAAATATAAAATCCAGAGAATCTCTTTTGATATCTAAAGATACGGCACGGATATAATTTAACGGTTAAAATGGTACTATGTTGACAAATCAGTTGCTTTGAAATGCAGCTCACACGATTTACTCTTTTCCCGCTCTGGCTGCACATACTTCCGTAAACGACACGGAGACGCAGCCAATCAGACGACAGAGAGGAATCACGTGGTTCAGGACGCATTCGTTTTCCTCGTGAAACTTTCCCACTGAGAGGTCACGTTTTGAAGTTGTTTGCAACCGCCTATAAACCATACAAGAAGAAGAAGGTCACGTTTTGTGTATTACTTACATTTTATGCACAAGTGTCGTAAATAAAACTAATAAATGCATTGTCTGGAGAATATTTTATATTAAAAAAGCCTGAAAAACGCGTTAGTTGAGATAAATGTCGTGAAGAAGATGTCTACATCATGGAATGTCAAATACCTGCCTAAACCTAAAACCCGCCCACTAGCTTAATTTATTTGAAATTCGAAATAAACTTAATATAAGGTAACGTATGAGCTCTACACAAAGGTGAGTTTTTTTTTTATCTACAAGTAAAAATACTAAGACACATACTTGTAGGCTATGAATTTCACATTAATGGTAATACAAGTCTAATTATTAGCAACATTAGCAAAGGTTTCACTTAACACGTGTATTGATGAAATTCACTACGTGTTTTGAAATACTTTTTTTAAGTTATTTGTTCTTGAATACTTAAAAGTTGTTGTGATGGTCTTTGAACAAAGAAAGATGGTTTTGGTCCTAAGAATATGACTTGATACATCAAACTAGTAACAAAACCAGTGTAGTGTCTGCTAACTCTTATAAGTATTAGTTATATTTAAATTATTCTGTAAAAATGTTATCTTATTCTGGTTCATTTAAATGTTATTGTTGATGATCTTCTAATTTCAGTACTAGTTTAGTATTTAATCATATCTGACTGATGATTTATTTATTTATTTATTTTTACTTTCTATTGTTCTGATATCTACATATTTTGCAGATGAATTGACTTTGGTCTTACAGGAACTGTCTTTTTCCCACTAATAAATACAAATGTTTCTGATTAGAAGAGGCAGCTGCGCTTATGATGTTGTGTTCTGTGTCTTCATGTGGCGGTAATTGGCTGCAAACCGGAGATAAAGTGCCTGAGCATGAGCACAGATGTCCAATGTTCATCTCCCTGACAGCGTCCCGAACCGACTCCCAGGGGCCACAACAACGCACTCACGGGACAGAGAGGAGAGGAGAGGAGAGAGAAGAGGAGAGAGGGGAGGGGTGGTCGTGCTCTGTCTGGAGGATCTAATTCGGAGGCAGCAAAAACGTGGAACAGGATCAACAGCACAGGATGGAAACGTGACTGATGGAGCGTGAGTGAACTGATTTGCTTTGTGTGTGTGGAGATAATGACCGCAGTGAAAACAAAGACAATTACTATTCTGTGCTATTGCAGCCTCCAGAACAGTTAGTGGTTGTTTTCTGGTGTTTTGACCCAAATGATCAAACGTAGTATTTTTTCACAGCTTAAAAATCTTCAGTCACAGTGTATGAAAACAAACATTGTACAAAAGACACAGTTGATACTTCATGGATTTTTATCTCCATTTAGAAGTCATTTGTGTAACTATGAAAAATAATGACATAAATAAAGTACTGACCTATAGAATATTGTGCTGTTTTGTGAATAGAACCTATAAAATACAAAAACAGCACTGCAAAAAACACCATTATGAAGAGAATTCATACAGCAGGCATCTCAAACCCAATTGGAGGTCAGGCCGCAATGATTGAACAACTCGACCAACAAGAGTTGGTCAAGGGCAGCCCTTGAAAAAAGGCCATTTTAATATAAAGGCCTTACAATGTTTTATAAAAAGGTTATTAGGAGCTATAAAATCAAATATAAATCATATATGTCTACGTGCATTTTCTTAAATATTGTTTTTATTATTTTAAAGTGGGTTTATGTTTATGTTTATTTATTGGATCCCCATTAGCAACAGCAAGCTGTTGCTATTCTTCCTGGGGTCCATTTACTTTAAAAAATACAATTTCACAATATAAATATACAGAATACATAAATACATCATAATAAAGTTCCATTTGTAACTTCGTCTAAATGAACATCTGTTCTTCCACTACACAATCATCCTTTACATGACTGCATAATTTACAACAGTTGTCAGCATTCATAATAATACGTTACAAAATTGTAAAATGTCAGTGCAAAAGACATATATAAGACATAGTAGACATGTATTTATTAAAACGTGCTTTAAAAGTTTGTTTGCTTTATAAACTGTTTTAATAATCTTTTAAACTGGAGATGACTTTTAGTGAATATGAGATGCTTAGGAAGCCGATTCCATTCACACATTCCTCTATAACTGAACGTTTTTTTCATGTAGTTGTTATTTACTTTGGGTAGCATAAATTTTTTGTCAGAGACGTGTCTAGTATTATGATAATGAACATTTTCACTAAACACTAGTTTTGCAAATAGGATCTGTGGAGTTTTTGTACAAGAAATGTTTCTAAATAATGCAAGTAAGGCATATAAAAGTCTATCTTGTACAAACAACCAGTCTAGTTTTTGATGCATTAATTTTGCACTGGTAAACTAGGGTCAGACTGCTTTCCCTTGAAATTTTTACACGATACAATACGATACAACCATATTTCATTCAAATTGTAATGTGCAGTTTGTTGGCCAGACACTAACAATACTAATCAGAAATCATCCCAGGAACAGCATGAAATCATCGTGTTAAGGCCGCACCAGTTTGAGACTCCTCCCATAAAGACAGATATATTTTTGTTGACATCATGTGTTTAAATGTTTTATTCTTTTGTCTTTTGCAGGGTTTTCCTTTGTTTTTTCTGAATCATGGCTCATGGCACATTTTTTGGTTGAAAATATTGTACTGAGCACCAGCTTCTCAGATATAATCAAATATAACTATTTAGCGAAAAAATAAATGACTGTAAATCAGACAATTAAATCTACAGATCCAACATTTTCTTCAAGGCAGGATAAAGACCCACTATTGTTACCTGACACTGGTCTATTGCGTCTATTACAAACAGTTTTACTCTTAGCATGTTATCAATCCATTCCTGTTTAATCCACTCTCCTTGTTTTCCTCCACAAACCGCCTCTCTCTTCTTTATCTCCCCCCTCCCCCTGTCTCTCCCCCTCCCATGTGCCCCGGGCAGGTACAGCGCTGCTCTCTGATTGGCCGGCTCCATCTGTGACTCAGCTCCTTCATCACGGTCTTCATCACACAAACGTCGTGTCTGTGTCAGATCAGGCGCCCACGCTGGAATTACTGCTCTTTCTGCTGCCTCTGGAGTATATTTTATTCTTTTTATTTATTTATAATTATTGGAGGAAGTGCAATGGATAAAGAAGAGAAGGGCAAAAATTGGATTATTTCAGATTTTTTATTATTAACAATGTAAGTTGCTTTTGTGTCTAGTGTTGATGTAAAGCTCCATATACGTGACGTAGCAAGTTGTCTTTGTTAAAAATGTTTGACATTTGAGTGGTGTTTTAGTTCAGGCTGATTAATTATGGGTGTGGCTGCAATAAAATAAGCCTAAGTCGTTAGATATTATCCTTAATTACCCTAAATTTACATAATGAATAACATAATTGTTCTTGCTTAGCATGTTGGCATCTCTTTCTCTTTTGCTAATTCATCTAAACTATTTGGGAGAAAAAAGTTAGAACCACAAAAAAGAATAACAATGTTTAGGTTACTGCTCACGGCAAATATATATGTATATTTTTAGAAATCATCAGCTAGACTAACTATATTTATCCATGAAATAGTTTGGACAGAGCAGCTAAATGAATAAAAACAAGATTAAATACTGGTAAAGAGCAAAAATTATTCTTTTTTTTTAGTATGATAATTTTTTAATTAAAATTACCTAAAAGATAATGATTTCAAGTCTTTATGATAAATAATAATCAATTTATAATGTTCAAGATCTCAAAAAGTATGTGTTTTTGCCTCAAATTATATTTCAGCATATTCTAAACCTGTAGTTAAAATGAAAACCTATTGTATGCTCAATATGTCGGAAAATTCTTGTCCAATAAAACTTAAAAATCATGATCGCTGTTACAAATTTAACAGCATAGACAGTTGGTGCAATAATGAACTGAGAAACATCAATGTAAACTGACAATGCAATTAAGATAAACACCTCAAAACCAATATCTTTTTGATTTATTCCAGTAGACGCATCTGAACCAGGAAGCCACCGTTATCAGCCACAACAAGGAAGCAGCAGACGGCACGCTCCAACACCGAGGGGGCGTGTCCTGTGCGTGAGGTGGGCGGGGCTTGTCGGAGGAGAGAGGGAGAGATACAGTGCGTGTTCGGATGCGGTCTCCTCCCTGCTCCTGAGATGCTGCTGTGGCTTCGGCAGGACGAGATGTCGGTCCAAGAGCTGCTCCAGAGGGTCCAGTGTGTCATCACTCATGTCGGTGAGTCTGAAAAAATATTGCTATTATTGTGAAAAAAGACGTGAGAGACGAAGGGATGCTGGGATTTTGAAAACGAAGGAGGTTTGAAGCAGAAAAGATAGAGATGTTGTAAAGGAAAGATGGTGGTGTTGGTGGTCCCGTTGAGATGTAATTGGATTGAATGGACTCTGCTGTCGCTTTAAGTGCTTTGGTTCATTTAAATGTATTCAAAGAGCAGAGAGGTTAAAATTCACAGATTATTTATATGCGACACACTATTTACCTTATAGTTTCTGACTTGTATACTTCAATATGTTCTGAATGTGATGCATTTTTGTAGAATCCAGGGATGTCACATTATTGATTTTTGCGAGGAGAGAACCATAAAGTCACAATAATCACAACGATCAAACAAAAGTGAAATATGTCATTGTATTTGTCTGTGAACTTTGTGCCCAGCTTTATGAAATTAAAGGAATGAATGAAACAGACAGATTAGAAAGTACATTACATTTAGAGGTCACTTTTTGTCACTTTTGAATAGCTTGAACTAATATGAGTTAATTTAGTTTTGCAATGGTTATATTATGATCTGAGAGCTGAATATTCACGATTAATCACAATAATCAAATCCCCAATAGGAATAGAAAAGTTCTTGTAAGTCAAGTACAATGCTTTATGCTTTATATTTATGGATTTGTAAATTCTGTGTCTTGTTGCCTGGTTGTAGTTGACTGTATAAAAATATTCATTCATTCATTAAGTGGTATTACAATCTATATATAGACTATTTACAAATTCCTAAAGGTGCACTGTGTAACTTTCTGTAGGTATAAAGTCAACAACACAATTCAGTGGAAATGGAATGTTAAACCCATACTTTGGTTTATTCTTAAACGTTGTGATCCTTAATATGAAAAAATACAGCTAAACGAGCCACTTCTTCATAGAAGAGGAGATGCTTTTTGGCCAAGTAAAAGCCAATAGAAAGACGGCACATTTTTATTCTTCATTAAATGCAACAAAGAAATCTAAACATGATTTTATTCTAGTCAATTCTTGGTGAAAATGTGACACAGCGCCAGCATTTTCAAACTTTTTAAGCACTGCGGCTTCCCTATTGGCCTGAAGATTCCACAGGACCCCCCCAATTATATTTCACATTCAATGTAAAATAGCATAAAATGTTTCATTTCCCTCTCAGATAAAGATGTCTGTGGATTTAAAGTACTGTTTATTCAAATAAGTCATGAATTTTATATCAAGAAAGTCTCCCTTATGAGGCTCCAGACACGGACCCCACATTAGAAACCATCGTAATAGACATGAACAGAAATACCTAATACCAATTTTACAGATTATTCATTCTTAGTAATGTTTTCTAAAATAGTTATCCGAGTTATCCAATTACTCATTCACATCAATTTCTTCTAAAATACATTTAGTTTTTTTTTAGCAGTAACTTCTAATAT
The DNA here is from genome assembly GCA_038363315.1 of Mugilogobius chulae. NCBI lineage: Eukaryota > Metazoa > Chordata > Actinopteri > Gobiiformes > Gobiidae > Mugilogobius > Mugilogobius chulae. The sequence continues at coordinate 26,341,929 of CM076412.1, forward strand.
ACAGTTTTCCAATTCATAAATAGATATAGTATGTTCATTGTTTGTTTTGTAAATAAAAATGGTAGTTGACTATTTGTATAGCCCAAAATCCTAACAGCACAGACTTAAAGGGGGCGTGGCAAAAGCTGTTGATTAGGGCTGTACTCATGTATCGATACGGGGATATATCGTGACAAGCTCATTGGCAATACGCGTATCGTTACAAAGAGGTGTATCGGGATACGTATCGGCATACTTAAATTCATATAATTTACACTTTTGAACCTGGACTGCAGCTTTAAAGTGAATCTATTGAGCTGAACAATGGCTTATTTGTAAGATACTTGTGTCTAACATAAAGAGTAGTTAGAAAATGCAATTCCTCTGTATTTGACACTTGATAGGTGACATATGAGGAAATTATATCTGCATATACGTGTATCGGAATACGTATCGTATCGTGACCTCTGTATCGGGATACGTATTGTATCAGAAGGCTCTTGGCAATACCAGCCTACTGTTGATACTTGTCTTTTTGATTTGATCGTTTATCTCAGTGGTTCTCAACCTGGGGGCCGGGCCCACCTTAGGTCCGGTCAATTATAGTAGTTATTAGTGAGATTATGTTAGTAGAAATCACAAATCTATGACTGGAAACTGGATAAAGTATGAAAAACACCACTTGCCTGAAATAAACAATCATTTTGATCATGTAATAAAGTTTTAGGGGGTCGCTGTTTTATACAAGGTGGGCCCTGACAAACCTCTAGTTTAATTGGAGGACCTTCGAGGAAATAAAAGGCTGGGAACCACTGATTTATCTGACTCTAACAGTGCTTGAACTAAAAGTTGAATTGGAGTTTATGCAAGGAAGCAATAGGAAACTGTGTATTTCTCTGTAAAAAGCCATATTAACCCAATGATTTAGCTAAACCTCTTTATTTAGCTGCTGTTCTGTATAAATCTTTATAATCTGAATGAATCAATGAGACGACTAATAGAAATTTTACTTGACTAAACTCCATAGATCTGGCTGTTTAGCATTAGCAGAGATTTGAAGGTAACATTGGTGTGTCATTGGTTTAAGTGTGTGGCTTCAGTCAATGTGAAGCGAATGTGAGAGCGCTGGGTGTGTTCTGTAGAGAGTGAGAGAGGCGGGGAAGCTCCAGCCGTCAGCGGAGGCAGAAAGATGCTACGGCACATGGAGGAGGAAGAGAGGCTAGTGCTAATGCTTGTGCTGCGTGCTAGCATCATAATGGTGTTTGAAAGCACTGAGGTTATACAGAGAGATGTGCAGGATGTGGAGCTAAAAGGCTTTGGAGAAAAATGTGCAAGACGTGGAGCTACTGTAAATCATTTTATGGAGAAGATTGTGTTGAAGTTATGATATTTTTGGTAATTCAAACAACACATGACTTGTTTCTTTATTTTTAGTGCAAAGACTTGTCGTTGTTTTTGATATTAAAAGAACAGTATATGTTTTTAAAAAGAGCTATCTGTCTTTTTGTTGTAAATGGCCTTTTCATTTCCATAATTGAGTAAATGCAGCACTTAATGAGCCCACTGTTTACTGTGTGAATCAGAACATGAAGTATATTATTCCTCATAATGTAGATGTTGAAAGCAGCTTTCTGATTGGCTGTTTTTGGCGATTCCAATCCTTTTTCACTTTGGTGTTGTGTTAGATTGCTGTTAAAAAATGTGCCAGGCATAAGCATGAAACGTCTTAATTTGCCTTGTCAAATCCGCTCGAATTGCATTTAATTTTTTAAAATCTAATTTAATCTAGCATTCTATCACTTAACAATTGATTTGTTGTTTTGTTAAACACCAATGAACATCGTTATACTTTATTTGTATGAAATTTGATAAACCTAATGCTGCTTGAGTTAAAAGTGGGGTAGCTAACTTTTTAGTTGTAAATTAGTAAACTAGTAAACATTTTTTTTAAATGTTGGTTGCGCTATGTTAATCTGTCCCCCGAAACATTATTGAGATTATGAGCTACTCTTTGTATTTATTTTACTTTAATGATTTAGCAATGGGGCGTGTGTGTTTTCGCTTGATGCCCCTATGATCATAAACATGGTCTAAATAGTAGATTAAAAAGCCTGTTTTTCAGAAAATATGCATATATCCTGATCATTTGTCACAGTAATGACCGCGGGGCTTGCCCTTCACTTGTCTGGGTTTGAATATGGCTCTTGGGGAAAAAAAACTGCACACTCCTGGTATAGAATATAATAATGCCATAAGACCATGTAATGGACAAGAGACAGTTTTTACTGGTTACAGCAAATATTCAAAAGGCAATTTCACAATTTTTCACTTTGGTGATTTCTACTAATGATAAAACGCTCTAACTTTTAAACTGCATTCAAACAAGATTCGCTTTAGCTGCCCTTCATTTGTACTGTATCATCTATAGAATGCTTTGTTGACTGATAAATAAACATGACTTTCTTGGCAATTAATTTGTTTCTTTGTTTGAGTCAGAAACGTTTTCTTTCAGCACATATTTTGGAGTTTATTTATTATTTAGGAAAAAAATACAAAACTAGTTGACAATCATTTCTATTGTCGACTCATTTGGACCTGCACAAACCCTTCTCAAACTCCGGCCTTTTCTCTCAAGTGTTATTCCTCTTGAGCTAAATACTGCCTTATAAAGACTAGAATCTAATATAAATGTAACCACACTGTTTGCTAAATATTCACTAATTACCATAGTTTCTGGACTATAAGCTTCTCCTTTTTCACAACTCTGCAAATGATTGTAGATTCTCATTGACTTACTATAAATAAATAAGGCCTTTGTATATCTACTTTTTGCATATCTTTATAAATCTAGTTGGTGTGGCTTGTATTCAAATGAACTCCGTAATGTGAAAATGAAAGTATATGTATGTGTCATTCCTGGAGCCAAAATGGTGACGCGGTTCCTATGTTTCTCGTGCATTTCCTCGCTCTCTCTTTCCTCTTCCTGGAAGTGGGTTAATGTGCCACGCTGGAGAGGAGAGAGAGCGCTGCTGCGTCTTTATATTTATACGGCGAGACCGGAGGGGGGTGTGTCGCCATGGAAACTGAGCTCATCTCTAACCAATCAGAACGCGAGTAATTGATTTACCGTCGGCAGCAGGAAGGGCGTCTGCAGCATCAGCGACTTGTACAGAACGTGTGGAGGTGAAACACAGTGTATGCAATGTATAGGCTTCAGTTTGGACTGTCATAGTAATGTGTTTGTGATAGAAAAAGACTATATACTGTATCTAGGTCAGCGTGGCACAATTATTTATTTACGATACATTTTCATAAAAGTGTCAAAAGGGCCTAAACTATTGTTCCACTGACTATGGCTTGTCATCTGCTAAAGTAATTATAAGTCTTAGAAGAAATTTGAAACAGGGATGGCCCTCTTAAAAAAAGGGGTCTGAAGAATTAAATAGAGATCGATCAATGTGAGTTTTGCTTTGGCCGATGCCGATACCAATATTTCAAAATTTTGTCGGCCGATTTTTTATTTTAGTTTTAAAAGCATTGTTGGGGTAAAATAGTATAACCTAAAAAACTTCAACCTAAGCTAATATTCACCAGGTACATCCCCATCACACAATGTGATGACACTTAGTTGTATTTTGGCCCAAGAAATAATCATGTTATAGCATCAAGAAACAAAAAACAAGCTTTTGTTAAAGCTTGTGCTGCAGCCAAAGTCATAGAACAAGAATAAAACATAAATGATCAAATCAAAACTGCAGACTTAAGAATGAAGAGGGATAAAAGAAGTTGTTATAGTCCACCATTCCAACTCAGACTTAGTTAATATTATATTTTGGCTCTATAAGTCCCCTACATTGACCTAAACTGGAGTTAAAATTAGTCTAACTCAGGTTTAAAGCAATGGTAAACCATAGATCAGACTGTTCTAAGGGATGCTTAGTCCAACAGAAGACCAAGACATGAATAGATCTGTCTGAAATATTCAAACAGCAGATGGCTTCAAGTACCACCAGAGGTACACATACCACATACTGAGAGTGTTTGGTTGATACGGTTTTTATCGTTCTTTGGCTTTAGTGACCTGTTATTTGATTGGGTTGATGTTGTGTTAGGATGCTACCCAAAAGATAGCAATGAAAATCTGACTCAAGCTTCAGTTGTAGAATTAAACAGGATTACTCAGATATGCATAACTGCAAACAGTTATGCGTAACTAATGATACTAGATATTCTACTGCTGTGAATATCACTGTAAAAGAAGTTAAAAGTTCATATAAGTGGATTTTACAAAATACCGGTGTACAGTATCCCCTTTAAGCGAACTTATTGTGCAAAATTTACTTTTCTTAGTTTTTAGCGTTGTTACATCAGTGTTCTCTCATCATTAGTTTATCCAAAGTGTGGATTGATTCCTGCATGTTTGAGTAATCTTGTATTGTTCTGCAGCTGATGCTCTAGTGCTCAGAAAATGCCTGTCTTCACCTACCACCTATCCCCGCCCACTTGACTGTATTTAATTGCAATTACTAAAAAATGTGCATGCTGAGTAAAACATGTAAATAGTAAAACAAAAAATAGTCATTTAAAATCTATTGCTTATTAAGGTTAAACTTTACAATGCAAAGGCAGAGCTTATCAGTTCTACAGTTTTAGATCATTTTTGTGTTTTACAATGAACGAAGTGTGAATTATTGATCTGCATATGCCAGAGTTTCTTCCTAAATGTACGGAAAAATCACAATAGGTCTCCGTTAAGCTAACATTTCATCTGGAATTATTTAATTTACCATTAGTAAATATTTCTTATCCAAATGTGTTGCTCTTGATATGATATGAACAACGTCAAGCAGCAACTTCACACCTGAGTTTTGTTCGTTTAGGCTTAAATGTGGCCACAAAATTCTTTTTATTTCAACTTCTACTATAATCCAGTGTTCAGCTTGTGTTTATTTACGTCTGAAAATGACACACTAGTTACAAAACGCAACTTCTAAAAGAAAAGTAATTGATAAGATTGTCAAACAAAAACATTTACTCACTCTGAAGTGATTTTTACAATGTGCACAATTTTATTTTTTATTTTTCTAATCAATCAGTTGTTTAGAATGCAAAATGACTTCAATACAAGATTTTTGCCAAATTTGAGCAGAAGTAACCTTAGTCCCTCAAGAAAGTTCTGGAGGTGTAGATTTTAGGATTTTCAAAAGTTTGTTTGATTGTTTTAGAATAATCCTGAGCTCTATCAAAACTAGTTTAAAACAAAAACGCTTAGTGAAGAAAGCATTTTTATTGTGTTGTGGTTGAAAATGTCTCTTGTATAGAAATTTGACGTAAAAAGAACATTTTTAGTTAGTATTGTATCGTTACTATCAAAAATTGAGTCTTATCCTTTGAATAAAAAGTCTGTTTGAAAATAACACTACGCTAGACAGTCTAATTTTTACATCAGAAACATAATATTTCTGTTCAATCTGATGCTTTTTCACACAATGAAGGTTTAGAACAGGGCTATTCAACTAGATTTTACTGAGGACCATGGCTTCTGGGCCATAACACAACAAAGGCACGAGGTTGCACCAAATATTCACAGAATATTTAGTGATTTAGGTTTAGAATTAGGTTTACTTGGGCGTATTTTAACTGCCTTCAAATACGATTGGCCAATACAACAAAAGCAACGTGAATTGTTTTGCTAAAAATATCAAAAAGACAACAATGTATCACTGGAATCTAATAATAAATACAACTGGAATTGACTAAAAAAAAACCACAAATCTTATTTTCAGACAGTAAAATACAATAAAATCAAGATAACTAGTGCTTTGTAAGATTAGGACAGTGATTTGAGGGCCGGATCAGATTCTTGGAGGCCGATTTGGCACCCGGGCCTTAAGTTGAATAGGCCTGGTTTAGAACCTACATAAAGACCAGTTAACGATGATTTGATTACTAAATTAGTTGGCAGTTATTTCAGTAATCGACTAATTGCAATTAATCGGTTTAACTTGTTGCAGAACTACACTCTTTAATCATTTTTGCTGAATTATCATTTGAACGTTGTAGTAGTAGATTTCTCCAGACATATGAAGTTGACAAATATTACTTTAGCATTTCTAACAGGAAGCTTATTGCAGTAGTGTCCAGCAGGGAGCTCACTTGTTCACAACTTTTTGAGATTACAGTATAGCCAAACACTTGTCATTAGAATGCTTTTTACTTGTTAAAACCTTCTCCATAAGTGATAGTTGTGAAAACACTGTTATGCTGGTCACGGCCTCTGTCAGCGTTAGAATTGATCCTATTGATAATCCTTCAACATTGACTGAGTGGTGATTGATCTTCTTATGTTTGTGTAATTATAGAAGCGCTCTGACTCACACACAGGCGTCACGTGAACTGAGCCTGGATCAAAACAGAAGCAGTCCTTTTGCAGATTATTCCGATCCGTTTCACATGATATTGCAGTAAGAGCTGAAATCCCTGACAGCGGCTCTGAGGTGATGTCATCCTCACTCATCCTATCATGCTTTAGCCTTTGTTATTTCACATTATGTAATTCCACCGTGTTATATCAAATATGAAAAGTATTGTTTGTCATTACTCATTTTGGACTTTATTTGTGCTCATATGGATACATTTTGATATTTTATTTGATTTACGTAGTCCGATTAAAAATTATTCTGATACTAGTTTCCTGAGCATACAGACTTAACACAGACAACAAGTTTCTTTTTACAGAAGTAAAAAAACTTTTTTTTTCTGACAGTTGTGTGTGGAGCTCTTGATTCTAAAACCAAAGTCAAATAATTCATAATTTAATAAGATTTTTTTGCAGTACTTTCATTCGTCCAGATGCAGATGCAAATGTGAATGTTGATGTAGTAACCACATTTAGGACAAATCTTTTCTAATAAATCTAATAAAACCTAATCAAGATAAAATTAGTCTGCGATATTTTGACTACATCTAATAATGTCCCGTTTATTATTATTTATTACTAAAAATGGGCATAGGACTATTCAAATATAAATTATATTTTTCTGATAGATACTCAAAAATCACTTATACATACACTTCATTACTACTTTAGCAGTCATGCTAAAATTTTTCATTGCCCCTATTTTAGCACAACTTGGCCTGTTCCCCATAGGACTGGGGTCTCAAAATGATTAGTCATGGTTGGTCAAGGGCCAGATTTACAGATACAGACCTTACACTGAAATACAGACCTTATATTAGGCTTCATAAAGCCTAATATTACATCTACTATATGTACACATTCATTATTTATACTATATGGTGATCAAACCTGTTTGTAAAAGCCTGATCTCGTCAGATCTCAGAAGTTAAGCAAGTTGAAGCCTGGTTCGTACTTGGATGGGACAACAAGAGTGGACTGTTAAGATACTTAACCCACATTGCCACACTGTTTGTTACACTGGGTGAGTGGATTCTTGATTGTAAAGCTCTTTGAGTGCCTTGTAAGGTGGATAAGTGCTAGAGATAAAGTTCTAGAGCTAGAGACCAATAGAGACCATTAGTGTAATGTGTTACATTGTCCAAACTGAATGTATATAATTATATTTTGTGTGTCCGTTTGTTTGTTGTGCAAAGTTTGCTAACTTAAAGTGCATATGACACGTTACACCGTATTTTCAGTAAAACACAGTGAACACGAGAAAGATTCACCAAACAATTTTCTTGTTTTCACCTGTTTTTAGGAGGTTTGTAATTGTAGTGTGTAGAGGGGAACTCACAACTGTTACTTGGCAACCACATTGTAGATGTGTGTCGAAACCCACATAAATGACACAGATTTTATGATTTGACAAATGAGAATATTTTGTAACACTTAAATTGCGTTAAATGATTGTTTAAACTCCAAGAAAATGTCAGTTGTGTGTAATTTGTCTTTTGCATTTTGACGCTTTTTGACAACAAATGTGGAGGGATTATGTTTTAGAACTCAAATTACTTCCTGTAATTTTTTTGTCATCTTCTTCATAATTTGCTTAACTTAACTACTGTAAAACTATGATAACTATTTACCACCAAACTAAGTCAAAATGAGAAAAATGTCATAATCTGTCATCTGAGTTTTTATTAGTTTTGCAATGTCGCCGCTGGAACATGTCATTTATTAGCAGGCCACTATCAACAATAATCTGAAATCTTTACGATGGCTACTATATACTATACCCCTGCCATAGGACATAAACAAAACTATAAGAGACAATCCGAACTTTTGAGGCAAACTACAACTAGTCCATTGTCGGCTTTTTTTTTACACAGAAATGACTGCGGTGACATCATCCTGAATCATCACCTGGCTCTCTGATAGCTCACACACATGTCGTCTTTCTAGCTTATTCCCACTGCAGTAAAGAATATCCACACTTCCACAGAACCCAATCATTGCAGGACGTCCCGCAGACCCGCACAGTCACCTATCCGGTCGCCTTTGTGTCGCGCACTGACCCAGTCCGATTCCACGTAACCTTTATTCAACTGTACTTCAAAGATAAGGTCGCGCCGCTTTGATAGAAAGGCCAAAACCCGATCAACAAAAGGGATTCAAATGTTATCTGCCGTGCGTGCGTAGTTATCACCGGACACCACAGCGACGGGGCAAGAGGCGGCCATTTTGAAGTGCTTTGTCCGATGCTTTATAGATGTGAGGAAGAGAGAGAGAGAGAAACACACACACAGAAGGGTTACGGTAAATTACACAGATGCTGCCGCTGTGATGTCACCGCCTCTAAAGGGGAACCTGCCGTGAATCATGAGCAGAAGAGGATCATGGGTAATGAGAAACTGCAGGGAAGGTGAGAGAGAGAGCAGGTGTCAGGGTCTAAATATTATCAAGTATAACAATTTTTCAGAAGTTGTTGACTAATGCACTGGCTTTATGGGAATTACCTTAAAATATCTCACAGATTTGGACTTCATTTGGTGAAATAATCTCAGGGGTAAATATTTCTCTAAGTTTTAAAGCAATTTCTGAGAAAATGACACATAAAAGTTGAAAATTAAAGGAATCAATTTGAGTTTTAAATTAGAATCCCCCCACACACGTCATAAAAAAGTGACAAAATGTGTGCACAGATTTGACACAGATTTCTGAGTTTAAACAATCATTTAAAGAGATTAAAGTGTTAAAAGGTTATCATTCATCTGTGTCTTTTATATGGACCTTTAAGTTAAGTACTGTCAGACTGTCGTAACCTATGCTAACTTTGGATTTCTGAAATGTCCGACTTTCACACCTGATGCAGCAAAGGATGTTGCAGTGAAAATAATTTGATTGTTGGGATTTCAGCCACCCTGTGAAGTTAAACAGACATAAGTTATGATTTGTTTGTCTTGTAACCATGGAGAAGCTATTAAAGCTATACTTTGTAATGGACCTCTGAAATGCTACAGAGCTTTTACATCTGCTGCAGTCAAAGTGTTTGCAGAGGAATATTTTGAGGGGATGGCTTTATTACCGACTGAAACGGCAGAAATTCCCAACATTTACAGTATACTGTAGTTGGTAACAATAGCCTCTACGTATTTGCTGGTCAAAAGACCATTATAAACCTCATAAAAATATCGAAATTGTATGAAAAAAAATAAACGTTTAAAATGTTTAGTGAAATCTTAAACATAATTAACCATAATGCAAAAAACAGCCTTTGGAGGTGTTTGATAAACAAACGTGAACAAATGTGACAATATAGATGTACAGTAGGTATTGCTGACTGATTACAGTACTAACTGAATAGATAGATATCTGTGCTTTTGTAATTTCAAGTTATTTTATTGTAAGACATTCCTTTAACCTGTCATACTGTAGTTAGTTCTTGTGCAAATATATTGTCAAAATTGCCTACAAAAGTAAGTTTACAAGTTTATTTCATTTCCATCTAATCTCTTTTAGCAACATTTTAATAAGCTCTTTAATAAGCTTATTGATCATTTGAAACAAAACTGATGTAAAAATCGAGTATAGCACCAGGAGATGGTGTTTATGCATTTTTACACTAAGAGTATTAAGCAATAACTGTATCGAGAATGACTTTGAACCAGATTTCCTGTTGAAAACGCAGATTTAAAGCCCTGCCGGAGTCAACAACAGTAGTTAAACGTAACAACAAGCAGCAGATTTTTAATTACTTGAGTTGAAAATGAATGCACAACATTCTTGAATCTTACACGTTTGACCCAGAGATTAATTATTTTCCAAAAAAATAAATATAATACATTGTGAAAATCGGTCTTTTGTGAGCATTCAAGCTTCGCCTGCAAAAAGACATGCATGAATTGACTAGAATGACTTTGCTCTGAAATAGTTAACATTAGGGATGGACGAGACCGAATTTTCACGAGACGAGACGAGCCACGAGATTGGGTCCACGAGATCGAGACGAGACAAGATTTTTAAATAATTTGCATTAACTGTTTCAATTAGAATTTAACAAGGCAAATTACAAAATTTGATTTGTATATTTATTATTGTTAGTTTATATTCTTTTAGTTTAGCTTTACCTTTCATTATGTGTATTACCTTGGATTTTTATTATTTGAACATGTGAGTTTTTACTGAAATTGATCCACTCCTCCGCGTGTAGCTCAGGCTCCGCCCCCTTCCCCTTCCTTCTCAGCGCTGCCGCTGCTGCTGCAGGGACCAGATGCACACAGATGAGGAGACTTTCCTACTTTTTACATGACAGAGGCCAAAATATCTCTTTGTGGATCTATTTTAAACTATGTTTAAGTGTGAAAACACCGCGCTGTTCCCGCGATGTCCGCGCGTAAATTTGACGATTATATATTTTTCGCGCTAACTTTTACAATGTTTAGGACTAATTATCTCTGTCAATATTGGTCCTATCTTTACGAAATAAAAACTGAGACAGAGTTTAGACTGTTTTCTGTCAGAATAAGTCTGCTACAAGTCTGTGTGAGGAGGAGAATATTTACTACAGCTGCTCAAAGATACGAAACTTAATTTCATGACCATGGAAAAATCTCACGAGACAGTGCAGTACGTGTGCGCACAGTATCGTGACAGTTTGATCTCGCGAAATCTCGCGGCACGAGATCTCGTCCCATCCCTAGTTAACATCGATATGAAATTTAGTTTATCTTCAAAACAATGTTGAATATAAATATTTTCAGAAAAGCAGTTCTAAAGTTTGAAGCACAGAGCCTCTTTTCACAGCAGCTGTATCTTCATCTCATTTTGACACCGTGGTGCTTCATCGCTGGGGAAACAGGTGTAAATGCAGCTTATTTTTAGATGTGACTTGTGAACAGAAAGTGTTCTTCTGTCTGACACTTCTCTTCAATTCTGAACAACTTTGTTTCGTGTACAGCTAAATTAATTTCCTTTCTTTTTATCTAATGTTATTATTTATACTTGTCAAATTGCGTTTTCCTGGAAGTTAAGGGTTGGCACGAAATCTTGCAAGATCAAAATTCTGTGCACACACATAAAGCACAAGAAATTGTTTGTATAAAACAAGACCTCAATTTTACTTGAATACATTCATTAGAAGAATTTAACAATTAACATGTAGGATTTTTAAACCTGTAAAATAACCTGGAAGAAAACAATGTAGCTAATCATTCTGAAAAATCAAAATCTAGTTGTTTTCTACTGTTTAAGCTCATTCTAACCTCGATTGTGTCTTATAATATATCTTGTTTGGTGATCACCATGGTAACGCTCAGGGGTAGGGGCTCGAGACTTTGAGAAAGGCAGCTTTGGCTAGCATCAAAAACAAACTCTTTAGTGAGAATTTGTTATGGCTCTACCTGTTTCCTCCCGCAGCTTTTTTTTTGTCTCTGTTTCAAACCCGTGTTCTCGGTGTCTTCGCTGTTGGCCACGGAGCTTTGTCTGTTCGCTTTAAAGTGTGTGAGCTTCGTTTCTCCGCTGTTGTCTGGGGAGCGCACATATACTGCGTCTGTCTGATTTGGAGCACTTGTATTCCACAGCTGTACAACCACGTGGAGCGCCGTGTTGTGACTTTGTGCTTGTTACGTGGGTCTCGGCCCCGGAGCCCGTGCGTTGCGTGGCTTTGCGGTCGGATGTGGAGCGCACAGCAGAACGGGCATCGTGCCCAAAGCAGAGCAGGCGAAAACGCACAGCACCTCAAAACCAAGCAGTCCCGCTGAAGCGTTTATAAAACAGACTCGCGCTGTTGTAGCTCAGAGTGGATCATGTGTTCAGTGCATTATTCTCTTCATTTGTACAAAAGACACAAAACTTTACATAACCAGGCAGGGCTTCACGATTGTCTCCTCCTGCCTCCGAGAGCTATCGGTAGCTCACGATCGACGTATTGAGCACCCTGCTTTAAATCAACTAGATCACGTGAACATCACTTGACCTCATCTGTTCATAGAAATGTCATAAATAAATATACATAAATTAGTAGAATACACTTTATTGGACAGAAATATTATTTGCTGTACACACATCAAGGCGTACCTTTACCCCTATCTTACGAAAGTTGCTGAACCTATCCTTCAACTCAGACTTTTTGCCTTTTGTCTGAGTCAAAGTGATGCATAAAGACAAAGTCAAGTGTGCACAATGTAGCCTAAGATTATTTATAGTCCTCCGTTATTTTACGACCTTGCACAGGCTGCCATTGGTTCTTCTGTCTATTGTTTTTTCTCCAGGGCTTCTGGTAGCCAGTCAGAAAGCTTGCAGAAACACTAGCACCGTTTTCATGCCATTCTCGTGCTGCTACGCTCAAAAGTCACTTGGCATGAAAGCGCACAGCTGATCTGTGACCTGCATGTGATTGATTTAACTGACTGACGCACCTGGATCCTGATTAGCTCTAAAGAGAAACGCCGGCGGCAAACTAAACTAGGACCTGAGCATGTGACAGATCTAAAGAAGAACTAAAACACCCTTAAGTTATTCAATATTTCTTGGACTATGAAAGCGTTAATACATCATCACACAGAATTTCTTTAGTGTAGTGACTGTCTACATATACATTCTCATCGCTCCTCTTTATAAATCCGTCTGCATTGCATTGAAATAAAAGAATAAGCCGTGGCTTTCTCATTATTTCCTCATTTCTCTGCTTCCCTCTCGCTTTCTTTACAAATGCCTGAATTCTCGTCTCTTAAATGGTTGGACTCATCTTTTTAACTTATTCAGAACTTATCCTGGTTCGGAGAAGGTAATGAGTTCACCGCATGCTGCTATAGTGATCTGCCCTGATAGGAAGTGATCCAGTTTCGTAGAACGGCCAGACCAGGTTTAATCCAGAATTTACCTTGTTAAACTATAAACTAGCTTCGTAGTACAGGGCTCTGATCTCAAAGGTTGCAAGTAACCTTTTTGGTGGCCACAATTCTGGACAACAGTAGATAAAGAGACACATGAACAACAGACTACATGTACACTGTGGTACAGAAGCCAACATTTGTTAGACAGGAAAAATAGGAAAGGATAGGATTTATTGTGAATGGGCAAGAAAGGATTTTTGTGTGACTTTGAGCAGATGCAGAAAAAAATGTCCTCCCAATACAGACTTGTAGCAGACTAGAGCTGCAACTAACGACTGTTTTGGTAATCGTTAGTTGAGCGATTATTCTTTCCATTTATTGTTTAGTTATTTAGAATGCAAAAGTAGCTTGAATACAAGATTTCTGACACATTTGAGCTCACTTCAGGACATCCCAGTGATGTAGATTTTAGGTTTGTCAAAAGTATTTGAAAGTCAGTTACTAATCAACACTCAAACTGGTATCGAAGCTGAATACTCATTTGAACAAGCATTCATAGTTGAAAAAAAAAAAACATTAACACGACAAAATTTGACATTTTTTGATGAGTTTGAGAATAATCCTGAGCCTAATTAAAAGTAGTTTAGAACCACTAAGAAAGTATTTGTATTTGGTGCTGACAATGTCAGTTTATTGTGAAGAAATTGACGTGAAAGAGCATTTTTATTTATTATTGTAACATCATAATTAGTAGTCTTAGTCCATTCCATTCCTTTATTTTGGGTGTATTTAGACCTGAAAAGTGCAAAAGTCCGCTTGTTTGATCTGAATCCGATACAGATTTAATTTTTTTCAGTTTTTCAAAACAAACACCTGACGCTCGTGGGGAGGATGTAGGCTATTTTGCGAGGATTTGGCGCAAACTCAGCGGACTCCTCGCACCAGTGGGACAGGCCGCAGCAGTGCTCACGATGGAATAGTAGCCTGTCTGTGTTTTCTTATTTTTCTGGACATTTGGATTTAAATGGACTAAGCGAGTCAGGACCCGGAGGCACTTTGATAGTCTGGTTTGGAAGGATCCTCGTCTCTGCTCCATCACGGTAAGAAGGCTGTCCAAGCGTTACTGTTTTGCTGTTTATTGTGCAAACACGCAGGGTTATGAATGAAAGGGATAAAGTGCTTTATTTGATAGAAACAAGCGCGAGAAATATCTTCACGTTTTCAGACCAATGTAGACAACAGAATAAAGAGCGTAGGTGGGAAATTATGCTTAGAATACACATCTTCATTGTTATAATCTGGCAAATGCGCCCTTCTCTCGTCTGTGCGTTGTGGCGGTGGCTCGTCAAGTCCAAAAAGAGCATGTTTTTCGAGTTTGTTTCGGATCGAGGCCGTTTGTATTCAGACCATTAGCGATCCGCACCAGAATCCGTTTGCAATCGGCCCCAGACCGACCTGAAGAGGTGGTCTCGGTCCGTTTGTTTGATTCGGATCAGAGTTCGCTTGTCTTTATTCAGACTTGACAAAAAGTCCAGACTTTCCGGGGAACAAATTCTGGACCGTTTTAATCGGACCAAATTTTTAACTTTTATATCTCAACATTTGGTTTAGGCAAACAAGTTTTTACATCAAAAGCACTCATTTCTGTTTAAAGAGAAGCTCACCCCCTAAACTCCACCCACAGACACATTTCAAACACAGCAAACTCATTGAAAAGCATTGGGAGAAGGGCAAAGGAGGGGCTCAGAGAGGAGAGCAGCAGTGTGATTGGATTGACAGCAGGTGTCTGCAATTAGTGCTTCATTTTGAGTGGAAAATACACGCTGAGGTCACAGAGAACCTGGAGCTGACATGAGAGACACAGCCAGTTTGTGACTATTTTGACCTGAAATCTGCTCATTTGCTCAGTTTGCACTGAAAATGCCAATAAATTACTCAGAACAGTAGACAATGCTATTTAAACACCATATTCATAGTTTGACAGCCAAAAAAACTTATTTTAGGGTTTAGCTTCTCTTTAATCTGAGGCTCCTGGGATGTTCTGAACATATATAAAGACAAGTTAATGATTATTCGATCACTAAATTAGTTGACGATTATTTCAATAAACAATTATTTGCGATTAATCGATTAACTTGTTGCAGCCCTATAGCACAGAAAACAGTTTTTATTTGATAGGACCAAGATTGACTGCATGGTACATAGAGAATTTGATCTCTGAGCGGCGATGGGAGAGTAGTAATCTTGCATTTTTAGAAAAGTCTGGATTCTCTGTGCAACAAACAATCCACAAAACTTGCCTTTTCTGTTTACTTTGCCATAACAATTAAAACAGAAGTATCAGGTGCAGTGTAAGCTAATTTCCCGTCCCTTGTCAATGAACAGTTCTCAGGCCAGTGCTTCCAGTGAAGGAATGAATGAACGGAGCGCGGAAAGCCTTCATTATCTGTAATGCGGTTAAGAGGATTAGCACAGAGCCCCACTGACAATCCACACAATTATACACAAATGTCCTCACGTTATTTTCTTTTTTTCTAACTCAGACTGCGCTGTGAGTCAGTGGGGATCGAGTCAGATGTGTGGTTAGCATGTTGTAGCTAATAAATCCAACACGGACACATCAAAGGCCGACATATTTTCCACAGATGTGCTCAAGATGTTGGACATGCAGAATAAGTGCTGTTGATGGAGAAGGAACATGCTATTTTAGAATCTTTTATTGCTTTGTTTGTACTTGAAGTGACATGGTGGTGATTAGTGGTTTTGACTCAGCTAGCACAGAGAAGCAGGACAGGTGGAGAGAGCTCTTGACTTTGCCTGTGGTGTAGTTTTTTAAGGTGTTGCATATAAAGATCCTTCCATAAATGATGTGTTTAGAACAGCCTGGAAGGACTGTAGTCTTTTACTGCCTTCGTTGATTAAAGTGAGACACTGCAGATGAATTGGAAATATTAAAATTTCTGTTGCAGTTTACTCACTTAAATGTTAGAAAAGTGTATTATAGAGCTATTCAATTATATTTACATTCAGGCCAATTTTTCGGGTGGAAATACTACAAAACTAAACTATAAATGTGTTTTACATTTATTATTCACAAACAACTCGAATGGTACTTTTCACTAGCGATCTTTTATTGAGATTAATAAAATACCCTTAAAAATAACCAGATAAACAACAGGAACAATGGGCCTCATTCATGACAACGTTCTTACAAACAAATTTGTTCTTAAGGGCTGTTTACGAACATTTTTGGCATTCACAAAATTTGTTCTGAACGGAAAATTTTCGTCTGTAAGAACAAATCCTACGAAGAGTAAACCTAAAATCTGCTGTTTCAGATTTTTATTTCTTATATAGTTCAGTCAAAAATTGTAATTCCTACATGATTGTGTGTTATGTATTTTTGCAAATTAAATAATTTTAGAAACCAAAAACGCTCGTTCTACAGCGACGTGAAACGCGATATAAACAGCAAAAGCCCAGCGTTATTTCAATACATCTGTGACTTTAATCTGTTTCCTCTGAGTGTGTTCATGTGTGTTTGGACATTTTTAAAAGACGCTGAAGAATTAACTCAGCGAAAGTGGGGAGACACGCTGCTGCAGCTTCTTACTCATTTCCCAGCTCCAAGTCTTGTTGGTGACGCGCTGTGGCCGGCCCAGATTGGCCATATAAGGAAGTATGCATTATTCATTTTTATGTAAATAACCGTTCGTAGCTTGAGTTTGGTGAATTTGGCGTAAAGGCTGTTAGGAAGGAATTTGGCTCGTTGAACTCGTCGTGAATCACACGTAGAGTTTTCGCAGCAGCTTCTAAAGTGGAAGTTACACACAGATTTTACGAAGATTTTCATGAATGAGGCCCATTGAGGCTTCTCACATTTTTCACTGACAGATTTTAGGATCACTCACAGTTCAACTATTACCTTTCTGTTCTGAAATCAAATGTTTTTGATTTTGTTTGGTAAGGAAATTATTTGTTGGACAACATTCGAAAGGTCTTAAATCTCCAACAGCCGTTAGCATAAAACAACAGCAACAACATTATATTTAACATTTTTAAAAAGTCTTGTTTTATCAAGCTGGTCAAACATACATCTTAGTGAGCCACATTTGGGCCCCGGGCCGCCAATTGAATAGCACTGGTGTATTATGTCATGTCATATTTTCATGTGGAAATAAGGCATTTATGCAAAATTGGAAAACTTACACATAATGGGGTCAGCAAAATCCTAAAAATTGCATTTGTTTTTTTACTTATATATACATTTTTTAGAGAAGACATTTTGGACATTCTGTTTACTTTGAGTAGCTTGTTTGGACTGAAAAATTTATTTTTTATTCATTTTTAAACTGTAAATTGTATAAATCGTGCTTCTCTAAAACCTTCAAAAACTTGTTTAGTCTAAGCAAGTTTGATGTGGTATAAGCTACTTTAGAGGCTGATATTGAGAATGAAGTGAATTAAATTACGTGACAAAATATCTTCAGGAGCAGATCGGACAGTGAAATAGAATAGAATTAGTTTTGTTTCTCCTTAAATTATTGCAGTACATTGTTTCTCTTACAATGAGATTATCACAACTGATCTGTGTGACAATAAACTGTGTTACAAAATGATGTTATTGTCTCAGACGCATTTGGGACACTAACGCTGGAGTTACTGTAATTTGCCAAATCAGAGCAACATTGTAAGTAATTTGACAGCTTGAACAGTGTCGTATTTTATCCAGTAAGAGACAGTGAGCTTATTTATGGCGAGACGTCTCCGAGTCTGACTCTCCCCACAGAGCTGTAGTTTCTTATGTAAGTGACAAACAGGAGAAGTATTAGACCTGGAGAAGCTTTGTTCTGAAGTTGAACAATGGAAACTAATACAGACTGATGACAGATGGTTTCCTTCCAGCTCCAGTTACATCACACTCAAGGAAACACACTCTGAAGAGTAAACCTAAAGACTAACCAGGCACTGCCATAGTACAGCCTCACCCAAACAGATCAATGCAGAAGTATGAGAATTGTTCTATATAAATAAGGCTGTTAGGCTTTAGGAAATTTGTAGTAATTTGTTGTACTAGTGCATTTTTGAAGTTTTATGGACACATCTCTAATCTAGTTGATTGTTGCACCACTATCATTCAATTTGTTGCAGCAGTGTCAGAGTGGATTGCGCTCTGGCCTCACAGCAAACAAGTTGCGGGTACAACTCCCACACTGCCTGGGCCTTTCAGTACTACGTGTGTCCTGATTCATGTTTATCCCAATACAATTCCCTCAATACAATTGTATCAAGATATATTTTCTGACCACATGAGAAAATGTAGACAAAACTATAGAAAAGTATTGTATACTACCTGTAAAAAAGACTCCTTAAAATCAGTGTTAGGAATGAAACTTTGATTATGTAGAAAAACAAAATGTGCAGAAGAATTGTATTTTTACTCTGCTTTTAATGTTATATACAAGTGTCCTATGAATAAGTAATTTTTCAATTTCAAAGAGAAGACACGCACATCTGAATCTAAACTGGCGTGCCAGACCAAATAATCGTATCAAATAGAGAAGTCTGCACAGCCGTCAGCTCCAAAATGTTTTAATGGAACACCAAATCCTCCAAAATGTTTTAATGGGCATGGCTGTGCAGACTTCTTCTTCATTAAGTAATTTTTCAACTTAAAAGAGGAACGCTTGTGTCACGCTCAGACACAAACAGTGGAAACAAGTCGAAAAGCTTCGTTGTCAGCAAAATACAAGAGTTTATCACTGTGCGAAAACAAACATTTATGATGCTAAATCAGCATTTGTGAATGAAATTCGACCCTATGACCCTTAAAAGTTTAATTTAGGTGAGTGAAAAAACGGCGAGAAAAACACTCAAAAAGTCTCAAGCTCTAGGAGACAGACGTCTGTCAGACCGGTTCAAACCTAATCGAAACAGCTGCTCTCATCTCGTTTTGTTGTTTTATTCAAACAAGTTTCCCCAGAAAAGAAAGTGACGTCAACCGTAAATCCCTCTATAGTTTCAGCCTTAAAGCAGCAGCCCAGGTTCATAAGTGTAAAATTTAGTTTTGTATACAAATCCCAATACTTTTTTCTGCATGGATGCTCGTGTTTGTCACAATAAATCCGTAAACAGATACATTGAGTACAGCCCTAGTGTCTGAGTGGTTTCCTACGGGCACTCTGGTTTGCCCAACAACCAATAACATGCAGGTTAGGGAACGCTTGGTGGTGGTCGGAGGTTGAGGCACCAGGTGATTAGGCGACTCACTTTTGTTGATCTGCTCCAGGACTGCTGCTATCACTGAGTGGGGAGGGTTGTGTCCTGTGTGAAGCATTTTTGGAAGACATCTCATTCTGTTTAAATAAACCATCATCATCAATACTAATCTTAAACCATCTCAAGGGCTGCAATTGGCGCTCAGGAAAACAAAAAAAAAGAGCCAATTGAAATTAAAATAAA
Source organism: Mugilogobius chulae (assembly GCA_038363315.1). Lineage (NCBI taxonomy): Eukaryota > Metazoa > Chordata > Actinopteri > Gobiiformes > Gobiidae > Mugilogobius > Mugilogobius chulae. Next base: position 26,361,606 of record CM076412.1, read on the forward strand.
AAGTGATGCTGCAAACTTCCAACCATTTGTCTGACAATAATTTACACTTAAACACTAGAAATATTATGCATCCCTGCTTAGAATTAACAGCTAACCCAGAAGATATTTACCTCTTTACATTACATTATTGACTCTTAACAGCTCTAGCAGATGCCCCCTGTGCCCTCTGAGGTGGAACATTCCTGTCTCCTGCTGTAAATCTGACTTTATGTTGTGATGTCCTGCGCTGCTGCGTTGGAAATAAACTGCTCTTTGTTGTGATGACGTCAGAGCTCTATTCTCCACACTTCCTCTTCCTGTCCCAGCCGTACCGAAGGAGAAAAAGACAAGGGGGGGCAGGTTGTCTTTTTGGTATCACCTGGGCCCGAGTCCAACTGGGTCCAACAAAACAGCCAAAGAACAATGGACGCTGTTGGTTGAATGCAGTGGGTGAACTCTTGTCTGACCTTTGTTTTTGTGGCTTAAGAGTGATCAGCGCAGTCTGGGTCAGGTTCTGTGGCGAGTTTGCAAACAATTGGCTTAACTGGGAGAAAAGGAAGTATGTATTTAAAGTTTTCTAATTCAGTTGTTTGGGGCGTCATTGGTTTTCCCTACATGCTTTTTTATTTAGGATAAGATGATGGAAATTCCAGTGTTCATTCATTGATTTTCTACTGTTTGTTTCTGTTTGAGGTGGAAGGTGACTGTAGCCTATCTCAGTGACTTTGGGCCTTAGCAGGGGAACATTCTCGACACTGGCCAACTTGTAGAAGGGGTGACAATTACATACAGTATTTGATAGTGTCATCATTTCCATCTCCAATGAGAGAAAAGGGGCCCTGCGTGCGAGAGGGGGAAGGGGTGGGGCTTAAAATATCAATACTTGTTCAAACAAGTATCAAGTATCGATACCATGTTTAGTATCGATTAGTATCGGGGAATCAATTTTTTTGACAACCCTATTAGAGACAGACACTGACAATCATTTACTCTCATTCATTCACCAGTAGAGGTGAGCAATATATCACATTATTGAAAATATCGTGAATGCTATATTGAAGATATGTCAAAATTCAATATCGAGAATATAGTGTAGTTTAAAAAAAGAATTTACAATGCTAATACATAAGTGATGCTGTAGACTTTCAAATAGACACGTTTCTATGGACAGAAGAATTTAATAACAAGTTAAGTGGTTGAAGGTCTAGTATTTATCATAACTTGCGAATATTTTAGCTCTGTCTTTTATGATGCACATACATTTGCATTCTTTGCAAGTACTGAAGCAGTTTCAAGCGATACTGTATTTTTACTGTTTTTGGTTAAACGAGATATGCTTGTTCCTCGTTTCTTATTTTATTTTTCTCAAAACCAGATAAATATTACTTCAGGGATGTTCGGCGTGTCGTCACATGGTGATCACATAATGCTTTGATTTTCAGAAGTACAACAGTAGTTAAAATGTATTGGTGGTGGCAAGCTGAACAAACACAAAAAAAGACTATGTTTGTCTCTTGCTGTGTGACTCGGTGTCTAACAGGTTTGATAAGAGCAATCCATAGAGCTCCTACCGTGTTCAGAAAAAGCCTACAACAAAAAGATTGCTTTTAATTTCGGCAATTAGATCACAATGGGAAAAACAATGAGAGCTAGCTTTGATTCTGCGGTTTGCCAACCATTTTGACGTCACATGTCGGCTCGGCGAACATCCCTATCGGGCTAATTTTCACTTGTTTTATTATTTAAATGTCTTTTTTCCAGTGTAAAACAGGAAAACAAGCTTATAAAAAGAAGATTGCTGCAAGTATGTGATTAATTAGACAAATTCCACATTCCTATAATTTAAACCTCAGAATTTCACATTAGCCATTTATGTTGGACTGACAAGAAATCATCTAAATAAATTATCAAGATACAACAAAAAATTATCAAGATATTTATTTTTTTTCCAATATTGCCCAGCCCCACTGTGTTGCCAACTGATTTGTGTTTTTGGAGGTGGGAGAAAGCCGGAATACTTGGACAATCCCACAGTAACCCGGCAGAACATGCAAACTCCTCCCAGAGAGATCATGAGAAGTTGATTTAGTCAGGAAGCCAGAGCTCTAACCACTCTGCTATTGCGCAGAGGTATAATAAAATTAATAACACAGATGTAACTTACTGTACAGTCTAAAACAAACTGAATCATTGTATTTAATCTGCAAGCAATGCTTTATGATTAGTACAGACAATAAGCGATATGTATACTCCCTTAACTATAAAAATATTCCAACATGGACCACTTTATTATCATAGTCTCTGCATAAACATGTGGAAAACAGTGAAAGCCCAGTCTATCAAATTAACAAACAAACAAACTAAACACGTCCCGTTTGAAAAGATAATTCCCCCGTATTGGTCAGTCTAAAAAGGTATGTGCTGGAATAAATTTTAATTTCTAGAACAATTCATAAACAAATGTAAAGCGGTTGCGGTTCATATTTCTCAATTCTTATTCACAAACACATTTGCAGACATTTGGCTAGCAGTGCTGTGTTTCCCTGTAGCAGATCCATACGTAAAATGAAATCCTAGGAAACCTCATTAGTGAAGATGACAGCTGTTCCTTGAGTTGTGGCTCAATTATCATTAATAATTCAGACAGCACAGACAGACTGGATATCACAGTGTTTACCCTCTTCTCTCTCTCCTTATGTTACACCTCTATTCTGTTTCTCTCTCTCTGTCTCTCTTCTTGGTCCCCTCACACTGTAATGTTGTTGATGTTAATGTAAAAGGTTGGCCTCTCCGTGACGCAGCCTGAGAGCAATGACTCAATCCCATGATGCAACAGGACTCCTCCCTGCAGCTGAGAACACGACATCAGCGCTGATCATCTCTAAACTGAGGTTGGGTTGGGGTAGTTGCTCTTTTCATTGAATCACATTTTACAGAGAGTATAGTTATAACTGTCATTTCTTTGCAGTCAGTTGTGTTATAGTTTGCTGTTAGTCCATAATGAGGTCTATAACGTGTGCTTAGAGTTGTTTTTTTTTTTGAGTCAAACAAATATTAGGACTAGGATTATACTTGAACTAGAATTAGAACAAGGCTTGATACTAAGAATTAAAAAAAAGATCAAATATATTTTCTAATGTTTGGAAGATGGGTCTTAGGCCAAATTTGCCAGTTAAAGAGCCTGATCTGGGCCTGGGGCCTTATGTTGAAGAGCCAACAAACGGACCCCCTGGGGGAAATATAACATGAACAGTGCATCAGAACAGCAGCTTTATCACTCACTGCTCAACAGCAACAACAGCAGATTTAGTTTAGCTAAAAATACAAGAAAATATCTTGAAAGAGGTAAAAAGTTTAGCTTTCCATTGCCTTAACGTAGGACTTTCCACATGACTTTACCTCACAGCAGACCACTCCCCAAATATGACACGTTGCTGACTGTATCTGTATAGACTCTTTTCATGATTGGTGTAGTTTAGTGTAAGCAGAAGACAACGTTACTTCCATTTAGACCAGTGCAAACTAGCACGTTTTCGAGGGATTTTAAACACAAATGCTGGAAAAAAAACATATAGATTCTGTTAAAAGCTGTCAGAATATGTATTGTATTACCATGAAACCTGACACAGACTGTGTTGAATTACTTCTGGCAGATGCAGGCATTTTGTCTGAGTTTGTGTGTTTCATGGCTTTGAACTGATGCATTCACGTTGCTGAAAATTTGACATTTGTTTCAGGTCTGTTTAATGCTAATAACCCAGTAGTGGTCAAAATAGTCTTTTAACCTTTTGTTCATCCCGTAAAGCTGTTACAGCAGCATTTGCAAGTAATTATTTTATTATTATACAGTACATGTTGTTGGACTTGTGGCTCTGAAAATCTTTAAGCTTTGGTCAAAGGCTTTGCTAAAAGCAGTAGGGGTGTTCTGTACAAAAATTGACAACAGTACAGTTTTAGCTAAAATTCAAAATAAAACAGAACAATTTGAACATCAAACTGCACTTGCACGTAGGGCTGGAAATATTGTGATAAAAATCGTATCGTGAGCTCATCTTGTGACAATCTGCTTTTTGGTGAAATCGTAATATCGTGATTTCCTTTTTCTCTATTTGATGCATCTGTCTGTTCAAATACTTTTTAACCTTTACTGTTAGTCTCAGAGTTGCCAAGTCCAAGACTTTGGGCTTCTTTTTTTAAATTCCTTTTGGACGGCGCTTTTAAGTCATAAAAGGAATGAATATTCACAATTTTTCAAGTTTGATTTAAGAAAATATCAATTTATATGACTGAAACATTGATTTTTAGCATGTTTTCATGTCTAAAAGATGTTGTTAATGTAAGAAAAACACATGATTTGGCAAAATCCCTAACCCTAACAAAATCCCTAACAGCAACACACAATGTTCAAATGAATCAATTCTTAACTTTTTATTGAAAAGCTGAGTTTGCTTGTTTCTTTCTGAAAATCTGGCAACACTGGTTGGATTTTAACAGCTGTATTTTGTTTGTTTATAGTGAATTGTATTTACCTCTAAGACGACAGGAAAATAAACAATCTACAAGAATCGTGATAAATCAAATTGTGAACTGGCTCCAAGAAAATCATGATGTTGATTTTTTTGCCATATCGCCCACCCTACTTGCATGGCTAGAAAGGTCAGGGTGACATTAGACACGATTGTCTTTGTTACGTAACTTGTAATGCGTCGGCTACCAGTTTTTGACTTTTTTACAGGATAGAGCTGTGACGTCACCGTGGCATGATGTAGGTCTGAAAAGGATATATTGCATGTGCTTTTTTAATAAAACAAAATTAAAACTTCACAAATATTGTTTCCACATCATGTTTTATAAAGAATACAACATAAAAACTCCAACAAGCGGCAGTTCTTCTTCAATGCAAATCAAAGACATTTCACATGCGCAGCCTTCAGTAGTGGCCACTTTATCAGGTACAAGGCTGGGCTGTTTCATTCTGTGTGTGTTTATTGGTTCATATTGATCGAAACTGGACTCCATTGTGTTGTGAAAAGTGTGTTCAAAAATAGCTTGTGAGCGTAAATAGTGCAGAGTAAGAGGATTTACTGTAGACAGAGGAAACTCAGCAGGGCCCCGTCCGCTCCTGTGTCTGTTTTCATATTATTATTATTATTCTGGACTTGTACACGTGAGCTCTGGGTGCACTATAGGTCAGTATCTCAGCGTATTTTTATACAGGCCCAAAGACTTTTAACCGGATGCTCCTCCTTTGAATCTATTATGGTCACAATAAAAACTCAACTCCATTTTAATGCTAAGGAATTTACTCTTTTCTGTTTTTTGAGTTTATTCTGTTTCTTATTGTAGTTCTGGTTCAGACAATGAGTCATATTCATTGGATTTTTGTTCAATGCATTCTCAAATAAAAAGTTTGAATACTATACATTGTGGCATACTGGCACGTCTCTCTCCTAACAGCTGTAAAAAAAAAACACACATGATAAACAATTCGGATGCTCAGAATGCGCTAGGTAAGTGAGCTAAACGTGGACATATGTAGGAAGTTTAAATGTATTATTTAGGTTTGTTTACATTTTTAAGATGAAAAAAATTAGGACCTTTTAAATGACAATACAAACAAGACAAGGCAGTACAGTCAAGTGGATGTTTACTAGAGGTGTGAATCCAGGGGAGTCTCACACTTCAAATTGATTCTGTTTTGAGCCTCAGGAGCCGATGCATTGTTGCATTGTCGTCCTTTATGAGACTACGAATGGAAATTACCTTTCGCATTTTTATCGCGATAATGCAAAACTATTTTCATGAGGATATTTTTTTGACGCAAATTAATCGCATGCTTATTTTTCACCATTGAAATGCTCTTACGGCGCAAGGTTCATAGGAAAACACAGAGCACAAGCACAAAGAGACCTAGACAAGGCTAACTTTTGCAGACTTTGGTAAATTTTTTCGACTTGGTTGCACCTCTCTCTGAGCGGTAATGTGAGCTGTTTGTTTACCTCGGCTCCGTCCTTGTGCAGCTCGAACACACTAGGAGGAGGTTGTTTCTTTGCGACTCAGGTGTCTCCACCGTCCCGTGTCTCTATAAAGTGACTGCCCGTGGTCACTAAATGTGATGTTTGTCCTCTCAAACTGTTAAAAATATCTAATGGAATAGTCTTTCGAAACCAAAGTTCTACTTTTCAAGGCTCCGTTAACTAACTAATATAACTAACACTTCCTGTGACTCCTATACAATAAAAGCCTCATAATCTCCAGCTGTAAAAATTGCTTTATTGTGAAAAAGCAGTGTATTAAATGCTTATAATAAGTGAGACATCCCAATGCCACACTTTGGCATAATGTTATGGGTAAGCCTACAGAACATTATTTTACACTTCGAGAGAGTAAAGGGTCTTTCACACCAACACAACTTCCAGTCACTGTCGGTAGGGAGGAGCGACGCAGCGTCTGTTCTAGTCTCTTTGAGGCACATCGATGTAAAAAAGCATTCACACAAACACAACAGTCGGCGAACAAATGCCGAGGGAGCATGCGAGGGATGTAACTGTTGATGAAAAAGACAAAGCATAAGTTGCGCGCGAGTAGTTGTCAAATTCTGTGGCGAACAGCTTTCTCATCTTACCTCACGGATTAAACTCAACTTCTATTTCCCTCTACAGTCCAGCCTTCGTACTACAATACTCCTCCATCTTTGTCTTCTCCGTACTTACGTCCTGTTTGAACCCGGCAAATAACAACAATCCCAACTCGGGTAAATACGGTTTTTCCATGCGTCATTTTTGGTTTTCCGCACTATTTTCTTGCTCACTGATTTGCTGGCCACGGACCAATCAAACAGCTGCATAAGCGGCAACTAGCAACTGCTGGCGATGCCGACTCTACAAGCAAGTCTTCAAAACCTCACCTCCTCTGACAGCGCCATTCACACCAAACACACGTGAACAGCCTGTCGACAGAACCGGTTCAGACGGACGACCCTCGGCTTGGTGTGAAAGACCCTTAACACATTCTACAAGAATGAAAGCTAGGGTTAGGGTTATGCAAAATACGTCTACAAAAAAAACAAAAAACACTGAATTAAATGTGATTATAACTCAAGACAATTATGATTAATCTCGTTTAATCTCGCTTGACAGTCCAAGATAAGTAACGTGTTGAGTAGAGTTGTTTCCTTATTTGGTTCATTTTTGTTATGGCACTGGTGTTGCCACGGAGACAAAGCACTCGGGAGCCATGCTGTATAGCCTCTTAAGCACTATTTAGTATCTGCAAATGCAAAGATTTAAAGTAGGTTGTCATTTGGGTAGATTCCTGAGCGTTTCCAGGGCTTCTCGCGTGGTGCCCCCTCTCTCTCTCACTCCTCCAGACTTTGCTGCTGCTGTTGGTGTAACGCGATGTTTTGGAGGTGGAGTCAGTTTGTAGACAGGCAGGGGTCTGAGGAGGGAAGGATGCAGAGGAAGTGCCCTGGCAGAAGGAGCTGTGTGTGGGGCAGGCTTCGCAGTGGGACCCTCTGAGGACTGGAGCATAAACGGGACAGCGCTGGAGGGGTTATGGTGCCCTGGATCAAAGTTTAAAGAGAGGACACTGGAGAACGCACAAGCATGGGGTCTGTTATGTGTAAGTGCTTTGACATTTTTAAAGCTTTTCTGTGGATTTTGTAGAGAAGAGACACAACAGGTGAAATTGAAAGACGGAATCATTTGAAACATTGTCAGTAGTAGAAATGCATAGAAAGTTTTATGAAAGAAAATTTGATGTAAAAGAATGAGATCTGGTATCAAGTACTGGTCAAAACTCTTGTTACTTAAAGCAATGTTTGTAAGATTGTTGGCTGTCAGATTATGAGGACACATATTGTGGAAAGGTGTTTTGGTTTATCCCTGCTTGCACTCAACCACCTCTTCCTCAGAATTAGAAGAATCTATCAGATTTCTAAGCCTATCTAACCATTCTCAGACCAGAGAATGCAACAACTTTTTGTACTGTTTATGAGCTGTGGTGAGTTAGAGCTCTGTAGGACCATTATCACACTCTTTCTGTGAGCTGGAGAAGAAATATTACACAAATCATTTAGGCTGGTGTACTGATGATACTTGGGCTTCCTCTAATTATCTCCAGGCTCTCTACAGTATGAGGATTTTAGTATTTTGAGATAATTCTATTCACGTTTTTGTCCTCTTTTGGGTTTTAGTCTGGTTCTAGTCTAATTTTAAAACAATAGGATCTCTACTGAATATTAGACCTGATAGAGTCTGAATTTTGACCTGGAAAAAGAAGTATGATCTTACAGTTGTTTTTATTAGTATTAGTATATTTCTCTTTTCTACTGCAAGACCATGCTAAATTTAACTGGATAATAAAGTATTTTAGTTCTCATTAGGAGCCAAAAACAACGCTCTGATTGGCTGTGCTCAGGTGGTCCACTCCATTTTCTTTTAGCTTTTTGAAAAAAAAAAACAACAAGTTTTAGTATCAAAGTCGCAGTCGCGAACATTAACCTTGTGCCGAAGGAGTTCTGAGAGCTGGGACCTACTACTATTTGCAGCATGAAAATCAGGGCCTTTAAATGGTACTTGTTAAAAAAACCTTGAGAACCACTAATTTATGCAACCAAAAAAACTTATTTCTATATTTTATATTTGGAAATCTAGATCTAAACTTCTGAAAAATGATTTCACCACAGTCTCAAGTGTTTATAAGTTGTGTTTTCTAAGTTGTTGTCTTTCTCAGTGTTTCTAAAGCTGTGGTTTTACACAGTTACAGCTCCTGGTTGTAAACCTTCTGCAGTTTGACGTTTCATTTTTATCACTGTCTATGACCTTTTTGTGTAAATCATCCTTAAGAACTTATGTACAGTATCTACAAATTAGTTTCCTTTTAAAACTGGCTTAGAATAATTTATTTATTTAATTATTTAGATGCGCTAAAGTCAGAGATTTGATCTGGTGATACTCGGAAAGACAAATACTATTTTTTTGGTATTACTTGGTGTGGGAAGTTTGAGAACATTTGTTCTGGGATGAGACGATAGTGAAAATGGTTGAATAGGAGGGCTACAACTAACGATTATTTTGGTAATCGATTAGTAATTCTTTCAGTAATCGATTAGTTGTTAAGAATGCAAAAGTGACTTGAAAACAAATTTGAGCTGAGTTAATGTCGCTGAGGACGTGCTGCAGGTGTAGATTTTAGAGTTGTCAAAAGTATCCGAAAGTCTGATACAAATCAACCCTAAATCTGGTCTCAAACTATATACTCACTTGAACAAAATGTAGATAAAAATACTGTTACCTGACAAAAACTGATGAGTTTTGAAATAATAGTTTAACTTAACTAGCTTTTTACAGAAATCTGACACGAAGAGAGCATAATGATCATTCTGGGATCATAATTAGGTTTCATCAAGAATTAAGTTCTTTTCTTAGTATTAAAGTTTTTGAAATTTGGTATCATAACGAACTAGTTTTTCAAAATCACAAAACTTACACAATTTCATGTAATTTCTATTAAATCTGACTCATTTCCACAACTCATGTATGTTTGGAACCTGTATAAAAAAACAGTTAATGATTGTTCGATTACTAATATAAATGGCGATTACTTCATAATCGATTAGTTGCGATTTAATCGATTAACTTGTTGCGCCCTATTGAACAGTTCGATAGTGGTGTTTCAGTTTATTTCCGGTTGTGTCATGTTTTGTCTTTTTCGTGCGTTAAAGAAAGAATTGTTTCTTATTGAGCTGAGTTTTGTCATTCTTTTTGTTTCATGAAAATGGACACAGACACTATCTTAATAAACTCCTGATTTAATTCCCTAAAAAACTACACAAAAGCAGTGTTATTATTATGTATTGAAAAGCCATGTTTGTTTTAGCAAGTTCACAGAAAAAGTTGCCTGTGAGGCCTAACAAAATCAAGAACATATCAGAATTGTGAGCCATGGATTGAAAACAGAATTAAATAAAACGAATCGTTCCATCCCTAGTATTTGGAGGAACAGAATCACAAAATAGTGTTGTATTTGAGGTGGAACAACTTGTGAATGTTCAAATGTCAATAGGAAATGAACATTCGGTGCATGAGTTTTAGTTTCACAACCTGTCGCTAAGCAGTTGTTATGAGGAACATTATTTTCCAACAGCCATTAACCATTGCGACGTGAGCAGAAAAAAACAGTTGCTTTGACATTAGTGTGTTGTAATGATTGATTTAATGATAGACTGTGTACGATTGGCCCAGCTCCAGAAGTGTTTAAAATGACAGGGTTCCACTCTGACAGAATTCCTCTGTAAATGTCACTGAGTGTCGGAGTGAGGTCATCGGAGCTGGGCTGGTTTGCTGAAAATAAAAATGGCACAAAAGGGTTGACAAATGAGTGTTGATATTGTGTGTGCTAAATGTGCCCTGAACTAAACAGTGCAAAAATCATCATGACATTTTATGGATTTTGTGCAGCTTTTCTTTCCTGTAACTGATTCTCTTAAGTTGTTCTCTTATTTAGACTGTTCATTTTAGTCACTTACCCAACACAAATTCTCAAGACCCAAAGTAAGACAATACACTAAGCTAATCTGGAGTGAACAATGTAAAAATCCTTCTAACAAAGCTCTGATTGTCGACTGAGAAAGCAGGAATCAAAGTTAAAAAATGAACAAGTTTATGGGTCTGCAAAGTCTTAAAAGAGGATGAATGAATGTAGCTTAATAACAGTTTTATGAATATGTTTTGGAGGACACAAAGTATAGTAAGTTTAGCACACCTTTGTAAAGTTTTCATTTAAATATAGACTGAACACTACATCCATGATTCAATATTAAAAGTACAGTTTACAATAAGTTGTGAACCAGAGGCTTCACACGAAAGACTGGTCCTTATGAAAAAGTTCCAGTTATCTCATCTATCACTTCTCCATCACAATACATACTGCAAATATATAACAGTACTTTGAGGAATTATTTCAGATTTGACTGAACCTTTTGCACCTGTTACACGCTTAAGATTGTTTCTGTAACATTTAAAATAATATTATTATTAAGAGATTTGAGGGAAAGCCCAGATGGGTCATCAAGACCAAAAAGATGGAGAACCTCTGTTTTACATCGGAGCATGATAGGATTTTAGAGCCAACTAGAAATATATAAAGATTCTGTGTATGTGTCAGTTACAATAGAGCTGCAGGGCATTAAGTGATTTTTATAAGATATAATGTAGTCTAGTTTAAAATATTGATATTATGGACCTATTTAAATTTATAATCATCTCCTCAACAAAAACACAGGTAGAATTCTGTCTGTCACATAGTATTATTTCTTCTCTGAGCCTCAGAAAATGCTCTTCTGAATCTCCCAGTTTATGTAGAACTGTACAATTTTGCACTATTTTTAATTCTGTAAATCAACCAGACTTGTTCTGAGCATTTAGCGTATCAGGCGATATCGATTTGATATTTTCCCCTTTGTAATTTCTTTTACAGGTAGTAGAAAGAACTCTAACTCAATTCCTGATGTGGGAAACTGTCATGTGTTCTTCATTATTCTTTATAAGTTCTAATACATATAAGTGCAAGTACTCAAAGCAACAAGAATAACACAAAAGATGTATTTATTTATATTTATAGTTAAAAATCAACTAATCTGGAATGAATCAGACTCAGTTTGTAAATTTACAAGTAAAAAATCCCTCAAACAAATTTTTAATGAAAACTTTTGAAGAATTGTCAAAACCCAACAGATTGCAAATCTAGTGTCATTCTGCCCCAGTGACACCAGCTCTACTGCACTGCATATTTAAACAGACTTTAAAATCGGACATTGTTTTGCTCAGTAGTTTGCATGTTCTACCTTTGCTCTTCTATACTTGCTATGGCACTGTCTTGTCTCGTCCACTTCCTGCTGTTAAGTCACGTGCTCAGAGAGTAGCCGTATGCTAACGTCAGATAATGGGCTTAACTCCTAACGCCAGATTATGACGCTGCAGTGAAAGCTACAGGGTCTGTGTCTTCATGCTGTTGTAGTTAGCTTCTGTCTGAGCTAGCAAACACAATCATGGTGCCTCTACGGCGTCTGACCCTGCCCAGCCGCTGCCCCCTCTGTGGGCAATACACGCGGGCGTATACCACCGTCCGAATCTCCACCAGCGAAATGGAATCGTACTACCACCTGCTGGGGGCGTGTCAGCTCAGCGCAAATCCAACAAGTAGGTGGACAATCCCAGACCAAAACATGACCGTCATCTTGACCTTAAAACCTGAGAGAATATGAGATCTGATTGGACAGGTGTCTGTTTAAGGACATCTGTGTGTTTTTTATATTTACTAAAACAGCGGTTCTTAACCTTTTTAACCCAGAGGCCCGAATATTTTTGTGCAAAGTGTTCTGGGCCCAATGTCATATTAAATGTATTGTATTTTAGTGATTTTGCGGCCCTCAAGGAGGTGCTCGCGGCCCAACTTTGGAGAAGACTGCTGTGGTGAAATGCGTTGGTGTCCATAAAGACTTTTAATCTACCTGTCAGTGCGCGTCAGATCTTTATGACTCATTCTATATTCACACATGAAAGCAAGTCTGTTGTAGGGCTGTAAAATTAATCATATTTCAATTTCAGTTATGATTATTGCTGTTATTGTTTACAAAAAATGGTGTAATCGAGTAATCTTGATTATTAATCGAGACTCATGAGTGAGACTGTGAGCGCTCAGATATTTTCTTGAGTTGAAAAGTCGGTCCCTGACTGTTTAGATAAGATATAAGTTAAGATAAGATATCCTTTATTCGTCCTTATGGGGAAATTCTAGTGTTGCAACGCACATTTTAAGAACAGCAGGGAAAATCGAAACATGCAAGTAAATAAGATAAGTTTTCAAAATAGACTTTGCAAAAAATAAAATGGCATAATAATTGCTTTCGTGATAACCAGTACATTGTTATAAGATATCTCTCTCATTTCATTTGATCTCTCCACTTTCTACATTTTAGGAGCGCTAATGCCCTCACTCTTTCTAAGTAAATAATCGTTTGAATAAACGGGATTTCAATTATTTTTTAAATAACATAATTGTTATTAATCGAGCAGCCCTAGTCTGTTGTTTTGAGAACATGAGATATGCCTGAAGTTTTTTGGGGGGAGGGCAGACTTAGCAGTGACCAAAGGAAAAAACAATCTGAATGAGGCAAAAGGGAAGTAAGAGAAACTGAGAAGCTGGATAATAATACAAAATACAAGTAATGACTGACATAAATATTATTACCATTTTAAATTTAGGACATACTTATTGAAATAGAGGCTAAAAAGTCCTGAAAAAGTTTGAAAACTGAGGCATTTCGATCCGAAAATAATTTTTAATCAGACTGACAACTGAAATGTATTGACAATTTATTGGAAGACTATTAAACAATTGAAAGCTTCATACATACCTAACCTAACCAAACCCTACATACAAAATTAGTTTGTTTTTTTTTTTCAGTAGAAAATAAAGTATGTATTCAAGAAAATATAGACTACTTTTCCAATTTGCTTGATATAATTAGTATTGCTATTATTCTTTATTCTAATTGCAGAAGCCATAGATTAGTTCTGATCAGAGAAACCTGACGTTGCCAACCTGAAGGCATTAAAGTAAAACCTGAAGCTAAAACGTTCTTCTGGTGTTGGTCATTTATTCTGTTAGCTTTTCTACTGCCCTGACTTTCCCAAAGACAAATAGACTTTATGTAAACTGTATTTTTCTTTTACAGGAAACAAAAGTACTGTTCAGGGGAAAACTAGTGTAGGTTTAGTGGAGCATTTTGCAAGACGCATGATTGTCGTTGTTGTTAGCATGGCTAGATTTTGTTAGCTTTTCACGGATGGAAACATTTGCTCTTACTTAAGCTCATTGTGGTTATTATTTTGTAGGCTTTGGATGCATTTGGTAGTGAGAAAAGCATGTGGACTGTTGTAAAAAGTATTTTATTTGAATATATAGTCAGCCTTTAACAGTCTAGACAGATAATCTTTTTAGAAGCCTTTGGCAGTAGAGCGTCTCCAATCTAATAGTTACGTGTGATTTCAACTTTATTTTTACATCTGTGGCAGTGCGAAGTGTTGACATGAAGACTTGAATACATGTATCTGAAGCTATTATGCTCACACTGTGTCATTAGACATCCTCTGATTGTCTTGGGTCTCTGGCGCCTGTTTCCTGGACACTTCACCACTTCTCTCTCACATACACACACACTAACACACACACCACCCTCCTCTGCTCCAGTCCTTGAGGAATGACCAAAAATAACCACCTCTGGACAGCGTGTTAGCACTGGTTTCCTCCACACCTTTACATCACAGAGTTCTACACTGATTGTTAAGCAGCAAATAACAACTTGAAATGCACTTTGAATGGATGCAGTTGCAAATCACTACAATTTTTAATAGGTTCAGTTATGGGACATCACAAGAGAATTTAATACAGATAAAGCAAACAATGATCAATTTGATCAAATGTGGTTTAAAAAATGACTTTCCAGTTTAATAAAAAGTGAAGTGGTCTATTCATGAATTGCGCGTTTACAATTGTTAATAAATTAACGGTTACTTTAGGAAGATGATAAACACTAGACCGTAGAGACTCCTAGAGACTTAAACACTAATGTCTCATTATGAGACACTGGCTCGCAATTTTTCACTCACCTGAAAAGTTTTCATGGATGCAAAAAGTCATAGGCAAAAATTTGTTTCGCACAGGATAAACTGTAGACTGCACAGCTGGCGGTGTCAACAATCAGCAAAGTACAAAGGAGCAGAGACATAAATCTACTCTAAAATGATTGGCAGCCATTGAGATCAACTAAAATCGGAGTAATGTTTAATTTTTTATGGCTGTTAAGAACCTCGCTGCTGCATTTTGAACTAATTTAATTTTGAAATGGCTGATTGATAAGTAAATAACTCATATAGTTATAATATTGTTCTCTTTTATTATAATTATGGCTGGCAATTAATAAAATATTAAGAGATTTTTTTTATTGTTCTCTGTCAGTAAAACATATGTTTGAAGCTGAGGTCAGACTTTGATAAAGAAATTTGATCTCTGTGGTAAATGGCACTTATTAGAAGTCTGTATTTGATATGTCAATGAAATACAATACCTAGTATTAATTTTTACCTTATTAACAGGAATCCACTGGATTCAGAATCTCTTTTGCAGGGAGCCCTGGGAAGGTCAGGGAGGCATTAATGACATGTTTTGGTGTAGGAGGAAACGGAGTACCGGAGGAAACCTACGCAACACGGGGAGAACATGCAAACTCCCATAGAGGCCCGGGCGCCGGGAGTCGAACCAGGACCTTTTGCTATGAGGCCAGACGCTAACCGCTTGCGCCACGTGTGTAGTACTGGCCCAATGTAGATGATCTTACTTCATTATGATATACCATTTTCAGACGTTTTGCAGTGTAAATAAGTTGAATTGAGCCATAAAATATAGTTACGTATATTCAACACTACACTACTACACTTAATGACATCACAATGTGGAACAGGCATCGTAGATGTAGGCATCTTAAAAAGCAGATTTCTCCAAGATATGTGAATAAAACACAGCTTAACTTTGCTTATGTTTTCCTCGAGGTAACAGAATTTTAACATGGGAAAAACCTCACAGGAGTAAATTTTGTGCAATATAGGACCTTCAATGGCGAGAAGAACATATTTTAACACAGATTGCAGCCAGTAAAGAGTAAATTACAAGCCTCATCAGATTGTTTTGGTAAATGGCACTTCACTTTCGGATATTTTTACATATCTTCAAGGTGATCTGGCGGTTTGTCGGTGGCACGGTTTACCACAGGAATGAAAAGAATGTGAAATTGTCCCGTGTGGCCGCAGTGTTCCTCCCTACACTGTCTGTCTGTCTGTCTGCCCCTCTGCCCTGGGTCTGGGAGGGTCCTGACTCGGACTTTGTCCTACTCTTGCTGTCTGCCTCTGCTTGGTTGGGGGGTCCTGACTCTGGATTGTTGCTCCCTACACTGTCTGTCTGTCTGTCTGCTCCTCTGCCTGGGTCTGGGAGGTCTGACTCTGGACTGTTGCTCCACACTGTCTGCTTCTGCTCTGCTTGTCTGGAGGGTCCTGACTCTGGACTATTGCACCCTACACTCTCTGTCTGTCTGCCCCTCCGCTCTGGGTCTGGGAGGGTCCTGACTCCGGACTGTAGGAGGCTGTTTACAGGAGCTCTGCCCAGATGTTACCAGTCACTATGTAAGGCACGTCCTGGGGAATCCCTGTGTGGGAGCGCTAGTTTAGCCACTGTTTGTCTCACTGCACTGTAGGTCTTGAAGGATGTATCGATTTAAAGCTCTTTGTTGCATTTTACTAATTTGAATGTCATTTTAGTGATAGTTCTTTACAGTTTAACAGCATTAAAGCTGCAAATTATGAAGACAAATACAAATTTAAAATTACATAACCCCACAATATAAAGCTGCAGTTACAAGACAATTTACTCGCAACTGACCAGAGGTGTGGACTTGCAAGTCATGACATGGAGCTTGTCAGTGACTCAAGACTTGACTTGGACTTGACTTGGACTTGATTTGGACTTGACTTCGATTTGAATGTCAGTGACTAAAAACTTGACTTGGACTTGACTTGGACTTGAAGGTCATTGACTTGAGACGGCTTGACGCTTCTCCTCAATAATGAATCGTTTATTGCCATCCTTTCTTTTTTGTGACCAGAAGTTAGTTTTAAATTGAATCATTTATAAAAATCACAGAAGCTGCAGAAATGTAAGATGTATACTGTAGTTTGACTTAAAAACTTGAAAAGACATGAATCAAAAAGCAGAGTGACTTGGACTTGCCTCTCTTTGACTTTGGACTTGAGGCAAAAGACTTGAGATTTACTTGAGACTTGCAAATCAGTGACAGAAAAAGTAGTTTGTTCTTGTGAGGCTCAACCAAACCAAAAACATATCATATCAAAACGTCGTGACAAAACAGAATCTTTCCATCCTTAGTGGATTTTGATCTATACTTACATAGTTGTGGATTTTACCCCTACATACAGTATGTCATAATTGTGGGACAAAGGACAATTATAAACTTCGTCAAACTTCATGAGTGAAAACAAGCAAATGTTTTTCTGGAAAATGTAGTTTAACCTGTTTCAGATTAAAAAAATGTTTTAAGGACAAACACAACTGCTTTATTAGATCTCAACTGTCATAAAGTGGTGCTCAAATGAAAGAAGAGACTTAATATTTGTACAGACATAACCTAGAGCAGCGATTATATTAATGTGTGTAATCTTTGTGTATTACTTTTGTAAACCCGCCCTTTCATTTCCTCTCAAGTGCATCTATATCCTTGTTCCAGGCTTTGTACTTTTCCAGGTATTTCAGTCCATCACGCTAAAGTTAATGTGGTTTAACTCATTGGACTGTGTTTAATCCCTTGTGTAGCATTATACCACAATGTTCCATACATGTCTTCACTCTAAAGTGGTAAATCTTAATATTTCTGTTTGTTGACTCAACAGTAAATCAGTGATGTTGTGAGAAGACATGTCCAGGTCATTCCAGGTTGCATTCTTCATTCTGTCTGGATCAGAATTGTTTCCTGCTCATTTCATTGTAGCTATTTATTACCTAATGGGATTTAAAGTGCATAAGACAGAGACGAGACTACTGTACTTATAAACAGGACTGGGTAATTATACGAAAGTTTTAGAGATTACATATCAGTCAAATTGTCACTTATTTACGTGTGCTTTTTGGGAGCTCCATACATTATCCTCTATGTGTGGAGGAAAAAGAAATGGGATTGTTTTCTACCCCTAGCCCTTTTCTGTTTGTGTGTAAAATATTGATATCAAATCAGTATCGCAATATAAGTGAGTTTAGCTGACCACAAAAGTAGCATTTTTACCTTGTTAAATCTTTGTAAGTCGCATTTGAAGTATGTGTTGGCTCTCTACGACAACTCTGGCACATGTATTTTCTAGCCTTATTTAGCAAAAATTAGAAAATAAATAAGTAATGTAATGGTAATAATTTTAGTGAAGTGAAACTAAACTGAGAATCAACGTTTTTCACTGTCAGACTGTGTGTTTGGGATCAAAAATGAGCTATTTTATTTACTGTTGCTGGGCCTTTTTTAACGTTTTTTAGCAAACTCGCTCATTTGGCAGTTCTGTGTGCAGAAACCATGACTCTGCTGTAACGATGGTCAAATGATGTCAGTGCATTTTCAGTACACACTGATGTCACAGCGAGCTGACTTGACAAACAAGCAGTAAAAGCTTCTTCTGTCACTGCTGCTGTAGAATTGTAAAGTTGTCACTCTTGCGCCAGTGTTTTTGTTTTCTTATTTCAATTTAGAAAATACTCACATGAGATTATGTACTTTTGTAAAGGAAAAGTTTCATTCATGTCTTCAAAATTGATAAAAATTAATCTTGAAGTGCAAAAGTAAGCAACTGCACAGCCTCAGCAGCTGTAAACCTCATCACACGTCAGGGCCATTCTCACACAAAAGTTGCATCACTTGACCAGCTACGAACGCTGTCCATATTTGGGGCTGACAATCAACATCTGTTCACACCCACTGGGCATCACTTAAAAGGCCTCCGAGCATTTCTCACTCTTGCGAGCCTGTTTGAGGTGCAGTTGTGGGCGGAGTAAGTCTCTGACCACGTGTTTAGCCTCACTTTAAAGAGAAGCTCACCCCCTAAACTCCACCCACAAACACATTTCAAACACAGCAAATTAATTCAAAAGCATTGGGAGAAGGGCAAAGGAGGGGATCAGAGAGGAGAGCAGCAGTGTGATTGGATTGACAGCAGGTGTCTGCAATTAAAGCTTGATTTTGAGTGGACAATACACGCTGAGGTCACATAGCACCTGGAGCTGACATGAGAGACACAACCAGTTTGTGACTATTTTGACCTGAAACCTGCTAATTTGCTCAATTTGCACTGAAAATGCCAAAAAATGACTCAGAACAGTAGACAATGCTATTTAAACACCACATGCATAGTTTAACAGCCAAAAAAACTTATTTTAGGGTTTAGTTTCTCTTTAAAGTTCCGATTGAGTTGGCTAGTTTAAATACACGAGAGCCGTAGGGGGAGCACTACCACTCAAGTTGCTTAGTTCTGCTTTAACTTTTCAAATTAGTAGAACTTAATATTTGCAATATTTTTCATGGCAAGCATTTTACAATTGTTACAAAATGGCATGCTAAACAAATATATTAAATATTGAATATGAAACTGAAATATAAACAGAATTATCAATATATTCATATCAAAGTCAATATCATGCAGCTCTATCAAAAATTTAGATAAATTAATATGTGAGGGAAAAAACATTTGATTATTATTTTCCACTTTAACGCTTAATGTACAAAAGGCACTGTACGGATGGAGTTGGTGTTGGTCATGAAGTCAGTCACATGCATGGCCTCTTCTGTGTGTGTTGTGTGTTGTGTGTGTGTGTTCTGTGTTGTGTGTTGCGTGTGTTCTGTGTGTGTGCGCACATGACCTCAGATGACCTGGATTTGGCCTCAATCACCTGCTGCTCCCCAGGCTTTACTCTTGACTTTTATAGACTGTATTTGAAAACTTTACAGAAACTCACACTAGACACAAGTCGAATAATAAAAGCCTGTTAGATGTTTATGCACATGGCAAGTTATTTTTATTTTTTACCTCATACCACTGTATTTAATAGTTTAAAATGATAATCTACTCATGTCATGGTTTAATAGTTACTTGCAAATGCACAGTTTATGTCAGTGTTTCTCAAACTGTAGCGCATGTACCACTGGTAATGCAATGCGTTGGGGAATTTGTTGTATTTAGAGACAATTTTGTTGATGTTTTTCTTCTCCTTTGGGATGATTGAAACTTATATATGGTTTACTCGTGTTTAAGACATGTTTTAGTCTCATTTTAAACTATTTGCTATTGGCCTAATAGAAAGAGTTTAGATATTTGAAGCTAAATATTACTTTGTCGGAAAAGTTTGAGAACCACCATAAAATCATTTAATAGCTGTTTCTAGCTATGAAAAAATACTACAAACTATTCAGAATTTTGCAGAAATAAGTCCTTAAGAATGACAAGAAAATCCATTTTGGCGTGGTTCCCTATACAGAATTTAGTCGCTTCAGTTCACAGTTAAGTCTCTTTTTTCAGAAAGACATAACTCAATTCTTAAGTATGTTTCGTCCTTGAATAAATGTGTCCATAACTAGATTTCTGATGTAAATTCTCTTTTGTGAATGTAAAGTCAGGTATTGTTGCCGTTAAAGATCTACAGTAAATCAATAGCGTGTCTTTAGTATTTTTAGATAGATTTTTCTGCCCAAGTTTATATGAAATTTCAGGGTTGAACTCCAGTGTTTTGCTATGTGTGTACTCGACAACACGCCTTGGTGCTTTAGTTTGTAGGGACCACTGAATGAAAAATTGATATTCTTCAGCTGCAAGTGGCCGTTTCACCTCCTTGTCCTTGTTACAGTGCGCTGGTCTAATCCTGTGAGTTATGTAAGAGTCTGTTGTTAGTGGGAGGTCTGTGAACCCTTCTCAATCCCACACACTTTCACACTTATTAAGGATTATTGAACACAGTTTCCTGTAATGCACTTTACAAAGGCATCACTTCTTTTATTGAGGTACTTTTTTATGACAGTATATGTATAGAGTTCTCCTCAGACAGTGATTGTACTTCTCAAATGAGGTTTCAGTTCACTGTATGATGGGACCAAGCATTGGAACAAAGCAGCACAAAGCAGACAAATGATAACTATGCAAGTACTTATAAACAGTGTCTTTAAATGCAACTCTAATTAAAGAAAATAGATTCAAGTCCAAAACTCAATGTCAGTTGTCTACTGTGCACATGGAGCAATACAATACTTTTATAAAATAACACATTATGCTAAAACAAAACAAAACTCTACGTTCATTAAAGTTTTCAAATCTTCACTTTTGAGTGAAATAAGAAATCAAAAATGAACTGTCGTTCTGATAATTGCAAACCTGGACAGCCAGATGGATTCTGGGGATATTTTTGAATTCATAAACTTGAGAAATCCATCTGGGACTCAAATAGCTGATTGGTTTGCAATCAGAACAACTGGTTTAACGGCACAATCACATTGCAGCAGAGTGAATTAAGGAGGGTTGTTAGCAAAGACGACAGGAAGTAGTACTTGAATGAAGCAAAACAAAGATCCTTTGGATGTATGTGTTTCTGCTGCTATTCTGTTTTAACAGAAATACAAAGTATTTTTCTCCATGTGTGACATTTGTTGTTGTATCTGAACCGCGCATTGAAAATGTCATTACTATTCATTGCTTTGATTGGTTAAGCACAAACTGAGATAGGTGAGCACACCCAATAAACATGAAATATTTCATTGAAAGTCACACCTTTTCTCGAACACTTTCAGGGGGAAGTTCCAGATGGATAATGTGGAAGACCTCACATTCAACACATATCCATCTGACCTGAGGCAGGTTAGATAATTGCTATTATATTTAAACTTTAACAATTAATGGTTGAATAACTATTCAGGAAGTAGGTTATGTTATTGTGCATTGTATTATTATTTTTTTTTCAATAATATTTTTACTCTTATATTTTTTATTAAGGATTTAAAGCCAATTCCATTGGTAATGACATACCTGCACTAGTATCAGTAAATATTGTGAGTTGGCGCATGCTTGAACTCTAATTGTTAAAATTTACAATACATTTTCTGTAGAAAAGACAGAGCAAACAAACTAACAACAGAGAAAGTCAGGTACTCTTAAGTACATAGTGTTCACACACTGGTGCTCTGTTTTTCTGTTTGATGACAGACATGTGACTTTATTGTTCTTACACCATCTTAAAACCCACTCCTGCCTTTTTTGCACATTGTAGTTTGTGTTTTTAGAAGAAGTCGCACAATGGGCTCACAAACTCCAACAATAACAGCCCCTGGGAACACTGCACTGTTTACGCACTTATCGGAAACGGCTCCTGAATCCAGTCCCACATCTCGATAGGCTTTGTGCTTAAAACAATATGCGGGGGCGTGCACGTGAATGCTGTGTACATAAAACCATGTGTTTCCATGTTTGTCTGGACCAATGCACACGTGTGGGACTCATGTATTTGCATTGTTCTTAATGTAAATCTAACAGCGAGATTTTGGGCGTTGTGTTTTTATTGGGCCGAACTTGGACATGTTCACAATGAAGTTCAATAGGTCGAGGTTGTCTGGGCCTCGGAAGTTTGACTTTTCAAGGGGTTAATTTTGAGTTTTATGGTGGAATAAAGCTGAATAAATTGAAGGAAAACCTTATTTGCATCATGTGATTAGTTTTATCTAGTTTTACCCTACAGGAACTGACAGAAGGCTCATGTTATGCTTTCAGATCCATGCATCCTAGCCAGTTTGTTTGAAAATGCATTAATTACAACCATGTTCAGTGTTTCCCACAGGCTTCGTACAAGCTATCCATGCTTAGCAATATTTACTGAAGATGTGTTTTGGAGTGTAAAAGTGACTTATTGCCTCTACTGATCAAAACACTTACTTTTACAATGCTACAAGCCCAAAGTATCATTGTATCATAACTAGTTTATATTACTCAGCTTTTTGTTAGAGTAGGGGTGCAATGATTTCTCTCGAGTTTGCATGTTCTCCCTGTGTTACCATGGGTTCTTGCTTGATACTTTGGCTTCCTTCCACCTACAAAATCATACATGTTTGGGTCAGTTGGTAACACAGTAAAGTCCTGTATTGTGAATGAATGAGAGAATGAAGGATTGTTTGTCTGTGTCTGTCTCTATATGTTAACCCTATGATGAGTTGGCCACTGTCCAACTTGTTCCCCGTCTAAGGCCTAAAGTCACTGGGCTATGTTCCAGTCCCACGTGACCCCAAAATAGAACAAGCGGTACAAAGTCAACGAACTCCTCAGACATCTTTGATTTTCCTTAAACTGTGTGCACCCTCCTACCTACTTTGGCTGTGAACTTGTTGAATCTTGGCCTAAATCACTACCAGACAAAACACGCATTTCAGACATCTGTGTCCAGACACTCCTCCTGCCCACTCTCTACTCTCTCTCTCTCTCTCGCTCTTCCTCTCTTTCTTTGACTTCTCTCTTCTTCCTCCCCTCCTTCTCTCTCTCTTTCTCTGCCTCACTTCTTTCTTTTTTCTCCCTCCCTCCTTCCATCCATCCGTCCTTCCTTCCTTCTTTCCTTCCTTTTCTCTCTTTTGCTCTGCCTCACTTCTCTCTCTCTCTACTGTCTTTCCTCCCTTCTCTCTCTTCTTTCTATTCTCTATCTTTCTCTCTCCCTCACTTTTTCTCTCCCCCTTCCTTCTCTTGCGCTCTTTCTCTTCTAAACTCTCTTCTTGTTCTTTCTTTCTTTCTCCCTCTTTCTCATTTTTCTCTCTCCATTTCTTTCCTCTCTCCCTCCCTCCCTCCCTCCCTCTGTCTTTCTCCCTCTCTTTTTCTCTCCCCCTCCATTCTCTCACGCTTTCTCTTCTGCACTCCCTTCTTGCTCTCTCTCCTCCCTCTCCCTTCTCTCTCTTTCTCCTCTCTCTCTCTCTTCTTTCTCTCTCCCTCTCCCTCTCTCTCTCTCTTATTCTTTCTCTCTCTCTTTTTCTCCTCTCTGCCCTCTCTCTCTCTCTCTCTCTCTCGCTCTCCTCTCTGCCCTCCCTCCCTTTCTCTCTCTCTCTCTGCCCTGTCTCTCTCTCTCTCTCTTTCTCCTCTCTGCCCTTCCTCCCTTTCTCTCTCTCTCTCTCTCTCTCTCTCTCCTACCCTCTCTCTCTCTCTCTCTCTCTCTCTCCCACTCTCCATCTGTGGGCTGTGTGCACAACAGAGCAGCTCTTCACCAGCCGCTGGAAAATGTGACCACAACACACTCAGCAGCACTGGGCTCTCTCTCGCTCGCTCGCTCTCTCTCACGGCAGAGAAGAATTTGCCTGTTTGGGTTTATTCAGATGACATGGCACGGTTCAGTGTGGACCGTCTACATCTGCTGTTATTGGATCTAGCGGACCGATCGCTCTTCCGGATTGGCTGGACATATGTCAGGACTTTTTGAGCGCTGTCAGAGATGAAGAGTGTCAAGCATGTCATAGGTAGGCTAAGTTAATTTTCTGAAGAATTATGTCAAAAAGGCTGTTAACTGAAGGTATATTGCATTACTTTCTGCAATAGAGTAAGTAAAGGTTAGCAATTTTCTTAGCTTTTTATTGCCTGGTGAAGTTGAGTGTGTTTCCTATTGGTCAAAGCCAACTGCTGTGAAATTATCCACTTGTTACAGTTTGTTATGAAAATTCATCTTGTCTTCTTAAGTGGAATAGTTTAGACGTTTCTCGTTCTATTATCTGATATAGAACGAGGCGATTATTCTTTTGATTAATCAATTAGTTGTTTAGAATGCAATAATCACGTGAGTTTTACAATTTTTGATTCAGACAAAGCCTAAAATTAAATTCGACCATGAGTTTGTAAACGACTAAACTAAGATTTTTACTGCCATAAAAAAATTGTCATTAGAATAGTCATAAAAATGTATTGTTTCGCAAAAAATAGAGGACAAGTATTTTCTCATTTGAAAATAGCAGAAATTGCTACTGTACTTGAAATGATCACATAAATATGCCAATAGTTCAAATATCATTGGTGTAACTTTCTGAATCACTTAACTTCAATAACGGTTACTCAAATCAAGATCAAACTTTTGTTTACTAGTAACACTGACTTATTTAAGATTGTGTTTTTTCTAGTAAAGGCGGCAAATTGACACATTTTCTATGTCATTGCTGTGAAAGAAGTGTTAAAGAACTTTGTGCAGTCCGTGAGACATTTTGCTTATATCATGATTTTAATGGAGAGCTATATATACATATAGATAATGCCATTGTTTTGTGGAATTAAGATCTGGTGAACTAAGAACTAAGTAACATTTTTATCTTGTTAAATATTTTTGTAAGTCTATGTGATGCTAGTTACATTTGTATTTTGGGGCATTTGAAGCGTGTGTCAGCTCTCACTGTTGTCTCCCACTTCAAATACGGCAACAGCAGTTTCTCCGTCTCGACACCTTCCTGACCTGAATTACTTTCCTAAGAAACTTTTCTATTTAGTTGTGGAAAAGTGCTAACATGTGTTTTTGCTGCTTTTTTCAATCTTAAAGTTGCGCCAAATTGAGAAAATATGTAAATAATGTTAAATTTCAATTCAGTTGGCTAGTTTAATTACACAAGAGAGCTGTAGGGGGCGCACCAACCACTTTAACAGCATTATGCCCAATTTTTGTCATCTTAAAAATGTAAGCAAGCAGAAATATTGATTTAGCAACTCACCTAATGCATTCTGAGGCTCCAAATGTTTCACCACAAACTTAGAAATTCAAAGTTCTGCCATGTTGGTATGATAATCACAGTTAGATTCTTGAATTTTAGTGGAAAAACAATCTTTAATTAAACAAGACTGGACATGCATTATACAATACATTTTCACCAAATAAACACTGTGAGTAGTGCGTATTATTATTATTAACCTCTAGTGTAAATTTGTCTAAAATATAGTGACATTTTTTTAATTTCTATTCATTCATTTTAAGTTCTATTCATCATGACATGAACCATAAACAAGACTGTTTGAAGCACATGATCATTCCTGAAGCATTGTAAACAGAAATAAGATAATATTCTCTTTTGTCATTTTTACCCATCCTTTAATTGTTCTTACAACAGAGGCATTCATGTCCCAGGGCTAAAAGGCTGTTATGTAAAATGAATGAACATACTGTGAGCTGAGACAATTCCTGCTTTTTTGTGCAACAGTTTATATTATGTTCACAAGAAGATATAGTGAGACTTTGCTATTAGACTGAGTAAAAACTTCTGCTGTTTATAAGACATTATTGTCCACAAACAAAATCATTGTCGTAGTATCTTGTCCTAAAGGTCACAGAGTAAATGACAAGACTGGAAACTACTTAATAATGCATGTCTTTTCTCAGTCACATACACATACAGCTTTGTTAAACGGGTATTGAATTATTTAAAGACTTCTTTATCAGGTGTCCTAATTAAAGATAAGAAATGTCATTGCTTTACCTGGAATGTTCAGGATTAAACCAGTCTATCTTGAATTAGGGATGTCACAATACAAAATTTGAGTGTTGTGATTATTGCGAGACAAAATATTATGATTTGCTTAGCGATTATTCACTATTATGATCAATATGACCTAGCAAAAGTGAAGTCTTTCATTTTCGTCACTTTTACTCAACTTTGTGATCAATTGTATTAAATCAAACTTTGCAAATGTAAAAACACTGATCATGTGACGCAAACATTTAGATTAAAGTTCTCAGTCACTGTGACGGATTTCAGTCAATCAAAAAAAAAAAAAAGGAACATTTCTGTTAGTGATGTTTTCTTAAACGTTCATCTGATAAGTGGCTACTTTATCTAAGATGGCCGGTCAGGCGTTCTGTTGATTTATTCACATTAAAAAGTGGATTCTGTGTCCAAATCCGACAAGGTAATCATAGTAACATGTCATTTACCATGGCCAAGAACTGTACCTGTAAAAAAACCAGAAGAAATTCCTCCAAAATCCACCAAAATGCAGGAAATTACTTCTCTTTTCAGCAAGTTTCCAGGGGAGGACCTCAACCCCCCTTTTATGCAAGAGTTTAGCCTAAATACATTTTTCCTTATTACATCGATCTCAATTCTCAATGATCATAGCTAAGCTGTAAATGCAATATAACTAAGACCAGACCTATTTCCTTAAAACATAGATGTCACTGTATTATTACGATTAAAATGCAACTAATATCTTGACTGCCAAAAAATTTCAGTCAAATCATATTTTTTTTTTGCTTTAACCTCTGATTTAGATACATTTGACTGAATTAAAAGACTTACTTTTACTTGTAAAATTGTATTTTTTCTGTAGACTTAAGGATAGAATTTTGCTTAAAAAATGCATTTAGGGAGTTTTTTTTTTTTTTTGTCAAAACCCATGTATTTGATTTTCTGACTGATTCACTGATTGATACATAGTGCACAGTCAAGATATAGCGTCTCCATAGCAACAAGCAGGTGACAATCACTCTTCCAGGAAACAGAACAACACATTTAATGCTTCATGACATTATTTTGATCTTGTGCACCTTAACCCTGTGTAAAAAAAAAAGTGACATCTTAGAGCTTAATCCAAAACCAAGAAATCAGGGTCAAATATGCAGTTAATCCAGCCACATACCAACACTGATTACAACCACACAACAAAGAATGCAGCACAAGCCATGATCCTTTAATGTGCATACATATCATCAACTTTTCAAACTGACCAAAGACACAAAAGTACAATACTGTATTCTCTATTGGTGCCTACATTATCAATTTAACTTGTTGTAAAGTATGGTTCAAAGTTTATCTCTGCATTGTATTGTGCCTTTTTTTAACCTATCTGACAGTAGATCAGTGGTTTCAAACTCAAGTGGAGCAGGGGCCAATATAATCAAAGTCAGAGTTGGTCGAGGGCCACTTTTTAAAATACAGGACTCATTATGCTATATATAAATAAGCATGAGGCTGTGTAAAGCTTAATTTAGCATATATTCCAATATCCACATCCATTGTTTATCATACACAAAAGTGCATAAAACTGGGTATCTAGGGTCCAACTGTTCTGTCCTGGACAATTTGCGAAAAATTGTAAGTAATTAGTTGTATCCTGTGCATTTTAGAAGCTTTATAATCATATCTCAACAATATTTTTGATTAGTGGGCTATTATCAATATTAATCAGAAATCATTCTGAGGGACACATAAAATCATCTAGAGCAGGGGGGGGCTTGACAAGTCTCCTGTCCAGTTAGGGGGGGCTTTGAGGAAAAAAGGTTGGGAACCACTGATCTAGATGGCCGCATTTGGTCCCCGGGCCACCAGTTTGAGACCCCTGCAATACAGGTTATGCACTGACATTCTTTTGTATGGTATGTTAAGAACACCTGATAAAATGTGTTTCATACCTTTTTGGGGGCTAATTTTTCCTCCTTGCAGCATTTGTTTAGCATAAATTTTGTCTCGGCAACAGTGAAGACTTACTCATTAAACAGACTAAAAACATCTTATTTAAGAAAATAAAGGTAATGAGTTTCCCTGTGTGTGATACTAAAGCCTGTGTCAGTGAGAAATTTTCATGAAACAGAATTGCTGTTTTAGTTTTCTGCTTTTCTGCCACTTATATTCTCTTCTTACATATCACATGCAAACTCAGTATTTAACAGTAGTTGTGGTTGTTCATATTTATTATAAGACTGTAGCTGCTTTTTCCTGTTTTAGTAGTTTTTTTTTAGCATTAACAGGAAAAATTATAGTTAATCTCCATTCACTCACATTCATTCTCTAGTGACATGTAGAATGCTGTGATGTCGTCTGCATTTACCTCTATGCTGACCACATTATCACACAAATTGCAAAACTTGTCACAGGAAAAAGCCCTCAGTTCATTTTAGCACCTCTGAAAGTCGATTTTGAAGCTTTCGGTTATATCAAAAGTGCAACATGTCTTTTGCAGTTCCTCAAACACAACTATATTTACACACAGACTAAAAACTGAAACACTATTGAAGGAGACTATAGAAGGAGTAGACAGCACAATTAAGCTGCAGTGGAAAGATGTTTGAGCAAGGTTTAGATCCAGTGACTACAACAGCCTCGTCTGAAACAGTCCTGATGACCAAAGGTAAAAAGTGAAATATCCAGAATGATCTTTTTAGCTACATATATGGATTTGTACTTACTATCTATCTAAAAATAATCTTATTCTGTTGTTTTGTGTGAACTGTTTTTCTCACATTGTTGTTTCTGATAATGTGATTTTTTTATGATTTGTGAAAGGCTTAAAGCACTGCTATGACTGAAAAAGGCTGTGAGGAAGCGGAACTTTTAACTACTTAAGCAACTTCAAGATGAGTATTAGGTCAATACTTAAAGCAGACCTGGAAAACTGCGGCCCAGAGGCCAGATGTGGCCCTCCGCTTGTTTTAATCTGGCCCCCAGCATGTTTTTGAGAATAAGAATTACACTGCAAAGAGTTATTATGGTAAATAGTCTCACTTTTCCTTTTTACAAGGCAGTCAAAGTGCTTTACATTCAGGGATCCACTCACCTCGTGTAACACTGAGGCAATGTGGGTTAAGTGTCTTGCCCAAGGACACAACAATATTCCACTTTTTTGGCACCTGGTGTTCCAGCGGTCTCCCATTCAAATACTAACCAACTTGCTTAGCTTATGTGATCAGGTTTTGATAAACAGGTACAAATTTTATTTAGTCTAGATTAAAACTACTAGAATTCCGAACATTCAACTTCATTTTATTTATTTTAGCCAGATCAGAATAGAATTGCTAATATTTGGCAGCATATTTCACTTGACTTTTTTGGTCTGTTTACAACATTTTATTTTGAATCTAATTTGCAAATCTTTTTAAACGAGACAGAAACACCTCAAAACAAGTTAAATAATCTATTTTCATCAACTAATGTCATCTTAACCAGAAGAGAAAAAAAAAAGATTGAAATCCGGATTCTAAAGGAGCATGTGTTTGCACTTGTGTTCTTAACATACACACTGAATGAACACAACTAATAAATAAGTGGGTCTACTCTATACTGTGTATTATTAGATGTAAACAGGCCACTGTGTGAACACATTCTTAATCTGAATAACTACTTTGGCCATCTATCTGTGCCAAGGCAAACAGATTTTAAGTTATTTCTTTTTATACTTTTTAGTTTTACTACTGATGCATTTCAATCTGGTTTTGCTTTGTTGTCTGTTCAATGTGATCAATCAGCTGATTCATTTCTGCCCAGTTCTCAGTGCTGTTTTAAATTCCAGTGCGTCAGGCACTTAAGATGTGGCTTTGATTGTAAAGACCTTGTACATTGAGTCTTCTGTTCATCGTTGTGTTCATGCAGTGATTCCAGCCTCAGGGACATTAGCTTATAAAAGACTATTGGAGGATATTTCAGTCTTTAAAAAACAAAGTCAAAAACATCTCAGAAATTATGATAACTTCTCATCATTTGTAGCTAACGGGGAAGTTGTTCAGATAATGTGAGTGTTCTGTGCTGTACATTGAAGCTGCCCTTTCTTTCACCACCTCTGTTTGTCAGCGCTAATGCCTTTTCCATATGTTCTTGGACGTTCTCCTGTTCCACCTCCCTCTGCGCTGCTCTGGGGACCATTACCTGCATATTTCTCCATCTGATTTATGACAGAGCTATGTTTAGTTACTTTCACATCACTGCTCCTTCACTTATTTCCTCTTATTTTTGTTGATTTTATCCGGTTTTGTAATATCTGTAAAGTCATCTTGAGCTGAACTAACAAGTCACTGTTTATCCTGTGAACGGTATCAAGATTTGAATGTTTGCTTAACACCTTTATTGCCGGCCGGTGTGCCAGTTTATGTCTCAGCTAGGTTAAGTCGGGAGTGGGCGGGGCTTCGGCTTCTATTCAGTGAAGCTGGTGCAGCGCGGACGGATAAATGTTGCAAATAGCGCTTCTGAACATTATTAGCCGTGTCAGACCAAAATATCACAGTTAAAGCAAGAAAATGTAATGTCAGAAGAGTTGTTGTTGCTCAACAGGCCGTCGGTAGCTCATCTATTCACTGTTTTATCGCTTTGCTCTGGACAGCTGCAAGGTTCTCAACTTGACCTGAGAATGCGGTCACCCCGTGTGCGTTTAACTCTCATATGATGTTGTAAAAGTGTTGAGCCAGGGTAATCACATCGTGGGGACACCTTGTGTCAAGTTGTATATCAGTTATGTCCCACAAACTCGTTTCTGCCACCTTTGATATCGCTTTGCTCTGTACACCTGTAAGACCTCCCAACTTGACCTGGAACCAGGCTACTGTCTGTCCTTCTGTAATCGTTGTACTCACACAAAGTCATTAGAAATGAAACGCCTGTCTAAACACAATGAAGCCATACTTCACGGATTACATGTGTCTCAAATATGGACATATAAATATGTTTGTGCAATGTTCATTAGCCATGAGTAAACCAGAAAATTGGCTTATTCAGAATGAACGATACGCAACAACGTCAGCAACCACTAATGAACGCAAATGTGCAGATCAGACGTGCAAATAGGGTTTTTTATTAATTATAAAAATATATATATTATTTTTTAAGTCCAAGTTCTATAAACATGGTTTGAATCCGACTAAAGGGTGTCAGCGTGTGCGTTGTACTGGACAGAAAGCCCACCTTTAGCACATATGGCACGTACTTCACCGTTAGGGTAATGTAAATATGCTGCATAGTCCTCAGCAACGTGACGGTGATTGTCTGACCTGCACATTTGCGTTCCATTGTTTGTGGTTGGTGGACGTTGCGTAGGGTGAATATTGGTAAAGTGGGACACTTTTTGAAAATTCATTTTCAGTGCTTTTTTGTTGTTGTCTCTAAATTCTTGAAATCCTTTTTGTCATACATTTCTGGAAAGCTTAAGGACTCAAAAACACATTGACAAAAAAAAAAAAAAAGGTAAAATCTTTTATTTCAAATGTTTTTGATAGACAAGTTGATCAAGAGCACACGTGAAAGGTGCATATTGATAAAATGGGACAGTAGGCCTATGTATTGGTAAAGTGGGATACACCAACATTTGTTTTATATAAATAACACACAGTTTTAATAGTTTATTAATGCACGTTTTAATTTACAATAATTAAAATATATATCCAAGAATAAATTACATTAAAATAGCCCTCCTACACAGATATCAAAGCAGTAACTTGCTTTATCTGTGGCATAAATGGCCATTTATGTGTAGGCATAAATGGCCTATGCATAGGCTAAATAAATACATTTGCTTCAGTAAAAAAAAAAAAAGCTTCAAAAATACTTTTGCATCTTCAGTTAAATGTTGACAACCTTTATATTTGCAGTGGAAGAACTGAAGAAGTCAGATAATGTTTTAGAATAAGAAATCAATCAGTATTGTGAAACAGCAAGTTACAACACAGTATAGGCATAAATAGACTAAAGATGCATATAACCTACTTCAGAAAATAACATAAAATTAGTCTTGTCTACTTGTCTAAATAGATTATTTAACTGTTTACTAAACTTTTAGCTGTTATGCTATCCTTGTAGTTTATGCTAACATCTAGCATTAGCACTTTTCCCAAATCAATAAAAGTACTTGTAATTTCGAAAAATTTAATTTCTACGAAATAAATCATGCTTAATTATAAGTTTTGTGAAGACTGTACAATAAAAAAAATGTTAAACCATGTGTCCCTCTATTTAAAAAGAAATTACATGGTATATAAACTTGTTTTTCATTTGTCTAA
This sequence comes from Mugilogobius chulae, assembly GCA_038363315.1. Classification (NCBI taxonomy): domain Eukaryota; kingdom Metazoa; phylum Chordata; class Actinopteri; order Gobiiformes; family Gobiidae; genus Mugilogobius; species Mugilogobius chulae. Next base: position 26,393,982 of record CM076412.1, read on the forward strand.
GTTCTAATTATTAACATATAACGTATGATTTTTTAGCAGTAAAAATAAATAAATAAATAAATAAATAAATAACAATATTGGTTGACAAAGGTGTCCCACTCCCATCGTCAGACTTTAACACTATTCACCCCATCGTTCATTCTGAACGAACCAATTTTCTGGTTTACTCATGGCTAATGAACATTGCACAAACATATTTATATGTCCATATTTGAGACACATGTAATCCGTGAAGTATGGCTTCATTGTGTTTAGACAGGCGTTTCATTTCTAATGACTTTGTGTGAGTACAACGATTACAGAAGGACAGACAGTAGCCTGGTTCCAGGTCAAGTTGGGAGGTCTTACAGGTGTACAGAGCAAAGCGATATCAAAGGTGGCAGAAACGAGTTTGTGGGACATAACTGATATACAACTTGACACAAGGTGTCCCCACGATGTGATTACCCTGGCTCAACACTTTTACAACATCATATGAGAGTTAAACGCACACGGGGTGACCGCATTCTCAGGTCAAGTTGAGAACCTTGCAGCTGTCCAGAGCAAAGCGATAAAACAGTGAATAGATGAGCTACCGACGGCCTGTTGAGCAACAACAACTCTTCTGACATTACATTTTCTTGCTTTAACTGTGATATTTTGGTCTGACACGGCTAATAATGTTCAGAAGCGCTATTTGCAACATTTATCCGTCCGCGCTGCACCAGCTTCACTGAATAGAAGCCGAAGCCCCGCCCACTCCCGACTTAACCTAGCTGAGACATAAACTGGCACACCGGTCGCGCCCCGCTCGTTTTTGCTCTTTTACACTTTCCCGTTTCACAGGCACGCCTATTTTTTAAGCAAGCACGGCAAGTTAGATATCATTGTAAAGCTTAATTTCTCAACAAACCGGCTATATAATTTGTTTTCATGTGACAATCAACTCCATCAAGAAATAACTAATAATCCGCCATCATATTCAACTTGAGATTATCGCAAATCTTACCTTTATGATGATTTTTCCATACTTGGTCTGAGTCAATCCACAGTCAACTGCACTCATTTAGTCCGTGATATCTGGCAGAAAAACAATATCCACTTGTATTTTCCCAAAAGTAAATCCTCCGGAAGAAATAATCCAGCAAACAGTGTTTCTCTTCTGTAAAAAAGTCCATAAAACTAAACATTGCAACTTTTCTCCGGGTAATGAAAGCGCTTTCCTTTTACCGGAAGCCGGCATGTTGGGTGTCATTCTTTTCCTCTCATTCTTAGCTACAAAACGAGACCAAATACATGCTTCTATGCCGCCGCGTTCGTCTGGTACGTCCCTTTGAACACAACAAACGCTCTCATGCTACGTCATCTTTACGCACCGCTCCTTGTGTTTGGCCAACGATGACGTAAAATACGTCACAAAATTTACCGTAAAGACCGACTAAATCGTGCAGGGCAAACCTTCAGCTTTACAATGGTGGGTTGGATGAGATATCGGCACCAAACGGTGCTTCGCAAATCCTGTGCGTAATGCGCGGAGGTACGGTAAAATCCAAGATGGCGCAGACAGAGGGTTTTTACGGAGCTCGTTTTACCGGAGTTTTTCAGCTTTTTTGATGTATTTACTGAAAGATACTGCTCTAAAAGTTAAGTGGAAGACAGAGAGTGTGTCGTAAGACAAGTCTCACGCCTTTGTTCTGGATATATTTATTACGAGAAGTGATTCAGACGAGAGAAGAAGAAGAAAACACCAGGCTACTTTGACTTGTGAGTATTTCAAATGTTTTTACTTTAGAAACAATATATTTATGACACGTTATTTTATAATCATTGTTGTATGACTTTTGTGTGCATAATAATTATGATGCTAAATAAATATGAACTATACTTTTGCTGAAAAGTAAACTTTTATAGGACTGACTTACTAAATAAAATGAAATAAAAAAATAACATTATACAATACAAGCTTTATTATTATTATTATTATTATTATTATTATTATTATTATTATTATTATTATTATTATTATTATTATTATTATTATTATTGTAAACGAATAACAAATGTACTAAGAGTGCTGTTTTTTCCCAGTGACCTGTCCCAGTTCATGATCATCAGTGACAGATGGAGCTGATGAAGAGGACTTAGACCAGAGCTGATGAAGAGGACTTAGACCAGGGCTGATGAAGAGGACCGGTAATGTGAGCTGCTTCTCCAATGGATTTCATGTGGAACTGTTTTTTACTGACATGATTCTTCCACAATATTATACATTAGGCTTGTCACTAATATAGAAGTTCTGATTTATATAATTTGTTCTCTTGATTTTGCGTCTCACTAAAACATAAAATGGGTCCGCTTTGACTGTTACTTTGAGCTATTGCACTTTGTTTTTGCCAAGATCATAATAAAATGTGTATAAATATTATTCCAGTCTGCTGTATAATGGAAAATTCATGACCACATAGCAAAAAAAAATTTTTTTTTTTTAGAAAAGTTGTAAAACATCAGCTTGAAGGGAAATTGAAGCAATCAGAACATGAAAATGCATGTTTTATGGTCATTTGTGAGCTAAAATTCTTGTAAGACACTTTGGCACATTTGGCACATATTTGGATAGCTTGTTCCGAATTTACCTTTTTATAGAAAATGACCAAAATCTTCAAAATACTTATTGCTGGATGTCTGAAACTTTACACAGTTGTTGTCAACAAGATAAACATCAAGTGTGGTGCATGTCAGAAACATACAATGAAGTATAACTGTCCTAGGGCCTCTAGAAATTGAAAATATTTAGGCGAGGATAAAAAAAATCAGTTTTTTAAGTTTTTGAGCTTGTATAGTCAATTTGTTTTAAGCACTGACAGCCTTTATGTGCATATCTCCAGAAACTAGAAGGCCTGAACTTTAAAATGATGTATCACATCAGCATGTGGACTGTAAACTCTTCTTTTAATAAGCAATATCATTTGGGTATGCCAAACGATTGTGCACAGACACCAATGAACAGGATGTTATCAGGTTAAGATAAGGTGTTTTATCAGAGTGAGTCGTTCAGTTATTTTAGTGATAGTTGACCTTGGGTTCGGTGGTAACTCGTGTAATAGATGAATAGCTTTATTTGTAACTTTTGTGATGAATGTAAAACATGAATTTATTAATGTTTGTGGTCTGCAGCAGTGTGTTATAATAAAATTAATGTTCAGGCTTTTCAGTTATATAATGTTTTGCCATCACCATAATTTGGTTCATGCTTTTTTTTTAACTTCTTGATAAATTGACTAATCTTGATAAGTTGGAGCTAAAACAATAAAGTGCCACATTTTAAATGATTTTGTAACATTTGCATCCTTCAATTTTAATTGCAGTTATTTGGGTTCTACCAAAATGCAGAGCTGCTAGTTTAGAGTAGTGTGTGTTGTATGTAAAATTCTTATAATGATATTTTACTTAAGTTAAAACGAGAATATATTCTTGTTAACAAGTTATTATTTATGCTATAGGTGCACAGTGTAACTTTTTGCCATTTAAATGTCCTTGTTGAGCTACTTAAAAAGTACAAATCTGTGCTTTTAGTTTAAGCGAGCTTGTATAGCCAAAAAATGAACTGTTATTTGACTTGGAGGAGGTTCTCTTCATCTATGTTTTCATGGAGAAGCAGTTCCTTTCGCTGGATTTTTTCACATTATTTCATAAAACATACTTCAGCTTTTGTAGAGCTAATTAGCTTTGCTTTTTTATTGTAAAACTTTACTTTTATCAGCTGCACATTTGAATTAACTTTTTTTTTTTTAAGTTGTAAAGTGTCTACGGGATGATTTTGAACTTTGCATGATTTATTTATCGTTTATTTGACAGGAACAATGTACATTGATTAACATTTCTGTAAATGCACCAGAATTAGCCAGGAAGGCTATTTTTCATCTGTAGTCCCTGGACCAACTGTAATTGGTCATCCTAAAACAGAGTAAAAATTATAAAATTACAATTACAAACAGTGGAAAATACGGCTGTACAACAGTAGGGTTAAGACAGTACACAATTCATCAATAAGAACATTACAAAACAGAGAAGCACACAGAAATACGAAACATAATGATATACTTGGAATCAGATTTTTTTGAGTAATCTCAAGTCAATAGAGAGAACTCGAGCATCAGCTGCAGGACAATACAAGTTATTCAAACATGCAAGACCCAATCCAAATAAAACGGTGAATTTACTAATGATTAAGGAAAACTGTTTTATCAAAAAGTGGAATTTCCATAATAGGTCCCCTTTAACATAAAAAGCCTTGTTTTAACATAAATAAAAGTTGTTATACAATAAAAACTGCAAAAAAAATAAAAGTTTACTCCACAGTTCGGTAGGGTTCTGGCTTGTTCAAATAGATGTATTTACAGACTGAATTATGTTCTAGGTGGCGAAAAATAGAAAATATATACTTTGCTAAAACACACAACAGTTTTTTTCTTCTTTTGTTGTTTTTGCCATTGGGTTTTTGTTATTTTGCAAAAACCGACTTACACCCATAATAAAACAGTAGCTAATGTTAATGTTACTATTCTTACAAATACAGTAATAAAAACATTAAACTTAAATAGGATCAAAACAATAAAATGTCTTACAAAAAAATCTATAAAATTAATTAAAACAACACCAAAGTATTAACACTACATATTAAATTTGAGACTTTAATGCAGTAATGTCTTCATCTTGAATGGTTAGTCAGCAGACTCAGCTCCAAAGACTTTATTGTTCGTGTGTTCGGGTCTTGACCTTCGACCTCTGCAGCATCAGCATGATTTAGACCCTCTGTCCTGCTCCTCTCGTCTGCACAGAGCGAGACTTGTTCCCTGTGACCGAGCCGGAAGAATCTAAGGGACTCCAAAAGCCCAAACTGGACCCAGACGTATATGAACTATACTTTCCATTGAGGCTGCATTGTATGGAACTCTTCAATTAATCATGTAAAGGGCATGTTCTGTGAGAAGGAATAGAGTCCCTTAGAAACATCTGTTGTGGTCAAAACAGTGAGTTAAATTATGCATCTTGTACAGAAGTGGGTCAGATGTATAGTGCGGAACATACAGCAGGGAGTTTTACAAGTTTAATACAATATAGCATGGACTTTGTAGATTTTACATCATCGTAGTTCATGTTTTTGACAGTTTTTTAAACCTATTTGTACTTGATTATTGCTATAGTTTGTCAAGTTAAAGCAAATCCATCTACTGTAAATAATTAATTCAAATTCATTCATGATAGATGAATTTTTCTATGTTATTGTAGTTTTAGTGTTGTTACAGCTTAGTTCTTTTTACATTCATGCAATTTAGGAAAAAGTTTCTTACTTTTTACAGTTTGCTTGAATGGTTTTCCTGGTTTAAGCTGAAGTGCTGTGTATGTAAGTAATGTAAAAGTAAACTATAATCCTTTAATAGGGTTTCTGTCTTAGAGTTTGACATGCTTTTAATGTTTCAGCTGTTTAGTCTGAATTAGGACAAATTTCCTGTGGAAACGAACAGCTGGTCTTTTCACTGGTGAAAGTTTGGTTCATGCCAAATGGAAAAGTTTTGTGTCCTCTGTTAAATCGAAGTTGTTGGGGGAGTTTGAGTTTGGTAGAACACGACCTGTCTCAACCTCTTAAAGTGAATCTAAGGAATAAAACATCTATTAACGATGGTATAAGTGTTTAATTTTATATATATATTTTTTATTTGTTTTCATTGTTTGTGTCTATGTGCGCGTCTCTTTCTGGGGGCAGGGTACGCACGCATCGCCTGTGTTGATAAACAAAAAAATCCTCTATAAGTTATTCCAAGATCACAGTGCCGCTAAGTTCAGTAAAGCACCAAGGCATGTTACAAAAGTAAATAGCATTGCCTGCTGTTCTGAGTTATTTTTGATGTTGAGCAAATTAGCAGGTTTTACGTCAAAACATGTGACATTAGCCTTTCCACTGCGTTTCAGTGGAAAGGCTAATGTCTGTTAGTTGCAAGATCAGATAAAGTTGTTTAACATTACAAACACCTGTTGTCAAACCAATCACACTGCTTCTCTCTACTCTTCATTCACCCTCTCCTAATGCTTTTCAACAGCCAGCTCTGAGATGTGTTTGTGGGGTGAGCTTGTCTTTAAATGATTTTGTCTCTCAGACACCAGGTTGTTTTTTCTGACTTGGCAGCAGTTGTATGAAATAATACAGAGATTTCAGTTTGGATTCTTCAGGCTAAAGTTTCAAGTTTCTATGGTCACTGAATTTTATTTCAAATGAATGATCTTGGCTCCCAATGATAAATTTTGAGGTTGAAAATTCAGCTCCAAGTACGACTCATATTTTGTTGTGGTGTCATGATTTTTTCCTAAACATCAAATTTACTTTTTACAGATGCTTAAGGCGTGGGTTTACATTTGCTGAATGTCTCAACCTTTGTGTGCTCTGCTGTCTGCATTTAACACTACATACATCCTCTTAAATAAATAGTTTTTGAATTGTGTCATCACACCTCACAACATAATGTACAAAGATGAAGTTGTGTTAAGATGCTAAATAATTAACCACTCAGGAGTCCTGCTGCGGGGAGAGAATGCTAACCTCTGTGCAATCTTACAGCAACAACTTGAAAAAAACTATCAACCAGTCACGTTATAAACAACAACAAGCAGTCTTCTGTGGCTTGAGAGAAGACAATGCTTTGTTATTACTATATTACACCTGACTAGATGCTTAATCTAATCTGGTTTGATTTTACTTCAGTTAAAAAGCTAAAGTGGCTCCATGCACTAACCTGTGTGTGTTTGTTTTGCAGATGAGATTATGCAGCAGGAGATCCGGCCGCTGTTGGCGGTGGACATCATCGAGCAGCTGCATCGACAGTTTGCCGTGCTCTCGGGTAAAAACACCACTCTGTTTGCATGTCACAGTTCTGATGAGTGAATGTGATTTTATAGAGTTGGAATTTATGGTCCTTTAAATTATTTAATCTTGTTCATGTGACAGTTTTGTGTTTTGTTGTTACTGGCAGATCACGAATGATCATGAAACTTACCATTATTTTAGGGTCAGGTTTTTTGAGTCAGTGAGTGGTGAAAATAAGACATTTGAAGACAAGAGAGTTCCTTGAATTGTCGTCGCATGCACAGCATAACGTGGTGGTGCTAGTGAAGAATTTTTGCATTTTTCACTGACAAAACATGCACTAAAATTTGAAAACACAAGTTCAAAAACACGCACCAAAACTCACCAATCACACGCTTCTCTTCTCATAATGTGCTTCATTGAATTTTGATGTGTTTGTGTTGTCAAATTTTGGTGCGTGTTTTTGAATTTGCGCTTGTTCAACTCCCGCACGGCCTGAGCCTTTCTGTGTTGAGTTTGCATGTTCCTCAATGTATCTGGGTGGTTTTCCCATCAACCAATAACATGCAGGTTAGGCAATGCTTGATGGAGGTCAGAGGTTGAGGTGTCAGGTGTTAAGTTGGATCACTTCCGCTCAGCTGCTCCAGGGCTGCTTGCCATCACTGAGTGGGGAGGGGTTTACTGTGTGAAGCACTTTGAAAGACATCTGTCTGTGTAAATGTGCTATATAAATACTTCATTAATTAATGTTTTCAATTTTATATTTTAAAATCAGTTTTATAATGTATGTAAACAATTCAAACTGGAGTTGAAATACTTTTGTTTAGTTTACTGTTGCTTTATTGTGAAAGACTTTTGTTGCCATCAAACTAGATTTCTGCTAATGATGTTGAGGCGATTATCATTAATAGTTTAGAATTAGGTCTCATTAGCTAGCTTGCTAAATGCTAACTGTAGTATTAGTGGATTAAGCTACAGTTTGTGAGACGGAAGTTATGCTAAACATTTGACCTCAGAGTTTCACTTCAGCTCATGTTGTGGCACGTGATGCTTTTGAATACTGTACAACAATTTCAACCAGCTTAAAGAAGTTTTTTCCCACCAAACAATGTAATGTGCAGTTAAAAGTAAAATTAGCAGAAAGCCATGCACAGTCATGAGTGGTTCTCCACATTTGTCCCTTTGGCAAGTTTACAGTGCAGTAGTTTTCTCTGAGGAGCTCCACAAACAGCTCAGTGTGAGTCAGGGGCCGAAAACAGCACCAAAACATCTGCTTCATTCATTATTCAAGGCCAAAGTCACTCAGAGTTTCTCTGTGGATGTGTCATTTAAAGTCCACTGTGAAACTTCTCTTCAGGGTTCAGTAATTGCTTTTATTGTACTTAGATTCTTATTGCTTTACCACAAGCTTTTAGCAACATGAACATCTACATAGCAATTTAATAATGCAGATATTGTTTGGTGAACAGTTGCAGAGTGAGTAGAGTTTTTGCTTCTCAATAAGGAGATTGTGGATCTGCTGAAGTTGCTTAGTTCTGCTTTAACTTGTTTACACTTTCATTGTTTGTGTGGTAGCTAACTTCTCTGATTGTTGTGATGTAGCTTAACAGTCCTGTCCAGAAGTAAAGACAGGCTTAGTCAGGTCGACCAAATTGGGAAGTTTTGACCTGTAGTGCATGTTTAGAAACCCACAAAAAAAAGGCCCAGTCTGGTCTAAAAGTTAAACCCACAACTTCAGTGGAGTTAAATTGGTCACTTAGCGCAGTGACCAAAGGAAACTTCTGAGGGAAACTGTAAAGCTTAAATAAATATATTAAGAATGGGGTGCACTGTAGCAGAGTGGTTAGAACTCTGGCTTCCCAATAAGGAGGTCATGGGTTCGACTCCCGGGTCAGACCATATAAACATCTCACAATCTCTCTGGGTGGAGTTTGCATGTTCTCCCCGTTTCACCGTGGGTTTTCTCCGAGTTCTCCGGTTTCCTCCCACCTCCAAAAACATGCATGTTTAGGTTAATTGGGCATATAAATTTCCCTTTGAGTGAATGAGAGAGTAAATGTTTGTCTGTCTAAACCTGCGACGAGGTGGCCACTGTCCAGGGAGTTCCCCTGCCTAAGACCCAAAGTCATTGGGATAGGGTCCAGTCACCTGCGACCCCCAACAGGATTAAGCGGTAGAAAATGAATGAATGAATATATTACGAACTTGGTTGTAAAAGCAGAGTTTAAATAAAATTGTACATTAAGTCTTAAGCACATTACCTACCACATAGATAATCTATCCTGAGCAAGCTTTCAAACATTTAAAGGGGACAAAATGTTGTTTTTTTTTTGTTTTTTTTTCATGTATTTAGTGATAATTTGATCAATATGTATTTTGTTCTTTGTAAAACACATTGATAGAAATAGAAACTGAGCTATTGACTTCCTGTTACATATTTTATAAAGAATCTGAATTATTTGCATGTAATTGCATGTAAATATTGACAAGTGGGCGGGGATAAGTGCAAGGTGAACAGGGATTTTCTGATCACAAAAGCAATACTATTAATACAATACTATTACTTAAACATGCATGAATCGATCCAAATACAACTGTGAGTAAACTAATGATGAGAGACACTAATATGTAATGTTACAATAGATCCTATTTGTATTACTGTATTTCATTTTTTCTGAATCCTATGTGAAACTTAATTGAAAATGTTTTGCAGACTGTTGAGTTCACAAATGCAACATGAGTGCCTGACCATCTCCGTGTTCATAAGTAGGAAAAGTACCAGTTCAAGCAGCGTTCCAAAGCGTTTTTCCAAGTCGGCGATGGGAAATATCACATTTACCAGTTTCCTGGACTTCACCATATCATGTAAACAGAACACTGCAATCTCATTCTCACCGACTGGTTTACGACTTCCGTACTATTTTAAGCATTTTCAGACAGCAGTGCCTTTATTGCGTTGTAATTAACACAGAGCAAGATTAAAATGGTGAATCAGGGCCAGACCAAACTAACTCTACATCAGAACTAAACTGAGCTACTCTGTAAAATTAACTTGAATTTACTGTATATTTTGATATACTTTAGCTCGACAATATGAATTAATGATTTTCAAATAAAACATTACCTATAGAGACACGCAACTTACATGCACAAGTGATCATAGCTTACACATGACTTACATAACTAACATTTTTAGATAGAATTTGTGCTTATCTCTTTAATTTTTACAGTGGTCGGGGACTTTAACTTAAACATGTAAGTGAGCTTAGAGTTTTTAATATTTTGACCCAGCCCTGTCATGTCACTTAAAACAGTAAGCCATAATCAATTATTCACTTAAGTTGTATGTCTTAAAACTTGAATATGTATTGAGAAACTCTTTAATAAACATTATCAAGTCATAAAGCAAAGATCAGAGTAAATTGTAATTACTGGCCATATATATTTTTATTTAATTTTAAATTTTCTGGAACAATGACATAATAAAAAGGCTGTACAACACAAACATACACAAAACACACAAGTCACACACACACTCATACACTCAGATCATGGGACCAGAGGGAGGAAGGGGGGAAAGAGAAGGGTGCCCTGTCTAGGCTACCCCATGTACATGGGACACAGCCTTGGTATATAGATAGATAGACAGTGACTTTCGAACCAAATTATCGGTCGACATCACTTTCCACTCGTATGTCGCCTGCAGAAAGATACTCTGTTTGTCTAGTTAGCTGGGAAACTTCTTTGATAAAAACAACAAAACAGGACGAGAGCTAGCTGTTTCAGTCAAGTATGAACCGGTTCGACAGACGTCTGGGTCCTGAAGCTTGAGACAGTGTTTTTCTCTGCATTTTCAACTGAATGTAACGTATTTGAGTCGTAAAGACAAATTTGATTCACAAATGTTGACTTAGCAGCATAATGTTTGTTTTCGTTCAGCGATAAACTCTTGTAGTTAGACAACAGCGCTGGCTAGTGTTGCTGCTACAACTTGTGTCAATCAGTGGCAGCTCTTTCTGCATTCTGGTTGCGAACGCATCTCTCGTGTTGATAAATAATAATCCCTCTAAAATATCTGTTAAGACACTGGTCAAAAAGGTGTGTTTTTAACAGGAATTTAAGCTGTTCAGTGGATGTAGAGATTTTTATAAGATGTTGGAAGACTGATTCATAGTTTATACCGTATGTTACTACAGAGACCTCCTATGGATTTAAGATAGTAGCGCAGTATGGTTTTAACTAATCAACAACCGAAATATGAAGGAGCAGAGCCATTAAAATTAATTCTAAATGTGACTGGCAGCCATTGAGATCGGCTAAAATCTGAGTAATGTGTTCATTCTTTTAATGCCTGTTAAGAACTTGTCTGCTGCATTTTGAACTAAGTCCTGCATAGAGGGCCTTGCAGTAATCAAGTAATTGCCAGTGTAAGGAGATTTTTTTTTTTTTTTCGCTTACCCCAAGCTATAGTCAAAAATGCTGCATCACTTAAGCAATTCAATCTTTTTTTGGTCCAAACTATTAAAAATAAGATCTAACCAAGACAAACTTTTTGCATTAGACATTCTCTCTGTACTTGTCTAAATTAAGCTGTTAAACTGTCTATTTCCTATTGTGGAAGTATTTACAGAAGCCAGTGCCCTCAGACTTTCCACAGAGGCCCTGGGTGTCAGGAGGAGCTCTGTGGTTCTTTTGGGATGGTTCTCATTCTTGTCTGACACACAAATAGCAACTTTCTCCAAAAATCTCCTCCTCAGCAATACGTCTGCATTCTTACACTTCTAAACGGCTCAGGAAGTTTGTAAGCATAATTTTGACTCCAATGCAATTCCTACGTAACACTGATTGATTTTTGCCTGACCGTATTATCAACCCAACACACAGACTTATCCTTTTTATCCTTTATCCTTGTCCATGTCAAACTTAGGTTGCAATGTTTTGCTAAATTAAATATTTAGTTTGAAATCTTTTACTAAATTTGGGAGACACTGTTGTCACTAGGCTTACAATCACAAATTATAGTATAAACAGTTATTATATGACAAAATATCAAAATAGCAATTATGCATGATTACTATAAATGTCAAATCAAATCAATTTATTTTTGTATAGCCCAAAATCACACAACAGTCGTCTCTGAGGACTTCCCAAGATTAATAATTTAATAAACATGAATAGTAGGAAATAAAAATAAAACAATTCACATTCAATGAAACAAGTCAAGTTTTTCACTTCTTATTTCACTTAAAAATAAATTGCCGTTTCTCATAATTGAAAAACAGTCCAAAATAATTAATAAACAGAAGAAATAGCCTGCAGAAACCGCTGTTAACCAGAACATATTGTAGTAGTAGTTGAGACCGCTATTTTAAATGCTAAATGGTCTATTTATATAGTGCTTTCTACCTTTCCAGGCACTCAAAGCGCTTCACAATCTAGTATCCACTCACCCAGTGTAACAGACACTGAGGCAGTGTGGGTTAAGTATCTTGCCCAAGGACAAGCAGGTATGGCCACAAAGGTCTTGTTTTTTTTTCAGGGACTGGAGTCAGTCTTGTCTTGGTCTTGATCTTATCTTGGACTTGTTCTTAGACTCGGTCTTGTCTTGCACACCGAGACCACCTTTAATTACTGACACCAGATTTAATTACCACCGCAGTGACCTTTTCCAGGCACAGTTTACAATAAGCACTGCTCAATAAGGTCATGTAGAGACTGGTAATTGTATAAAACTTCAAAGGTGGTCTTTATTTTATCTCGATGGACTGCGGTCTCAGTCTTAACTCGGTCTTGACCCTCAGTGTGTAACATGCCACAGTTTGTGACACGTTTTATCTTATCAAACTTTCTGAATGAAAAATCTTAATGTGACATTTACCATGTTTACATTTGTTTTAATATAGATTGAAGAAACATTTTGCTTTGATTTTTTTTTTTTTTTTCTGTAGGTTGAAAGAAAGTATTTTGCTTCTAAAATGGCCATAATTGGAGATGAGTCCATCATCATTTATTTATTTATTTTTATTTATTTATTTATTTATTATTTATTTATTTATTTATTTATTTATTTATTTATTTATTTTTTATTGATTTTGTTCTTTGGTTTTTGCTGGCTCCTGAACTATTAAACTAAAATCACAACATTGCTTTTACTGTAACAAAACTTATATATGTATGTATTTATCACAGATAAAACTTCTACACCAAATATCAGACTTATTTTCGTAAACTCAATATATTACCCATCCCTAATTTTATAGAATGAACTGAAAAAAACTTTAATTATTCTTTTCTTACAATTATATTGCAACTCACATAATCACAATTTTCATTTAATCTAATAATCTTGACATCTCTAGCTGTCACACAGCAAAACTAGAAGTAGCAACTTAAACAAGTGAATACATTTGCTGACCAATACATATTATGAGTGACTAAAACTCCCAATAATCGATTGATCATTATGACCGAAGAAGCTTTGCTGATGAATAGCAAATCTTCTTTACTTTGAAAACTTGTCCAGCTGACAGATTTATTTTTACCACCGACTAGATTCAAATCTAAACCAGGACTTATTCACCATTAGCCTATAGCCTGTGTGCATTAGCTTTACGAGAGTGGTTTTATATTTCCGTACATTCCTTGTGGTTGTGGTAAATGCAGTCTTACAGTAGTGCTGTTCTATAGGAGGCAGTTCTTTGTGACCAAATGAATCCAATCGTTTTTGACCTTTCAGGGACATGTGTAGGTTAATCTGATTGTGCAGCCGTATCTAGTCTATGTCAGCATTTTTACACGGACACACATAAACAAGTCAGCAAGTCCAGGTTATGATCAGCACAAAGAAAGAATTCTGTTGTCAGTGTTAACTTTCTCTCTTAAAGTCAATGCACTTTTCTAAGGAACCAGAATGATATTACCACGCAGGTCTAGTTGCACTTCAAGCTTCCTTTTTATAAACTCTGCAAACATACCATACAAACCCTTATACTACATAAGCACCTGAGCTCATTTAAATATTTTCTAAAATCAAAAATGAGAAAAAAGAAGCATTGGTGCAAATTTCAACCCTACAATTAGAGCTGTGCAGTATATCGAATTTTAGATAATATCGTGCATGTGGTTTACAAGATATCTAAAAATTTTATATCGAGTATATTGTTTATAGTTAAAATTGCCACAAACAGAACCCTGTAAGAATAGAAAATAGAGAAAATGATGCTAGTAACTTTCAACTTAAGATGTAAATGTAATGTGTCTGCACTTCTGTGATTCATTTGCAAACATTTCACATTGTTCACGTGACATCCCAGCATTTTCCAGATCAATAATACTTCACACAGATGTTTATTGACGTAATAATCGTCTGAATATCGTTATCGAGATGTGCCCAAAAAATATTGAGATATTCATTTTTGTCACTATCGCCCAGCCCTACTACAATCTTGTATTCCACGCACAACCTGCTAAAAAAATCTAAAAAAATGGCTAAAATAATGATGAGAGAACACTGTTACAGCATGTTAAGCAAAAAGGGAAGTGGATTTTTGCATAATTTGTCTATTTTAGCTCAAACTGGACAGAAACCAAGCTCACACAAAACATGTTTAATGTTGTGGTTTGTCGCTGCCATCTTGTGGTGATTCTGTGGATGTGACTGTTTCCAACATAGTGTTATATTTTTTACAATGATGGTGCTTATTTCTCTAATGGTTTGTTTGTGATTTTCCAATTTAAAAAACTGCTGGTTTCGGGCATGTGATAAAATTCAAAGACAACAATGTTAAAGTGAAAGAAAATGCAACTGAGTCTTACTGTATCTATGTTTGTGTTTCAGGAGGGCGAGGGAAAGATGGCGCTCCGATTATTACATTCCCAGAGTATTCCAGCTTCAGCGAGGTCCCGGATGAAGACTTCCTTAATGTGGTCACCTACCTGACCAGCATACCCAGGTCAGAACTGCTAAAACCTAAAAACCTAATCTAGATGTTATTTTTAAATAAACTTATAAGAAATAGATCTTCTAATGAATGAACTGATGAAAATAACAAGTTTTTAGTTTTGCAATGCAAGTGAGAAAGACACAAATTTCTTCACTTGCAGAGACAATACACACACACTCCAAAAGTCTTGTTAAATCGACCTTTAATGAGCAATTAGTCAATATAGTACTTAGTGGGATAGGCCAGACTGACATGTTTGTTTTATTTTTAAATAGATTTTGACATTGACTGTAAGATTTAGACTGGGTATAGTCTAGTGTGAGATGAAGGAGAAGAGCTCAGTGGACATTCAGCAAAATTCTCATAGCCAGGAATCAAAGCTTGGCATGCCAAATGATTTTAGTTGATAAGGTTTTAGTTAGGGCTGGAACAAGTTAATCTCAACTAATCTATTATTGAATTAGACGTCAACTAATTTAGTAACCAAATAATTGTTAATTGGTCTTTATTGGTACCCAAACTCGAAAAAAATCGTTTTATAACTCTTTGCTGTTTTTTTTTTGCAAGAACAAACACAATCTTAAATTACGGTAGTTAGTGTTACTAGTTAACACAAATTTTTATCTTGATTTAAGTAAATTTGACTAAAGTCAAGTGATTCTGAAAATTTTACAAAGTGCAGTAGCTGTTTTTACAATTTTCAAATGAGAAAATACTTGTACTTCTCTATTTGTACTTACATTATTACATTATGATTGTTCCATTTGCAAATCTTTTTTAAATAAGTAAAAATCTTAATTCAGCCAATTACTTACTCATGGTCTAATTTAATTTTAGTCTTTTATAGTTCAAATTTTGAAAAAAAATTGTATTTACTTGACTTTTGCATTCTAAACTAGTACTAGTAATCAATTAATCAAAAGAATAATCACCCAACTAGTCGATTACCAAAATGATCATTATTTACAGACCTAGCTTTAATGGTTGCAGATGTATTCATTATACCGTCTCTTGTCTCTCTTCAGTCTTGACGCTGCTAGTATTGGCTTCATCATCATCATCGATAGGAGGAAGGACAAATGGAGCTCGGTCAAGGCCTCACTCAACAGGATCGCTGTAAGATTTACACATAAGCCAATTGCCAATCTTAAAAGAACCTATTAAGCTTATCGGCTGGATAGTAAAACATAAAAATCTGAGTGAATATTGAGATTATAATGAACAAATGGTTGTATTATCCAGGGTGCCTTTCCGGGAAACCTGCAGCTCGTCTTGGTGCTTCGACCCTCCAGGTTTTCCAGAGAGCCATCGCCGACATCGGAATCAAACTGCACAAAGATGATTTTAAGATGAAGGTACGACTTAGCGTTAGCATTGACAGACAAACAAAAACTTTTTATGAACACACTTTGGTCCTTTGTTGAAATATTCTCTTTATGTGTAAAGTATTTAACATGTTTTACATGTGAAACCTCATTGAAATTAACTAAACAGAAAACAAAAATGCCGACAGGAAGTTAGCCTTTTTGAAAATTAATAAGCCATCTGACTTCTGTGCACAGAGCCAATTTGCACACTGCTAAAAGATAATTTTAAGACAAGATAAGATTCTTGATTCTTTTTTGGAAATGTTGACAAATTTGACATCTAATTTTTTATACCAAGATTCTTTTCCTTGTTTCTAAGTGTTGTCGTCTTGTTTGAAGATGTTGCTTCTCACTTTGAGCCAGTTTATTTACCCATGTGTTAAGAACATTTTACTTACCCCATTGGCAAATTGTCTTTCCTATTATAAGCCAAAATTTCTTCAAACAGGTCAGAAATTCCTTGAAACCAGTAAATTGTTTCACCTTACATAAGCAATTACTGTAATTTCTGGATTATAAGCCGCTACTTTTTTCTCGAGCTTTGAACTATGCATCTTATAAGGCAATGCAGCAAAATTATATATTCTTATAGACTTACTATTAACAAGTGCGGCCAATATATGTACTTTATCATTTTTCTTACTTAAATCTAGTGGGTGTGGCTTATATTCAGGTGCGCTCAATAGGGCAGAAATTACAGTAAATCTTACGCAGCTAAAATTGTGCACTGCCATACTGCTTTGTTGCTCTGATTACTGATTACATAGTTTGTCTTTCTTGTATTTTCACGCCTTGATTTTTATTGTGTTGTTTTTTTTAAACAACATTCCAGTTAATATTGATATTGCACCATTTTATACATTTGTGTTGTGTTTTCAGATTGTAATGCTAAACTCTGTGTCGGACCTGCACAACTACGTGGACAGAGCGCAGCTGACCCGAGAACTGGGAGGGCATCTGGACTACTGCCACAGCCAATGGATACACCACAGAACAGTAAGAAGAATGCCTTAGCTTAACTCTTGCTTAATTAAGTTCAGAATGTAATGCCAAAGGTAGAAATCTGGGTGTCTCTTGCAGTCTATAAATTATCACCAATTTTTTCTGAACCTCTTTCCCTTTAGATTGTATTCCTTACAACTGTTACCTTAAGTGTTTTAAATGTTAATGTCAGCTGCTGCTAGAATATGTCAAGCTAAACCAGATGAGAGAGCACAGACTGATGCAACTTAATGGTTATTTTACTTTTTAGGTATTATTTTAGGTTTTAAAACAAGGGATGCCAAAATCAAGCACTTTAAGAACTGTTTTTAATAAGTAAATAAAGCAGATTTGATGATATACAAGCGTCATACCTTAATTTTTCATGTGTTTGCGTCCAGGCCATAGAGAACTTTGCGGTGACGGTGAAAAGCACGGCTCAGATGCTGCAGAGTTTTGGCAGAAATCTGGCAGAGACAGAGCTGCCCAATGACGTCCAGTGCACCAAAGACATGCTGCTGTCTCACACGGACAAGCACCACCATCTCAAGGTAATAATCTCTTCAAAATGCATTCTCAGATTCACAATTCTCAGAAAGAATTAGCTGAAAACTGTATGTTTACATTTTAAGAGTTCAAAAATTAGAAGGAGTTGTTGAACTTTAGTCAGCATTAGAAATAGAATATATTTTCTCACTGTGTGTTATTGTGTGTCTTATTCAGGATGAGCTGAAGCTGGCTCTGAAGCAGGGAACCACACTGTTGGGTTGTATAAAGGAACAAGCAGGGAAGTCCGAATGTCGCAAACTGAACCCAGACGAGATGGAGAATCAGACCACCGTAGAGAGGTAAAGTCATGAGTTTATTATTCATTAAATGCCGACCATAGTCAGGACTGAGCGCGGGCCAGAGTCAGGACTAAACGCAGACCAGAGTCGGGACTAAACGCGGACCAGAGTCGAGATTAAGCGTGGACCAGAGTCAGGACTAAAGATGGACCAGAGTCAGGACTAAACGCGGACCAGAGTCAGGACTAACCGTGGACCAGAGTCAGGACTAACCGTGGACCAGAGTCAGGACTAAACGTGGACCAGAGTCAGGACTAAACATGGACCAGAGTCAGGACTAAAAGCGGACCAGAGTCAGGACTAAAAGCGGACCAGAGTCAGGACTAAATGTGAACCAGAGTCAGGACTAACCGTGGACCAGAGTCAGGACTAACCGTGGACCAGAGACATTTATTTTTATGCAATCCATATCTTTTTCTAAATAGTTTTGAGGAGGTACATCCCATATTTCTGACTTCTGTTCTGGTCGTTGCAGACTGCTGGCTCAGTTGGATGAAACGGAGAATGCCTTTGAACAGTTTTGGTGCAAACATCATCTAAAGCTGGAGCAGTGTTTGCAGCTCCGGCACTTTGAGCATGACTTCAGAGAGGTACAGTGTTTTAAACGTATAAACCTGCTGCTGTTATTATGAGTGCTGCTTTAACCTGTTCTCTGGTCCTAAAGGTGAAAGTGTCCCTGGACAGTCTGCTGCAGAGTTTGGGAGAGCTGCCGGATACTGGAGACTGTGTGGCTCGAGTGGAGCAGCTGCTGAAGGAGCTGAAGACACTGGAAGAGAAGGCTAAGGTTTGTCAAATACAGCACTTTCTCACAAAACAAGACTATTGTGGAGAATGTTTTATGCTCACTATTATAACTTCTTAATTTATTTTTGCTCACCATCTGAGAAAAATACTCAGATGAAAAGTTGAAATCCTCTCAACAATCAGATCAGCCATTCTGAAATGAACAAGAATCAAACTTTCTGGAGGTGAAAGTCAACTGCGCAATTCAGTGGAAATAGAAAGTTTAGCGCATTCCTATACATGCTGAATGAGAATAAATATATTTTATATCATAATGTGAAAAAAATACAGTTAAAGGAACAGCTTTTCAATAAAAACACACAGAAGGAAGCCATTCTCCAAGACAAATAACAGTCCATTTTGTGGCTATGCAAGTCTGCTCAGAGTATAGATACAGATTATTTATTTAGTGTAACAAAGAAATCTAATCCGTTTAGCAAAAACACCTAACTAAAATTCAAAAAAACATGCCAAAGCAGTTGAAATTACAATAGTTATGTTCACCAACCACAATAGTTGTAGAGTAATAATTTTATTAATTGGGTTTTTAATTGGTTGCTTTAGTCATTTCTGTAGTCTTATTTGTTACAACAGTGATGACTGCTTTCTTAAGGGTTTTATATTAAGCTTGACTCTAACTTGAACCCGATCTTTACAGTCGTGTTTGGAGAAGGCCCAGCTCCAGGCGCAGCACGGAGACCAGCTGATCCAGAGCGACCACTACGCCGTGGACTCCATCAGGCCCAAGTGTGTGGAGCTGCGGAGAGTCTGTGACGACTTCAGCAACGAGAACCAGAGGAAGCAAGGAGTCCTCAGCAAGTCTCTGCAGATTCTACAGGGCATAGACAAGGTCAGTCCAGCGCTGTCAGAATTATTATCCCATTTGTGTGAAGATTAATTGTACTAATCACAACTGAATCTTGAATGCAATTACCTTGTGTTCAACTGTATATATGTTTTTGTCATAACCCCCCAAATTTAAATTTCTAGGCTTGTGAAGTCCTTAAAATCTATATTTAAAGTGTAATTTTGATGCATTTTCATCTGTTGAGACACAATATTTGCTGGACCTAGACTCATAGAGGGGACCAAGTGTTTGTTTTGAAAATCTCAATTAAGGCTCAATTCTTTGGCCTCAAATCCAAAAATCCGGGTCAAATCCCAAGTCAAGGAGAGACAAGTCAAAGTCGAGTCCAAGTCTCTGATTTAAGTTTCACATAATTTCAAGGCTTTTTTCCAAAACACCGAAAAATATATTTTATTTATGCAATTTCATAGATTTTTGTAATTTAATCCATTTAAAATAATAATATAATCACAAAAAAATAAGTTAGGAGTTTTTGTAATATGAATTATAACGTTTGGAGAAGCATCAAATAAAGTCCCAAGTCACTGACTTTCAAGTTTAAGTCAAGTCCCAATAAAGTCTTGACTCAAGACTTGAGTCAAGTTTCAAGTCATCAAAACAGTGACTCAAGTAGAGAGCCGTCTGGCTGCAGACCTCTTTTGTCCCGTCCACCCCTTAGTACAGGCCGGTAAAAGCTCTCCGTACAGACCGGACGCCCATATTTGGCAGCTCTTAAGTTTTCACAAAGTTGTAACCTTAGCCTAATTACCAGATCTAACCCCAGCCCTAATTCTAACCCAAGCCTTACCCGTATTTAGGGTATAAGTGCGAGAGGTGACCATGAATGGGCTTCTGGTGTGGACCAATAAGTGATTCCGGTTAGGGATGCACCGATCCAGCTTTTTTAGTTCCGATATCGATCCCGATATTTGGCTTTAACTATCTGCCGATACTCGATGTCAACCGATACCAGTGAAAGGACTGAAATTGCTTCTTTTCTTATTAAAACTTAATACATTTGGCCATATTGTGTTATTTAACTGATGTTTATAGTGCAAGTCACAACTTAACAACTTAATCTGAATAAAATGCCCAATATTATGAAACGTTATGGATCAACACCACCCTGTAAAATAGTCTCATTATGTCCAAAACTATGATATCGGCTGAACCAATATCATGGAGCCGATACCCGATCCAGCAAAATGCCCTGGATCGGCGCCGATATCCGATCCAGGTATCGGATCGGTGCATCCCTAATTCCGGTCTGTGGCCATGTCTGTATAGGTAGATTGATGGTACTTGCCAGACGCTCTTGCTCAAGCCTGACTCAAGTCCAATTAATAAAAAAAAAATCTGACTTGTTTTAAGTGGAGTAGCCCTAAGAATATTGTGTTCTACATTTCTTGCCACATCACATAGCCATATTCTATCGCTTATTGTTTTTATTTAAGTAAAAATAGTTTGTCATAATTTAATGCGATGCGATGCTGTCTTAATATCTGTCTTAGTTAATCTGTTCTTATGTATTCTGTCCTTGTGCAGGTGAACCGGTGGTGTGAGTCGGGGATCTACCTTTTGGCCTCTCAGGCTGTGGACAAGTGCCAGTCTCAGGAGGGAGCAGAGTCCGCCCTCAGTGACATCGAGAACTTTCTGGATTCAGCCCAAAAGAACCAGCTGACGGAACTGAGGAACCTGCACAACCAGAACGAGCTGGTGCTGTCGGAGGAGCTCAAGGTTTGATTTACAAAACTACTCAAATCACTGGGGTTATGAGAATGTAGTGAAATGCAATATACATCCTGAGAACTGTTTTACAGTTCCCAGGATGGATACATTTCATTACTATTATTTTCTTTTTTGACGGCTTGTTCCTGTTTCCTTGGGATATTGTACTTTTTCTGGGAGTTTGGTCCAGAAAAAGTACAATCTGCAATGAAATAGTAAGCTGCAGATCAAGTATTAAGCATAATTATTTTTTAGTGGGCTATTGTAAATGTTTTAGTGGTAGGGGTCACAAGTCTACAGTCTTTAGAAGTACAGTTCCAACAGGGTGCACAGTAGCAGGGTGAGTGGAGCTCTCCCAATGAGTAATTGTGGGTTTGAACCAAATAAAAATTCCACGATCTTTCTTTGTGGAGTTTGCATGTTCTGTCCGTGTTATAGTGGGTTTTTTCCAGATACTCTAGCCTCCTCCCACTTTCAAAAACATGCAACACTGTAAAAACTCCCCTAGTGACTAAATGAGAGAGTGAATTATTGTCTGTGTCTATCTCTAACCCTGCGACGTGTTGGCTACTGTTGAAGGTGTTCCCCCGCCTAATGCCCAAAGTCACTATGATAGGCTTCAGTCATCCACCACAACATACTGAAACAAGAAGTAGAACATGAATGAATGAGTTCTAGCTTAAATCTGTGGAATTCAACAAATGTAAAACTTCAAAATGAATTTATGTCAGTATCACACTGCTCTGTGTACCTTCAGGCTAGACCGATTTATCAGCCAGATGATATTTTGGGCTCGATATTTGGAGTATTATTTTTTTTTTATTTTTGGATTTCGGCAGTATCAGCTGAGCTCCAAGTTAGTTTTCAAGAGAAATAGTAAGACTTGTTTTCTCTTTCCATTCCTTCTTTAAGTTTTCTTCTTGTTCTGTGTCTTTGGTTGCAACCACTGACCTATGATATGTGCTTGCTTGTTTGTTTGTTTGTTTGTTTGTTTGTTTGTTTGTCAGTATCTAATATACTTTCACACAGAGAAAGCTCGTGGCTCCACTGGTTTATATTTGATGAGAAAAACACTTATTCAGAAATTGTCCTTGAATAGGCTAACAATTTTTTTTAATTGAAATCGGAATCTGGCAAAAAAAACAACAACATATACGTATGTCGATCTCTACTTCAGACTTCATTTCTTCAGTCTCTGTTTAATTTATATATTTTTGAAATGTAATTTTTGGCGGAATTTAAAGAGTTTAGTTTCACTTTTAATGTTACCTTTTTTTTCTTCTTTCACACAGGCCAACGTGCTGAAAGCTCTGAAGCGTCTGGAGGATGTGCAGGAGATGTTCGAGAAGAGAAACGTGAGTCTGAAGAGGCTTTCGGCTAAACAAACCCGTCCAGTGCAGCCTGTGGCCCCCAGACCGGAATCCTCCCCAAAGAGACCCTCGCTCAGGAACAGCCGCACCACCGGAGGGCAGCAGCGTACGTCTAAATTAATACTGTTGAAGAAAAGAACAGCATCATATTGTTGTATTTTTACATAATTTACATAATGATGTTTCTGTTTCTCCTGCAGCTCTTGCCCGTCGTCTGTCAGATAACACCAATAACGGTAAACCTCCAGTAGACAACGATCCCAACAAGAAGAAGAACATTCGCAAAGCCAAAGGAGGCATCAAGGTACAATGTTCTCTTCTTCTTGTTTTTGCACAGGTTTTCTCTAAAACTACCACGTCTATGTTTAGGCTCAGTAAAACTCAAAATTATGTTATACGTATAGGCTATGTTCATTGTTAAGCAAAATTATTAGTCGCGCCTCTTCAATGCAAAATTCAATTGTAACAAGCAACAGATATACAACTACTACTATTTTTTTGTTGTTGTTGTTGTTGGAAAGTGGCTATATGACACTTTACAACAAGGAACAGAATCTGAAAATAGTGAGCAATGCTGAATAAATAAGATAGAGCGTGGGTATAGGTGGTAGTTGAAAACTAGGATTTACTGAACACTCATTAGCATCAGCTGTACATATTTTACATAGTGGCGGCTGGTGACATCTTTGGGCAGAGCTGCTACATAACCACAACACTAACTTACCAAAGCCTTACAGTAAATGAGTTATTATCTTATTTATTGTACAACCGGAGAAATACAGCCAGTTATCAGCGTTAGAAAAATACTTTTTTCCTTCAAACAGCTCAAAAGCACCTGTCAATCATCCAGCCCACAGCAGTTTGTACTGAGCTGCTGTGGGCTGAAGAAAATTTGTCCAGTTTTCTTTTTTGGAGGACGTTTTCATCAAAGCCGACATAATTCAAATATGAAACTATAATAGCAACAAAGCAACTAACAGTAATGCATTTAAAGATGATATTTTTTATTACAAATTATTTAGTTATAACCACATTTTCTTTCTTGAAATGATCCAGCCCATCGATACCAGCCATTTCTGATGTCACATACTCTTTGAATAGATTGTAAGTTATTAAGTTGCTAGTGTTAGCCATTTACCTTAGTTTGTTCTGTAAACGATTGCCATCAAAAGCTAAACAAAATGTATCAATCCAATCTAATTCTTTTAAGCAGAAATGTATTTTAATGGAGTTACCCAGATGTCAGAGTCACATAACCCACAGGCCCTCAATAGCACTTCAAACTGCTTAAAAAGTATTTAAAAATAGGAGTTTCTGCTTGAGACCAGTAGAGGGTACTATAATTTAATGTACAGTGTGCATGTACTCTAGTTGTTCTAAACCTGACTATGTCTTTTAGGTTTATGTCCAGCTGGTTTTAGTCATATCATCTGACAACCCAAAGTGAGAAGCTCATTTTGATTGAATATCTACATGTTTAGTGTTTTTATTGCTTTTTAATACCTTAGCAAGCTTCTAGTTAGCAAATGTTTAAAATCACAATGACAATACAACTTTTTAAGATTTGGATAAACTACTTTTGCACTGATTATAAACTAGAGCACCATTTGTATCAAATATTGTACTTTTTCTGTGAGTTAGGACAAATGTAAGTAGTTTGTTTCATTGTAAATAGCAATTTTGACCTAAAACATAATGAACTGAGATATTGATATCTTGTTCAAAATTGCAGAAGCTTCAATAATGAAAACACAGTTACCAAAGTAGATTAAAAAGGGGTTTTGCTTGTTTACTCGATATACACAGACAGTGGGTCACGTGCATAAATATTTCAGAACAATCCTACACACGCTTGGCTTTGCTTTGAACATGAGAAGTGCCAGACTGTTACCTGAGCTCTCTAAACAGACTCATCTTTCACCGGCCCGGAACAAAAGAACAGACCAGTCGTATCGTTTTCTCTGGATCAGGCTTACACTCTCACTCTAACTGCAAAAACAATGCAACAGTAATGATTATGATAGGATTATCTACAAGACATCTGATATCAGAAAGCCAATTGTGAAAAAATTATTTGTATTTTTTTTAATCATGATTTCCAGACTCTAAAACTGGACTAATGAACCTACTGTAATATTTGCTTTATTTATTCAGAAGTTCCCAAACTTTTCAGGTGAGATCCCTAAAATAACCATGTAATAAACTTGCACTCCAACAGGTAATTAAAATAGATGTGTGTAATAATTTTAAGTTGGAAAACTATTAACATTCTGTTGAAATTAATAAATTTAGTAGTTTATTGCTTTATGTTAGTGTTTCCCAACCAGGGGTACGTGGAACCCGGGGGTACACAAGTTTCACCCCGGGCTCACGCTGGCATATGGAGTCTATCCGTTTCTTGAAAAGTAATGAGAGGCTCTCACACAACGATCCATTCGTTCCGACTCAGCTCCGGTCGTCCGGATCTTTTCAGTTGGAAGGAACTTTTCTTCTTCTTCTTCGGACTTCCAGAGCGCTCCAGCGCACATTTTGGTGAAGTTGTGATAACAAACGAATTAAGTGAGCACGGTGAAGTGAATCTGGTGGTTTTCAAAATAAAATCATTACGTTACTGCTACTAATTCTAAAACGTCGAAATGCTCGACATATACACGACTATCTAACACAGAGGATGTAAATAAATGTCCTGTTCTTATTCATTGTCTGGTGAATAATCAAGTGTTTTTTGTTGACATACACACATGTCAGTGATTGCGTAAACTCCCAAGTTGAGCATGAACCTCGTGAACTGGTATGCGAGGCCAACAGAGTCCATACATACGCATGCATAATCTGGTCACAGTGTGAGTGATCACCAGACCCAGACGAGTCTGGATCTGGACTGGAGGCAGTGTGAACCGACTTTAAGAAGTTTCATTTTTATTTTTTCCTGAATCACAAATATCTAGGCAGGTCCAGTCACAACAATAAGAGAGAAGCAGAGATCAATGGAAAAGAAGCAAGGGCCCACCAAACCGGTTTTAAGAAGGCTTGTAGGGTTTAGCCCCTCCTTAGGGGAGAGCTTAACTTAGTATAAATACAGCCAGTCTCAGATCACTTCCATCAGATTGAAAATGAGCTGAAACGTCTTGATGTTTGAAACAATGTCCAGACGACAACTTTGAAGACTTTCTACTACTCACCTGAATGTAACTTTCAAGAGCCGTAGGGTTGATTTTTCATTCACAAATGTTGATTTGGTAGCATACCTTTTGTTTCGCACAGTGATAAACTCTTGTAGGTAGCTGACAACTGTGCTTTTCCGACTTGTTTCCATATTTTGTGTTTATGAGCAGCCTCTCTTTCTAGAGGCAGAGTGTGTGCATCACCCGTGTTGAATAAACACAAAATCTCTCTCTATATAGAGCCGATTTTTTAAGCCAGGTGGTAAATTGCAAGTGCAAACTGAAAAAAAAAAATACTTGTGGTATTTGTGAGCGTTTAGCATTCATTTTTAGGATTAGACAAACAGATATGCACTACCTCAAATCTAGTATTTTTAGTGTTGTGTGAGAGAAAAATGTCAAGATTTTGCTCCTTGTAACTTTATTTATACGAAATGTCAATCCAGTTGCAGTTAGGATGAATCGTTTTTGGATTTATTTTCACATTAAAAAATGCCCGATGAATCTGGCCCATAGACTCCAAAGCCTGTCAAGTGCTGAGGTTTTAAGAATCAAGTAATTAAAGTATATACTTAAATATGACTCGACAGCAGCAGCTTGTCCCCTTAGAACTGATAAAAACACAGCATCAGACTTAATACATAGAGCTTCAAGACATACTTTTTTAGAAAAAGGTTATTACTTCTCTCATTTGCATTTGTAATAAGTGCACAAAAGCAGTAAAAGTAGGCTTCGTAGGAGTAGCCTGCTTCAGCTCCACAGCCTGTTATTGAGCAAACAGACAGTTGTCGGCAAACATCATTCAAAGCTCAACGCAAACACTGTCTACAGTAAACCTCCCGAGTGTTTAGTGTCGTCGTATTAAATATTAACCGCAGTGACTGATACGGGAGAAATGCACAGCTCCACAGTTTCACAGCTGATTGTCTGATTCAAAGCCATAAAACTCTATAGACAAATCCAATGTCTAATGTCCAATGTTTATGATTCTGTCTATAGGCCTGTGTTATCTATTAGTGCTGAAGGCGGGGTCATTCTTTTAATTTATGAAGAAAATCAATGTATTTTTCTATAATCTGTAGTATTTTAGACTAAAAAATGCAACTTTTACAATTGTTAACTTATGCATACTTTTGAACTACAATATGTATATATTTTCCTCACTATGCCACACAACTGTTCTCTCTCCAGAGCTGAACTCAGCCGATCAGCTTCATTCTCGCACAAATTTGTGAACAGAATTACTAAAGTTGTTATTGTGTTATTTTTGTGCTTAGAAGCGTCATGCAAACTACGACAGCGATAAAAACATGAGGCTTCTATTGCCGTGGTAGTTTACGTGATTAAATATGCACTTGTATAGAGAGACTACTGTGCATGTTGGCTGGAGAAACCTCTTTGATTAAAACAACAAACTGGGACAAGTGGCTTGTTGATTCAATCATTTATGAACCCTATAAACTGACATCTGACTACTGAAGCTTGAGACTGTTTTTTCTCATCATTTCTTCTACATAATTAACTGGATCATATCTTTTTTCTTTTTTATGACTGCAATTTGGCGCCCTCTTTACTGCCCATGCAACTGGTTCATGCAAATACACAAAGTATGCATGTAACTGTATTTTTTTTTTACATTTAATTGATAGCACTCCTACATGGGGAGAACAGTACATCTAATACACAGCTTTATTACTCACTGCTCAGCAACAAACAACAGCAAATGTCGACTTAAAGAGATATATTGTGCCAACTATAGATACAAAGAAGAATAATACGACCCAATGACCTCAGTTCGTAAATATATCCAACAATGCTAACAGTAGCTGCGAGCTAAATGCTAGCTAGATGATAGGAATGTAGGAATGTTTATTAAGGACAATGTACAATTTTTGCATTAGGCACAATGGCAGAGATGCTTGTACCAGATTGTAGCTTACAGCTAATTTACATCTGTAGTCCTGGGTAGGGGAGGCACATTGGACATGTTTTTAGTTGTAGGAGGAAACCGGAGTACCCGGAGGAAACCTACGCAGACACAGGAAAACATGGCCCAGGAGTCGAACCCTGGACCTTCTTGCTATGAGGCCAGAGCGCTAACCGCTGCGTCGCCGTGTTGTTGATAATGTGAGGCTTATTTAACACAGAACAGAACTACAGAACAATCTGTTTACTTTTCTGAGTTAACACCACCTCAACAACATCCATTAAGATTAGACTCGACTTGAAAAAGACGTGCTGAAAATGCACTTAAACTGTCAGAAAATGTCTTAAAAGAATGAGAAAGTTGCAGTTCCCAATGAATTCTTATGGATCTTTAACCATGAAATTCCTGGCAGGCCACGCCCCCAAACATGACTCATTGCTGACTGTGTCGATGTGAAAGAAGAATTTGAGCCACAATTACAGGTTTAACTAAGCTGTAATTCAATTACAATTTTGTAGCTTAGTAGTGTAACACATTACCGAGAAAATACTTGGTAGTGCAAGTGAAAAACAGCTCAGAGGCAGAGATCAGCTTTGTTGATTTGATTTACTGTAATTTGAGCCTGTTTAATTAACTCATCTGCTGCACCTTTGTTTAAACGCCATTATTAAAAAAAAACAATGCTCAGATCTAGTTTACTCAAAAACCAAATAAGATTTACTGATTTACAAATTAACTAAGACATTTAAGTTTGGCTCTGTCAATGTTTCTGTTTTGCCCCCCCCCCCCCCCCCCCCCCTTGTCTTTTTTTTTTAAAATATGTCCCTTCTATGTAAAATCCACTTTTCTCATCATAAGTTTACTCAAAGTTGTATTTGGCATGTTTCAGTAAACTTTTGCTCTTCAGCTGATGCTCCAGTCCTAAGAAAATCTTGTTTTCACTTACCATTTATACCTGCCCACTGAATTTGTTTGTGATTATTCCAAAAATCAATTCTGATAACACATGTTGGGTTCAAAATTGTAATGTGCTTTTCAACTTTCCAACAATAAAAAAAAAAAAGTACTCGTAGTTTCCGCCCTAGCCGCATCAACTAGATTTAAATAAGAAAAATGAGTATTTATATATAAGCCGCACTTGTTAATAGTAAGTCTCTGAGAATC
The DNA here is from genome assembly GCA_038363315.1 of Mugilogobius chulae. NCBI lineage: Eukaryota > Metazoa > Chordata > Actinopteri > Gobiiformes > Gobiidae > Mugilogobius > Mugilogobius chulae. Next base: position 26,422,942 of record CM076412.1, read on the forward strand.
TATATTTTGTGCATTGTTGTATGACCGCAGGGTTCAAAGCTTGTGAAAAAAGTAGCGGCTTATAATCCAGAAATTACAGTATGTTAAACTCTGTTGCTTGTCATAATTAAATTTGACTATGCAGAGGCTGGACATAAGAATTCAATGGACCTATTTATAATTCTAAGCTGTTTGTCTGATTTACAATGAACAAAATCTAAATATTTGACCTGCATAAGTTAAAGTTTGTTCCTGAAAACTTGACAAAACACAATATGTTCCCTTTCAGAACATCTACAAATGCACTAACACTGCCATGTTTCCTCTTTCTGTGTGTGTGTTGCAGATTGAGGTGATGCACGAGGGAAGCCAAGGCGGATCCACTCAACTGGTGCTGACCAATGAGACGGAGGAAAGCCTGTCCAACCGGCGCAGGTGAGGTGGCTGCTCAAAAGCCTGGGGGTTGTTGTTTCAAAGAAAGAGGCCGGGTTCTTATGTCTATTCAGTTGCAAGGGTCAAATGACAACACAACGTTCTAGAGAGCTGAAATGTGGTCGGAGTTTATTGTTTGGGTAATCTCTGTCCTCCATTCAAGACGACAGTGCTGTTTTCCTTAACCTCTGGTATACGTATGTCTGCTACACGAGTCCTATAACCAGGAGCAATGCTTTTTCAAGAGTTAGAGTTAGCTTGAAACTTGTGACATGTGAGTGGCATCACAACTTTATTTTTAACTTTGGCGATTAGTTCCAAATTTGCACTCAGCGAGCATACAATAAAAACATTTTATGAATCTTTTGCAGATTTATAAAATGTTTATTAATAATGCATTATTCAACTTAGCCCTTCAAACATTAAATCTGACCCCTACCTATCTTTCTAACAATGGAAAAAATATTTGTTCTTAAATCTAAGTTAGTTTTAGTGTAGACCTGGTTTGTTTCTGGTTTAGACAAAAGATTCTGGTTTAGTCATCAGAGCTGGTTATATGTACCTATCATGTCCTAGCTTACTTCTGGTTCAGTAATGTGGATGTCGCTTTGTGGAGTAAAGGCGACAATATATTGTTTTTAGCTTGTTAGCAAGTTACAGCTAACAGTTAAAAATGTTAAAACAGGAAAGAAGTTTTGTGGGACACTATGCATTGTCTGCGGCCCACAAACCAAGACCCCCGACCAAATCTGTCCCTCTGAAAAATATAGTTGAACAGCCCTGATCTATTATAATGCAGACAATAATACACCAAAAACAGATTAACAGTAAACATGTTTTTATTTTATCAAGCACCACAAATTCTGTGAAAACATCTGTGAACTTTGTAAACTGAAGCTGAGTTACATATTGACTGAGGCTAACTTCAACAAATGCATAAACATCAAAATATCAAATATCTTTTTTCAGTCTGTGTGCACAGCACATCACCTCTTTAATTAAAACTCCTAATGCAAATATTGCTTTTGAAAACCGGTCCTTGCCAGTCTACACTGAATGATTTTTGTCATCAGCTGCCCAATATTAACTGTCAGCTGGATGTGAAAGCTCATTTAATGAGTTGAGCAGATGATATGTTATGTGTTAAGACAGATACTGTAAAGACAAGAGCTCAAGTTACTGTTAGTATAGCAGGAGAGCAGTGAACAAGCATGTTTGGAGAATAATTCACACTTTCTAAAACCAAGTAAGAGGACTTATTTATGATTCTTTCTTTTTCTTTTTTTTTTTTATAAATACCTGCAAATAAACACAAGATAAATAACTTTAATGCAAAGCTCTGGAGCATTTCAATAAATTCAAAGCAATAACATATTCACAGTTACAAGTGTGACCAGAAATGTTGCGTAGTGGCCCTTTAATATAAGACAGGGCACTTTGCTATGTTGAAAATGCAACAAAATGACTGCTTTAGTGGTTATGGCAATAGTTTTGGTATAATCCTGTGAAGTTGGTTTGCCTTTGGGCCTGAAAGAAGAGTCAGCTAAGGATTTGGTTCAGTGCATGTCAAATGTCCTACAATCACATTCAATTCAGTATTTGAGTGAGAAAATATAATCTTCTCAATTTATTCTAACATAACATTGTTCAAAAGCCTCAAATAACACTGACCAATGTTGCTTCATAAATTTGCACATTATTCAGTCTTTTCATACATGAATGTGGTCAGCATTAGCCCTCCTGTAATGTATCAGATTTATTCTAAATAACCTAAATTCTTCCAGTGTTTTCGATTTTATCACAAATTTTGAGCAAATACAGTTTTATAGTGCTCTTGACAGATTGTCGTGTTTGTTTGTTTTCTAATTATCACATAGTTTGCTGTGATACTTTCTAAGATACATATTCATTATAGTTTTAAATCAGTAAAATTGCAGTCTATGCATTAAAACTTATAAAAATTTAAAAAGATAAATACAAGTTGAAAACATTCTTAGACTGAGAAATAAAATTAAATCTGTACATTTATGGTGCTTTTTTGTTGTCATCAAAAAGCTCCATTCCATCAAAGACAGACACTATTTACACACATTTGACATTTTAACAGAATAAAAGTGTTATCAAGTATCATAACTATTGTGTATGTTTTATAGATTTTGGCCCTTGTGTCCAATTGGGTTACTCAAGGTCTCAAACATTGCATTTCAGAGGCTAAAGAATATCTGTAACACAGTGTTTTCTGTTCAAAAATCACTTGCGAAACTTATTTATATGTATTGAACATTCCTTTAGAAGGAAAGTCACACCGAGATCGCAATATCTTTTCAGGACTGTCCTGGGTCAGGGAACAAAGGCGGCCTATTTTAAATATTTCTAGTGGTAAAGGAAACTGAAGCACCTAAAGGAAACCTACAGACACTGGGAGAAACTCACAAAGAACGGCCCATATAGAAACCCAGGACCCTCTTGCTATGAGGCCAGGGGTCTCATTTATAAAAGAGTGCGTAAATATCTACTTGGAAAAGCTACAAAAAACTGAGATTGTCCTGAGAGAAAAAGTATCCTGATTTATAAAACCTTCCCTAGGAGCTCTTTTCTACTGAGCTGCAGAAACTGCGGCCAGGACCACGCCTCAGGCCACGCCCCCTTCACACTTCCGTCTCACCATAAACAGATACGCAAATGAGCGATTTAAATAAACATGAGCTGATAATGAGTGCGTTTGACTGACAGAGGGAGGAGCAGAGGAGAGACGCTGCAGCGGGTCACATTGCACCGGCTCATAGGAAGTTGATTCAAGAGTGATCTTTGCTTCTCTGAGACACTTTTACACACAGTCATTAGAAGCACACTGTCATTTTAAACACGTTGGTACTTTATCAGAACCACTGCTTTGATCAGCTATAAAGATCGTTAAACGGACTTGAAAGGGGTAAACATCATATCGCTTTGTAAAGCCTGTAGCCACATGGGGTTTGTGTGCGTAAAGCGCGACACGCGGACACATGTCCGCTGTGGTCGGGTTTGGGAAGAAGTGGCGACTTGAGGAAAAGACGGCGGGACGCGGGTACTCCTTAAACGCGGGTCAGACGGTGTCTGGTGAACGTTTACTATAGAGACTAGATGCTTCAAATGTTTCTCAAACATGCCGTCCTCTCCTCTCACGTGTCTCATGCCTCTGAGCCGTGTTTAAGTTAAGTCTGACACACATACGCAACGTCCAAAACGTGCGGGGAAATACGTAATGTTTCACGTTCAAGCTGTTTTTTATAAATCCCAAGTTTCACATAAAAAGCTGCTCCGTACTTTTCGAGGCTCATTTTGTGCGTAAGTAGGCTTTATAAATGAGACCCCAGAGCACTAACTACTGCACCATTGTGTCACTAAAGTTTAGTTCAGAAAAACGTTTTTGCTTCTAATATTAAAAAAATCTAAATTTGTATTTGAAAATACAATGGAAATCATTACTTTGGAACCAAGAAGTGGGTAGTCACTAAAAGGCTGTTTTACAACCAAAAACAAGCAAAATGTTTATTAAAATTGTAAATAGTTTCTTGTTTACTACATGTCATTGAAATAGTTTAACTTCTACAGTATATTCATATATTTATTTTTTTATCCCTTTCCCTCGGGGGTCCTGCCCCGCAGATTGGGAACAATCACTAGCACTCTTTCAGGTGCTTAGTTTAGAAGAGATGCCCTCGGTGGACCAAAACGTATTACGTTAAAGCTTGTTGAGGGTTAAACATAATTGTGTTTTGCATTTAAAAAGTTAATTTGAGAAGCGATAAAGATTAAATTGTCTTTTATTAACATGTTTTGGAAGATTACTCCTGATTTTTGTCCATCCTTCAACACAAAATTGAATCAAAAACCTGAGCATCCACTTTGGACACGACTTCTAAATGAAGTATTGACATGTGGTATGGCAGCGTGTTATTCTTTCTGGACATGCATGTTATATTTGCACAACACTGAAATGGCAGAGGACATTACAAAGCGAGTTCATTCGATTTTATGTAAGCGCACCCAAGCACCCGTAAGTGTCACGGTGATGCGGCAGACAAAGCAACGCCGCCTTCACCGTCGTACAGTACAAGCTCGACAGAAACCCTTTGGTCATTTCCTCCACTTCTGGGTCTGTAGCTTCCTTCCACAGCTCCTTCACGTCGTCTGCGTGTCCGTGCGACGTTATCATTTCCGCGTAGATGCACGGATGATACCTCGTTATGGCCTCGCCCGAAAAGAACACGTAATCCTGAGGTGAAACTCCAACCGCCTGCGCACAGATTCCCATGAAAACGTCGTCGATGTACATGGAGGAGTTCAGTATTTGCATAGCTTGGTGGATTTTGGCTGCTACGTCTCCCGAAACAACATACCCCGCTCCAGCTGTGTAGTCCGGATAGCAAGGCCAAGGATACAACTCCACTGAAACATAATACTTGCTTTCTTTGCGCCTGATCGGAGGTGCGCCCCTGTGCACATGCCCAACCCAAAAGTTTTCCACGTGCTTTTCCTCCAAACCATTCAAATACCTGACCATATTAGGCATGTGAACAAAAATATCATCATCGGCGGACATTACAAACTTCGCTTTTGCGCAGTACTTTGCCGCCCAATCAAACTGCATAATCAACTTGGTGGTTAAGTTATGAAACGTATCCATGAAGTTCTGTTGGATGATGTCTTTGTGAATGCGATTTTCACTTTCTACAAGCCTTTGACTCTGTTTTCTTTCACTTATATCTGGATGAACTCCCAGAACAAACACAACTTTAACATTTGCGTTCAGCTTTTGCCGAATATAATCCTCATTGCCCCAAGTTTCCCTGATGTTGTTTCGTCGATCAAAGTTCTGAGGAGCGGATTTGACAAACAGAAGCAAAAGGACATCATCACTGCTGTCGCATTTATCCGATTGGCTTATGAGGTACGGATACAAAGGCGAGGAAGAGTCTAGAGAATTCCCAATGCTCCGCCTGTGTCCGTCCGTATCAAGCGTGTATGTTGAGTTGAGGAAGTTGTAGTTGTTGACCAGGTAGCGGTAAGAGTAGGATCGCACATGGCTTACGACGTGATGGTCCAAGTCCTCCCAGCAAACCATGACGACGCAGAGGACCAAAGCAGTGGTCAGCAGGCGGGCAATCTGGATTTTGTGAATGCGGCGTAGATTCACAAACATGGCGGAAATAGACGAATTCGAAAGAATTCCTTCGGCTGTACGTAGGTGGTGGTGTTCTTTTGATTGAAGTTGCAGGCAAAGTTCAACCCGCCTCAGTCTGGTTTCTAAATGGTTCAGATGCAGTGCAGGGAATAGATAAGAATTTCAAAGTCCTCATAGTGAAAAGTTGCACACACAAAGAAGGATTGTGAGGTAATTTTAGCATTCTTTATATTCCATCTTGGTGGGAGATTGGCGGTTGGTGAGTTTGACTTTGCGTCATCTTGGCACCTGAAAGACAGAAAAGGCAAAGATTTGTGGGTATTATTAAAAGTCTTTATGATTTACATTTAGGCACGCTTTCCAATATATTGCAAAATGTTTACTCTGATCATTTTCTGGTGGAGAAAAAATTGAGAAATTATAAGTTTGGTCTGGCCCCCACCCTCACCTAGAAAGCCAAGCATTCCTTGTGGTGTGAAAAAATGTGTCGCGTATCATTCACATTCCCGTTGTAGGCTGACTGCCAATAGCATATTTGTATAAACGATAACAGACAAAGATACTTCTGGACATTTCAGACAGATACAATGACACTTCCTTATTCAAACAATAAACACCTTCGCAGATTAGTTTTGTGGTCAGAGATATGCAGTTGTTGAGAGAGTGTATATATCACATTTATCAAGCTGTAGATCTGGTATAAAGCGTCTAGTAAAGACTTTGTTGTGACAGTTCTTGTGTGACACATAGCATAACATGACATAGTTTTACTCAGTGAAGAAGAAGAAATAACAAATGAGCTAAGTACTAAATGAATGTCAATCGTGTTTCTCTCTCTTTTTTCTACAAAGCCCCTGTAGCTACTCGGGTATGTTCATTTAAAACAGCAGCCTCTAGAATACAGTAGGTTACCAAAATGTATCTAACAATTATTTATTTCATATCCAGTCCAATCCTTTATTTGCATAATTGCAATATACAGGGTCAGACACAGTAGCTCTAAAAGTCAGCAAAATACAGACACATTCAACTGTAAAAAAAAATAATAAATAACAGCAGTGCATCCTAAATAAATTAAAAATCAATAGATTACAATTTATCAAATAATAATGAAGACACTGAAAAAAGCCATTAAATAAAAGTCAATAACTAAACAACAATTGTGGTGTTTTTGTTCTTATATCCATTTTCCAGTCATGCACTTGAAATTTTTACTGATAAAATTGACCCTGTGCATAGAAGCTGTTTATTTTCTTTGTCAGACTTTAGCGTTAGCATTGACAGACAAACACATCTTTTTATAAACCTACTTTGGTCCTTTGGTAAAATATTTTCCTCATTTGTAAAGTATTTAACATGTTTTCAGAGAAAACCACAAACAAATTCACTGTTCACTGCCTGAACTTAAAGTATTTTTTTCCTTTTAGACTGAAGCAGTGAAACCCCACAGAAATGAACTAAACAGGAACCAAACATGCTGACAGGAAGTTAAATAAATAAGCCAACTGACTTCTGTGAACAGAGCCAATTACATTAAAGGTGAGGTAGCTGATTTTCAATCTGCAAACACGATTTCCTCTCATGAATCTATTGACACATGGTTTGTGTTGACATGTATTCACTTTGGTTACAGTTACGACTTATAAACGTCTTTTTACTGACTGAAACTAAACATGGACTTTCTATACCACAAAGTTTGCTAAATTATAACTAAAAAAGGTAAACTTTAATGACTACTTTTATCAGCATTTAGCATTGGCATTACTTTTCATATTGTTTTTGAGAGCTTTTGTCCCACCAACTTTTTAGCTGACTAATCGATCAACAGGACATGTTTTTCAGTCAACCAAGAATTTCTTTGGTTTGGTTTGGCTAGACTCCACTGTAGTTTGTTTTGACTATTCTAAGCCCTGATTCTCTTGTTTTACTGTTTGCTTAGCGCTTCCATTTGTTAAGTGAATGTTTGTGTCCAGTCAGCACAGTGTCTGGCTGTTCATGAAGTGGCTTTAGAGTGACACGGATGAAAGCTGCTGATCTCAATGAACATGAGCTCTGGCAACAACAGCTCTGTGCGCCGGGCTAGAACCACCAAACATCAACACCTTTCTGCTTCCACAGTTTGAAAACAGTAACTAAATATGTATCATTTACTACTTTTTCTGTATAATGTAATGTTGAGAAGCACACTAAAATGTAGTATTTTAATAACTCGAATCTCATTACTGATTTTTGACTACACTAAGATTACTACAGTGATTGGCCCTTGTGTTCAATAAGTGACAATTGACGACAGCACCTTGCTAGCTCACAGTGCGTTCCTGTTGTACTCGGGATCTTCTGAGTTCCGACGTATTAATTCCCACTGGCACTGTTGCTACAACACGAACAGCGTGACGCGCGACGAGCAATTTCAGCAAAACCACAAGCAAAATGATCTGATTTGTGTCCTATTAAGCTTTAATAAACAATATTGGCAATGCTATTTTGTGTTTCCCAAACTGATTCACTCATAGGCACAAAATGATATTCAAACTCCATCACTCACAATGTGACTCGGACAGAGAGAAGGGAAGTTGTATGTACAACTTCTATTTGGTGACGTTTATGTCATTTTTCCTGCTCTTTTCACAGTAGCATGTAAAAGAGGACGATTAGTGTCATTAGAGTCTTGAGTGAAACACTAGATCAGAAATCTAGCTTATAATAAAACACTAAAAAGTTTGTAAACTCAACAGTAACCTGTAACAAGGCTCTGGTGTCTGCTAAATGTGGTCGGCAGGTTTGTACCACCTGACACTCTCTGCATCTGCATATCTTGCGTATTTTGCGGGCTAATGCTAACAGCTATAAGAGAACACTCTGGCCTAGCTCAGATGACAAGTGTTCGATAGCATCTACTAATTATATGTCTATGCATAAACTCACATAAAGAGATCTGTATTGTGGTTGTTTTGGGCAATTTCCAAGTTATTTATTACTTGATTGACTCATTATTGTAAAAGTAATCTGACTTGACCACTGCAACACACAACACCAACACAGAGAAAACAGAGTTAACTCAAAGTTAGCATCTGTAGCCTACTTTGAACCCTCATGGCAAAGCATCTGAATCCGAAAGCAAGTTACACGTATTTACTGTCCAAAAATACACAAATCACTTCTGTGTGCAGTTTGTGATTGGTTTCAGAGCCCACTAACAAGCCTCCGAGGGGAAACATAACATGGAGAGTGACTATGAACAGCTTTATCAATCACTGCTGAACAATACAACTGTCATTGTGGGTTTAATGAAATATATTGTGTGGATATGAAGACAATCGAGATGAACAAAGGAATCCACTGGTCAAAATATATTCAACAATGCTAAAAGGAGCTAATGCCAACTAACACCACCACATTTTTCTTAACTTTCTGTTAGTTTTCTGACATCCACAACCTCCATTTTTGTGCTAAAAATACACTTAATTTGCCAGAAAATGATAAAGAAAGAGTTTAGCTTCCTATGCCTTCACAATGGTAATCATAATCATACAGCTGAAAAAAAACAATAAAAGTTACTAGAACAAGTAACTTTAAGGTGATTACTGAACTTTTAAATTTTATGCATTTCTAAAAATATTTTCAGTCTTTCTTTGTAGTTATTTGAAGTTATTATTTTTGTAGAAGCCTGGAATTTACAAACTGGTAAAGAGAAAAAATAGATAATAAACTTTTGTCTAATAATTAACAAAACATGATACTTAGCTTGACAGGTTGGTCTACATTTTTCACAACTCAAGTATAAAAATACTATAACCTGTCTCTGTTATACGTCTTTAACTTGTGTTAGTCGTACATAGCTAAGAATATTTCTGTATTTGAGCTGATAAAACAAGGATTATATTTCAGATTTTGTTTTTTTCACTGGGCATTGCCGTCTGGGTGCTAAAATATTCGGTGTGTGTGGCATTTCACAAGCTCTGTTTCAGCTCGGCATCAGTTCATTTCCTCTGTCATTATGTTCAAACGCTCCACATCCTGTTTCATACACCGTCCTTTGTCGCATTTTACATTTCTGTGCAGATACCTGTTAAAAACTTAAAGGAAACTAGTGACAATATAGAAACAGGTATAGAAACTTGTCACCCTCCTCTGTGCTTTTGACAAACTGAAGCAAGTGTCAATGAGGTGTTTTTCCAAATGCCTAGGCCTGTTGCTCATATGTTTATGTCACAGTTAAACACTGACTAATGCCACATCTGCTTGTGAAAAAGATATGTAGTGTTTCTCAAAGTGCGGCACGCGTAACACTGATGGTATGTATGCAAGTTCCTCCTGTTCTAACATTTTTACACAGGTTAAGCTACACTTTTTCAGTAAAACACAGTCAACATTAATATATTTATTATTTCACTAAACATTCTGCTTGTGTGGAAGTTTTGATGAAGTTTATACTATAATGGTCTTTTGTGCATCAAATATGTAGTTGTCACAATACCTAGTACCTACCACATTGTAAATTTGAGCCAAAATTTACTTAAATGACACAGGCATTTCAATCTGACAAATGATAATATCTTGTAACACTTTATTTTTGTTATAAGGTTGTTTAAAATCCCAGGAAACTGTCGTAAAATATTTTTGCCTTTTTGGTGTTTTTGATGACATGTTTAGAACTCAAATGACTTCCTGTAATTTTTTACTTTTACTTGTCATTTTCCTTATAATGTGCAACTTAACTGATGTAAAACTATACTTTATATTGACCACAAGGACTATCACACCAAACCAAATCAAATTTAGAAAATTGTATGATCTGAGATTTAACTGATTTAGAGGCAGTTATATCTACTTTTAGATCTCCATTTGGATATTTTAGCAGTGTGCTCATGACAATACCAAGAACAGGCATCAGGAGCACCCCTGCCCTCTGTCCAGGAAGGGAAAAGGGGATTTCCATAATAAGTGCCTTCCTCCCTCGGGAGCTTTTGCCTAGTAACATCTGCACTGCCCAAAAGAAGTTCCATGGGAAGTTTGGTGACGTTATTCTGTGTCAGCGGTCGTGGTGCTGATTTTGTGTGGTAACTACAGATTTGTGCTAGCTCATCTGTTAGCTCGTTGAACAATTAAAGGTATTTTTAGTTCCCATACACAGTCCTTCTGCACCTCATTAGCAGACAGACTTAAAAGAGCTGTCACAGCCGCCCTCGGCAAACTTTGAAGCCATTTATTTTCACAAGTAAAATTAGGCGTGCCTGCAAATGTAATCCTTTTAAATTCACCGATGGTAATGTGTGTTACAGGTTGTGAGGTACAGCTTGTAGGTACAGCTTGTATCAAAACCTTAAACACATATCAAAAGAGAGCAAGAACTTAAAACGTTTTAGGAACAGCAAATAAAAGTACAAAAACACATACTAGAGGTTCTAAAACTTTCAAGTAACACATTAGATTTGTCTTAGACAGCTTTATCAGGTAACAAAGATTTAAAGTTGGAGTAGCTAACTTTTTTAGTTGTAAAGGAGTAAACTTTGTGTTTTCCTCCAAAAGTCTGCGATAAATGCAGCACTTTGTGAAAAAATTAGACAATTGAGTACTCTCTGAATCGAATAATGAAAGATTTTAGTTCTAATCAGAGCAGATTGCAGCGTTCTGATTGGCTGAGCTTGGGTGGTCCTCCTCAGTTTCACTTTAAAAGAGAAAAAAGAGGGTTCTAAGTCAAAATTGCAACCAAACTTAATACATACTGATATTAACAATGTGTTGAAGTATTTATAAGAGAAAGTTTTCAGATTTAAAACCTAAATTGTGTTTGCAGTGTAAAAATCACCTATCCCACCATTAATCAAAACCAGCAGAAAGAGAGCCTTAAACATTAGCTTATGGTTCATTAAAGATGAGTTTTACCCAACCAAATACTGTTTTAAGCTTAATTAAACTAATGTTAAGAAAATATTGAGATATCTTTCTGGAAACATTTGGAGAAACCAAAAACCATCGTAGCATCATTCATGACCGCCAGAAAATATTCAGTTTGAACTTTCACAGAACTAAAATGAACTTCCAGGGAACATTCTCCCAACCTAAAAATAACCTTCCCAGAATGTTTTGGGGTCCATAAATTGTTAGCTGGGAAAGGACAAAACATGCACAGATTTGCCTTTAAATGAAATATATACTGTCTTTAAACTGCAAAGTCCAACAGTGTCACATTTACCACAGTTTGAGAAACACTATTGACCCTATTTTGTCCCGCCCACTTGGCTTGGAAGTGCACTTCCTGTTTAGCTCTGTTAAGGTAGCTAACGTGTTTGTTTGTCTGTCTTGTGGGGCAATTTTAATTAAATATAATGACAGTTTAAATAAACCCATCGACTGAAATCTACAGGCTAAATGCAGCTAAACAGGAAGTGCATGTCCTAGAAAAGTAGGCGGGACAAAATAGGGTCAATAGGCCTGCATAGTTTAGCCATAGTTTAGACTTAAATAAGTGCTATTTTACATTCAACTTTTATCCGACTGTACAAGGAAAGTCATATAATCTTCATATCATAGACCTATTGTCTTTTTTTTGGTAATACACTATGATATAGATCAGTATTTACATTTTGTTCAATGCAAAACAGGTAGATATAGAAACTAGTCAATTTGCGATGTTAAAAATTAAAGAACTAATAAGTTATTTCATTGTAAAACTTCACTAAACAAGAAGCAATTTAAAAAAGAAACATTGCTTTTTGTTAGATAGTGGCTACAACAAAAATTTAAGCTCTATAGAGAGATTATGGGTCGACGTCACTTTCCGCCCTACTGCGCATGCTCCATGCAGAAAGATGAGACAAAAGCAGCTGTTTCGATCAGGTATGAACAGGTTTGACAGACGTCTGTCTCCTGAAGCTTGAGACAGTGTTTTTCTTGCTGTTTTTTCACTCACCTGAATGTAACTTTTAAGGGTCGTAGGATCGAATTTCATTCACAAATGTTGATTTAGCAGCATAAATTTTGTTTTTGCACAGTGATAAACTCTTGTAGTTAGCTGACAACAGCCTTAGCTCGAGTTGTTTCTCCAGCTTGGTCAATGAGCCACAGCTATTTCTGCAAATCGAGTGCACACGCATCGACAGTGTTGATAAACAAATAATCCCTCTATATGTTGTTCTTGAAATCTGATTTTTTGGAATAATTGCAATGAAATACAGACAAGTGGGTGGTAGGTCAAAACAGAGATTTTCCAAAACTTACTCAGCTGCAGGACAATACATATTCAACTGTGAGTGAGCTAATGATGAGACATCAAAGTGGAGCGGGCCTCCTTTAATTGGACAATGAATGTTCCTTGGTTTCTAAAACCTGCATAACTAGCTCTTAAATGACGTGAGTCTTCTATACTGCTTTAAACAAGACACAAGATATGTCACATTCATGTTACTTTTGTTCTAAATGGAGCTTAAGAGGATATCCTTTGACTCTTTGTCCAGCCAGTATCACTTCCTTATAAAATTTCACATCACAACTATACTTGATATTCTACCCATGTTACAAATAGAGTGACAAGAAATGGATGGGTTAGGAAATACTTTTGTTTTTTTTTTGTCTGATTCAGAACAGTTGACAAATCCTTCCTTCCTAAATGAACAAGGCAGTCAGCACTTTTTCTTTTTCAGCGTGGCACATTTAACCACACATACCTTGCATTTGCTCAGTTGTTGTGCATGAAGTTATTGCTGCTTTGCCTGGAATGTTTGACAAAATACTCTTGATGTAATCTGTCTATGGGGAAAGTGCAGGACAACTCCAGCAGGAAGGTCAAGTCTATACTTTTCAAAAATCAAGATTTTTCATTTTATTTTTAAATTACTGTTGCCAACCCTCACTCAAGCCTCAATTCTAATCTTTTAAACCATCTCAAGTGTGTGTGCAATTTCCCGCTGTGAGGTTGATAACATCACAGTGTTCACTCATTGTTAGTTTCACTTAAAGTTGTATTTGTGTGTATTTGGATTGATAAATTCATGTATGTTTGAGTAAGCTGATGCTCCAGTACTTTTTACACCTACCACTAATGTACCTGATACACTGGCCAATAGAGCTCCTGCAGCTGACGTCACGCTATCCAGCATGCACTGCGTATTCTCAGGCCGGCAGAGACGATAACATTAGAATTTAACGGCGGCAGACGGGATTATCACACGTTATCTGAGTTTTACATCTATATGGGTATGGATTATTTTTGCTCATTGGAACTTATAAATGATCAAAAACAGAAAAAAGACAGCCCATTTCTGCTGCCAGACTGACAGACGCCATTTTGACAAAAAAAGTAGATTTGTGAAGCTAAAAGTGAGTCAAGCTTGTTCATTAGGCTACAGATGTGTTGATTATTATTTTAATTTGGTTAATAATTTAACTATAGTCTTAAAACAAATCAAGATGTTTATTCCAATTGTACTGGCGATCCTATTTAGCTTTTGTCACGTGCTAAAACTTCATAAGACTTTTCACTCTATGTCTCAAAATCAGAATGTTTAAATGGTCCGTCTGAGTAAACGTTTTATGTCCAGTGAATCAGATGTCCAGAATGGCAGATTCAGAGTGTGGTTTATGCTTCTAAACTTATGAAAAGTAAAGTCGAGCCACAAATATTCGCTAATGTTTATTTGCGTTGTTTTTTATTAATTTAATGCCACAGATGAGCCACAGAAGCTAAATTTCTGGCTTCTTCCCATTAGATTCAATTATAGCTTCACTGCTGTAATGACGGCCGCAGCGAATTTAGCCACGTGGGTGCAGGAGCTCTATTGTCTATTTGTGTGGACTAACAATGAGACACCACTGTTAGAACATAATTAATAACTTAGACAAGAAGATTTTACATAATAGTTCCACTTTAAACAATCAAAGCGCTTTTTCTTCCAGGAATCATTCATCCATTCACACACATACACATCCGTGTACACAAGCCCTGGGGCGAGGCGGGTTAGGTGTCTGGCCCAAGGACACAACAGCAATTCATTCTAGTGTCACTGTGGTGAATGACATTCCTGTGGCTTCTATTCAAGTATTGACCAGGCTCTGTTTTGATTAAAGGACATCTATGACCTAATGCACTTTTCTGTGTTTTAGCCATAACAATGTCTCATCATTAGTTTACTCAAAGCTATATTTAAATTGATACCTGCATGTTTGACTAATCCTGTATTGTCCTGCAGCTGATGCTCCAATACTCGGAAAATTTCTGTTTACACACACATATCATCTATCCCTGCTCCAATGTCTGTATTTACTTGTGATTACTCAAAAAAATTGGGTTAAGAATATAATGTTGGGTTACAATTTGTCCGTGTAGCCACTTTCCAACATACTTAAAAAAAAAGGTTATTTAAATGTGCAGCTAGTAAAAGTAAAGTTTTACATTGAAGAGGCGGGGCTTTTCAGTTCTGCACTTTTGAACAGGAAGTCAACAGACCTACTTGTGTATCTAGGCAATTTAGGTCAATTTTGTATCTTACAATGAACAAAATGTAAATTACTGATCAACATATGTGAGAGTTTACTACTAAACAGATGGAGAAAACAGAATAGTCTCCTTTAACTTCTGTGATACGAAGACCTTTGACAAGACAAAAAAAAGTAAGAGATGTAAGTAGTGCATTATGTCTCTTTCTTGTGCTCTGAACATTTAACATACGTTTAAGACTAAAATACAGTATTTCCACATTACAAAACTAGAAGTAGTTATTCAAATCTGCATGCGCTGGTTGTGTACATGTTTCAGGCTATTGTACTTCCACTTTACTCTCTTTTTTCTTTCACTATTAGTCCCTCTGCAGAGTCTGTGTTTAGGTCACTGCTGTTCCAAGACTTTAGTGCAATCAGACAAAAAATTAAAGTAAAAATCAGCTGCAAAATGTGCATTTATAGGTATTTCAAGTGTATTGACACATTAGACTAGATATCATAATAAAACATAGTGAACATGATTATAATTTAAGATTTCACTAAATATTTTTGTTTTTTCTACCCAGTTTGGATGTTTTGTTTCTTTTGTCCAGCAAACATGTCACTACTGTTACCTAGCAACTACACTGTAACTATGGCACAAAATCCATTATATATTATATCTTGTAAGACTTTAATTGTGTTAAAGGTCGTTATAAATTGTCGAAGCATTGTTATGCTTATTGACGAAAGATTCTGCTTTAGATATAAATGACTTGCTGTAATTTTCAACTTTATTTGTCAATTTTTTTTATAATTTGTGTTACAACTATGATAAACATTTGTCACAAGGACTATCACACTAAGCTAAGCCAAAATTAGATAATGTGTCATATGTGTTTTTTAAATGAATCATCAAAACAATTTGCTGAAAGACCGAATCATTGGTCTAATCAGCCTTTTCAGATATAATTACACAGCTTCCTTTTCATTCTCTGATCAGCATGTCTTTTGTCGACCAAGAGGTTTGCAATTTTAAAACTGCTTTTTTCTAACTACAAAGTGAAACTGGGGGACTACAGCCAATCGGAGCGCTGCTTTTGGCTTTTGATGAGAACTAATACACTATTATTTCTTTTCAGATGCTACACATTGGTCTGATTTTGCAAATAATAGACAGACAGAATTATATTGACCTCAAATTGAATCTAAATGAATGAATTGCACCTGAATATTCACATCTAACGGACAATATTGACACTATACTTGGTAATGCATTTTTGTTGTACCATAAAACATTTCTGACTTCTTTACTTTTAAGAAATCGGCAGCTGTCTTTGCTTATGTGTTCCAAAAAGTGTACTTTATGTAGCAGTAACTACCTCAAAAGATTAACTGAACATGTAAAAAAAAGACCCTTACCGTTTTATTACTCTTCCATGTTTAGTTTTACTCCATTAAGGATCGTTCACTGCTGCTCCTCCTTTGGAAAACTTGCTTCTCCTGTGTCTAGAGCTGTAACTGTGAGTGAGAGACTGAACAGAGCACGGGTGGGGTTTTAAGCCATGTGGAGAGAAAGGGGGAGGAGTTTAACATGAACTCCGCCCACTGTCACCAATATGGAGAGTTCATATAGCTTACTGGAAATAGAGATCACAGCTGTAGTAGTGGGAGGAGCTGTAGTTTGGGTAATATTGTAGTATTAGTAGTCATAGTAGTATGGAAGTTTATTGGTTTGTTTTCTTTACACTCTGCAGGAAATGTTTGACCCCTAAAATAACAAGTGTAGACCCTCAAAGCCCAAACACAAAAACTAGACTCCCTGCAAAGTAATAATGTATATTTTAGTCTTACGTTTGGCTTTCATTTGATTCCATAAGCCTACAAACGCGCCAGCAAACAGGAATGGCATGTTTTAAGTGAAAACGAGTGCCTGAGTAAAAGGTGTTTATTTAAGTTAGCTACTTTTTTAGTGTAATTAGTAACTTGTGTTCCACTAGAAAGTATGATAAATGCCACTTGTGAAAAAAATAGACACTGGTATGTCTGATTGATAATAAGAATTTTAGTTCTATCAGGAGCTGTGCTGTGTTGGCTAATCTGGGTGTTCTCTAGTTTCACTTTGTATTTGTAAAAACGTTTGTTAGAGAGATGAGTTTTTAGATTTAAACTATTGTGTTTGCTTGTAAATAGCTACCATTAACCAGGAAGCCTATGAATCAGAAGGGTATTCTCGGTGCAGAGGACATATTGGGGGAGGGAACAGAACAAGATTGCAGCAAGAACATGCAACTCCACATAGAAAGCCTCGGGTTGCCTGGGAGTCAACCCAGGACCTTTTCTTGCTACGAGGTAAAAGAGCTGACAGCTGTGCTTCTTGTGCCATATATAGGCTTACATATGCTGGTTTATAATTGCAAGCGGTATTGGAGACTTTAAAAGTTATTTAAAGCACTTAAAGGGACAGTTCAGGATTTTTGACATGAATCTGTATGACTTCCCCATAACCAGTGTCGTGCATCCACATTGTCTTACCCCCGACAGCGTCCAGTGAGCCGAGTTAATGTCCGCTTTAGGTCCAGATGAAAGTAGTCCGACAAGTTTACTGGGGACATTAAAATAAAGACTTTTTCTTCTCAAAACAATATGTCTCGTGCCGCCAGCTGACAGCTGCATGTGTTTCACTTTGTTTACTAAATGTAAAAGTTAGTAACAACATGTCTGAATACGACAGCGACGACGAAAACACTGACTTCAGCACACAACCAAGGGGATATCTTTATTTACCTGAATATACCGATGCCGAAATTCACCAGGTGGAGTTAGAACGGGCACAGAGAGGATGGCACAACTTTGTACTCTCCGATCAATGTTCTTACCTGGGGCACAGGGACAGCAGCACTTTCAACACACGTTTCTTCCTCTGTCCTGGGCAGGAATCGTCACTGCAAACACGAAGCTTTTTTATCTTTGCCAGTTTGCTGTTCACATTGAACCTAGAGCAAGAGTTTCTTGGCACGTCGTACGGAAACGGAGTTCAGACCCACATTTTTGATGGTACAGCCTGGATAGTCACAAGTCTGCACATGGCTTGTTCGCGTCGCCTGCACGAGAATGTAAACACTGCCAAACAACTGAAAAGTGATGCGCAGTGATATGAAGGGAGAGAAAATAGGGCAAGCGATTACGAGGTCTGACTTTTTCTGGACAACGGTTTGTTTGCACATATATCACTCTTTTGAACACATATTGTTTTGTAAACTTGCCGGACTACTTTCGTCTGGACATAAAGTGGACATGAACTTGCTACTGGACGCTGTCAGGGGTAAGACAATGTGGATGCACGACACTGGTTATGGGGAAGTCATACAGATTCATGTCAAAAATCCCGAACTATCCTTTAAGCAGTGGGGTACTTGTATAAAGGTTGGAAAAACACTGTATAAAGCATACATGACAGTCATCTGTTTCCCAAATCAGGAATTGAGTTGGAACTATAATATGCCTAATATACGAATCTGCAGAAATCCTCAAAACAAGTCTGAATGATTTATGGACCTAAAGACAGAGCGAAGATCTCAGAGAGCTGCCTTTGACATCACAGATCTGGGACACTTAAAGCAGGTTTCTGAGGAACAGAGGGGAAAGAAAGTAAGAAGGGGAATCAGAAGTTGTTGTAGCAGTTACATAGTGAAGTGTATAATTAGATTATTGTCTCATACGGGAAATTCATTTTCACAAACTGCACACAGTTATGTTACATTCGTAAGCAGCATAATGTTTGTATGCATATATTCTTTACTGAAATTCCTGCTCAGTTTATTTCATGCATAAACTCCAGTCTCCACATACTGTAGCTCACGGTTTATTTTCAGTTTTGTCCAGGAAAATGTGAGTGAGCAGGGCCACAGTTAGTCCATGTTTTCCCTCAGAATGAGTCACTCTCTACACATTAGGAGAAAATTCCATGGAAAAAGGAGTGAAATCTTATATTATGTCTGGTTACAGTGTATTTAACGTTACATAATCACATTCATGATGCATGCACTAAAAACTGTACTTTTCATTTTGAAATAGTGACAAAAATAATGACACTCTTCAAGCTAAACTATGTTAAATTGATCACTCCAGCTACAAGATCATGTATTGCAGATTTGCAACTGTTTCAAAAAACAGATTCCAGAACTAGCAAATCAGAAGCAACTACAAACATACAAAACATACTACAAAATTCAACTATACGTCATGCAAACAATACATATATTAATATTAAAATATACATGTTCTCACCATTATCAGCAAAGTATATTTTTCATGTATATATTGTTATATACATTGCCAATGTAACATTTTTTTTTTTTTTTTTTTTTTTTTTTTTTTTTTTCCAATATTATTTATAATATGTTATCATGTACAAGTGTCCTAATATATCAAATGTTTTATTATGATTATCTTATTCTTATAATATACTATATTTTTGTGGAGTGAGTCAGAACACATATGAAGTGAACAGTATTTTATCTATAATAAATATATATATATAAGTATATATTCGTATTGTCATTATATAATATTCATTATAGCGGAACATTTAATAATTTTAAAAATGTAAAATGACATAGTTACTTGAACTATACAGTAAAACAACAGCATTAAATGCTCATATTGTCATTTCCACTATTACTACGTATCATATTGTATTCCATCTTAAAGCTGTTTTTTAAGAATTTTCATCTTGCTCAATCTCAATTTTAGTTAAACTTGCTTTTTAACAAGACTCTCTAAGTGATGTGCTTTAAAGCTAATACTTAAAGGTGTATCTCAAACATGGATATGTTCATACAATATGCAATACAATTATATCTATTACTTTTGCATTTGTAGCTAGGCTGGCCTAACTAAGGCTGCTTGCATCCTTAAGATCTGATCTGCTTTTCTCTTTATACAAGATATTAATGTCTTTAAAGGCAACTTCACCGATGCCGCACCTCTTAGATAATTTCCTGGCATGTCACTAATTGTTTTTGTGAATGTGGGTGCAAGCTTTGTCTTTACCGGACATCTGAAGGAAATCTGCATCAGGGCGTGTCAGGGAAGCAGCACAAAGTAACAAAGACGATGTAATCTAATGATGTGATCTGAGCAAATCAAAGACTTTCTGTTTGTTTTATCAGGTTTCTTCTTCATTGTTTTTGTTTCATTTTATACAGTAAATAAGAGTCCACGTGAGTCTAGGCCCTGTTTCCAGACCTTCTTGCAAGGCTTTCGTCGGGCTGAATGTAGCTGGAGAATTTTCCCTAAGGTGCATCTTTTGGTTGGTTGGAGAAGCTGGAGGAAACCTTGCCTGACCAGCCAGTCCCTACACACTTGCAGAAGATTTTAAAATAAACAGACGTACCAAAGTTTTAAGGAGATCTTTAAGGAGGTCACCTTGGTCAAACTATAGCTGAAAGATTTTTCCTGGTGCATGCTTTGAGGGTTAGGGTAAGCTTTGGTTGCTCAAAGAAAACCCAAAAGAAAAATCCATTATTATTTTTGTAATTGAATACATGTTGAATTGTGTCCATGTCTAATATTAGGTTTCCAATAAGCTCTGTACAGACGGTGCTGACTAGTGTAAAATACAACTAGTTTTTCCAGTGTGCCAAGCTTGTCAAACCAAATTAGGCCCGTCTAGTATTAAACAGAAGAATAGAGACACTGTGGACCGCATGTGTGAAGGAGGAGGTGCATTTTTTGGCATAGACGCTGCACACCGCCCTGTAATGAGAAAACACAAACTCACTTGTGCTAAACATTCCCAGCTCTAATTGCGTTAAGAGGAAGTGCTTTTAGTCTTAGTCGCAAACTCTTGTGGCTTTCTCTCACTCACTCAGAAGTTTTTTTGTACCAGAACATTTTCGTTGCTTCCATCAGTGAGTTTTGAGGTTACGCCAGTTGTAGTGCAATAAATGTGGTACAATCTTCCTGTTTGGTAAGTCTTGTCATAAACACACATTTGCTAAGTGATAAGTAGGGCTCAGAGAACGTCTGTGCTGCATTTAGGTCTTTAGTGGGGTTGTCAAGCATAGATACTGAACAATACTTCAAAAATGACACCTGCAAATTTGACCTTTCGTGAACATTTTAGTGGGGCTGGAACTATATGTTGTTTTGTGATATATTGCAATCAAATTTGCTGTATCGTACCGTATTGTAGCACATTACTTTACTTTAATGTCTGAATGAAATGCACTTTTAGGCCTTGTCCACACAAAGCCAACCAAGCTTAGGCATTTCAGAGCAAAGATTTGACCCAAACCACACATCATCAATGAATAAATTTGCAATTTGTTTTTAAAAATATCATTGTTTTGTCTTCGTGCAGACAAGGCCTTACAGGGCTCACGCGTCATCCAAGTCCAGAAGAAAACAAGTGAGCGTGGGTGAAGTGAATCAGATGGTTTTTAAATTATAATCATTACACTGCTACTGCTAAAATACTACTACTAAAATTCTGGACATATACACGACTATTTAACACATAGGATGTAATTAAATGCGTCATGCTTATCCATTGTGCAGCAAAAATAAAACAGAAAAGGAACTGGCGTAAATCAATCTCGACTCAAGTGTTCTTTGTTTGCTTAGACATGTGTCGTTGATCGCTTGAAGTCCCAAGTTGAGCGTGAACCACCGTGAACTCAAGGTCTTGCAAGTTCTAGGCTCTGTTGTATTTGCATATGTCACAGTCAAGCTGCTTTCACATCAGGACTGTCAACACCAGACTTTTAATCAATCAGCACCAAAGTGGATAGAAAAGTGAAGTAATTTTGTTTGACATTACAACCCACCCAGCATTGTAGCTCTTAATATCATTGAACCAAAACATATTTTGCGATACATATTGTGTTTTTTCATACTTTATTGTAGGGCTGGGCAATATTGTGATAAAAATCAATCGTGAGCTCAACTGACAATCTGCTTTTTTGATAAATCGTCATATCGTGATTTCCCTTTGCTATCTTTGCTGCATCTGTCTGTTCAAAAAAAAATTTTTTTTTTTCCAACTTATTACTCTTGCCAAATCCAAGTCTTTATAGTGACTTTGGGATCTCTTTTTTGAAGTTCTTTTGGACTGTGCTTTGTGCTTTGCAACCCAGTCCAAAGACGTTAAAATTGTACATTTAATATTTCTAGTAGGAGTTTTTGGGGTCAAAATACGTAAGAAAATTACGAATTTGGGGTTTGCCAAAATGTAATTCTAGTACATATTGTTAATGAGACTGGGTTGTTTAGTTCATAAAAGGAATTAATCTTAGCAAATGTTCAGGTTTAATATGTTAAAATATATCAATTTATATGACTGAAACATGGATTTTTAGCATGTCTTCAAGTTAGAAGCCGTTACTAATGCAAGAAAAATACACAATATGGCAAATTCTCTAACACACAATGTTGAAGGCCTGAGGTTGCTTGTTTCTCTCTGAAAATCTGGCAACACAGGTCAGATTTTGACAGGTAGATTTAGCTACGGATAGTGAATTGTTTTTACCTCAAAGACAATAGGAAAATAAACAATCTACAAGGATTGTGATAAAATCGAAATCGTGATCTGACTTCAAGAAAATCGGGATATAAATCTTTTGCCATATCGCCCAGCCCTACTTTATTGTAAAAATATTTATGCATAAAAATTATTCATATCGAGTCACAGTATCTTCTTTATCTTTATATCATGTCTATCAAGCTACCTACCAAGCTTTAACGAAAATACAATGAGGCTCTAGAAAAAAAGTATAGTTTTTTTTTTACTTACAGCCCAAACTTTGCACTGCCCCACTTATGTGCCCATTTAGAAACTCCTCTGGTGAAATCTGATGCCACTCACTGCCGCAATCAAAGCTGTTATGGTTTATGAGGCTTTGCACTGATCCTCTCAGTTTGAAATCGATGAAACGATAAATATTGAATGAGTGTAATGTTGTTTTTCAGACACATCATGGTGGAGCTGATTGAGACGGAGAGGCTGTATGTGGAGGAACTGCAGAGCATCATGGAGGTACACAAAGCCTGTTTTCATGTTTGGACTCCTCTGTGGGGAATTACAACCGCCAGAATTCAAAGATGATTGGATGTATGAGGAGGCTATAATGTGTAAACAGGATGCGGCCAAAGCTTTGTTCGATGGGACTTTACATGTAGAAACCTAATTGATCCGGTTTCAAAACATCTTCCAAATATTTCAAATACACATTTATTTTTCTTGTTTGCAGACCTGACCCACTTTATCTTAGTTCAGCTTTAGACCTAACCTGGTATCACCCTAATGCTTTGAAGTTTTTCTTTAAATCCACCACATTGTCCAGACTTTCCCAAAATAATTGCCACATCACTTCCTCCTCTTTTTTGTTTTTCATCCCAGTTTGATTAGAATTTAGTTTTGTTTTTGTTTGTTAATCATGATAACGTAGAATAATCTTGTTTTTTATAGACAGGGACATATCGCATTGGGACTATAATTTTAGACGGTAATATTTTGTGCAATTGACCTAAAGCCCGAGGTCAAACTAATCCTATACGAATTTTGTTAAACTAAAATGTAGATCTTTGTTGAATTACAAGAAGTTAATGGGTCACTAATTGAATGTATCAGTTTCAAAATGTGTCTATTCTTCAGGTGTGAACTTGCAAGTTGTGTCTTGGGCTTGAGTCAGACTTGAGTCACTATTTTAAGACTTGGGACTCGACTTGGACCCCTGTAACTTGAGGCAACATGATGCTTCTGCTTTAAAAAAGAAAAAGTGTAATTTTACATTCACAAACTGTGACAAAATTTTGTAGCCAAAATCTTGTTTCACTGGTTCATTTCTGAAAATCTGTGAAATCGTAGAAATACTTTTTTTTTTTTTTTTTTTTTTTTTTTATACTTTATTTTTACAATAATAATAACCACAAAAAAGAATAGACACCACATTTTAACACATATTTAAAAAAAAAAAAAAAAAAAAAAAAAAAAAAAAATTAAATAAATAAAAATGAAAGATAATGATAGAAGAAAATAATAATAGAAATAAAATAAATAAATAATAAATAAATACAAAATAAAAATAAATAATTCTTATTGTATCCATATATATATACATATATATAGCATATATATACACATATACACACATGTATACATACCAACCCACATACATACCCCTGTACATATACATACGTACATATACATACACACAATTATACATACATATATACATATATATACACATATACGCACACATATACATGCATATACATAAGCATACGCATACCCATATTAGGAGTGTCAAATTAGTGCATTAATTGAGATTAATTAATTACGGACATATTAATCTAGTTAATTTTTTTAATCGCATTAATCTATTTTGAAATCTTTAACTTCATTGTTTCCATATGCGAGTTGCAAAGTGAACATAAAGGTTGTTCAACTTGACAACTTAGCAACAAAAGACTTCGTAAAGTCTTAATTTTTTGCAACACATTAATATTTCCCATCTGCAACAACAATATAATTAATTAAATTGGATAAAACAAAACAAAAACACTTAAGTTGAGTGTCTTCCTCAGCAATTTCTAGGTGAAACCAAAAACAGATTAATTACCTCAATTAATTACAGATCATAATTAATTAATCTCCTCAATTCCCCAATCACTTGACAGCACTAGCACATATATAACTGTACATGCGTACACATACGCGCATACATATACATGTCCCCGTATGCACTCCAACCTTCACATATACATTAGGGATGAAAATAGTTTGTTTACATAATTTTTAAATATTAGATTGTTTGCTTGATATTTCAGCCTTTATCATCTCCAATTCCAATGTTTTTCATAAAGCTGCCCAGATTTTAATTTATTTTTGCAATATCCTATTCTTCTATGTCTTTAATAAACCATCTTTTTTCAAAATTCTTATCCATGTTCCTTATTTTGTGGGTAATTTTTTCATTCCTTTTTATTTCCTGTATTATATTAATCCACTTTTTAACCTCTGGCGGATTTGTTTTCTTCCATTCTTTTGTCACAGTTTTTAAAGCAGCTATTCTGAAAATTCGAAATAAATAACTTTCATCTGGTGTTATTTTTTCTGGTATTTTACCTAATAATATGTTTTCTAATTTTAGATCCAGTCTCTTTCCAAAATTTTTTTCAAAAATGTTGATAACTTGTTGCCAAAACCCTTGTATTATTTTACATGTAAAAAAAATATGGGCATAGTTGGCATTCATTTCTCCGCATTTCCTCCAACATTGAGAATCTTTGTTATACTTTTTCATGCATTCAGGGGTTAAAAAATATCTAATATTCATTTTCCAAGTAAATTCTCTCCAAAATAAGGAACTGGTAGTTTTATGAGTTCCCATACTAATCTCTTCCCACTCCTTTTCTGTTATTTGGATAAGCAACTCCTCTTCCCATTTCTGTTTCACATTTACTGTTATTTTCCTCCTTTGACTTAATAAAATTTCGTATAATTTACTTAGAATGTTTTTTGATTCTATATTTGATATTTTTGCAATAAATCTTATCAAAGGGTGTACCTGACTTATATTTTTCAAATTGCTTTTTAAATAGCTTCTCGCTTGTAAATATTTATAAAATTGTTTTCTTGGTATATTATAGGTTTTTGAGATATTTTCAAAAGATTCCAGTTCTTCTTTTTGATACATTTGGTAAAATCTTATTAATCCTCTTTCCGCCCATCCATCAAATATTTTATCCGTTTGATTCGCTAGGAAATCCGGATCTCCTGATATTTCTTTCAAATATACAAGTTCTTCTTTTTTGATTTTCAGGTCTTTTTGAATTTTTCGCCATACCCTAACAGTGTTTCCTATACAAAAATGTGTATTTATTTCTTCATTTAAGTCTTTATTTTGAGTTTTGAAAGTGAGAGATTTGATAGAACCAACCCTATTTATCTCCATTTCTTTCCATATGGGAGTATCAATATTGCTTATCCAAATTATTATTGTCTTAATCTGGGCAGCTTTGAAATATGTTTCTAAGTCTGGTAGTGCTAGTCCTCCTCCTGATTTTGCCAATTTTAGATTTTTTATTTTCACACGTGGTTTTTTTCTCATCCCATATAAATTTTCTAAACAAATTATCCCATTCTTTAAAATACCTGGGTGGTATATAGCTTGGTAAATTTTGGAATAAAAACAAAAATTGAGGTAGAATTGTCATTTTGATGGTTCTTATTTTTTCGTATATTGATAAATTTATTATTTTCCACCTATTAAATTCTGCCCTGATCTTTTCTGTTAATTTATTATAGTTTGTATCAAATAATTTACCCAGGCATTTTGGAATCCATACCCCCAGGTATTTTAACTGTTCACAATCCCATTTAAAGTTATAATGACTCTTAACTTCATTGTTCAATTCTCCAATCATCATAGCTTCAGTTTTGTGTGCATTTAGCTTATATCCAGAATAATTACTATATTTTTCTATTTCTTTCATCAAGTTTTCCAAAGATTTTTCAACATTTGTCATTGTTATCATCACATCATCAGCGTAAAGAGCTAGTTTATACTCACGACCTCCCATTGTAATTCCCCTTATACTTTCATTTTGCCGAATGCTTTCTGCCAAAGGTTCCATACACAGAGCGAAGACCAAAGGAGACAAACAATCTCCCTGCTTCACTCCACGTTTCAAAATAAAATTGTCTGATAGAGTGCCGTTTACTTTCACAACAGCTTTTGGTTTTCTGTACATTATCTTTAAAATGTCGATCATTTTTTTATGAAACCCGAAAGCTTCAAGTGTTTGAAAAATAAATTGCCATGATAACCTATCAAAGGCTTTTTCAGCGTCAAGCATTAACATAAGAGTGTGTTTTGTAGATCTACCTGCCCAGTCAATTAAATTCAGAACTCTCCTGACATTGTCTGATAGAAGCCTTCCGTGTACAAAACCTGTCTGGTCTCTACTCACTAAATTTGGTACTATAATTGCAAGTCTATTAGCCAAAATGGCTGTAAATAATTTTTGATCTACATTTAATAAAGACACTGGTCGATATGAACTGCATTTAGTAGGGTCTTTACCCTCTTTTGGAAGAACACTTATAATTGAATCATTCCATGAGGAAGGCCAGACAGCTTTTGTCATTATCCAATTAAACAACCTGCAGAGAATTGGTGCCAACACCTCTTTAAAGGTTTTATAAAACTCATTTGTATATCCATCGCTTCCTGGACTCTTATTAGCCTTGCTGTTTTGTATCACCGTGCAAATTTCGTGAACAGTTACTGGTTTTGTCAGTTTTGCATTCTGTTCTGATGACACTTGTTTTAAATTTAGTGATTTCAAATACGTTTTAGTTTCATTATAATTACTTGCAGCCTCTTCATATAATTTTTTGTAGTACTGCTGAAAGCATTTAACAATGTCATTTTTTTCACTATAATAATTGGAATTATCACCTTCAATTTTTAAAATAGTTGCCTGTTCCTTTTGCTTTTTTAATTTGAAAGCTAATAATTTTAATGCCTTGGGACTATTGTCGTAATACTGCTGCTTCACAAGTGCAAGAGATTTTTCTATTTTATTTGTTAATATAGTATCTAAATGATTTTGTTTTTCTTTAAGTTCTTGTCTTACTTGATCATTCCCTGTCTCTTCATGTTTTTTTGCAATTGTTCTATTTCTCTTTCAATTGAGATTTTTCTTGCATGCACCTATTCTTTTTCCAGGAAGCGTAGGATATTATTTCTCCTCGCATTGTGACTTTTGCTGCCTCCCACAATATAACTGGTGTCATTTCATCTTTGTCATTTTCTTGTATAAACATTTCTATAGTTTGTTTAATTTTATTCGTAAATTTCTCTTCTTGGAGAAGTGAATTATTCATTCTCCATAGTGTCCTTCCTTTTTCCCCTCCTAAGTTCAAAGTTAAAGTAATCGGTGCATGGTCTCCCAAAGTTATTGATCTTATCTCACATTTCTTTATTTTGTGATATCCTCTTTAAACATTAAAAAGTAATCCAACCTTGAGTACACTTTATGTGCCTCTGAGTAAAATGTATACTTCTTTTCATGAGGATTCAAGTGCCTCCATACATCAACTAAACCCAATTCAATTTCCACTTTTTTTAACATAGCTGCTGTTTTTTCAGCTTTGTGTTTTGCTTTACTTTGTGTATCCTTTGCACTCATTGTCAAATTTAAATCCCCCCCCATGATTACAATTCCCTTTCCCTCTGTAATTATTAATGAGACCATTCTACTCATAAACTCAGAATTTTGTCCAGGTGGATTGTAATGTTTAGAAAGGACATCACTTTGCCCTCTACTTTTCCAACCACAAACACAAATCTCCCTTCTTTATCTTTAACACATTTTTCAAGTTCAAATGGGACACATTTCTGTATTAAAATAGCCACTCCTCTTCTAGCTGTACCATATGATGATGCAAAAACATGTGCTGATGCCAAACGTTTTAATTTTTCATGTTCTTTTTGATTCAGATGTGTTTCTTGGAGAAAAATTATTACTCCTTCTTTTTTTAAATGTTGTAGAGTCTTTTTCCTCTTAATACAATTATTAAGGCCATTCACATTTGTGAAACAATCCGTAACTCATTCATTTTTGTTTACATTTTTCCCCCTCCGATTACATTTCTCCGCATCATGCTCCGCATTAAAAAAAAAAAAAAAAAAAAAAAAAAAAGAAAGAAGAAAGAAAGAAAAAGAAAACAAACGTAAACCAACAAAAAAGTTAAATTGACCTCCACTGGTTCCATCATTCCCCATGATGGAATTTTTGGATTTTCATGCGTTCTTTTTAGCATGTTATCCTTGTTCATTTCCTGAACCCTTCGCCCTTCTAAACTCTAAACCGTTTTTCTTCTTCTCTATCTTTTCCATTTTAAATAAACCATATTTGCTTAAAAGGCAAGTTGTTATCCCCCTTTTTTTTTTTTTTTTCCTTTGTAAATAACAACTGTTCCTTCAAAATTAGACAATTCCAGTGGACCTCCAAAAAAAATCTAGGCCACCAAAACAAAAAATACTACTAGACTAGTAATAGGCCAACTAATAATTTCCATTATATTATTAATGCTCAGGTTATTTTTGTAGTCCCAAATAACTAAAAAATTCAACAACAACAACCAAAAAAAGAGCAAAAGTGTCAAATCCAACTCGTTCTTATGGCCCTCCTGGCCTATTCTCCCCACACTCCATAATGCATGTCAATTTAAGCCGTACCTCATTTTGCTTGAAATCATCATTCTCTCCTGACATGCAGTCCATGTGAATTTGAGTCAGTTCTTATCTTTAGAAGTGCGGGGATTCACTCTCTCCCATCCAAGATGTTGGAGCTGCTGCATCCACGTTTCGCTCTCCGGTGCCACGGCCCTTTGAGGAATGCCGTAGGCTTGTTCTGCATCCCGCAGCGTGTTGTAGATCTTTGGTCCCTTGTCCTCCATCACCAGGAGACGTGCTGGATATCGAACATGTGATTTAATCCCTTTCTCCTTCAGAAATTTCGGATCTGCATGTAGCCTTTCCGCTGGTTCTGTAGCTTGGCCGTAAAGTCNATAATTTTTTGTAGTACTGCTGAAAGCATTTAACAATGTCATTTTTTTCACTATAATAATTGGAATTATCACCTTCAATTTTTAAAATAGTTGCCTGTTCCTTTTGCTTTTTTAATTTGAAAGCTAATAATTTTAATGCCTTGGGACTATTGTCGTAATACTGCTGCTTCGCAAGTGCAAGAGATTTTTCTATTTTATTTGTTAATATAGTATCTAAATGATTTTGTTTTTTCTTTAAGTTCTTGTCTTACTTGATCATTCCCTGTCTCTTCATGTTTTTTTTGCAATTGTTCTATTTCTCTTTCAATTGAGATTTTTTCTTGCATGCACCTATTCTTTTTCCAGGAAGCGTAGGATATTATTTCTCCTCGCATTGTGACTTTTGCTGCCTCCCACAATATAACTGGTGTCATTTCATCTTTGTCATTTTCTTGTATAAACATTTCTATAGTTTGTTTAATTTTATTCGTTAATTTCTCTTCTTGGAGAAGTGAATTATTCATTCTCCATAGTGTCCTTCCTTTTTCCCTCCTAAGTTCAAAGTTAAAGTAATCGTGCATGGTCTCCCAAGTTATTGATCTTATCTCACATTTTTTATTTTTGTGATATCCTCTTTAAACATTAAAAAGTAATCCAACCTTGAGTACACTTTATTGCTTGAGTAAAATGTATACTTCTTTTCATGAGGATTCAAGTGCCTCCATACATCACTAAACCCAATTCAATTTCCACTTTTTTAACATAGCTGCTGTTTTTTCAGCTTTGTGTTTTGCTTTAACTTTGTGTATCCTTTGCACTCATTGTCAAATTAAATCCCCCCCCATGATTAAATTCCCTTTCCCTCTGTAATTATTAATGAGACCATTCTACTCATAACTCAGAATTGTCCAGGTGGATTTAAATGTTTAGAAAGGACATCACTTTGCCCTCTACTTTCCACCACAAACACAAATTCCCTTCTTTATCTTTAACACATTTTCAAGTTCAAATGGGACACATTTCTGTATTAAAAATAGCCACTCCTCTTCTAGCTGTAGCCATATGATGATGCAAAACATGTGCTGATGCAAACGTTTTAATTTTTCATGTTCTTTTTGATTCAGATGTGTTTCTTGGAGAAAAATTATTACTCCTTCTTTTTTTAAATGTTGTAGAGTCTTTTTCTCTTAATACATATTAAGGCCATTCACATTTTGTGAAACAATCCGTAACTCATTCATTTTGTTACATTTTTCCCCCCTCCGATTACATTTCTCCGCATCATGCTCCGCATTAAAAAAAAAAAAAAAAAAAAAAAAAGAAAGAAAGAAAGAAAAAGAAAACAAACGTAAACCAACAAAAAAGTTAAATTGACCTCCACTGGTTCCATCATTCCCATGATGGAATTTTTGGATTTTCATGCGTTCTTTTAGCATGTTATCCTTGTTCATTTCCTGAACCCTTCGCCCTTCTAAAACTCTAAACCGTTTTTCTTCTTCTCTATCTTTTCCATTTTTTAAATAAACCATATTTTGCTTAAAGGCAAGTTGTTATCCCCCTTTTTTTTTTTTTTTTTTTCCTTTGTAAATAACAACTGTTCCTTCAAAATTAGACAATTCCAGTGGACCTCCAAAAAAAATCTAGGCCACAAAACAAAAAAATACTACTAGACTAGTAATAGGCCAACTAATAATTTCCATTATATTATTAATGCTCAGGTTTATTTTTGTAGTCCCAAATAACTAAAAAATTCAACAACAACAACAAAAAAGAGCAAAGTGTCAAATCCAACTCGTTCTTATGGCCTCCTGGCCTATTCTCCCCACACTCCATAATGCATGTCAATTTAAGCCGTACCTCATTTTGCTTGAAATCATCATTCTCTCCTGACATGCAGTCCATGTGAATTTGAGTCAGTTCTTATCTTTAGAAGTGCGGGAATTCACTCTCTCCCATCCAAGATGTTGGAGCTGCTGCATCCACGTTTCGCTCTCCGGTGCCACGGCCCTTTGAGGAATGCCGTAGGCTTGTTCTGCATCCCGCAGCGTGTTGTAGATCTTTGGTCCCTTGTCCTCCATCACCAGGAGACGTGCTGGATATCGAACATGTGATTTAATCCCCTTCTCCTTCAGAAAATTTCGGATCTGCATGTAGCCTTTCCGCTGGTTCTGTAGCTTGGCCGTAAAGTCGTGGTCCAAATAGATGCGCTCCTCTTGGTGCAAAACCTCCTTCTTAGTCCATGCTGCTCGCAGCACCTGCTGCTTCGCCTCCCAGGTGGAGAAACGCACGATGATGCTTCGTGGTCTGCTTCGTGCCCCCGGCCTCGTCGCTGCTGCTGAGCGATGCGCTGCTACTATCAGCATTTTTTCCCTGGGGACTTGCAGCGTCTCGTATAGCAGGTTTTCCACGAAACTGGCCATGTTTGCTGGGTCATTATCTTCCTTGACGTTGTATATACGAATGTTCAGTTGTCTTGATTTATTCTCCGCATATTCCAACCGTTTTTCCATATCGCTTACTTCTTGAATCAATGTTTTAACTGCACCCACAAGTACAGTCTCTCTCTCTTCAGCACTGCCGACCCGCTCCTCGGCCTCGCTTACTCTTTGCTTCATGTCATTAATTTCAACCTTTTGAAGTTGAAATTCCTTTTTTAATTCAGCCATCTCCTTTTTAGTCTCCACGCGGAAGACCGTCACCTCTTCCCGAAGCTCGCGAAGCTCTTTCGTGATCTCTGCCGTGGCGTCTTTCAACAGTTCTTTCATTCGTGCCTCGTCCAGACTCGCCATGCTATCTTTCGTCGTTCTTTTTTCTTCTTGTTCGTCTTTACCGCGACTTTCCCAGAGCGCAGATGCATTCCTTGATGCCTTTAAGCATTTGTGTGTTTTCTGCTTTTCAATTTAAACCATTATTTTCGTAGTTTTGGTTTAAAGTTTGAGAGCTGCACGCTCACGCGGCCATGCTCTCCTCACCGGAAGTCCACCCCGAAATCGTAGAAATACTAATCCGGGCCTTCCTGCCGCTCGATTGGTTTGGAGTCCAAACCAGTGAGTTAACGGCCCAATCACATTGCAGTAGGGGGGATTGATGGGTTGGTTGCAATGACATCAGGAAGTACCTCTTGATTTAAAAAAAAACAAAAATGGCGGCTCCCATGGTATGCACGTTTTCTGCTGCGTTTGATCTGTTTTAGCTGAAATGCCACAGTATTTTCTTTTTGAAAGAAGAGCAGAGAGGTGTGTGTGACACTTGTTTTATCCCACGCAGACATGGATGCGCCATTACAATTTGAGCTGTGATAGGTTAAGCACAAATAAGGTCAGCCACTCACGCCAATCAACTTTCATTAAACGTTTGATGTAATCCAGTAAGTTGATATCAAGACTTGAAAAGACCTAAACTGAAAGTGGGACACTGACTTGGGACTTGACTCAGAGGCCAGAGACGTTAGACTTACTGTACTTGAGACTTGCAAAACAGTGACTTGGTCCACTTGTGGCATTTACTTTTAGATATTTAATGTCAAATTACAATTTACTGACGGAGAAACCTAGCTTTTGTGACATCAACCTTTTTTT
Source organism: Mugilogobius chulae (assembly GCA_038363315.1). Taxonomy (NCBI): domain Eukaryota; kingdom Metazoa; phylum Chordata; class Actinopteri; order Gobiiformes; family Gobiidae; genus Mugilogobius; species Mugilogobius chulae. Next base: position 26,456,081 of record CM076412.1, read on the forward strand.
TTTTCTTAAAGCTACCAAAAGTATGAATGAAAGGTTGAAAAAAGTTCATTTTATACAAGTTAAGAAATAGCTAAATTTTTGCGGTCAGCTAAAAAATTGCAAACCTTATTTTCTAAGTCTCATTTAACTACATGTGTTTGTGTTCAGGGTTACTACTGTGAACTGGACAACTCGGAGCTGAGCCATCTCATCCCTCCTTCACTGGAGAACAAGAGAGACGTGCTGTTTGGAAACCTGCCCGAGATCTATCAGTTTCACCACAAGTACGTCAATGTAAAGTATATGTTTGAAGCCGCACCTGATTACAGCGGCAGGGTTAAGTACGTATGGCAGTTTTTTCAGTAAAACACTGTGAATGTGATTATATTTAAGACTTCACTAAACATTTAGCTTGTTTTAACCTAGTTTGGCTAATATAATGAGGTTTTTAATTGTCTTTTGTTTAGCAAATATAACGTAGGTAATTCTACAACTGTTACCTAGAAACCACATTATAACTTATCTTTATTTTTTCGTGTAATAAGAAGGGTTACGTTCCAAAAATAACCCGTGATAGGCGAAACCCGCGAAGTAGTGATCTTCATTTTTTTACCATAATTTCAGTTGATAACTGCCTGGTTATGATGTTTAGTGTCTTTTGTACAGGTAATGATGCGCTTAACACATGATTCACCGTGAGATACAACAGTGCGATTGTTTTTGTAACCGTTTAAGAGGGTCGGTGCTGTGCCCGCTCTGCTTTTGGCACATTGCCCGTCCCGCCGCGCTCCACAGCCGACCACAGAGCCACGGATCACACGGGCTCCAGAGCCGACACGAAACACATCCGAAATCACAACACGTTTCTCAAACACATCTCTGAACTACACAAATAGGATTTAGGACCGTGCAGTGTAAAAAAAAAAAAAGCAAAATTGCACTAAAAAAATCCACGAAGCCGCGAAAAGTGATAGAGCGAGGGACCACTGTAAACATGATTATAATTAAGATATCACTAAACATTTAGCTTTGTTGTTTTTTACACAATTTGGTTGTTTTGGTGAAGTTTATTTTTGTCTTTTGACCAGTAAATATGTGGAGGGGAATTCACAAATATTACCTAGCAACCACATTGTAAATCTGGGCCAAAATTAACATAAATCACAGGAGTGACAATGTGACAAATAATTATAACTTATAACACTTTAATTGTGTTAAACGATTGCTTAAAGCCCATATCATAGATTATAACATTTTTACAAGTTTGACTTACTTTGGTGTGATAGTCTTTGTGGTAAATATGTATCCTAGTTTTAAAACAGTTAAGTTGCAATTTATTAACAATTAACAACTAAAAGTAGAAATTAATGGAAGTATTTAAAGTTCTAAAACAGAATCCCTCCATGTGTGTCTCAAAAATGCCAAAATGCAATTTACACACAACTGGCACAGTTTTCTGGAGTTTAAACAATCATTTAACACAATTAAAGTGTTATAAATTATAATGATTTGTCACATTGCCACTCCTGTGTTAATTATGTTAATTATTTACTGGAAAAGACAATAATGAACTTCACCAAAACAGTAAACCGGGTTAACTAAAAATGTAGTCTAACCTGTCATACACACTTTAAACTCCAGGAAACTGTGTCAGTTGTGAGTACCGTAAATTGTCTTTGGTATTTTGCAGCTTTTGACGACACATGTGGGGGAATTCTTTTTCAGAATTAAATTACTTCCTGTATTGTTCCACTTTTAGTTGTCAATTTCTTCATAAATTGCCTCTTAACTGCTGTAAAACTATTACAAATATTTACTACAAAGATAATCACACAAACTAAGTCAAAAAATGTTTTAATCTGTCAAATAGGCTTCATCTAGAGCCAGTCACGTTGTGCGTTTGTGAAGGATTTTGTTTACTCTGTACTATTGCTCTTGAGTTACTTCTTTGAGAGGATTTAAGTCCAGCGCTGCCTCATTTAGGTCCATAAATGATACAAGGCTTTGTTACTAAGGAGAGTCCGTCTGGAGGTGTGTTCAGGTGCCACAGATACATGAATAATTTGGTGCTGTGCTACATATGCGGGCGTTGATCAGAAAGCAAATCGGATGAAATTAATGCTTATTGTCCAGAGTTCTCCAAGTGCCTGTATATCGGGTTGTTTGTATTTATTTCTTATTTGCTAATTTTTTCACTTGTCTGTGTTTACTACAGATTATTCAAAAAATGCTGATTGATAGCAAAGCATGTGTGGTTCAAATTAGTCACAGAGACACTTTACAGTCATTTAGATCTGATGCTTGTTACTTAAAATCTTTCAAAGAAGAGCAGTTTTGAAGTTTTAAACAGAAAGTACATGGACATCTTTCTATTTCTGATCCATTTTACATAAATTTTTGTATTCTACGATGAACAAAATGAAAATGACTGATTTACATAAATTATAGTTTATTCCTAAATACGTAGAAAAAAATGCAATAGCTTCCGTTTAAGCATGTTAAAATGTTAATACATGTTTCAAAAGTGTTATTGTTGAGCATCTTCTAACATGAAATTAAAAAATATTGCCAAAAACAAAACAAACACACTTGTTCTGTTGACAAAAGTTATTGTAAGAAATTTAAATTATGCTGAATCAAGATAAATATGACAAAAATTCTGGAACTTTTTAACCTATTAGCTTATTTAGCTTTGTATAGACCAATTTACTGTTGGTAAACAAATACGGCTGCGTGCAGAAAATGGTTCCCTGCTTTTCAAGCTACGCAGGTGCAGTATCATTTAAAAATCGCAAATCTTTCTTTGCAAAACTCAATTTAACGAATGGCAAGCAACTTCAGATCCAGTTACTGAATGTGAACATGACATTTGTAAGTGTCCTGATAACTTGATATTTTCTTGTATATGGTGGGAAAACCTCATGTACAGAAGAGAAAAGCTTCGATCATACAAATCCCTTGATGAGTTTGATTACGTAATTTGCAAAAGAAAGTACAGATTTTAATTAATTATCAACAAAGTGGAGAACTACAAGCTCACAGCAAACTGCATCTGCGGTGTTATTTTGTGCTGATTTCTACAGAAGATTGTTGCATGAAAGATTTCGGGCTCATGATTTACTTTCATGACTTTGGGGCGATGTATTTATTTTTATTAGTGTTCCCCCATTTTTTTCTACAGCCGTTTGCTGCTAGCTAATTAACCTGCAGAAATCACAAGCTATTTAAAGAGTGTCAAACCTATGGAACACATTGGGAGAGGTCAGAGTTAGAAGTCATTGTTGAGTTTTTAGCCATTTTGTGTCTTTAGTTCTACTTACTGGTTTTTAAAGAAAGTTATGAGGAAACTGTGCAAAGGGCATCAGTGCAGCCCCGCCCATTTTAATGACGAAGACTCTGAACGGGTCTATTAGTTCCAGTGGATAATATGACTATTAGGCCTCGAGAAGCAACAACGGTTGCTATGGAAGAATAATAGAAAAATCCCCCATGTTTCTTGTCAGGTTCAAGAACTTCCATAAGTATACATTAGTCAAAACACTATAAAAAAGTGGAGAAAACGGCTGAGTCAATTCTGGAAAATTTATCTATTGCTCGTAGTGTCAAAATATGCTTTAATTAACACTATTTTCAGTTTTTTCACAGATATTAGTAACTGAACATTGTACTGTTGTGTCATGTCACAATTGTCACAATCCAAGCTTTATTAATACGTACTTTTAATGCTGTTTTAAGCAAATTAAACTGATTAGGTTGGCTGAGTAAAGTCGTTCCTGTATAATTATTGAATAATTGTCTGTAATATAAAGAATTCTTGTATGTGTTTTATAGTCTGTTTAGTCCTGAGAAATATAACTACTGTAATATCAAAATAAGAATGATTATTTCCAATAGTCCAGCTATTCATATAATTATTGCAACTCTATTTTAATACATTTATTATTAAAATGTTTTAGTAAATGTCCATAAGCTGCAGCAAGATTTAGCACATTAATAGGACTACAAAAAACAGTACATTATATAAAATAATCACTTACATGTTTGCAAATTAGGAGCTATTTAGATTAGCACAGAGAGTTTTGTATTTATTTGACTTTTTTCCCCATTAAAACAATTTTGCATGTGGCATAAAACTGCAGCTACAGCATGAGTAAACGTCCGGTTAAGAAAGACAAAATTTAGCTGTTTCCCCTGCTGTAAATAACACGGTCGTCTCTGTTTAGAGCAGTGAAACTGGTTTTCCCACTCTCTGCTGTATCTCAAATGTCACAGTGCAATAAGTGGAATCTGGACGCTCCATGTAGGGCAAAGGCAGCTTCAATGGCAAAGAGCACAGGACAGGTTCTTAATTAGTTTGGTAGATTAATACTTGTTGGAATGATAATTGTACATGAATCAGAAACAAGTCTGTGGAAAAAAATTAATTAATATATTTAAACAATCAGGAAGTAGGTCTGAAGACATTAGATACATTTTCTTTTTTGTTTTTTTTCACAAGAAACATATTTATGAGCTTATAAACCTAAATTAAACAAAATGACTGACTTTGTTCTGGTGTATTTTTTTTCTCAAGTGAAAAGTTTGATGCAACAGATCATTTTAGTCAGCGAGCCGGAGAACCGACGGAAATTTAAATGCACAATTGTGTCTGTATACCCTGTAATGCAGGCCTGGGCAAACTGCGGCTCGGGTGCCAGATGTGGCCCTTGACCTGTCTTAATCAGGCCCCCTGACATGATTTTGAGAAACACCAATGTGTGACCAAATATACCGGGCAAACAAGAACAAGCTCAAAAGTAGTTGAGATTTAACAAATAAAGTTATGAGAATAACGTTGAAGCTACTAAATATGTGTAATTGTATAAAAAAAAAATAAACTCATATAAATTCAAGAACAGATTTTCGAAGAATAATATAATATAATCTTTAATCTTGGAAAACTTGAAGGTTTACTTGATTAAAATTTTAAATTTAGGCAAGGCAACTTTATTTGTATAGCACAATTCATACACAAGGTGCTTTACAAGGCAGGAAAAGAGCATCAAAATTACAACACAAAACACAACAACATTATTAATTTAATTCAATGAGTATTATACGCACATTTGGCACATCATTGTAAAGATCAAATTGATAAAGTTTGACATTTATTTTCTGACTCAAAGTGGAGAATTTTTCCTATAAATTACAAATGAAAGTGTAATCTTGAAAAATTCCTACTTTTTTGGATTAGAAAATATAACTTTTTTTCTTTATTATTTAAGGTTTGTGTTTATTCTTTTTTGCAGTATTGATAATTTGTTATTCCAATGTTGGTGGTCAGGCCCTCCAACACTTGTCTGGGTTTAAATATTGCCTTCAGGTAAAAATAATTGCCAACATCTGCTTTAATTAATCCTTTTTTGCGTACATGATATGTGTATGCGTTGATCTTTTCTTCCAGTTTTTTTCTTTGATCTCTCTGTATTGTTAAGGTAGAGATAAAATATTGACATGAAGAGTTTTCTATATAATTTCTCTTATCTTCAACCAGTTTTATCAATCTCAGTAATGCTGCTGAATGGGTTTTATAAGGAGGGTGAAATATGTTTATTTGAGGTGAACTACAGTTTAGCATTTGGAACATTGCGATAAAAAGAGCTACCTGCAGGCCAGTGATGATTTTTTAAAAGACTTCTATCTTTGTAAATAAACTTTTGACCTATAAAAAAAACTGCTGCAAAATACAATTTATGTCCAAATGACTGGATGAGAATAAACCAAAATGCAACTCTGGGATGTTTTTGATTAGCTAGCAACATTCGAACATGACAAAACCTCACATGACTTGGTTTTGCGTAACACGAGACCCTTGAATGTTGTTTAAACAGGAAAAGGAAAGATGTGGGTAAACTAGTCCTTTTATGCTCTGTCCAAACGTCCACACTGGCCCTGACTCATACTTCTCTACTACTTCTGCCTTGTTGTACTTTAGACTTTATATTGCACTCATTTACATCAAGATTCATTCACATACAGATTTAGTCAGCTGACTACTTATACTGCATTTTCTATTTGCTGCAAATCATGTAACTCTAGCTCCTGAATGAAAGGCAGGCACATGTTTATGGACTAAATAACTAACTAATAAATACAGTAGTTAAACTGACTGGATTTTTTTAGATTAAATCTAGTATTAACGTCTTTACAGTTAACTGGGAAAGATGTCTGTGCTTTCCTCTCAGCTGGATTTAACAAAGAACACATTATTTCAGTTACTTCCTCATTGTAACCCTTCAACCAATCAGATTTAAAAATTCAACATGACGTTCTGTTTTTTCTCGACAACTATCAGCGTCAGTCTTTCCAGATTTCTAATGTGTAAAAAAAAAAATCAAAGGTGAAAGATGAAAACAGGAATTTAATTCAAGCATCAGCTGCAGGACAATGCAAACTCAAATTTAGCATAATGATCGATCTTCATTTTTACTTAAAGGTGGTGTAGCTGATTTTTAAACTGCAAACACAATTCAGGTATTAAATGTGACAACTTCCTCTCATAAATCCTTCGACCATGGTTAAATCGACATGTATTCATTTTGGTTACATTTATGGCTTATAAACGTCGTTTTACAACAACAAAGTGAAACTGGAAAACAATCAGAGGCAGCATTCAGCTCCTGATGAGAACTAAATCTTTACTATTCAGTTCAGACAGTATTCTGAGGTCTCATTTTTTCACAAAGTGCTGCATTTACTATATATTTTCAGTAGAAAGCACGAATTTGACTAATTTACAACTAAAAGAAAGGCAACGGGCTTGGTCAGTTCAGCTACATGTGTTTTCACCAGTCCATTAACTATCAAATTCAGGCAGCACATCAAAATGTCTTCTAAAAACTAATCATGTTCAGTTAAAACTTTTTATCAGTTCTCAAACATTTTGCCCCAAGTACCTGGCTCTATCAGATGGATTTATCAATATTTGTGATGATCACAAAATCTTGCAAAACCATTTGCAGAGACCAACAAAAGAAATTACTTTTTTGTGTGATTTATGAATATAAAAGAAACAGATCAATCAATCAAACAATCAACAAAACCATTTATATAGCACTTTAAAAACCATAAAGCCGACCAAAGTGCTTTACACACAGATGAACAAACAAACAATAAATGCAAGAACAAAGATGAAAACAACCAAAGTCAACATTTCAAACTGTGTTAAAAGCCAAAGTTAAAAGGTGCGTTTTTAAAGAAGACTTAAAATCAGTCAGTGATTCTGTTTGCCAGATGTTTAATATCTTTCAATTCACAGAAGAAATATTATTAATATTGAGCAATTTTTTTCATGAAGATAAGCTATTATCTTAAGTTCGGGAGCAGGACCACACCTCTCCTACGTCCCTTCCGGTGGCTACGCTATTTAGCCATCCTGGCTACACACTCACACCCTACCATTTGTGTCTCAATGCCCCTCCCACCCTCCCTCTTTTCATTATTCTATTATTCTCTCACAATTCTCCACTTCCTGAGGGGGTTTGAGGCCCCTGCAGCCAGCCCTTGAAGGAAGCCCAAACCGGCAATAACGTCTCTGTTTCGTTTGCGCTTACATCTATTCAATAAAGTTCTTGCTTACAAGTTCTGAGAGTGTGGTCCTTGCTAGTGAACTAAAGTTTGGGTTTTACTCCAAACCAGTTTTTACTGACAATAGATAGGTTATCAATCTTTCAATTCAAAACCACCAACTAATAATTCGTCATGAGAAAATCATACCTTCAATCCATCTTCCAAACCTTAAATAAGTTTTCTTACTGGTTTGATTCTTGGTTTGTCTTAGTATCCAGTTTGTTCAATATTTAGTTCAGAATCAAGTCAGAATTTGTTCAAAATTGATTACAGCAGTCGTAGTTTTGAGCTATTTTAATAAAAATAGTGTCTGTGCACCTCCAGCCCAGAGATCACTGTCAATTAAAAAATGTGTCCCTTGGGAAACAAATATTGACTTGCCCTGCCTTTATCAGTGCCCTAAGTAAGAAATAGTCTGGGCATTCTGACAGAGCCATTATGACAAATGAAATCATCACATAGGCATAATAATTAAAGCAATCCAAAAACGATGAATAAAATATAAAGTATTAGATAATGCTGGGAATGGCCAGCTTTACAGCACATGTTCTCTTACCGTCTGTACCACACCTATGTAACTCCATAAAACTGCACATGGTCTCATGGTTCAGTAAATCATCTCATGTTTACAAAGCCATAAAGGGGCCAGAGTTATTCGTTATCAAAAAATGTACAGGTGAGGAGAGAGTACAAGGACTAACATACAAGCGTTGCATTAGGATCATTTTCTTTGTCGAAAAACGTAAAAAACTGCTTTCTTTTTACTACCTGTGTTCTGAGTCAGAAAATGATACTTCCCATCTAGGTCAGTTAGTCTGAGCAGTGAAAAGGTGCAAACATACAACAAAAACGTACAACACAATGGAGTGGGTCTGAATGAAGAGGAACTTTCAACTTTTAAAGAGGAACTTTTGAGATGCAGAAGTTTGAGAATATTTTAATAAGATGCCCTTGTCTTATAAAGTTACAGCGCTCCTGCAACAAAATGAAAGTTACAGAATAAAGCAACACTGGTAGCTAATACCAACAAGCCTGAAGTTTTCACTACATTTGAAAAAAAAAAGTATAAATATTCAAAAGATTAGATTAGTGAACAGTGAGTTGTGGTGGTTATCATAGGACACTGAGACATGTTTGCATCTAATGTGCGTTCCAGTGGTACTTGGACCTTGGATCTTCTTGACTCCAGACTTGTAAATTCCCTCTGGAACAGCCCTCTGACTTGGAAAACCTACTGGGAAACTCAAAGAGAACAATATTTCGAGGTTCACGTTTAACCAAAATTCCCACTGGAGCAGTCCTCTAACTCCAAATTCCTTCTCAAAAACTTTGTTAGAAAATTGAACATCAAACAAAAACTCTGACACCTTCATTAGTGTGTTATTTTCTCTTAGATTGTTTGTCCGATTGGTTCTGTTGTTGTAAACCTGCTGTTATGTGCTGCAATGCTAATGTAGCAAAGTTAATGCAAATAAAAGCACAAATTCACCCTCTTCAGTTTCCAAACTGTAAATGTAACAACATTGTCCAAGTTGACAAAATCACATAAAGATGTACTTTGGCTGAATTAAGCAATTCCCTAGCTATTGACTCATTTGTATTATAACAGACAACTTATTCTGCCTTGCCCACTTTTCCTGTTAAAGTACTTCCTGTTTAGATCTGTTAAGCTATGCTAACAAAGTTTATATTTTAAAATATCACTTCCAATATTTGGTTAAGGTTATAGTAAGAGTAGGGTTAGGCTTAGTTAAATTAATCTGGTTAGAGATTTGGAAAAGGTTGGGTTAGGGGAAAATGTGGTACAGTAGCTAACATGTTAGCTTGACTGTCTGCAAGGCAGTCTCAAAGTTGATGACACTTTTAATTCTAATGACACTTAAAATAATTATTAAATACAGTGACTGAATTCTAAAGGACCTAAGGTGGGTACAACATGTGAATAAGCACTATATGTTACTATTACAACATTTGATGTTTGATTGGGTCAACGTAACGTAGACTAACCACAGCTAAACCAGAAGTGTGCTGCAAATAAAAGTGGATAAACATGAAATTGCCATTACACAACCAGAATAAAAAGTCAAAATCTTTTTTATACCATCATTCCCCAAATGAAAATCTAAGTAACTGCCAAAGTACATTTGTAATTGAATCTTGACACACTTCTTTCTTAGCTGCATAAAGCTACTTTTTTTGTCAATAAGGTGTTTTGTCAGCTCGTGGAAATGCTCATGACTTTTGTCTGTTTTTGATAATTTGTAAATCTCTGTCTAAAAATAATTCACCTTCTCTAAAACACCTACATAGTTTGATAATGCTGCTCCTGAATTGCTTGTGACGATAACAAAGAAGTAACAGGGACATAAAAGTATTTTGGTGTTGATGTCATACAGTCACATGGGAGGCATGTGTTCTATTTTACTATTGACTACATTGTACTTTGGCATGAAATATTTGAAATATGCATCTACAAATATTGAACCTGATACTGTCTATCAGTGCCTTAACCACAAAACCCACAACATTAGGCCACTCCAAGAGCCATTCAAACAAACATACTTCTGTAGCTGCAAAACTGTTCATTCACCAACCAGAGTGAAGGCTAGGGATGTCAAGATCATTAGGTCTCCTAATATAATCTATATTAAAACAAATGTGTCTAAATGTAAGATTTTTATTTTAATTCAGGAAGTTTGACGCTAAATTGTTATATTTTGTCTTGCAATAATCGAAAAAAAAATGTTGATATTGTGACATCTCAAGTAAAGACATGAGAATCATCTTGGAACACGCTCACGCACATGAGCATGTCAACAAGAATAAACTTTGGTGTCTATGTGTAAAAATAAAGTCCTCACACATTTGCACATTTGCCAAAGTAAATATTGTTTTTTTATCATACAATAAAATATTATAGCAGCGACCTGATTCAACAACAAGCCTTGTAATTCACCGTTCACTGTGACAAAATGCAGCTTTATTACTTTTCTCACTGCTCAGATGAAACCAAATTCCTCCTCTATGAGACAGAGACACATAGATTTGTCCCACCATGTTAACATAAATTGTTGCACATTTCATCTGCCATTTTAACAAAGTCTGAAGATTTAGTCATCTTGTGTTGGTTTATTCTAGTCAGTGTCTCTGTCCTTTTGTTAAAAGTTAGCCACACTCACAGTAAATGTACAAAAAGAGTGACATGTGTTCTGTTCAGTCACTGATCTCAGGTCAGTGCACGGCAAGCAGCAATGCTAGTTTTTTCCCTTCAGGTGATTGCAGAAACAAGAGATTACAAATTCATTTCATTTTCTACCACTTTTTCCTGTTTGGGTTCATGGGTGACTGGGGCCTATACCAGTGACTTTGGGTCACTGGTATAGGCCGGGAACATCAAGTACAGTTCAGCTCATTACAGGGTTAACACATAGAGGTAGACACAAACAAACAAACAAACATTCACTGTATCATTATTTCAGTAGAGGAATTTACAGTGATGCCAAATGACCTAAACATGCATGTTTTTGGAGGTGGGAGGAAGCACAATAACACAGAGAGAACATGCAAACTCCACACAGTGTGATCAGGAGATGTTCATTTAATCTGACCCAGTATTTTAATCCACAATCCTTTATTGCATTTATTGGTATACACATTATGTAGTTTTAGAATGTGTTTAACTCATTTATTGTGATAGTCGGAGGTTGAGGCGCCAGGTGTTAGGTGAATCGCCTCTGCTGAGTTGCCCAGGGCAGCTTACTGTCACTGAGTGGGGAGGGGTTCATCTCACTGTGAAGCGCTTTGTGTCTCTGTGTCTGTGAAATGCGCTATACAAATAAAGATTACTTCCTAGATTACTTACTTACTTAAAGGTGTACTGTGTAATTTTCTGGAGATAAAAAGTCAGTTCAGTAGAAAATAGAAAGTTAAACCATACTTTAGAAAAGGATTTCCTAAACATTTTTCACCAAGGGCTTATTTTTGAAAAAAAATAAAAAAAATAGAATAGAATAGAAAGCCACATACTAACAGAAGTGCACTTAGTTATTATAAACCACAACATTTTAATTTTAAGTTTGTATAATACCAGACTAGTTGTTTTAAGGTTAAGAAAACAGAATTGACATCAAAAATGTATAATTGTAATTTGGTCCAATTTAACAGTACGTCTGAACAAAAATGGTCCAAGGGTCGCATATGGCCCCCGGGCCAATGAAATATAATTTCTCTATTATGGCAATAATATGCAAACCTTATAAGACTTATGTGGAGAGCTGCATCTGGAACCCTGGTCTTGTGTTTGACACATGTGGCCTAGACTGTATGACCAGTTCACAAACTGTTTAGATGAAAATGACTTCGGATGAGAGAATTGAAACATGTCAGTCTTTGTAAACGCTGTACAAATGACAACTTTGAAGCCTTTGGATCACTCCTGAATAATTTAGTGCATCAAACAAATCTAAATGACAGAAACTTACTTTTATTCAAGTTAGAAGTTTTTTGGGGGTAGATCAACAATAAATAGGCAGGGCGCACAGCAGGTTATGCATTTGCCTCTTCTGCACCTGTTATGTCTGAAGCCCAGCAATACTTTCTCATCGTATGAAACTGACACCTTTGGTAAATGTGAACTACACTGAAACAACATCTACTAAAACAACATCTTAGTCACTTCTCAGTAGGAAATACATCTTAATCAAATTATTACATCTATCTATTACATTACAACTTATTGCACTCATTTTATTGCCTGTTTTTATTTGGCTTTTGTATTGCTTTTTTCCCCATGCCCTTATTGTTTGCAGTTTGTGAATGATGTTTTGTTCACTGATAAAAGCAATAAAACATTTCCGATTCTGATTGTGTGTATTGACGTTTGAGGTGTGTCTGCTTTTGCTCTGACCTGCAGGACTTTCCGAGGGGAGCTGGAGAACTGTGCAGAGAAACCAGAACTAGTGGGAACCTGTTTTCTCAAAAGAGTGAGTAACAGAAGCATCCAGGACATGACACTGAATACTACTGTGTGCTCGGGTCTGCACAGTTTGTATAGAGTATAAACAGTAAACATCACAAGGAAGTGGTTTAACCTGGGCCACTTTTTCTGACTATTTCTGATTTGTTTTAACAATTCAAACTGCTCCTGTTTTTTTAGAAGTATAATTTATAAGCGAGATATCTTACTTTCTAAAAAATGCAGAGTCTACTTCACCACATCTTTTATTTTTGTTTCAAGGTTAAAATCATTCTCCATTTTTATTTCGACGTTGACCATTGTTGGGTTCACAAACTTGTTTAAAGAACCCAAACTATCATGAATGGTTTCCAGGAAATCCAAATGTCATAACCTTTGTTTTTTGTCTCGCTGGACATAAGTTGTCTCTTTACATATTTGTTTAATATTTGGTTATTCCAGTTTACGTAGGAGGAAACAGTGCTGCTAATTTGTATTTCTAAAACCAAACAAAGGTCTTACTGAACTGAGTATTTATATTTTATTATAGATGCAAATGTTACAGAGATGCATTTTACAGACATTTACAGAACTTTGTCCAGAACTTCTTGACTTTTAATGGGAAACAGCAAAGTAATCTTCATTTCCTCTGTAGAATTAGCGTAAACACCATAAAATAATTTTATATTTCGTTGACACAAAGTTACAGCCAGATAACCATTTGCAGCGTGTTAACACTTTCACATGGCCATACCTGCTTGTCAAAGCCTGATCCTGTCAGATCTCAGAAGCTAAGCAAGAAAGGGCCTGGTTAGTACTTGGATGGGAGACTGTTAGAACACCAGGTGCCACAGTGGGACGAAAGGAGTAGATTGTCGTTGTGTCCTTGGGCAAGAGACTTAACCCACACTGCCTCAGTGTCTGCGTACACTGGGTGAGTGGATGCTAGATTGTAAAGCGCTTTGAGTGCCTGGAAAGGTAGAAAAGCGCTATATAAATAGACCATTACCAAATAGATCATTTACATATTAGGTAGATTTTTCACCAGAGAAATCGATGTGTTTATGAAATGTGCTGTTTATGAAACAAAGCTAATGCTAACCTATATTTAATGTAACTAATAATGTTAAAACACTTCTACAAACTGAAGTAGCTTTTTGCAAAAGCAATCGGCCAGGCATTTAATTTATTTTGTATGACATGTTTTACTTTATACTTTTACTTTATATTTAAGTTATTTGCAAGCATTTATCATTGCACCAAAAATGCACACTTTTTAAAACACACAGGCTTTCCCTGATGAACGATCTAGTTGAAATCCACTCTCTGCTTTGTGATTTTTAATTTTTGATTAACTTTAGCGCATCTCTGCAAATTCCCCATAAGGAATAAATGGAGCGAGATAGAACTATCCACAAGTATTACACAAACAGAACTAGCCTAATCGCAGCATGAAAAGGGCCTATTAGACAGAAAGAAAGTAGTGTCTCTGTTCGACACTTTTTACTGCGTGAAATAGAAATGTGCCATAACACGAAAGAAAGTTGTAGAAACGTGCTCAGGATATGCTGCTAACATATTGTACTAAGATACGCATTTCAGTGAGACTATGCCACAATATCACACATGTTTTTATAATTTATAAAAGTAACTTTTGTTGTTATTTCTGCAGAAAGAGGAGCTGAAGGTGTATGAAAAATACTGTCAGAACAAACCACGCTCAGAGGTGCTCTGGAGACAATGTGGAGATTCACTTTTCTTCCAGGTAATACACAACTTTACCATTAATCTAATCCCTAAATCCTGGAATGATCTTTTTGTTTCTAGCCAATACTTAGAGAAGTAACTCTAACGAAGCAACAAACTATGACAACCACCTTTGTTTCTGTATGCCTGCTACTCCTTCATGTCTTTGTCTGTGAATTCCAGGAGTGCCAGAAGAAACTGGATCATAAACTGTCTCTAGACGCTTACCTCCTGAAGCCTGTGCAGAGGATCACCAAATACCAACTCATGCTCAAGGCAAGGACTTCATAGTATTTTTACTAAAACACATTGTCAGATGGGACAGTCCCAGTGGTGAATACTTACAGTTTCACATCTGTCACAGAGCTGAATACATCTTATGTTAACTTAAGTCATAATTGTTGCCAGAAATTAATGCATGTAGATGTTAATCATGAGCTGAAGAGTGAGAACATAGTTGCAAAGCTAAACATTTTTGTTGCATTTAAAATAGGTACCCCAACTTTAAATTATTTCACCTACTCCAGATTGACATAGTTTGCATCTATTTGTTCAAAATGTTCACAAACTACAAAATATCTTTATAAAGTCTGCACATTCTAGTTTAGATCTGTGCAAACGTATTCCAAAATGTCATTCTTTCTGGCCTCTCAAGTAAAATTATCTATCAATGGATCAAGATATTTCTTTATTTAAACCAGGGGTGCTATATCTTTTTTCCTAGGAGGGTCAAAAACAGCAGTTTTTTGTCAAAACTAGTTAATTAAAAGCTGCCACGGGCCAATGAGGCCAATGAGGATAAAACTGCCTTACATGTTTTGCGAAATTACACCTCATTTGTTATGCTTTCCCAAATTGTTCAGCTACCATGTTTGTGTTTTTACATTAAGTCAAATTTGTTCAGCAAAAATACCAGCTTGACAAAACAATGTTGGGATATTTTGTAGAAATATTTGCACTGACAATACTTCTTTCCTTGCAGTAACCCAAAGCTCTGAATAATGTCGTATTTTTGTCCCTGTGTTTTGTCTTGCAGGAGATGATCAAGTGCAATAAAGGAGAAGGCGGTGCTGAGCTGGAGGAGGCTTTGGCCACAGTCTTAGACATCATAAAGTCTGTCAATGATTCGCTGCATCAGATCGCCATCACAGGATTCGAGGTCAGCGTTTGTCAAAACCACATTTAACTTCCGTAATGAGCAATCAGTGTAAAAAAGGCAAATTCATCTTTTTTAGGTGAAAATGTCTTGTTTCAAGTGAAATAATCTGCCAGTGCTGTCAGAAAAATATGACTAACCTAGTTAGTAACAAGACAAAATTACTAAATCCAGCCGTCAAAGACTAATCAGTGTTACCAGATTTTCAGAGAAAAACAAGCGACCAATCCCATAACAGATTACCTCAACCCTTCAATAAAAAATATTAAAAATAGATATTTAATTAGAATGTTGTGTATCTTCACAAAACAAGTTTCTAGCAGTTTTTAACATTAATAATGATTTTTAGACTCAACAATATGCTAAAAGGCCATTATAATTTTTAAATCAGACCTGAAAAATAGCTAAAATCGACCTCTTTTATGAGTTAAAAACATCTCAATGTTGCTATAAAGAAGCAGACTTTGTAACTCTGAGAAAAATGAGTTAGAAAAAAAAAGTGTATTTGAACAGATGAATTAAATAGAAAAATGGGAATCTTTATTTTTCGTGTAATAATTATTACAAGCAAAATAAAGATAAATTAAGAAGAAGACAGAATGAATTTTCCAAATATGAGAAAAATGGGAAATCACGATATGACGATTTCATCAAAAGAGCAGATTGTCACAGGGTTGAGCTCACAATTCAATATTTAGCACAATATTGCCCAGCCCTACTGGACAAGTTATTTATTTTTTTTTTTTTTTGGTTATTCATGCAAGCGTTTTTGTGTGGCAAAATATATAACCAAAACTTGTATTTAAATGAAGTATGGGGAAGTTTTTATATTACATTATAGTTCCAAAGAATGTGGAGAAAGTTACAGTTAACAGGCTTTAGTCTGGTGAAACACATTTAGTAGACTACAGAACTTAGTCCAAAAGATTACAGTCACAAAAGATTAATTAGCTTTTGTTTCATTATCCGACCTATTTTCACAGAAATGTGTGTACTGTATATATCATGCAAATTTAAACGTGTTTGTATACCACATAATTTCTCTTTTTATGCATGTGTATGAAGCATGTTGTTGCCCCAGTTCATTTCAATGGTGGATAAAAACGTGTAGTTATTTATGAATATTAACAAAATCCTAATCTGAACTAATTCCAAGCCTCAGACCTACACCTAAAATACATTTTTGAAACTTAAACCCAAAGAAAATGTCCTCGCATGACTTCAACCAAAAACACCTGTCTATAGGCCCTTTTCACTGTCTTTTGATCTCGTAATGTCGAAGGCAGTTCAGCAGTTTTGACCTAGATAGATACAGTCGGTGTCAGAGGCCACATCCACATCCAGGGGCAAACGTGACATGAACAGTGCATCAAAGCAGCAACTGTATCACTCACTGCACAACAACTACAACAGCAAATTTGGACTTAAGGAAACATAGTGTGTCCATTATAGATACAAAGACATGGTGATAAACAAAAGTCCAAAACATGTAATTATATCTAACAATAATGACAACATCTGCAGGCTTAATGCTAACATGCTAGTATCGTGTAGGCCAAGGCTATTCAATTATATTTACCAATGGGCCAGATTTTTCGAAGGACTATGGTCTGAGGCCGAACTACTAAAACTAAACTACTAAAGTATCATTATCTTGAAGTCTACTTTTTTCATTGCGACAAATACTAAAAAAAAAACTACAATGCACTGTCACATAAGAACAAAATTAAAACAGGAGTTACCCAAAACAAACCCAGTGTCAAACAACAACCAGACTTGAACTAGAACAGATCAGAGCAGCAGTGGGATTAGAGCGAGTTCCAGACCAAGTCCATATTTGGATTACATCAGTAAACTACATCTTGAACAAGCCTAGACCTGAAAATTTTAGCCGAGACTAAACCAGGACGATCAGATCTTAGCTATTTAAATGATGTAACAGAATGTGGATCAAATGATAGGCTACTGAAAAAGAGAGATCATTCCCTATATTTCATTGTGCAGGGCCAAAACAAACTGTTTAGTGGGCTGCATTTGGCCCCCATGCCGCCATTTGAATAGCTCTGGTCTAGGCTGTTTACTTTTTTGAGATGAAGCCGCAACAAAAACTTCCATTTTAACATGGTTGTGAAAAAAAAGCCAGAACCATTGGCCAAATATAAAAGATCTTTTATCTTAACTACTTTGTAATATAATCCTAACTGCTTTATAATAAAATTACCGGTTGCCATCCAGCCTGAAAAGAGGTTTATAGTTTGTTTTATTGCCAATCTCAACATTAACTTCCCTAAAATCACTTGTAAAAAACAAGAAATGTCTTAAAAGAAGTGAAATACGCTGCATCACTTCAACATTTTATTGAACAAAACACAAATATCTAAGGCAATAATTCATGTGTTATTAAAATGTGTGCGTGTTTGGTGAGCAGACAGAGCTTAAGTTAGTGAGGAAGTATAGATCCACTTCTGGTTTTGAGGTGAGTGGCATGGAGCCAGTCAAATGAGGGACAATATTTGAAAAGGAAATCGTTGTAGATTACTGACAGAGGATTAAAGCAGGATGTGGCTGATAACACACACAGACATAAAGTTAAGTGTAAACAATGAGTCTTACATCAGCAGCGAACTTATTTAACCAAGAAGAACATTGCTTTTGTGTAATACATTTGCACATTTAACTATAAACACACATGCCATACAAACCAAGAGAAGTTGGAATTATTATTCAAAATGTCTCCACAAATCCAGGACAAAAGACAAGAATTTATTTCAGATAAACTGTTCAAATATAGTGAAAAAGAAGCATAAGAAAAAGAACATGTGGCCTCTCACAGTGAGTTCACATCCAGTTAGATCGATGCCAAAGGAAGATAACATTCTTAAGCTTAAAAAACATTCTTAGCTCTCTCCTTTTAGAGACTTATTAACTAGTTTTGGTTCAGTGCACACATTTGGTTAATAACTAACATGTTTACTGGCATATTTATTAGTTTATTCTTTACATAGGAAGAAGTATTTTGCTAAAATATGTTCTGTTATGTGCTACAGGGAAACCTGAGTGAACTGGGGAAGCTGCTAATGCAAGGATCCTTCAACGTGTGGACAGATCACAAGAAGGGACACAGCAAGGTAACAAACATCCTCTACTTCTGTGTGATATTTTTTTAATTAAATCTTTTGTTTTCCACTATCTGGATGAAACCTGTGAGTAATAATGGACTCTGACTTGAACTTTAACAGCCACATTAAGTCAATTACATCAGCAGCTTTTTATCATCTAAAAATAATATCAAAATCAAAGGTATAGTAAGTCTGACTTGGAGAGACTTATCATGCATTTGTCTCCAGTAGGTTAGACTATTGTAACAGCCTGCTCACCGGCCTATCCAAACGAGCTGTAAAACAGCTGCAGTACATCCCAAACACTGCTGCTCGTGTCCTGACTAGAGCAGGAAGTACGATCACATTAGTCCTGTGTTTAGGTCTTTGCACTGGCTTCAGTGGCTCAGAGAATAGACTTTAAAACAGCTCTGCTTGTGTTTAAGTCTCTCCATGGACTAGCACCAAGGTTCATCTCTGACATGTTAGTGCTTATGAACTGGGGGTAAACACGGACCAGAGTCAGGACTAAACGGACCAGAGTCAGGACTAAACTTGGATCAGAGTCACGACTAAACATGGACCAGAGTCAGGACTAAACACGGGGAATCGGCGTTTCAGTTTAATGCAGCTAAATCTGGAACAGTCTTCCTGAAGATGTAAGAAAGGCCTTGACTGTGACAATGTTTAAATCTCTGCTCAAAACATTTTTGTGAGAAAGTTTATCTGCACTCTTTATTTCTTTTGAAGTAAATTTTATGATGATTATTTATATAAATATATTTTTTTCATATTGTAGTTTCGATGCATCTTTTCCTGCCTTGTGAAGCACTTTGAATTGCTTTATGTATGAAATGTGCTATACAAATAAATGTGCCTTGCCTTGCCTTGCCTATAATAAACTGTGCCAAAACTTTTATAGTTATTATAAGTCTAATAAAAACAACTTCAGCTTTTGAAGAGACGTATGACAAATCTAATCACTCAGGACAGACTACTGAGAACATTTTTGTTGTGCAAAGCTTCTCCTCACTAACTGTATAACTAGTTATTCAGTCAACAGAGGCCAGAACTACAAAACCTCAGCTTCACAGAGTCAAGCCAATTGTTTGTGCTCCAAAAGGGCAGAAACCGTTTCAGTTTGAATTGTGGACAATTTTATTCAGGAGTTGTGGGTAAAATTGCCTCCCTTGGTAAAAGGTCTTTGCATTTCAGGCAACAAAAAAGAAAATTATTTGACTAGTGGTTGTCAATCTGCAATTGTGCTTGGTTATTTAAAATGCATAAAGCAAAACCACTAAAATATGCCCAAAATCACATTTAAAACTAAAGGTACAAGGAGCAGTGTGATTCTCCACACCTGCGCAGAATCAGAGTTGTAAAAAGGGCAATTCAGCATGATTTCATACTTGAATAAACTTGAAATGTCATTGAATTGTCATTGTTAGACAGACAGATAGATGGTAGGTAGGCAAGGCAAGGCAAGGCAAGTTTATTTGTATAGCACAATTCATACACAAAGCAATCACAGTGCTTTACAAGGCAGGAAAATGCATCAACAATAATTAAATAATCAGCATAAAATTTACTTTAAAAAGAAGTAAAGAAATAAAAAGTGCAGACAAAGTATTTCAGTCATATGCACAGATAAGATAGTTAGGCCTATCACAGTCCTTACATTAGCTGACCTACAATTGTTTAGCATTTTCTCATCAGATGTCGTAGTTTAGTTTAGATTTTGCCGTGACTGAGAAACACCTGTACTAAAACTACATTACCAATACCAAACAAATGAATCATTCCAATCCGTCAGTCAACTTTATTTATAACTCACTTCCCATTAAGTGTGACAAGAAGTGTTTTATAATGCACTCAAAACAATTCCACATGCCAAAACCCGCAGCCTTTTCAACAACAACCTTACCCACAAGACCAACAATCCGCCCACAACACACTGACCAAGACACGCACAGCTACACAGATCCAAGTTGGTACATGTTTGGTTTTGTGTGTTTTATCAAGACATTGCATAACTTTTCTTAAACCCTTGCCTTAATCTTTGTGATTATTTAGCCTAAGCCCCTAAACTTAACCTATGTTGTTGATCTAAAAATGAAGGATTAATGTCAACGGGCTTCTTTTTGTCCCCATAAGTAAGGTACCTGTTTCCAACCTGTAGTTCAGGAGCTATTAGTAACTTTCAACCACCTTCCCAGTTGGCCAAACCTGGCAAGTGACAACCACGAGGTCATATTTCTTATAAAACAATAATAACGTCTTTCTATTAGTACATTTACATAGACAAAGTCGCATCTAAGCTTTGCAGTGCTTTCCTAAATTATAGCATAACACTTTATAAAGGTTTTCTCACAAATGTTCACAAGTGCTGAAGCTTTGTGATTGGACAAAGGACTAGAAACACAGACGACCTGGGATGCAGAGCTAACCAAACTAAAGCTCAGCTCTCTCTCTTTGTGTTTGCAGGTGAAGGACTTGGCGCGGTTCAAGCCCATGCAGAGGCACTTGTTCCTGTACGACAAGATGCTGCTTTTCTGTAAGAAACGTGAAGAGACCAGCGAGGGCCACGAGAAAACCCCATCCTACAGCTTCAAACACTCGCTCAAGGTCAGGACAAAGCACACAGCAGTGACACGCACAGAGGGGCACTGCTTCAATCTAAAAAAGAGCTCTGTATCTACACTATTTTGGTCATTGGTCACGATTGAAACACTTTGCAGTCAGTAATTCAAGTGGGAAATATCTGAACCTCCCCTTCATGGCAAAAACAAATGTCTAGTATGAGTATTTATTGTAATTTTGTCCATTTTGTTTGATTATTTTTGCTTGTTTCAAAGTATTTCAGTATTGTTTCTATTAATTTGTTTTTCAACTAAGCCAAAATATTTGCTAAATTAATTTTGAATAACTTGTAGACATTCAGAAATGTCTTTAAACAAGTGAGTTTTCTGCATCATTCATTGATATCTGGTTAAAACATTCTGAATTCTGCCTTTTTACGAGACACAAAATGTTACTACTATATGTGTTCTGCTAATATTGCAAAGCGGCACTCTATCTTAATTGTCTGCAGATGATATTGTAGGTTATAGTTGGGCTCAAAACCCATGAGCCCACAGAAGAACACTCTGTTCTGGTCTTACAGCTCATTGTGTGAAGCAGTAAAACGATTGTGTCTCTAAATATTTACACAGGGAAATATGAGGCTGGAGTTTCCAGACAAGCAAAGTGGTGGTTGTCGTAAATGTAGTTGTGAGTCAGAGTAGAAAAGAGATTCCCAGTCTATGAATCCGTGGCTTGATAACTTCAATCTTTTATCACATTTAAGACATAAACTACATTCTATCTCCCTCTAGTGGATTGTGAGATGTACTGTGGTAATGTGTAGAAAAAGGTGTATTTAATATAAAAATGTGTGTCTGTACAGTATGTAAAGAATGGGCAATATGGCAAAAAAAAAATAATATCACAATATACGTGGAGCCAGATCCCAACTTAAATTTTATCACAAGTACTACAGAGCATTATCATATTGTACAGTATAATGTGACATTGAAAAGATGAATTTTGGAATATTGGGATACAATCTTGATGCTAGGTTGCTCTTTTTCACCTATTTTTAAGTGTACAAATGGACTAGGGCGGCTCTGAAGAGACTTAGAGCTATAACTTACCCTAGCTTCCAGACTATACAGCAAAGCGGGTAAATTATAGAATTTCATAGACTTACTATAAACAATTGAAGCCTATATGTGTAATTCTTTTTTACTCTGTTGGTGTGGATTCTATTCAGATGACCATAGTTTGAAAAATATAGTATACCACATAGCTTGAAACAAGAACAAGTAATTATGTTATCGTTTAATGTTTTTTTTTTTTTTTTTTTATCAGAGTTATTCAATGTGATTGATTAATAATGTTAAAATTGATTAATATTTTTATGTATAGATGACCTTTAAGACATATGTTTTATATATTTTTCGTTTAAATATATTTTTCTGTCCCTGTGTAGATGAGTTCTGTGGCATCACTGAGAACGTGAAAGGAGACATGAAGAAGTTTGAAGTTTGGTTCAACGGCCGGGAGGAAGTTTACATCATTCAGGTATACTTTTATTTGTATTTATCAATCTCTGTAACAGTCTATCAGAAAGAGCTGGCATTTAAAACGAAAAGAGTCAATAATAGCTAATTATTGTTAAAAATAAAGACATAAAACAAGTAATATAATATCTCTCCAAATCCACAACTTCTTGCATAAAACTTAAAATGACAAAAAATCTGAATAAATGCACTGCACAGTTAAACATATTTTCAATATTTAACTGTGAAAGAGCCACATGTCATGATTGCAGCGATAAAGACATTTTATGATAAATACAGTGTTGCATTGCTGCATTATTTCATATGAGAGCAGTTTTCCTTTTGTCCACATGATGGCAGTGTTGCACCATGTTTTTGTGTTCAAAACGCTTTCTCTTTGTAAAAGCTTCTGTCTTTTCCTCTCTCTGTTCTCTCTCTCCATTACTCTCAATCTCTTCTTGTTCCCTCCTTCTTTGACTTTTTTCACTCTTCTTCTCTCTCCCTCTTTCTCCACCTTTCACTCCTTCACCTTTTTGTCTTTTCTCTTCACAGTTTCTCTCTCTGTATTTTTTCTCTCTACTTTTTATATGCTCTCGCCCCTTTTTTTTTTGCTAATGTATTTTGTTATGCCTTTTATATTGAAGTGTCCTCCCTCTCTCTTTCCTTTGCCTCTTTTCTCTCACCATAATTCTCTCTCATACTCTTTCTCTCTCCCCCTATTTTCTGTCTCTTTCCACGTCACTCTGTTTGCACTTAGTTTAATGTCTCTTGTCATGCTTCTGGTTGAAGTATTCTACCTCTTTTTCTACCTCCCCTTTTCCCTCTCTATATGTTCTCTCTCTCTCTGATATACTGTATTTCGCACAGTATTCAGAGTATTCACTTACTAGTGTGTATTTTGTTTGCTATGCTCCTTCTCTCTCTCTCTCTCTTTCACTCTACCTCCCTTGTTCTTCTGTATGTACTGCTGATTGTAGTGTGTGTCTATAGGCTCCCTCAATCTCTTTTCTTTCTCTCTCTCTCTCTTTGCCCTTTCTGTGTTCTTCTGCTGCTCCTCTCTCGCTCTCTCTCTCTCTCTCTCTCTCTACCTCTCTCTACCTCTCCCTCTCTCTCTACTCCGTTGTAGAGGGAGAGAGAAGAGAGAGAGATTGTAGTATGCTGCTGATTGTAGTGTGTGTCTATAGGCTCACTCAATCTCTTTTCTTTCTCTCTCTCTCTCTCTCTCTCTCTCTCTCTCTCTCTACCTCCGTTGTAGAGGGAGAGAGAGAAGAGAGAGATTATGCTGCTGATTGTAGTGTGTGTCTATAGGCTCCTCAATCTCTTTTCTTTCTCTCCTCTCTCTCTCTCTCTCTCTCTCTCACACACACACTCTAGCTCCCTTGTTGTAGTGTGTGTCTAAAGGCTCCTCTTCTTTCTCTCTCTTTCTCTCTCTCTCTTTCTCCGCTGCTATTTTTTGTGTTCTCTCTCCCTCTCTCATCTTTCACTTGCTATGTGCTTCCTATAGTGTATTTTGTCTGTTTCTCTCCACTTTCTCTCTCACTTGTTCCTCTGTATGTACTGCTGATTGTAGTGTGTGTCTTTAGGCTCCCTCCTTCTCTCTCTCTCTCTCTCTCTCTCTCTCTCTCTCTCTCTCTTCTCTCTTTCTCTCTCTACCTCTCTCTCTCTACCTCTCCTTCCTTCACCTGTATGCGCTGACTGTAGTGTGTGTCTTTAGGCTCCCTCCTTCTCTTTTCCTCTCTCTCTCTCTCTCTCTCTTCTCTCTCTCTCTCTCTCTCCTTCTTTACCTCTCCTTCCTTCACCTGTATGCGCTGACTGTAGTGTGTGTCTATAGGCTCCCTTCTTTCTCTCTCTCTTTTTTTCTCACTCCCTCTCTCATCTTTCACTTGCTATGTGCTTCCTATAGTGTATTTTGTCTGTTTCTCTCCACTTTCTCTCCACTTGTTCCTCTGTATGTACTGCTGATTGTAGTGTGTGTCTTTAGGCTCCCTCCTTCTCTCTCTCTCTCTCTCTCTCTCTCTTCTCTCTCTCTCTCTCTCTCTCTCTACCTCTCCTTCCTTCTCCTGTATGCGCTGACTGTAGTGTGTGTCTTTAGGCTCCCTCGATGGATGTGAAGAACATGTGGGTGTCAGAAATCCGGAAGGTCCTGCAGGGCCAGCTGGAGGCATGTCGAGGTAACAGCACCTATGCAGAAACACAGCCAAACCTGTGTCTCCAGAACACAACTACCGCAACACACTTCATGCATTTAAAGTAGAACAAGTGCTTATGCAAATTGTAGTGTCTCCAAACCTGGCTCATTGTAGATTAACATGTGTATCAGTCTGAATTGAGGTCTACACATTATCAATCTGAATACACTGGAATGTAATGGCAATATTTGAATCAGATTGGTCAATGCATCTAACTCATAACTAGCTGAGATGTTTTTTTATCAGTGAAGAGAAAAGCACAAAGGTCTTTCCTGTCCAAAAATGCAAATTTCCTTTCTGTGCACGTTTTTCAAAAGTCAATAGTCCGCAATTCTGCTAATATAGGCTACCACTGTAAATATAGTTAATAGTTTTCATTTTTATATTTTGAAGGGGGCCTGTTGTGCATTATTACCATCATTCTTGTTTTTTAAATATTATCTTGAGTGCCTTTACCTTGGCTTATGTATTGGAACCTAATTTAATAATAAAGTGGACATTACAGTCATTGTTTCTCATGTCAGGAATTGAGTTAGGCCATCTAGTGACAGCAAAGAAAATTACACAGGTGAAATATCATGTCCACACACACATGAACACGCTCAGAGGAAACATATTCAAGTCACAGATGTATTGAAACAACGCTGGGCTTTTGCTGTTTATATCACATTTCACATTGCGGCATAAAGTGCGTGCGGGGGAGTGAGGCGGCGGCTGTAGTGGGGGTGCACAGTGCGCTCTGGTCCTGGGGGATCATACGGGGTCCTGAGTCCTGTGGGGTTAGATCACAGAGGCTCTGAGGCTGGGACAGACGGCTGCAGGTCTATTAAAGGAGTCATTTTTTAGCATTAGTGATTACTTCTTTTGTTTATAAAATTATTTTATACACAATCATGTAGGAATTACAATTTTTGACTGAATTATATAAAATTTTTGACTGAATTATAAGTAATACAATTCTGAAACAGCAGGGTTTTTTGTTCTGATGAGTGCTTTGATTTGTTTTTCGTTATTTTTCGTTAAGAACAAATGTTATATGTCAAAAATGTTCGTAAGGAGCCCTTAAGAATTAATTTGTTCGTAAGAATGTGTCATGAATGAGGCTCAATTCTTTTTGAGGTTTGGAGAAAAGAATCAAGCGTGTCTCACAGACAAAACTCCAGCTGTGTTTCATGAGGAGGGAATGTTACAACAGGATTTAAAGCTCATGTTGTGTTCAAAATGTGCAAAATGTAATGCCTGGGGTAAAAAAAAAAAAAAAAAAAAAAAAAAAGCTTCAATAAAAGTAATACAAAAATTCAGATAGCTTGCATAAAAATATAATTTTAATCATTTTAAATATTTTGGAAGCCGCTGTTTTATGCAGGCTCGGAGGAAAAAAGTTTGGAAACATCTCTGAGCATTTTGAGCATTTATGTAGCATTAGCATACCGAGTGAAATTGATTTGATTATTCCCAGTGTCTCTATTCCTTTGCAAATGACTTTTGTGTGCTTCACTACAGTTTTTAATGTTTTTTCATATGGGATTTCAAAGTGTAAGGGCTTAAGATCATGCTTGAAGGATGGCAACATAAAAAAAAATGCTTCTTTTAAGACTGCTTCTTAGTTCTGGTTTTGTCTCCAATCTGACCTAGCGTACCCTCTCTTTACAGTCGCCAGTCAGGTCTTATTTACTTCCAGCAATGCCTTGTTTTCGTCCGCACTCAACACCGCACTTACCCTCGAAATCCTCCCAGAATGCCTTGCTGTTTTGGCTCACCTCTTTGTTCATTCTTCGGCGTGGGCGTAGGTGGTCCGGGGTGCAGCTCTGGTCGTGGCTGGCTGCCCTCCTGACAGACTGAGGCGGTAGGTGGGTAGGTAAGAGAGGACCGGGGCCCTGTCAGCTCTCCTCACACTGTACTGAACTAACAAGCTGCAGACAGACAGGTAAATTGGACTGGGACAATGGAGAGGCAAGAAACTGGATGTGATGGAGAGGTATAGGCAGGTTAAACTCAGGTAACTCCGGGCCATGTCGGATGTACTTACCGCCGTCAGAAAGTACAGTGGAGAAGAAAGGCCCCAGAACAAAGGCAATTCAGAAATACTAAATGAGCATGATGTGAATAAAGGTTGAATGAAGAGTTGTGCAGTTTGATGTTTTGTCAAGTTTCTGTTTTATTTTAAGAGCTTTACCTGGTTTTGGCTTCCTTTAAAATATTAATATTTAGTTTTAAGCTTTTAGTTAACATGTTTGCTCACTTACGTAATGCATTTTTACATTTACTTCTCACACATATTATTTATCAAGGGACGTCTGTAAACTTTAAATTACTTCACAACGTCTGATATATTCACCCTGGGATCATCGAGTCCTGTAAATGCTTGTTTTACAGACTTTATTCTGAAATGGCGACAGATACGCTGGATTTATGACACCTTTTGCTTCATTCATGACTTGAGCATTTTGGTGATTTGGGTTTGTTTTATAATGAAAGATCTGAGTTTTGGCATTGTAAATGTGGCTTGTTTGTCACGTTGCTGCGTCCACCGATCAGAATCACATCCACACGTTGAATTTTCTTATGAAACAGTCGGATTCTCTCTCTTTTATTCTTTCTGGAAAATAAGCAGCTTGAGAAATACACCTTTCGCAATTAGTCTTAATTTATATCTATTAATGTCCAAAAAGTCTTAAATATGACCTCTTGATCCCTGCAGAAACCTTTTTCTTTGGCTACTGTTAATTTTTAAAGTTTCTGCATTGTAATGAATAGGCACTGCCATCTCCAGAACGCTGCGTGTTGTGGCTATTGCTAAATGTAGCTAACACTGACTTATGCTGCCAGGCTAATCACCTTGCCTCGGGCGTTTAAAAGCAGAACTGGGGTAAGGTTTAACACACGATCTTACTTTAAATGCTGCGCTAATGGCTTGTCCCAAGTGGTCACTTAGCTATACTCTGAGCTTAGCATTAGCATGTTACATTAGCATGTTACCTGCACAATGTGTAAAGTGGGCAGTTGACATGCAGGAGATTTGGAGCCAGCACGTCTTATAATATGTTTTACAGGAGGGGGTAAGTGAAGACTTTTTGATTGAACGTAGAGGTAGGCCTGTCACAATAATTACATGTCGAGGTATTGTGCAATATATAAAAACATCCACAATTAAACATCACGCAGAATCCAAGCAACTGATCACAACTAACACCACGCTTTCGGCGTGACGAAAGGAAAGGTAGAAACACGGTAGTGTGCACGGAGGCCAGGGGAGGAAGTCAGCGCAGTTCAAATTCAATAGAGGAACAAACTAAAATGTCCACGCTACTCTTGTGAGCGCACACTGAGTACATAAGAGACGGATGTGTGTGTGTGTTACCTCTGTGTGTCTTGTTGCACTCATGTCCACTCATCTTCCTCCTGAGCTGCTCCTCCTCCTCCACTGTTTTGTCACTCTGAGTCAAAAAGTAAAACTTTCCAAACGCCATAGCATATAGAAGAGAAAACACGGGCCAACAAAGTGTCCAAAGCTCGTTCATCTTGTTCCTCAAGCTTGTTTCACTTCGTGGGCACTCACCGTCTTCGTGCACTCACAAAGCTGTGAGCTATTCGCTTTCCATTTATTTGGGACTCAAGTTTTTATAGAGACGTGATCAGCAACATCTAATATTACATTGCTTTTATGACTATTTTGTTTTAGACTTAGGAGGAAACTCAGCTGTATAAAACATCATCAACAATGATATAGCATTGATGGATCTGCAGTTGCATCAATCCAAATAGAACGTTTAGTAAACTAATGATGAGAGAACACAGTTAAACATAGTAAAAACTCAGAAAACTAGATCTTATTTAAGGTCCTCTTTAAGTTTTTCTGATAATTTCTAAAACATGGGCAATAGGACAATACAAAGCATTGCCTTTTCCAGTCAACATTATCATACAGTTGTACATTTAGAATATGCACAATGCATTTATTCTTGGCAAATTTACACCCACAAATAATGTATTCTTCTTCTTTTAACAGAGTAACTCCCCCTCTTTGCATCTATTATTCACCAATAACAACAAGAGGATGTTTATTTTATTTTTACCAGCATCTTCTCCTCACATTGCAGAAAGTGACATTACAGCATCATAAAAACCTGTTATTAGATACAGGCTGTTGTCTAGCGCTTCCTCCACTATTTTTCATTCAAATGTGTCTTTTTCTTTTTATAGAGCAACAAAGTGCATTTTATCCGGCTAATAAAAGGCGTTTACAGAGTTGACGCAGCAGTTTGGGGGAGTTTGGGAGATGGAGTGGGCTGGGAACGTGCTGTGGGGAAATATACAGCTGTTTTAAGATTTGTGTAAAGAAAGACGCAAGGGAGAGATGCATTGTTTGTAAAATCTCTACGAAAGACAAACAAAAAAACAAGTCTATGGAAGTCTTCATGTTAACTGTGAGCACGCTTTTGATCTTTGCTCTGAATAGAATAAGATCATTTTTTATTTTTTCATACAGTGTTTTGTATGATAAGTGAGAATTTGAAACAGCTGTGTGTCTAATGTACAAGTTGGACGACTGTTAACTGTTAAACTGTTAATATCAATCTAAATATTATCATAATGTCCAATCTTTCATTTGTCCACTATTGATCCGTAGTAGAAAAAGCTTCAAAGGTGCTCATTTGGACAAAGTTTTATATATTGACATGTGTTTTTTCTCACTGAAGAAGGCAAATCTAGCAGAGATCAGTTAAAAAAACAGAATCTTTGAAAGACTTCTGGTGTTCATCAGTATTACCTATGAAAGAGCTTTCTTCGGCATCAGACAAATGTCGGTAAGAGTTGATTTATTATCTGACTAGTTGCGACGACAACTTTCAACTTTGTCAGAGTCGTCACATGTGAGCTGTATTTCCTGTCCAGCATACCTGTGGGGATTACCAGACTGACCACGCTCCCCTCCGCCTGGGGGATAACTATATTTGTCCTTTTTCACAAAGAAAATCTAAAAGTCTTGTTGCGCCAAGGGCAGCTCACCCACTTAACTCCACCCACAAACAGATATCAAACAAAGCAAACTGATGGAAGAGCATTAGTATAAGGAAGGCTGAGAGTGGATAGCAGTAGTGTGATTGGTTTGACAGCAGGTGTTTGTGATCAGCACACCGTTGAGTGTGGACAAATTAATGCTCCAGAATCCAGAAATGACACTGGCCTTTGCTGTGAGACATGGGAGGTTTGTGAATTTGTGACTTGAAACTTGCTCATTGCTCTTTTTTTCAAGATCAATCACACTGTTCCTTGTGTCTCCAAGCTCTGTCGTAGCTCTCTTTAATTCCAATTTCACAGCAAACTTGATGTGCAGCAAGTGTATGTGGGTTAGTTTTTAGTCCTTCACCTTTTACAGAATCAGAAAACTTTATTCGCCCCAGAAGGGCAATTTGTTTAACCATCGTTTTGAACAATTAAATAACAATTAAAGAACACTCACAGTCTATCACATTCATCAAACAAACATGGACACTGTGTTACATCTGTCAGTATCAAATCGGTACAGAGCTAAAGTGCTGTCAAGATACATTTAAAACGAACAGTAAGAACAGCTTATTCCATGCCAGTGTAAGTTTATAACTGCTGGATAATGAAGTGCAATACCAAGTTATTTTCTTACTGGGGAAGGGAAAACTCCTTCAAGACATCGTCATGGCAGCCTAGTATAGTACTTTCTCCTTTGTTTTGTTTGTCACAGCAAGAAGGTTACGAGTTCGACCCCGCACGGCCTGGGCCTTTCTGTTCTGTTCACCCTGTGTCTGGGTGGTTTCCTCCGATACTCCGGTTTCTTCACCAACCAATAACATGCAGGTTAGGGAGCGCTTGGTGCTGGTCGGCGGTTGAGGCGCCAGGTGTTTAGGTGAATCACTTCTGCTGAGATCCCCCAGGGCTGCTGCTGTCACTGAGTGAGGAGGAGGTCTCACTTCCAGACCACCCCTTACTCTTTCCTTTAGTCCTCCAGTCCCTGACCAGTTTAAAAACTCTATCTAAAAATGTGTTTTAGGGCCATTCATAGCTTGTCAACGTTCGTTGTTCTGTTAACTCCTAATTTTAAGATTTAAAAAGTATGTTGAAAATTCAATGAGAAATAGACTTCTGGAACCACAAGGACTTTCATGTTTGGTTTTTGATGGATTGTAAGTTTTACTTTCTGGAATAACAAGCCCTTCCAGCCACATGGATCTTTTGGGAAAATTAAAAACGCAGCATTTTGGATTTGATGTTTTTGTTGGAAGTTATTTAAAAGTCGTCTTTGTATTTTTACAGAGGCAAGTCACCAGAAGTTCTCAGACAACATCTATGGAGGTCCCATCAGGTAAGCTCATTCAATCCATCACTTGTACTAAAAAAACTCTCATATTGACAAAAACAGAACTCACAATATCTCCCTGTTGTTGTTGCTGTAGGAATGTGAAGAAGATGGCTCTCAGGCAGTCTGACTCATCCAGTCCAGAGAGCGGCTTTAGGAGAACCAACCCCAGTCCTAACACCAGGCAGAAGAGAGGTGAGTGTGTATTTGTTCTGCTCATAAAAGAAAGACGTGTTCAACGTGCTAATGCTTTTTCAATGAAAGTCATCCCTGTAACGTGTTGTGTCCGAGGGCGTAACAGTCGTGGTTCAAGTTATGTTTATACTGTACATTTTAAACCTGAATGTCTTTTTTCTTGTGGGCTTTTTGGCAGGATAATTTGCTGTGAAAATTATATGCTCTCAATCATTTGACCCAGTTCACCAAGTATTTTCAATAATTGCCTCCTACATGTGTTATTACATAAGATGGCAAAAGTAAAACATAACACACAAAAACTATACTGTATATAACTATAGTATAATATAATATACTCAAACCATAGCTTCGAATTGCTTTAATAAATACTATAATTTTGGGCATGCTAATGATCAACATTTTTAAACTACAGCTCCTGCATATTAAAGTCTACAATAAAGTTGTCAAGTAAAGAGCCTTGAGTGCAGTTTACAAATTCTGTTTGTTTGTTTGTTTGTTTATTAATAGAGAACTTATTCTGTACTTTTTAAATCTTTAAACAGCACAATATTTTTCCTATTGAACAGAACAGAAGAATTTATTGTCCTTGTTACAGAGTACAACAAAATTCATTTTGGAGTGAGTGCCTGGGTCGCTGCACCTTTTGCGCGCCGCCACTTGCTCTTCCGAACATGAAATGCAAAGCATCCAAAAACTAAAAAAAAAAATTGCAATTAAGCATAAGGTAAAGTGGCAACATTATTAGAGGAAAAATAATTTAAAGTCGAATAATTCAGGCTCGGAATGGATTATCAATAAATCCTTCTGTGTTTTGTCAATTCAAATCAAAGTCCAAGATGTCGCCTTGTCTGTGTGTGCTTTTTAAGGACCTCTTGTTATGTCTTTGTGGATAAAATGCATCTTGATAAAACTCTAAACTTGTTTCATAAATGAGTAGCTGCAAACTGACAAAATAATCAAATTAATAAATAACATTGTGCCCGTACTGTCTCACCAAATTAAATCTTAAAAGCTAGCTGGTCCAATTGCAGGTCAGCTGAAATGGCGTCCAAAAATGGAAACTGTGTGAGCGTCTTTGACTAGATTCCACGCTGCAGTTTCCAGTTCTTATATTTCAATAGGAATCACACAGCATGAAATCACTGGTGTCGCGGCCGGCAGCAAAAGTGCGAAAACCTGCTCTTAACTTATATTATTTAGGATGCGTGTCACAGCTTGGGTTGTTTTCGCGGAGCTGGACGGTAAATAAGATCAAGGATGGTTATTTGTGTGTTTGTGTGCCACTAAAGGTGTTACTATTGTGAAAACAGGTCACAGCAGAAGTTTCTATTCAGCCAAATTCAAGCCCATTTTAACTGCATGTTGGTATTTTGGTCTGGTTTTGTTATGGTTGAGTGATTTCAAGCCATTGTATTGTTCAATAGTTAAAGTGAAAGGCTTGTGGTGGGTCTCTTCTAATTTCTGTAGTAAATTATGAACAATTCCTTCAGCTAGATTCTCCTGACTTGAGATTTTTAAAGCTTGTTCACATATGATACAAAACTGATTTTTCTAGCTTTGTGATATGACATCAATTGTTATATGTTACAACATTATTCATCAGATTTTTTAGAAATGTTGGCAGCTACCTATCTACTCTGTCTAAACCAGGGGTGTCAAACTGGTAGCTCGAGGGCCAAATTCAGTCCCCAAGATGATGTCACGTGGTCCCAGGAAGTATTTCTGATTATTATAGTAGCTCTGTCATAAAAGCACACAACAGTTTGAACTACATATCCCAGAATACACTGCGTCCAAGCTCTGCAGAGAGAATAGGCCAGAATGGATAATAAGTGCATAGAAAATATAAAGGCTTTTATTGCTGAGACGTGTGTAAAAGGTAAAATCCACTGGAATGCAGCAAATTGCAAACATTTTGTAAAAAAAAAAAAAAAATCTTGAAATGGTATGTACAATATAATATAATGGAACATAATGTGATGTGTTACAATATAAATCTGGACAGCCCTCGACCAACCCTGACACCAATCGATTTGATCCTGGATCCATTTGTGTGACACTCCTGATTTAAATAAAGTAAGCAGTCGACATGTAAATTTTTGATCGACTAAGACACATTTGACCAATTCATTGACTAAATGAGTTTTAGAAAATTAGAGTTCTACAACTTTAATTTAGATCAGATTTCGTCTGGATTTCGGAATGCTAGCCTAGTCAGAAGGCCATATGCTTTTTTTTTTTTTTTTTGGTAAAAAACTTGAGAGCCACTGCACTAGCCTTTTCTATTAGAAATGTGACGATTCACTTAAGTCACAATTCGATTCAGTTTTTCGATTTTGCAGGCACAATATTTGATTTTGTTAGTTTTGGTTTTGTTTGTTTGTTTGTTTTTTCCTTAAGACATAAACTAACCCATGATACATTACCGTACATTCAAAACAAAGACACTGTTGTTTGTCTTTTTTTTATATCAACATTTGATCAGTGAAACAGTCATACTTATTGCCCATAGAGCTCCACAACATAAAATAGCACATTCGGTCAGGTCTTGCACAAGTTCAGGCTTTGGTTCCTCAAACATCGTAGCTATCATTGTATTATTGTGTGTATTATACAGCTATAGAGTGTGAGTGAAGGTCTGTGGTTGCATGAGCAAAACAGATCCATTCTGGCCTTTCAATTCAATCACTGCCATGATTTTCGAAGTTTTCAAATACTTTTCCATCCTTATTTTCTATAGCATTCAAAGACAAAGAAACAGCATGGACTCTCTCTCTCTCTCTCTTCTCTCTCTCTCTCTCTCTCTCTTTCGCTCCTCTTTCTTTCTTTTGTCTCTTGTTTTCATCGTGTGTTCCTGTTCGATTTGTTGTGAGGGTCTAAGCTTCTCTAATGACCGGTTTGGGGACAGGAGCAGAGGTCTGGTTAGAGCTTTTAAGTGTGTCTGAGTGTGAACAGTGAAGAGGAGACACAGACACTATCTATAGGGTCACTTCAGTCAAGCTTTTATTTAATATGTTTGCCTTAGTTATGCTTCTGCTCTGTACGTCTGCAGGTCTCACTAATGGACCGAGCAGACTACACATTAGCTTCCATTTTATTTCTCTCTCTCTCTCTCTCTCTCTCTCTCTCTCTCTCTCTCTCTCTCTGTCCTCTTTTGCTCACTTTCTTCTCTTATTTCCACTTCTTTATTTTTTAAATCTAGCTCCCTGTTTGTCTATATCTATCTTGTCTCTCTCTGTTGCTCTTTATCTTTACTTTGTTTCTCTCTGTCTCTCCCCTCTCTTCTTTTTTCACTTTTCTCTTTATCTCTCCATGTATTTTATTTTTTTCTCATCTTCCTTTTTCCTCTTATTTCCCCTCTAATCTCTCCTTCTCTCTCATCAACTGTTTCTCTTTCTTCTCTATTTATTTCTTCTCTGCTGCCTTCTCTCTTTACCTTCTTATCGGTTTCATTCTCTTATCCTCTCGCCCTCTTTCTCTCCCTCTCTTTTCTCTTTTTTTCTCCCTCTCTTCTCTCTTTCTCCCCCTCTCTTTTCTCTCTCTCTCTTTATTTCTCTTTTCTTTCTCTCTCTTTCTCTTTATCTCGTCTTTCTCTCTCTCTCGCTCTCTCTATTTTTCTTTTCCCTCTTTCTCTTTCTCTGTTTTAGTCTCTCTCTTTTTCTCTCTCTCTCTTTTTATTTTCTTCTCTCTATCTCGCTCTCCCTCTTTTTCTCTCCCTTCCTTTTTCTTTCTTCCCCCCCTCTCTCTCCTCGCTCTTCCCCCCCCTCTCTCTCCCCCTCTCTCACCTCTTTCTCTCTCTCCTCTCCTCTCTCTCTCTCTTTCTTTCTTTCTCTCTCTTATTTCTTTCTCTCTCCATTTCTCTCTTATTCCTCTCACCCCTCTCTCTCTCCCCCTCTTTCTCACTGGTTTTCTCTCCCTCATCTCTCCCTTTCTTTCTCTCTCTCTCTCTTTATTTCTTTTTCTCTCTCTCTTCTTATCTCTCTCTTTTCCTTCTCTCTCTCTCTCTCTAAAGTGCTCCACTGATCCCTCTCATCCCTCCATTCGAGCCGTACAGATGTAACTCTCACAGATATGACGTTTATTGATCGTGTTTTCGGACGTCGTCAGCTCCTGTCACTGTCTGTTAGCTCTGCACCTGTCTCTGTCCTGTCCTGTCCCCTCCTGTCCTGTCCTGTCCTGCTCCTGTCCATGTACCTGTCACTGTCCCTGCTCCTGTCCATGTACCTGTCTCTGTCCCTGCTCCTGTCCCATCCGCTGTACCTGTCTCTGTCCCTGCCCTGTCCTGTCCTGTCTTCTGTCCTCGCTGTCTCTGTCCCCTGTCTCCTGTCCCTGTCCCTGTCCTGTCCTGTCCGCTGTCCTGTTCCTGTCCATGTACCTGTCTCTGTCCTTGCGCTGTTCCTGCTCCTGTCCCTGTTCCTGTCCATGTACCTGTCTCTGTCCCTGCCGCTGTATCAGGCTTGTTAACACGTTTACAAAGTGTCATTTTCACACCCAGGAGAAGTGTTAATATCCGCGTGTCATCGTTAAAACAGTATTTGCAGATTAACACCTAAAACATGCTAAATTATATACAGTAAATGCCTCAGAGTGTTACATGAATGTTTTAGTAGATGAATTTATATAATGTCTAATATACAATGGCAGGTTTTATCATGAAAACTAAATAAAAGTTGAGTTTTGTTGACTGAAGATGACTAGATACGTAAAAGTATATTGGTCAAATAGTTTCTTTTGTTGTTTTCCTTTTGCATTTTGATTGCTTTCTTTGTTTTAGCTTGTGTTTTTGCATCTGTTTTATGGTTTGAAGTCAACTAGTCACATTTCTTTGATAAATTTTAGCATCTCTAGTTACAAATACACTGTATCATATCATCTTTCATATACTGTATATTGTGCACGGATTTTGAGTATCAATGATGGAAAACTAAATACATATTGTAACTTTTTTTTTCTCTAGTGATCCATTTTTTCTAATTGATCTCGGCTATTGGTCTATGATACAATTTTCAATTGACTATTCACGTTATTCTGCCCCATTTACTTTTCTTTGCAGTGCACTTCCTGTTTAGCTGTAGGTAGCACACACACTTTTTTTTTTTTTTTTTACTTTTAGCCTTTGTTCCTTCATCTGAAACTTATCTGAAATTGTTTTAGGCTTATTTTTGCTTGTCTGATGAATCCCATTTATAAAGTCTCTCCCTTTTATTCATCAAAAACAAATTGTCTAATTTAGTGCGTCATATATGTCAAGTTTCAAGATCTGTGCTTCTTTCATGTCATCACCTGACAACTGTATGATTGTGTGGATGTTTTTTATACTTGAATGGTCAGTGCTTTGGTTGATTAATCGGTCAATGGAATCAAGTCGATCAAAGTTGTTATTAGTACTGTTATTTATTGTTTTATTTTGAAGAATTTATATTTAGCAGCAACAAAAAGTGACGAATTCGCTGAAGATTTAGAATAATTGGTCTAATTTGCATTTTTTATATATATATGTAATATTATATATATATAATAACAAACACGCTGTTTCCTTTGTTTTATGTATAAATTCTTGTTTCGCAAAACTCCAACACATTTGTAGTCTTTTGATCACAGTTCAAGTCAGCTAAATGGTTAGATCAAAACATATATACAGTAGGAAAAGATATTATGTTATTATTACTATCTTTACGTCTATTTATTCTGTGTCTTTTTTGTGCAAGTGGATGTTTTTCTGCTGCTGGCAGCACCTGAATTGACCCTTGGGATCAAATACATTAATCTAAAGCCTTTGCCACGCCCCTTTTTAGTCCAATGAATAGGTTAATGCAGGGGTGGGTACTTATTTTTACACGAAGATCATATTTCAACTCAGAATAGTGTTGGAGGGCCGAACTGTCAGCATTGGATAACAAATTCTGCTTATTGAAAACACATTTCTTTGACAAAATATTGAAAATTAGTACAAATGAAAAGCTTGTTCTAGCATACAAAACTTGACATAGCATTTTGAGATTAAGTCGAAGATTAAGAAAGTTATGATTTTACAAGTTGAAGCCATAAAAAGAAGCTATTTCATCGATTAAACTTGAAGTTTTGTGAGAATAAAATCGTAATTTTACAAGAAAAAAAAATAGGAATTGGATTTGGACAAGTCAAATGTTTGCATAAAAAACACACAATATTTTTTTAGAATTAAAACAATGTTCCATGATCCAAAATACAATTTTAATCTTGTAAAACTTCAAGTTTAATATTGAAAAAAATGTTTTTATGACTTTGACTTTATTCTCATAACACTGTGAATTTATTCTGCTACAAGTTTATTGTTGTAGCCCAAGTTTTTGTCTCTTAAACTTCATCATACATTTTTGTTTCTCAAACATAGGGACTAGGTTAAAGGGACATGTCTTTTGTCAGCCAACTGCTTCTTTGGTCGACCACAGCCCTGCTCACTTAACTTTACTTGATTAGAAAGGCATCAAAGAGCTAGTTTTTTAACTGTGACTACATCTGCAGCCAGTATATGAACCCACATTTGATTCTGTGCTTTTTGTAGACAACACGAGATGCCAAAGTTAAATCACTCACATCACAAACGATTCTCAATATTTGTCTTTTCAAACGCGCCCAGACCTCGCACTGGGTTTCTGCGTCTTTCCTTATCTGAAGCTGCCGTTAAAGGAGATTGCACTCAAACCGAGAACACTGAGCGGTTTTGACTGGCTCTCTAACCTACAGCCAGAGGAAGCGCTATTTTTAGACTGAAAGGTGACATCGCTGTTGCCATAGTGACTTATCCTATTTGAGAAACTTAAAACGTAAGTACAGCATATAAAGTTGTTCAAGTTCATAAAGTTGTCTCGTAGTCATGGGTTTAAAGAGCTTATTTGCAGATGTAATTAACGAGAAGAACATTTTCTATTCAATAAAAAAGAAGTCATTTTACACAAAAACTATTCTACAAGTCGATATTGTAGTCGTTTGCTGTAGTTTGGTCTTTGAAGAGCATGGACACCTAATAAAGTACTTTTTCTTTGAACTTCTATTGAGAATCTATTGACAAGTTGAATTTTATCTAAAGCAGGTTTTAACTTCTTTGATCTCAGAGTTCTGAATAATTTAACTTGGGGCCAAATCTCATAGCAAAGGTGTTGTGTTGTTCTGATTGTGCGACTGAAAGAAAGTGCCTCTGGAGGTGTTGTAGGGATGGCTTTGATGATTAAAAAAAACAAACCAGGATTCACAAAAGCAGACTGAAAGGTGCTTTACAAACGTTGGATGTCCTGCCAAAATGACACAAATTCCCAGAGCAATTATACATTTTTGCCTCTGAAAGCTGTCACCAAAGTCTTTCTCACTCAGGATGTCTGTCTCATGACTATGAAGGTTTTTGAGTGCACTGTCTATCACCTAAAAGTCATGGGTCTGAAACGGTGTCAGTCCTTAGCTGTTGGGTTCTCAATTAAAATGAGACTTCACACCAGAAGAGTGTCTATGACAGCTGACAGTCAGAAGCAGCTGACCTGATCATAGTTAGAAACACTAAGAACTTCCAAGCATTTACTCATGTGCAAAATAGGTTAAGGGGAACTTACATTTGTGACTCACGCAGATGCTGTAAATGCTAAATCTTAGGCGGTGCAGATCAGTTTTTTTGGATAATGTTAAAGGGCTTGTACTATGCCAGTTTTTCTTCTCGTCACATTGTTGTTTCATTGTCAAAAATGTACCAGGCGCTGTGTTTTGTTTTATCCAGACATGTTTAACACACAAATTCTACGTATTTGGGTTAGGATCTACTCTGATCCACCGAGTGAGATTACCTAGAATATACCTTAACCTTTTCAGCCGTCTTGCTGTTATCCTTTGGTTTAATTTCATAAAAAAGAACCTAATTGAAAGGATTGTTTAATTTTAGACTTTTAGGTTTAGATCTGATTAGGTCTCAGTTGAGATCTGTCGGTACTTAGAAAGCCAAATAAGTTAGGTGATAGAAGTAGGCTACTAATGGCAAAAAATTGGAGAACCACTACATTTCATAAACAGCCTCTTGGGGTAAGATAAATATAACAGTAATTGTGACAGAAATACGCTGGTGATGGAGTGTGGACGTAAGAACAGATCTCTGGACTTTTTAAACCATTTTGGAAATTGAAACTGACTGATTTTTGAGGCTCAGAGGAAGATGATCCCTTAACAGAATCCAGAATAAATTTTTTTCCTGCAATGTCTGCATGTTGAAACAAACTAAGTAAGGGTCGTTCTAGTATTTAAGCATGTGTGTGCTTTAAAACACTTTACATCCTTTACACTTGACGGTGTAGTCCCTCATTCATCCAGGAGTGATCCATAGTAGAAGTCTTCAAAGTAGTCATCTGGACAGTGTTTCCGAAGATCAAGACGTTTCGACTCTCATCCGAAAGTCATTTTCAATCTGATGGAAGTAGACTGAGACTGGCTGTATTTATATACTAAGATAAGCCCTCCCCCTAGGAGGGGCTAAACCCACCCAAACTTGTTCCTGAAACCTGTTCCTAGAACTGGTTTGGTAAGCCCTAGCTTCCTATCCATTGTTCCCTGTTTCTATTGTTCTATTGTTCTCTGCTTCCTCTTCATTGTTCTCTGCTTCCTCTTCATTGTTCTCAGCTTCCTTTCCTTTGTTCTGACTGGGCCTGCCTAGACTGTTTCAAGCTCCCCTAACTAATTCACTGGTAAATTGCCCTGGCTACCTGTGAACAAGATACAGTAGTATACTGAGTGATCTTGTTGTAGACATAAGTCCTGGAGACTGTGCTCTATCTACATTTCTTTCCCTTTAGACCAAGGGGTAAGAATGCTACTATACACACCAGGTAAATAAATTGAGGACAGTGAGGTTAAAATTCTTAGCAGGGAGAAGGGATGGTTTGAAAGAGGTGTAAAAGAAGCCATCTTTGTGAAAAAAGAAAACCCATCACTAAACAGGAATGGAGGCTTAAGATACAACCTACCTGGTGTGTATAGTAGCATTCTTACCCCTTGGTCTAAAGGGAAAGAAATGTAGATAGAGCACAGTCTCCAGGACTTTGTCTACAACAAGATCACTCAGTATACTACTGTATCTTGTTCACAGGTAGCCAGGGCAATTTACCAGTGAATTAGTTAGGGGAGCTTGAAACAGTCTAGGCAGGCCCAGTCAGAACAAAGGAAAGGAAGCTGAGAACAATGAAGAGGAAGCAGAGAACAATGAAGAGGAAGCAGAGAACAATAGAACAATAGAAACAGGGAACAATGGATAGGAAGCTAGGGCTTACCAAACCAGTTTTAGGAACAGGTTTCAGGAACAAGTTTGGGTGGGTTTAGCCCCTCCTAGGGGGAGGGCTTATCTTAGTATATAAATACAGCCAGTCTCAGTCTACTTCCATCAGATTGAAAATGACTTTCGGATGAGAGTCGAAACGTCTTGATCTTCGGAAACACTGTCCAGATGACTACTTTGAAGACTTCTACTATCCTTTACACTTGTGCTTATTCTATTCCTCTTGCTTTCATCTCTTCTGTGCTTCTTGTACTAACCGTGGCTCGTTTCACTTCCTGTCAGCTGACCCCTCTGTGAGCCAATCAGCCGCTAACGCTCGGAAACGCTTCAGCTTACAGGGGCTGTCCAACCGGAGGTCCCTCCCTGCAGGTAACAGCGTAACCGTCCAGTCAAATCACTCTCTACGTCATCGTCAAGTCTTCATGTTACGTCTTTGTTTGTCATCGTCCAAGGTCATTATATCTACCTGTTTCTGTCCTTCATGTTTGTATTGTAGTATTTTGTATTGCATCGGAAATAACAACATTGAAAAGTGGATTTTTGTGTGTAAAGATTACTTCTCCCTGATTGGTACAAATTGTTCTCATAGACAGCAAAAATCAACTCATATGGAGTTCTTTGTGGCTGATGCTGATGCCGGTACTGATTGTATAGAATTCATTCATGACTAACCATCATGCTAGACAACTGACTGAAGTGTCTTGCCTAAGAACACAAAAACAGTTTTGCTTCTTGTTGACCAACTATGACTTCTGAGGTTCCAAGTTCTGCCCAGGCTCAACCTGCTCTGACAGAAAAAGTTAGATCTCCAAAATGAAAAGTCAGATCTCAGAGGGAAAACTAGTTTTCAGCGTAGGACTGGACACATTTTAATTGACAAATTGAATTTGTAGTTCAAATCAATTTATATTTTTAGACTTTTTTTTATGTAGATTTTTTTATATAGATCTTTATAGGCTTCCACAGAGCATTGTGCTCTCAGTTTTCCTAATTCTCACGCAGCAAAACACTTCCACACATTAAGATTTTGATCATTTTAGTCCTCAGAAAATAATTAATCACCAAAATCACCCTGTAATGTCATAATGCCTTTTGTGACTCGGCGTCATGCTCGACATCTGTGCAGTCCTTACAATTACAATAGCCATTAACAGTAGCTAGCGCTTCTGTGCTTGTCCATTTGTACTAACGCCTTGAAATGGAAAAACAATTCTACCGACTGAATAATGCATAATAAGGTGTGTGTGTGTCCCTAAATGACATAGTTTGGAGGTAGAACATGTCCCTAAAACCTTCGGCAATGCTAAATACAATTAAGTGCGGCACATGTAAGTGGCTTAGGAAAATTAGGATTTAATAAAACATAATGAAATTCATATTTGTAGTAGCCTTACTACAGTTGTTTAGCAAAAATAAGTAACTAAAAAGCTGTAAAGGGGTGTTTTTTATTTTATTTTTTATATCTATTGCATCCAGTTATTTTAGAAATCAACTTCATCAAAACTGCCATATTTCAGCATTACGTTTACTTTAAATTACAGAGCATTTTGTTTCTCAAGACTCAGAAAGTATGCTTGTTGCTGTTGTTTGCATGACTACTTTATATTAGCCTTTTCCAGATGACTCAAAATATATCTTTATTCCCTTTCAACTGGATTAAACAAGTCTGATTTCTTTGCTTCGCTGGATGTATTCACCTCTTTTCAATCCCATCTGTCAATCATATCTGCAAAGAGAAAAAAGCTAGCTGCAAAATCACCAGCTCTCATCTTTGGGCAGGATTATGCAAGAAGCTGAAGAAACAGGATTGAGATTTTGACTAGGAAAGCACAAATATCGACGAAAATGTAATTTCGGGACCTTTTGTGTGCGCTGGATGGCGTTGTTGTCGATCTCTTGTCCGGCCCTGGTGCTCGCGTCCCCGCCGATGCTTCTGCCGTTGCCGCGGGTTGCGTCAGTGCTTTGTTTTAGTGGCGCCCGGCTGAGTGACGGCTGACAGTCTGACATCACTCTGAAGACACTGCTCCACTGAACTCAGGAATAAATGACTTCAAACACATCTCCAGACACCAGCAGATAGGACACATGGGCGCGCACGTGGCACAGGGAGCAGGAGGAGACGAGTTTGAGCTGGAGAGAGGCTC
The DNA here is from genome assembly GCA_038363315.1 of Mugilogobius chulae. Classification (NCBI taxonomy): domain Eukaryota; kingdom Metazoa; phylum Chordata; class Actinopteri; order Gobiiformes; family Gobiidae; genus Mugilogobius; species Mugilogobius chulae. Next base: position 26,498,873 of record CM076412.1, read on the forward strand.
AGATAAAGTCATGGAAAAGAGATTTTGTGGAGCAGTATGGTCTTTTGAAGTGTAGTTTTTTTAGGACTGGTGGTTAAACTACTGCCTCATCTTAGAGAGCTCCATCGAAGGTTTTTCTAAGGAGTGTTTGCGCGTTAAGCTTGTATTTATGTAGGTGAAGAAAGATTTTTTTGCTATGATAAGAGTGGCTATTTCTGGTCTTATGTCTCAGATAATACAGCCAGGTTAAAGTCTTTTTAGGTTTATTTGGAAGATGAAATACAGATCCAAGCATACACACATTAACATACAATAACAGACACTTAACAAAACACATTACAGCACAAGGGGTGGAATGTTTAGTTTAGACTTTGCCTTGCTCCTCTTAATTGTTCCCAAGCAGACAGTTTGATCGCAAAAATGTTGTTAACTCTTTCACTGCCAGCACTATTCTCGCTTTGACCCTCCTTTACTGCCAGGCCTTTTTGCTCATTTTAAACAATGTTCACAGCTCCACAAAAAACTTTGTGCAACTAGAATCATGACATGTTGTAAAGTAGACCTACAAGGGTCTACTTTCATTCTTTCATTTTACATCAATCCGTTCCCTTTTTATAGGCAATTGAAATTCTTCTTTTTATTAGATTTCAGCGTTTGACAGCTTCATGTCAGTGTTATTTTCCTCTGTTTTTTGCATTTTGGAGAAAGAATATGAGCTATGAAATAATGTCTTGAGGATAAAAAAATGTGAAGTTTACATTATTAAAACAATAAGGGGTAGTGTCTTTTTCACCAACAAAAGCTGTGTTATTGACAAGAAGGAAGCACAGCAGTTTTCTACTTCTGATGCAGATTCTATAGATTCACTCTCTTTCATGAGGCATAGATTATATTTAACCCTCCAAACATGAAGAAATACAGTAGTTTTGCTCACTCAGACCACTTCTGGATTACTCACGAAAGAGGAAGTGTAGTATTTCTCCACGAGTCGTTCTGTGCCTCTGTCGTTCTCTTCAGAGTCCTAGTCCAGTAGGATTGTCTTTTCTTCAGTTTAAAGATTGAATATCTGCTCTAAACTTACTCAACAATGTTTTTAGTCCAAGATGTTTTGCCTGTAATTTGTTTGAAAAGAAAGCCGGCCCTTTAGAATCAGCTGATCACGTAAACACAGAGAGCTTCTCTGTGCAATGTCAACAAAAGACACCTGTATTTCCCTGTCATCTGTCCTCTGGGTTCTTGTGCTCATCCATTTCCCCCCTCTGCTGGTGAATTTGTGAAAGTGCATCATGTATTTGGCTGTAGACAAAGTCAGCACATCAGCAGAGAGCCTCACATTGCCGCTAAGGTCTATGGCGGCAATAAACATCATTGGCAGGCTACGGTTGGTCGCGCAATGACGGATATTGGATGGATATTTTTGAAATTGGCTGGGAAAGAGTTAAGAATGTTGGCCCTTGACTGAGTTTACAGTTCAGTTTGCTGTTTGTCCTCGATTAAAAACAGGCATCCAAAATTGGCCACATAAAAACAGTTCACTTTTAGCCCTCATGCCGCATATGGTCAACCAGAACATAAAAAACATAACACAAACATACAGTACATTCCTGCTTCAGACTGTGTGCTGTGCAGCCGCAAGCACTGGTCAACCCAAAATACACTCCAAACTCAAGGCTTGCTCAGTGAAGTTTTCAGTCAAAATCCATAGAAAATGTTCTTTACAGATGATGACTAGAGCAACGCTGCACATCACACATTGACTAAGCATCAGAAGGAAGTCTGTCTCTGACTCACTGTGATTCTACACACTTTTTTTTCTTCAAAATCTTTGCATCTGATCAAACTGTGCCCCAGACATCGCAAAGACGAACATATTCATCCGGCTTTTGCTTGAGCTGTGCTGTTTTTGAGCTGTACTCTGCTGTAAAATAAAGAAATAAAAACACAGACAGCAGCTCTGTGTGCGTCAGCAGTGGTCCAGTGTGTTGACCATGCATCGTTCTGTTTTGGGCTTTGGTCATTTGAACAAGTACATGACAGGAAAGTTAAAGGTACTATACCCAAATTTTGTTTCTTTATAAATGAAAGCAAACAGAAATAATACATTTTAAACTTCTTACACCAGTCTACACATTTTGCTAACTTACCAAATGTATTCTGAGTCCCGAAATTGTTCATCACAATGCGTTTTAAGCTTTTTTCACAGTTGTTAGGCGCGAGACACAGCCTGTGACAGTTTGCCACAATGCTAACAACAACAACAACAACAGACAAACTTAGTGGAGTTTGGTGAACAAATTGGACATTTTTAGAAGCAGACAAGACATTGTGGACTCATTTTCACCTGAATAGATACATAGATACATACATATAGAGTTTAGATTCTGGACCTAGGGCTGGACAGAAATTTGTCGCCCAGTGATGATTGACAGCTGTGCTAGAACACAGTGCAAAACCACAGCGGTGACAAAAAGTGTTTAGTTGTCAACAATACGCCGCGAGACAGGTAGGTGCGTTTGATGCACAAGGAGAGCGAGAGAGATGTGCGAGAGAAAGCGTGCACCTAATGTTACGTGCGTGATGAGAAAAGAAGGAACATGAGGGAGAGAGATGTGCAGTAGGAAGGAAGCACTTCTGGTGGAGACACACTGTATACATGTAAACACATGAAACACATCAGTAATGTGCTTTTTCTTTCACTAAATTGTAGAAAATCAGGTATAGTCCCTGTAACAGTCTTGATGGTCTTGGTTGGTCTAACTTTTATGACACCACACTGTAACTACTCCCTTGAATACACATTTTTTGCTAACATTGATTGAGAACTTTCTTAGGACGTAGATGTGCAAGAAAACTAGTGGCACATTAAAATCACAAACTTTACACAATTTTTTATTTTTTTTGCTATTTATCAATGAATTTGTCGCAGTCCTAATCAAATTCAAGTCTGTATAAGTCTAAACCCTCAGATGAATTCTCAATAGATTTTCTTTGTATCAAGATTCTTATATTGTTTGTCTACTATATTGTTTGAAAGTTGTTCATTCATGTCATTTGTTGGTCTGTCCATAACTGTTGTCATTGTCACTTTGATCATTATTCATCCCAAAATCATTACTGTTGTCATTTGTCTCTTTATGTTGAAAATGTAAACTAACTACTAATGTTTCCTGTTTCCACTAACCAACACCGTGACTTTCCTCTGCTCCTCTCTCCTCCTGCCTCTCCCTTCCTGGCTCCTCCTTCTATCCCTCAGAGCCCACAGTTAAAGAGGCCGAGGTGCCACGCCGTTTCTCCCTCACCTCCTCTTTAGCCACATCCACCTCCTCAACTTTTGCTGCTCGACGAAACAAAGGTATCGCTTCCATTCTTTGAGCTGAATAAATAAACTTATTGTGGCAAGTTTTAGAACAAGCTGAATAGGATGAAAGCAAAATTATGCATTGGATTTATAGAGTGCCTTTCATGACACTAAAAGACATGTCGGATTTTTGGATTATTCATTCACTTCTCACTCAGTAGTGCTAGTCAGAGCTGTCCTGGGCAGATTGATGGAAATGAGGCTGCAATCATTCTCACACTCCAGATTCATACTAGGAAACATGGGTGGCTTGCCCAAGAACACTGTGACATTTTCTCCTCTAGTTGTTCCACTGGGGTTCAGTGGTCAAATTAAATCAGTTTATTTTTGTATAGCCCAAAATCACAACAACAGTCGTCTCAAAGGACTTTCCAAGATTGATAATTTAGCAAACATGAATGGAAAAAAATAAAACAATAAACATTCAGTAAAACAATGAACATTCAGAAACAGTAATTGATCATGAATAATTGTCCAGAGCATCCCCTGTCTTTAGACCTTCCCTCTCGCAAAAAACAGAGAGGGAAAAATAAATGGGGGAAAAAAAAAACCTGCAGGAAAATCACAGTGAAGAAGAGATCCACTCCCATGGACGTACAGGCTGTAGATGTCACTGACTAACGTGGATCTAATTGCAGTTTGTAGAGCCAGAGTCCATTAGCAGAGGGAATTGACTCGTCTAGCAGGATCAAGACAGGCTAATCCAAAGAGAGGGAGGTGGGGCAAGTGTTCAGGAGGAGGGAGTGGTCCGGCATCAATGGTCCAGCCCTCGTCACAGGAACAGCAGCATCTGAAACAGTTACACTCCCCAAGAGAGGGACAAGTATTGCCCGGCCCCAACCTGCTTCACTTCTGAAATCTGATGGGATCAGGCATTGACAAGCAAGTATAGCCACAATAATAATTAACATTTTTAAGTCTGTTTTAGCATTCTCTAGATCGTGGTTCTCCAAATTGGAGCTCTGGAGCTACTAGTAACCTGGCTCACGCCAGATGGATATGTGTTGAACTCCTATCTGAGTTCTCACTATATCCATCTGGGACTTGACTCGCTGAAAGCGTTCGAGAAAAGGTGGGGCGTTTAGTGAAATACTTCGCGCTGATTGGGTGTCGGGCCTACCTTATTTGAGCTTAGCCAATCACAGCAACAACTCGTAATGGTGTATCCAATGTCCGCTTGGGATAGAACAGTACACACACTGCTCTTCTTTCAAAAAGAAATGACTACGTATTTCTGCTGAAACCGCATCATAAGCAGCAGACAACACGTACATCCACGGAAGCCGCCGTCTTTGTTTAGCTTTAATCAGACTCGGCTGCGGCACCAGGGAGCTAACGGCCCGTGTTAGCCCGCTCTGCTACAATTGGGCCTCAAAACCATGCTGCTGTGATGTGAGTGGGCCGAACCACGGCCGTTTCGGACTCTCAAACCAATCGAGCCGGACGAAGTGTTTGTGAATTCACAAATACCGCGAGATAAACCATCTGACTGGCCAGGTTAGCTACCAGTAGCTCTCCAAAGGATTTTGGAAGCTACTTTAAGGACACCTGGCTTAGGCTATATAATGTCAGTGATTATAGCTGAATATAGAAATCAGAAATCCGCAGCAGTCACAAGTCAAATGGGGTAAACAACACATTTGAATTGAATTCTTTATAGGCTTTTCTCACCTTCAGTCAGAAACATGGACGACTTATTCTTGTATATAGTCATTTCTCCTTCACGCGCGTTGAAATGTATGAGATGCATAGAGAAAACCAAGCCGTCTCGGAGAATCAAAGAGTGTTAAGGGTACAAAGTGCACAGACACATTCTTTCATAAAGGAAGGATGAGGTAATAATAGTTTGTGAAAAGATGACATTTAGGGTGACATTCAGGGAGCAGTACAAAAGCAGTTTAGCTCATGAATACAGATGTGCCGTGTTGAGAGCCACAGGGGCCCGCCGTGATTAAAACTAACCCTCTCCACTCTTATGTCGCTTATTTACAAACTTCAAAAGGAAAAACACAGCTCCGGCTCTGTATACATGCGCTCAAATGGTAGGAACTTTGGCACTTGTCAGCTTCTCTTTGGAAAAGTGGAAGTTATGGAAAAACTTTTGTACAAACGCAAAGTCGAAAAATACTCAACTTCACATATAGTTTAATAACATGTTGGACCCAGTGGTGCTGAGGTACTTGTTAAGACTGGAGATTTGTGGATAACTTAGTGATATATTAATCTTTATTCACCCTAAAGAAAGAGCGTTGATCAAATGTGCAAGTTGTGAACTTAAAGATGCACATGTAACTTACTTCTCTCCATGGAGATATTATTGCCATCCCTCACATTTTGATCGTCCTTTATTTACTTTTATGAGCATTCTGTATTTATTTTGTGAAAACAAACAAACAACAATTGAGTAAATTTAAATATAGTGTACCAAAAGACGTTTTGTCTTTTATATTCTACAAGTGATGCCAGTGTTTCTTCAATAAGAAACAAATAGTCTTTGTATTGTACTATACACAATTTTATCAAACCACATCAGATTTAAGTACAGGCCTATTTCTCTCTGCGGCTAGGCTAGTTTCTGTTTGCCTCAAAACTTTGGATCATCTCTTACAGGGGGGATTATTTGAGCTGCTCCAAAATTTGTCAATATTTGAAAATCACAGTAGAAACCTTATTTACCATTATCACATTAGATTAGATTTAGTTTTGTGACACAAAAAACACATTCTATAACCACATTGATTTTCTCTGGTGAAGTGTTTACCTTATGAAGGTTTAACTTGTTTTCGACTTTGTGTCTATTAAATATTTTATGATTTTAAGTGAAATCCACAATTTTGAGGCAAACTGGTTCGATAGTAGCAGTTTGAAATACGCCCTTTGTTGTTTCTGTATTCTGTATTTGACCAAAGCCGTATGAGTTCCATAGAATCTCCGGGAAAAATAGACTTCTTGAATATTCTTTCTGCAGACAAACACTGCACAAAGGACCATCTAACAGGAAAAGACTTCTTATATACCCCTAATTTATTTACCTAATGCCCAGACTTGATGTAAAGTGCCATAAAATCTTGTTTAGCAAGACATACTTAACGTTCATACCGATACAATAGCAAAAGCAACTTTAAAAAGTAAAAAGATATGTGGGACAAACCAGTAAATTGCTGTATACACCAGTCCCTTTGTAGATAACCTTTGAATGAATGCAATTATCTTAGAATCTCTCTTGATTTAATATGATTTGTGATTACATAATCCAAAGCTCTATGGGCCTGCACAAGGATTTCAAAATTATGAAAAGCTAGCCCAATTTCTGTAGAATTAACACAAAATGGTTTTAAAAGACCATTACCCTTAAAATAGCACTACTATGTTTAAAACTCTACTGAACCCATCGCAATAGATAGATTTACTTTATTCACAATAATGGGATGTTTCGTTGCCACAGAGCCTTGGAAAACCACTAAATGCAAACTGTAAATAGAGTTACAATTATACTTTACTTATTAAAACTGCATATAATCGATGTATATTTAACTCACAACATGAACAAAAAGTACATTCAGTCTCTGTTTTCTCAACCCAATGCACCCTCATTATCATTAAAACTCCGAAGTGGAATCACATCTCCATTTTTCCAACTTTAGCCACAGTTTGAATAAGTCGCTGAGCAAAGGTCAGCGGGAACACAGAAGCTGACATTTGCCTAGTATTTCTCCTCCAAGTCCTTTTTCCATTTGCATTGAAGTGATGAAAAACAGACTTTTGAATGTGCATTGTCCTTGCTCAGGTCCACTCTCCGCCGCGTAAAGAGCAAAAGGCACGAGATTAAGAGCGACCCCACACCTTTCGGTTATGAAGGTAGCATGCTAATTCTCATCACTGTGTGTGTAAATGGGCATGATATGTGTTGTATTTTGATGTACACCTGTTACGTTTTCAAACTGTTTAACAGCTATTTTAAGTTTCTTGACTGTTATTGGTTGTAAATGTTAGATATTTTAAAACTTCTGCACACTAGAGGAGTTTTAGATTGATAAAAAGCCCTGGCATCGCCCACTTTGTACCAAAGTCTCTTACAGATTTCATACAAGTAAATAGGTGACTGGAACCTGCATGAAATAATAAAATGCCCTATAAAAGTTAAGAGAAAAAGCAAAAACATCCTATTATGTTGTGTTCCTAACAGAGAAGAGAAACTGTTTGTCTTGGTTCCCCAACAACAAAATGTTCAATATTTCAAGTATATAAAAAAAAAATTTTCAAAGCTCCAAATTGGCAAACCGAAGACTTATAAGAATATACACAAGACAAATCTTTTTATAAACTTCATCTGACATGCATCAAATCCAATGACTTTTTCAGCTTATGTTGCATCATTTTATAATATTAATTCAGTTGCGGCTCTTTCTGATATTAATTTTATCAATCAGGCCAATGCAACTATTTTAATGTTAAAGGTTGCAGACCCCTGGGTAAATGAATAAAAAGTGAGACTATCACTATGTATAAATACCTGATTAAGCTAGCTCTGGCTTAAAATTGGATATATAAGTTCTGGGCTTTCTATTGGCAATGCTTTGTGAGATACTTTGAAAAATATTAATACAAATAAACAATATTAACTTTAAACTTACAAATAATGATTTTAAAATATGCAGTTTTGGTCTGCTTGTGCGTATTTGACTAAAAGTACAAAATGTGCATCCAGTAAGGACAAGCCCCATGTGTATCTCCATGACTTTTGAGTGGCAGCTCTTTTTTTAAAGGAGATTAGCCTATTCGTCACGTCTGTATATTAGTGTGTCTCTGTTATGACAGTTCCAACATGTTGTGTGAAGAACTTTACAACAGCCAATCAAAGCAGCCAGACATTGCCAGGCTTTACTGACATGTGATGATGCATAAACTGTTTGAAATAGCCAACACTGTTTATGCAATCTATTTAGTTTCTCACATACGCAATAAGACTGGGCAATATGGCGATAAATATTGAATCAAAGTTTAAAGTTGGGGTAGCTAACTTTTTTACTTGCAATTTGTTTTCCGTTAAAAAAGTCTATGATAAATGCAGCACTTTGTGAAAAATGAGACCACTGCGTTCTCTCTGAATTGAATAATAAAGAATTTTAGTTCTAATCAGGAGCTGAATGCAGCTCTCTGATTGGCTGAGCTTGGGTGGTCCTCTCCAGTTTCACTTTGTTGTTTGTAAAAACAAGTTTATAAGCCGTTATTGCAGCCAAGATGAATACATGTCGATATTAAAGTTGGGGTAACTAACTTTTTTATTTGTAAATCAGTAACCTTTGTGTTTTCCACTTAAAGTCTATGATAAATGCTGCACATTTTGTAAAAATTTAGGCCTTTGAGCACTGTCTAAGCTGAATAACAAAGAATTTTAGTTCTTATCAGGAGCAGAATGCAATGCTCTGATTGGCTGTGCTTGGGTGGTCCTCTCCAGTTTCACTTTGGAAAGGAAGTTGTCAGATTTAAAACCTAAATTGTGTTTGCAGTATAAAAAGTAGCTACTCCACCTTTAATGGGATAAACAGTCACATTACTGTCTCTTTTTTGACACGGAATCAAGGAAGACTTTAAACTCCTCTCGTGTGCTCACGATAGTTCATGTATTATATTCATTGACATTTACCAAATAATGGTAGTTGACTATTTGCTGCTCTGGCGAGTTTCTTTATTGTATATTTTTGTCTTTGGCACGCACTAATGTGGATATTGTGGTGCTCTGCGGCTGTTTTGCTGTTCAGTGTGACGTTGCATGTATTTTTGTTTTGCATGATAAGTAGAACATTTGGTAGAAATGCAGTTGATGGTTCAGTCTTTCCATTCCTCTTACTGTCACATTCACATTGCATAAGTATATGAAGTTTTCTGTTTAAAGGGACTGGAGAGACTTTATCCTTAATTTCATTCAGCGTGGTTTATTTGATTTTTGTTTGTGAGTGGCGTCGTTTAGCATGATTCGTGTTGTGTCGTCTCGTGCATTTCGGAGGCGACAGAATTTGTAAATGGCTGAACAGAAGATTGGTTTGGCTTTGTTCAGACACGCTGCGTGGTGCTATGGCTTCAGTGAGGAAGAGGCAAAGCATCATGGGCGATTCGGGGGCAGGAGGTCCAGCTACTGTCCCTAGATCTACCTCCCAACCAGCTAACCCAGGCTCGAAAGGATCTTGTAAGGATCTCCAAAGTCTTATTCGTGCATTTTATGTGACTCTTTACTTTCACATGATTTTATTTTGTTTGTTTATGTAATGATGTAAATTTTGTTTTATGTGAAAGGGTCTTTTTGGGTTTGCTGTGCTTTTTCTGCATCTAGTGCATTTTATTCACAGTGAAACAAGAAGTGTGATACTAGAATGCTTTGTTGTTGTTTTGTACATAAAATACAGTATGGCATTTACTGTATATTTTGCATGATCACCTATTCACAAGAACAAATGAATGCTCCTATTTCACGCTGCAGCTTGGCTTCTTCCAATTTGCCTCAAAAATGTGGATTGTCCTTTATTCTTTCATTCATTTCCTATGGGGAACCTTATCAGTGCTATTATATATTAGTCAATATTTAAAAGTGTATCAGATTTCAGCTAGATAATACGAAATAATTCATAAGTGATAAATACTTCACTAGGGAACGCCTGTGTGTTTAGAAATTAGTTGATTTTGGCTCAAAGCTAAAAACTAGCAAATACATTAACTTAAGCCGACTGCACACTACAAGAGTTTTGGATCTTTTGCGATTTTTAGACGCGTCAAAAAAAGAACAAGCCACAGACATAAGGACGTTTTCATAAGGACGTTTATTTGTCTCACATTCGCATCATGTAGCAGGAAGAACCAAGACGATACAGACATGTGGAGAGCAGCAGCGAACAGAGAACAGTGCGTGCATCACTATGATTGAGCGCAGAGTGTTTTCTTTCATGTGCGCGGTTAGAAAAGCGAAACACAAGTAGATTAAAGCAAGTTTATATACGTCACATTAGAGCGGAGGGTTATTAGACGTAAGGAGCTGTTACACTGACACATTGTGAGCGTGAAAAGTTCTCACATCTTTTGAGGAGCAGGTGTGTCGGAGATGACGTGCGTAATGTTCATTATAAAGAATCCTGCACAATAGTTCTTCTGTTGTATAGGTCTTCGCCCTCGTGCAGCAGGCGAACCTCACCATGATGCTCCTGATAAATAGTCGCAGTGATGCACAGACATAAGAAGAGAAATGACAAAAATCTCTTACAAAAATCCTTACATTGGCCACGCCTCCCCGAACTTGTAGAGGGGAACATTGGGCTTAAAATTGTGACAAAACTCCTGTAGTGTGTAGCCGGCTTTAGACATAAAGTAGACTTGATAACAAATATATATATATATATTAGAACAGGTTAATTATCTTTAGTTTTAGCTATTTCTTAAGCTAGTGCAGTTTGTTCTTTTACCTGGATTTCTTAAACTGAGAAATCTGACGGTATCTGATATGTTTGTGATGGTAAAAGCTCTTAATCCGTGTCATCAACAGAGCATGGACCTTTTTAAACCACCTCTCTACACACGTCATTCATAATAAAGCTAAACTGAAGCTCTTGCGTGTGTCTGCAGGTTGGACTCAGCGGCGTCTTCCCTCCATGGACACTGAGGACTTTGAGACCATCCCGTCCAGCGCAGAGGAGTCGTCCAACTCTTCAGAAGAGGAGGGTAACAACAAGAATGTGAGTCACTACAACCTACAAAAGTGAAACAGAAATACTTCACTGGGTTTTGGTTTGTTTTTAGCTGCTGAGATTGTAATATAAATCAATTTATAATGACTCATATCGATGCGGCTTTCTGTCTTTTTATTGAGAAATTACAAGTCAGATAAGGAGAAAAACTGTGAAGCACACCAGAAGTTGCTTTTACAGAAAATGGTTAAATGTAATTTTTAGTGATTGCTATAAACTTGTTGCCATAGAAATAACGGACAGCCATAATTTTTGCAATAGGTTTTATAGGACTACATTAGCCAAACAATGTAAACAAAAGAGCAGGTAAATGTATCACTCACTGGTCTCAGAATAGGTTTCAATTGACACTAACCTCAGTATTTCGCATTTTAAAAGTTTAACTAAAGGGTCTTCTACTGATGTGTGATGACACAATCCTGAGCTCTATTTGTTGGCTATTAAAGGTTCTACTATGATTTCCCAAGGAAAGAAAAATTCAACAGCTGTTCGTCCTTAGTTCATGTGTCACATTGTGACAATACACTGTGGTCTCATTTTTTCACAAAGTGCCGCATTTATCATTTACTTTTTAGTGAAAAGCACAAAGTTTACTAATTTACAACAAAAAAGTTAGCTACCCCAGCTTTAAAGTGACATTGATTCAGAATTTTAATCGGGAATTGAGTGGTTTTAACCGGTTAGGATTTAATTGTTTGTGTAATGTAGAACTTGTTTCAAGGCGTTTCTGAAATCAGGCTTAAAAGAAGAACTAAGATTTGCCAATGGGATAAGAACAGTTTCTTAGCCCTCTGGCAAATAATTTGTCTTGAAATATGAGGTATTGTCTTTAAATTAGTTTGAAACCAGAAAAATTGTCTAGATCTCCACAATAAATAAAGTTTAAATTAGCAACAATTTAAAAAAATTAAATGCAGTTCAAATCCTAGAATCAAGCAATTTTAGCTTGTCTTGAAATTCACTTTTTGCAGTTCTCCAATTAAATGTTACACACAAAGCACAGATGTGGACTTGCAAGTTGTGACTTAAATCAGACTTGAGTCACTATTTTGATGACTTGACACTTAACTTTATCAAATTAACTAAGTCTTGGGACTCGTCTTGGACTGGAAGGTCAGTGACTCTCTTTCACTTAAGATAGCTTGACGTTTCCCCATCAAAAAAGTGTGTAGTTATAATTTTTTATAAACTGGAACATGTCCCTCCCCACGTATTACTTCAAAGAATATTCCTAGAACAAAATAACACACTTATTCCTTGCACCACTCCTACTTTACATTGAACTTCTGCCATTTCTACAGCAAAAGAACAGTCGTCTCTTTGTCCTACATACCTCTTTACATTACCCCGTTAACGCCGCACCATATTAATAAATTCATTACTGACATTCTGGAAGTTCACATTGTCAGATTTAGAAACGCGATTGGACCTAACCCGTTCCACTGGAGTTAGCACGGCCCATTAATCATCATATCCTCGCATCAGTCAGTGTCCGGGGGCGCTCCAATGTCTACACTCCATCTCGTTGTCCCTCAGCACCCCCCCTCTAGCGCCCCCTACCCCGCAGACGAGCCCTCTGCCGGTTAATTACTTCCCACGGACGCACATCTCATTAGCGGCAGGCACTGACGACTTGACATTTAAGAAGCGAGGGACGAGGAGGGAGGAGGAGGAGGCGAGAGAGGTCTTTCCACAGCTATTAAGATCTGTGTCACGGAGCGGCCGCTGGAGCGCGAATCAAAGTCCTTCTGTTTGCTCCAGTCGAAGATATTAAGCGTTTGAGTCGGGGGCATATGCGGGTGTTGTGATGTTGCCGACAAAACAAGACACGAGAGGACAGTTTGATTTGGGCAGAGATAGGGATGTCATGATTACCCTTTTTTTTTCTTCCTGCAAATGTGTAAAGCTGTGGTTGGTTAATCTTGAAGGTTTTAAAATCTCAAATGTCGGCAAACCAAGTCTTAACTAAAATGGTCCCCACAACAGACCCCTAGTTCCTGGTCGACATGTCTATGAAACATGTCTCTAAAAGGGACAGGAAATTTAAAAAAGTACAAAAATAGCAAAAAGTTCCTTCAGTGTAATCTATTGACTCCTTTTCCTACTGTAGGAACTTTTTCCAGTTCCTTGTACTTTTTTAGTTCCTGTGGCCATTTTGGGAGCATTCACACAGAGCAGGAACTATGGACCGGGACCTCACTTTAGGGACTTTTTTAGCTCCTGCTCTGGGCAGGTACTTTCAGTCAGACCAGGAACCTTTTGGTTACACAAACACATTTACAATGTTAACTTTGTTTTTAAACAGGTTTTACTCATTCTCACAATTAGAAAAACTTCCTTAACCTTAGAAAAATGCTTTAAAGTCAGTAACTTCCAAAATGTATTCATTTAATTTGTAAATAGTAGCCTATAATACTATTACTAGGAATTGAAAAAAGACAACTGTTGTGTTCCTAACACCACTTAATGACTTATTTAAATGTTCCAGACTTTTCAGATGCTAATGCTAAAGCTAGTTAGACCCACTTTCAGAAACTGCTGCTGTGTGAACACAAACATAGATAAAGGGTAGTTCCTCTGACTAAACAGGGACTGGAGAAATGTGGGGACTAGTTCTTGGTACTTTCATGTGGTTGACTATTATTGTGAACAGGAATATTCCCAGACACAAGCATCAATAAAGAAGCATACTAATGTTAAATTCATGTGTTGATTAAACTGAAATGCAGAATTATTCTATGATCAAGTTCTCATATTCTATTATTCATGTTTGATCAATAACTATTTGTAAACTAAATGTTATAGATCCTATTTTGTTGATGCCTAAAGGTGCTAAATATTGGTACTGAGCTTGATTGAATTCTGTATTAAATTCATAACCAGTTTTTTTGTGTGTCCACAGGGAAACAGCAGTCGTTACCGTGTCCAGCTGACCTACGAATCTCGTGACCCTCGTGACCTCTCTCTGGACTCTGGAGAGATGGTGCAGTTTCTGGAGGAGGCGGAGAATGGACAGTGGTCAGTTACTTTATCAGTACTAATCTTCTATTTTCACCAGAGCATCATTAAGCACCATAAAGTTCATCACTAAAGCTTTCCTGTAAAACTTTTTGAGTGGAGAGTAGTATGATATATTTAGGTCTTCTTCTGTGTCATGGGATGTATTATGCAAACTCAACCTCAGTCCTTGTTACAAGTTCCTAATTTACTTTAAGTTGTATTTTGATTGATTCATGCATGTTTGAGTAAACTTGTACAGTAGTGTCCTGCAAATGAAAGGTCCTGTTTTTTACCCTCAAAATATAAAATTATGACCTACTTAAGTTTAACTCTGTCTCCTAGGTTTATGGGTTGTCTCACTTACTTCACAATCTCAAGAAGTTGCCACATATCCTATGGCATCTGACAGTTTTCTTGACTTTTTGGACTAGGACTGAGACTCAACTTGGACTCAACTTGGAATTTCTGTGACTTGAGCAGCTTTTTTTAAAAGCAAAATGTATCGAGTCATGAAATTGCAAGATCAGCAGTAATCCATAATTTGATATATTGGACTTGAACATAAACAAATAGTTTGGACTAGGACTGGATTTATGACTTGACTTCACTTGCCTCTCTGTGACTTGAGTCCATGCTTTCTTACTTGAGACAAAACATTGATCCTTTGATAGTTAGTCTTGTGCTTGAAAACAGATTGTAGTTATGAACACTTCTTGTCTCATCAACCTTTAATCACAAACGGGCCTGTGCAAAAAGCTGTCAACTAAAAAGTGTCTTTAGACATGTTCGATCTGACCTAACAGTATTTGCAGAAGACTAAAAATGCATTATTGCAAAAAAATCAAATTGCCTGTATGCAGAAGCCAATGTAATCCAATGATTTGCACCTAGATTTTGTTCTATCTAAATCCTTATAATCTTAATAAAAGAATGAGTCGAATAATAAATATTCGGTCAACTAAGGCTTTATTGACCCTATTAATCAACTAAACAACTAAATACCTACAGCCCTACTTTGAAAGCGCTCTACTCCATTTTTTTTTTTACAATTAAATAACTTCAAATAAATTTCCCCCAGCACAGATATCTTTTTAAAGTATCTCATCTTGTAAAAATTAGTCTGCAATGTCCTGACTATGTCTAATAATGTCTTGTTTGTTCACCAAAATCCACTAAGTTTGTCTGTTAACGTTGTGACATGATGACACATATTCTATTAACAGCTGATAAAAAAAGCTTAAAACACATTGTGATGAACAATCTGGAGGATCACAAGGCATTAAGAAAGTAAGAAAAACATGTGACTGATGTAAGAGGGTTAAAAATAAGCAAAAATCAGGCACTGCTCTTTTAAATATTCATTTAAACTTTCACTTTGTTTCTCCAAATTGTCCCAAGTTAGTCAGGCAATAAACAAACCTGCTTTTATTCCAAACTACGGCGTCCAGCAGGGTCCAAAAGCAGAAACGGACTTGAAAGCAGCTCTCCAATAAAAGCATGTTGGTTCAATAGTCTTTAAACCGATACTGTTCCCCCCACAAAACCTTTTCAGCTAAATTGTTCACGAGCAAAAAAAAACAAAAAACCCTTCCACTGTATTCATAAACAACATCAAACGCCACATCTCTCTTTCTCTTTGACCCAAACAACGCCATTCGCCACCGCTTTTTCCCCCCTCGAGATTAAAGCCGCGGATTTGAATTAAATTTTCATCCGCGCTGCGACAAAACGTGCCGCTAAACAGTCCATTCTCAAATCAAGGCCGGCACTTTGAAAACACAGCCTCTTCTGATGAATAATGAATCGCTTTTATTTCATTCTACACAATCATTTACATCTTTTCCCCTCGCGCTGGAAAAATATATGAAGGGATGCGATGTTTTTGGGGAGAATTTGTGCAGTCGCTAATGCCGTCTTAGATAAAAGCGTTTTGAATATTCTCATTTTTCATCGGCTCATGTATTTTTCAAGGCTTAAAAAAGAAAAAAAACATCCCTGTCTGTAGCTTCTATGGATTTTTCACCGCTAAAAGCTCCCGTCTCTGTCTGTGTCTCTCCTTCTCTCTCCACGCTTCAGCAAAATGAAGAATTTATAAACCGTGTGTCTTTTTTGTCGGATCAAAGTTATCTCGCAACTTTTTGAACTTCGGGGGCAGACTGCAAAGGTTGTGGCGCAATTTCGGGCATGTCCAAACTGATTTCACCGCCCGGTTTGACTTTGTATAGGCGTATTTACAAGTCTGTTTTTTTCCCCGGAAACAAGCGCGTCCCCCGGAGAAGCTGCCAAGACTAGATTTAGGTTTTCATTTCACACTCGTCTCCCGGCGCATGCTGGTGTATTGGTAATGATAGCGCACCCAGACGGCTAACACAAAGTCACAGGACGGCAGAAACGACACATAAAAGGGGGATTATAAAGCAATGTACTTGTGAAGTCGTTAAAAGTCGCCAAAAAGTCTGGATCCACGTGACTTCAGCTGCAGCTACTTTTAAGAGTTAATGATTCTTAAAAGTTGATGTGGAAATTTGGTCTCTTGGTGCGACAAAAGAGAAAGAAATAAGAATAAAACAACAATTTGACATCACAATATTCAGCAGCTAAAGTGATAGTATAACTGCAGCTATGTCATTTTGTCATACAAAAACTCATGGCAAGAAGGTTCTGGGATCGACTCCCAGTGGGCCGGGATCTTTTTTCCGGAGCTCTAGTTTCCTCTGGTTTCCAACTAAAACGTGTCCAGTTGTGAGTCGTCTCTCCTCTCCTCAAGACTATCTTATATAAAGACCAGATTGAAAATGTGTGAAATTATAACTCAGCCCCGGGACCAGATGCAGCTCTCGGGATGATTCTTGATTGTATTGATTTGCCAATAAATTACACATAACAATTTGAACCATATATGGTTTTAGCATACTGCTACATCCTTATTGTATAAAAAACCTTTAAAAATGCATTGGAAAATGAATGCAATTTGTATACGTTTATTCATATTTCTTCTGGGAAAGACAGTCTGGCTCTAATTACTCACTTTTATTTACTTTTTCAATCACATGGTCATGATCATACATTATAATAATAATAATAATGCATTGGATTATACAGCGCTCAAAGACGCTTCACATTATGCATTATTCATTATTTCCATACTGGGTGGTGGTAAGCTAATATTGTAGCCACAGCTGCCCTGGGACTGGACTGACGAAGCAAGGCTGCCATATTGCGCCATCGGCCCCTTCGACCACCACCAACCATTCAGACACACACCAGAACCATACTAGGCAATGTGGGTGAAGTGTCTTGCCTAAGGACACAACAACGAGTTCCTCCTCTGTTTGCCCCACTGTGGCACCTGAGGTTCCTCCACCGGTCTCCCATTCAAGTACTGCCCTGGCCCAACATGCTTACTTCTGAGATCTGACGGGATCAGCTTTGGCAAGCTGGTATGGCCACATTATAGCAGGGTGGGAGGTTTTTTTTCTAGTGGGCCATATATATTTGAACCTGGACAATTGGTGGGCGGTCAAACTACTTGTGGAATTTATCGTTTTTGCAAGCACATTTTGGTAAAATTATGGCTTTTGAATGTGCTGTTTTTATCATTAAATGTGATAACATAACATCAACCAAAAGAAACATGCACCATACCAAAGTCAATCAAATAAAAGAAACAAAAAGTAACACTCCTCGAGAAATCGCAGAAAGAGTTCGAGGGCCACATCTGGACCCGGGGCCGCAGTTTGCCCAAATTCTCTCTTCAGAGCAACATTTTACTATAACAAGCATTAGATGGTCATTTATATGTTTTTGTGTCGGACTTCTTAAACTGCCAATTGAAATCTTAATTTTCAACTATTCAACAAAGATGCAGAGAGATCTGGGCAGGGCTGTTGGGTTGGTGAAAACACTCGATCGTCAGTTGCAGGACAATAAAGGATTAGTCCAATGTGCAGGAATCAATCAAATTACAAGTTTGAGTACACAATGATAAAGAAACAGTGTTAAGGTAAAGCCTAATGAAAGTTGATTTAGTGTAATATGTCCTCTTTAAACATTAAAAGTGCACACTCTTATCTGATGCAATAGACTGCCATGACGATACATACTTAATACACACCTGTAATGTTTAGAGAGTGATTTAATACATTTACTATTCTCTTTATGGTGTGTTTGTGAAGTTGATGGAATTATTTGTCCTTTAAGGGCTTTTTTTTTTGACACAAATTTGTTCAAACTTGTATTATCAAATGTGTCAAAAGTGTTTTCATTCATTTGACCCTCCTACATGTGCAGGCTTGTCTCTCCATAAATCTCACTTGTAACTTGTAGAAGAAATAGACATGCAAATAGTGTGAAACAATATACATCTCCATGGAAACATGCCTGTGAAAATGGCCACCTTCAAGTGCACATTTCGAGACAATAAAAGGAAGACTTCAATTGCATAATTTTCATAATTTTCTGTTGGTGCTGCTTTTTGATAGGTGGTGTTGGAGTTAAGACTTCCACATGTATGTACAGGTATCTTATTATAGACTAGACAAACCCCATAAGATGAGTCCTCCACTGTTTTTTGTCCCATAGTCATTGTCTTCTCCTCAAGACATACTTTATAGATAAAGATGTCAAATGGTTGTAGTAGAAGTAGCATCAAGTATTGAATTTGTATTGTATTTCTGATGAAAGCCGTTCAAACTAATGTCTGTACAAAGAACTTTTGACTGTTTGAATTCACAATAACCCATAGCAGCGTTCTTCTCGGAGTAGATCATCCTTCCATGTGTGTGTGTGTGTCCAGTGAAGTGTGTGTTTGCTGTTCTAGCTAGTGAAGAGTCTTAGGACAGAGGAGACAGGACTGGTGCCGTCTAGTATCTCCAAACATCATCAGAAGGAGGTCACTCTCTCTCTTCTCTGTGCAGCCGTGCTCGCCCTAACCACTGCTGTGCTCACACACTATACAGACCCTTTCACAAACCTTCTCCTTCTCCCTCTTTCTAACTGCTGCCACTACATTCAGAAAAAGGCTCCTTCACAGTGTAATCCAAGTTTATTTTTGGGTTTGTCAGACATACTCTCCATTTGTAGCCAGCCAGTATTAACTTTATATGAAATTGTTTATTTTAAGATTATATTTTAGCAGCTCTGCAAAATACGGAAACATAATATACTAAATTGAATTGTTTGAGCTTTGAGCTCATCAAAAACATTAAAGCAGTTGGACATAACTTCATGCATTTGTTTACTGAAGTTTTCTTCTCTCTAAGTTTGGGTTGAGCAGGCAGACAGACACACTTTCTGCCGGAACTTCCGGTTTGGTCATTCTGTGGACTGTGGTTTCTCAAGCTTACATGTGTACACAGCGGTGTGCAGGGCCTTAGCTCTAGGCTTAGTGGGTGAGTCAGATGTGGGGAATGACTTCTATCCCAGTGAGATTCAGACTGTCTATGTGAGGACTCTTATCGACTCGGGCTGAACTTTTTGAGCTCTGCAAGCTAGGTTTAGTTGGCTGGTATATTTCCCTCTGTTTTTAGATGACTGTTGACTTTGAGCTCTTTCTACTGACTGCAGAGGGAAGTATACATGAGATAAACAAGCCTAGCCTCCAGCAAGTTATTACAGGCATGCAGTAGTACTGAACGTGATTTGGAGGCAAACATGCTCTGGTGATGATTTATGAATTTAAAAACAATGCAAAGCATTTGAGCTCAACTTGGAAAATTAGGAACAGAGGGGAAATATTTACTTTAAAATGTTTATCAAGCTAGCGTGAAGGAAGCTATACAACTGCAGGTATGTTTTGATGAGTGATTATGTTACTGCATGATTAATAGCTAAGCAAAAAAATATATTTTGCATAAATAAATAGAATGCTTGGCAGCTTAGTGCAAGGAGTAGGATTTGGTTTTGGAAAGCCACACCACATATCCTTCATCTGCCCTCCACACACTGCCCCTGAGGACTGGGGGCATAAGTCAGTTTTGGTTCAAAAGCAGATGAAAGTTTTCACACATTTTGCGTTTGAACACTTTACAGAATGTTCTTTATTCATGAACCTCTTGGCAATGATTTTCACATAAAACACAAGCTTTATGTACAATTTTTAATTCTGTCTAAGTGTTTCTTCTCAACAAAACATTGTCTGTACCAAATTCTTTCAAATTCATTCATTCATTTCAAACTTTATATGAAACTTTTTTAACTCCTTCCTTACTCACAAATCCTGTGGCACATCACTACTTTTCACATGCATGGATTTTTGTCCACTAGCACAGTTTTACAATAGTTTTTCAGACGCAAACGTGAAGCAGACTTACCGCCTTTGCATAGCTCATCTTCTGTCATTAGAGACTCTTTCTTACAAGTTTGAGAACATTACATTATACATTGTTTAATAACTAGATGAAGAAATGTTATAGTCAATATTTTGCTCAAATTCATGACAACATAGATTGCTCTGTAAAAACAAACCAGACTTTGTGATGTATTATTGTGTGTAAATAAAGCAAGCCTTATTAGCCTTATGCTAACATGTTCTACAAAAAGCATTGATTCTTACTCTATCCACACTGCACTTGTCACAATGATGCTATGCTTGGTTCACTTTCAGTCAAAGTAGCTTCTTGAATCCGTGTCTATAATAAGCCACGTATTTCGCTGGTACTTGTCTTGGCCAATACAGGACGTTAGCAATTGCAACTTGAGTATTAGTTTTGCTCCATAGCCAGCTCCGTGTGTGCATCCTCTCCAACCTCCTCTTACCTCCTGATTGCTCTTTGAGGCTGTGTTTGTAGGCATGATCCTGGCTGTACATCCAAGCCATTGTGTTCAAGCCATGACAGTCAAAAGAAGTGTGTCATCATTGCAACGTGACTATTATCAAGCCGTTTAATTCCATTTTTAATGTCTTTATGTATCTTCAAAGGTACTTTTCAGGTGTTGATGAAGCATGCATCACTCTGAAAGTCGAGTTCATTCTCGAGTTCGTTCTCGAGTTCATTGTTGTCAGAAATCTGAGTAACAATTATATAGGGCTGGGACAATGATCAAAAAATGAGAGATCGAATCGGATTAAATTGTTAATTATTTGGAGGTAGGTTTTGAATGAAAGATCAAAAAGTAAAAGTGTGTGGGTTTGGAGCAAAACTCAAGCTTTGATGGCAGAATATTGATATATAGTTCAAAAAAATAGAATAAATGGGAAATAATAAAAGTTTAGTTTTGTTCATGTTCATAATGGCATTTTTTCATTTGTTTTTGAAAAGGTTAAACAAAAGCCAATTGAAAATTGAGATCAATCTAAATGAGGAAAAAAGTCCAGCCCTAAAATTACGCAGCAGGATGTTTTGCCCGTCTTGGCAACGATGCAAAGGGGAAAACATCAAACAGCTGTACATAGGGATGCTTGGCATGACCAGAGTAGATCTTCAAAAATTGAAGTTTGGAGACTGTAAACCACCAGTGTGAGATGGAGTGTGAATATAAACACTATGTGACTCCACCTTAAGTTATACTGTAAGTTGGCCAAAACAATCACAAACCTGAGAACAGTTAATTTTGGTCAGCAAAGTATACTAACTCCCTTTTATTCGTGCAGAAATGTTTCTGGTCAGTTGAAATGCTGTAGTTAGTTCTTATAGTTAAAGGTATTGACAGTGATAGTCTTCATTTAACTTTAGTTCACCAGCAGTTCTACGCTAAATTTAACAAGCCTAATTAATTCAATCTGAATGCTTATGATAGATGGGTTTAACCTCCAGAAAGTACTGGCACGTCACAGGATAAGATAAGAGTTTAACAATGACATAACGCGACCAAAACACCAAAAGTAAAGAATACAGACTTGCACAAAGCTCTAACCCTGACTGTCCTCTTTAGACACAGAGCAATCCCCTGTGTTTGTATATATTATGTGTCATTGGGTTCATTTGTTGCTTTTTTTGAAGAAATTAACAAGTAGTGTAAAGTTGCACTTAACATTGTTGTTTTCCCTTCAATGAAACTGGCGACTGGTCACGATAACGCCAGCTCGACCCAAGAATGCCTAAAAAAAAATAATCATTTTTGAAGTAGGTGGCAAAATATCTTAAATCATTTTTGTGTAATTCTAATTGTCCAGGAATGCTTCATAGTAGAAAAGGCTCATAGGTTGACATCTGGACCAAGTGTTCGAAGCTCGAGACGTTTCAACTTTCATCATTTTCAGTCTGATAAAGTAGTGTGACTAGTCAGGATTTAGCATGAGCAGGGCAAATCTCAGAACAGTCCTTGATTTTAATTATTGCTTTTAGTCAAAGTCATCAGTGAATGCCGCTCTTTAGTACAAGAGCAGCTCTAATATACCGTGTTAATATCTAACATTATGAAGCAGGAGTCAATGGTTTATTATGATCTGTTTTCTGGGCGAGGCCGGCGTGTAGGTGAACTGATATTCTGTGTATGTTGTTTCTGATTGCTTTTACATCTAGCCTGGAAAAACAATAAAGCTATTCTAATTATGTAGCACATTTGATGAGTCACCCACATTAAAAGCTCATTAAAGTTGATTAAACATAATATATACCCTTTTACTGTAGAACTTATACATGGAATAAAGCTCTAATGTAAACGTTCAGTGCTTGATATACTGTATTAGAATAACTATCAATTATACTTGAACACATTGTACAACACAGTAAATGCATGGTGAAAATGACATGGTGCAGTTATGATAATGGCAGGTAAACTGCTCATAGAAACAGAACATAGCTTTGATAATGTATATGTGCTGTTGGAAGATCCACTGCCCACTTTTCTTATTTAATTAATTAATACATTTTATTTATATAGCACTTTTCTAGACACTCAAAGACACTTTACAGACAAAGTCAGATAAACAAAGGTACAACATATAAAAACAGTGGTAATTAAAACATTAATCAAACAATAATGCAGATTTAAACAGGTCTTGAGATTGTTCTAAAGTGGTGAGGTTGGTGCAGTCTCTGTCCCAGAGGGTGGGGCAGCGATGGAGAAGCCTCTGTCGCCCCAGGTTTGGAGCTTGGTCCACAGAACAGCCTCAGGGACCATCTCCATGATGTGGTTGACTCGGTCAGGGCCTTAGCTGGAGGATCAGGTGCAGTTTCAGGTGGAAACTGAAGTGAGAGAACAGATGACACAGGTCCAAGTGGATCAGATGAAACTTCTGTTGTTTCAGTCAGTGATAAGGTCATCCCCTAAAAATATTTCTCCAGAAAATCTTCTGGTGCAGCCGAAGTAAAAGTACCTTTTCAGATGTCCAAAGTGGGACAAATGACCCAAACTCCTCCAAAATGAACCGTCTGAGGGATCCAGGCTAATGGCTCTTCTGGTTGGGAAACACTGTCGTAAGAGATTTATTTATTAAAAAAACAAACAAAACTCATTCCTTCTTTTGACTGTCAGTAGTTTACATGCTGCTTGTTCGCACTGAAATTCCACTGTTTACAATTATATTATTTAACTAACTTCATCCTAATTTAAATTTTTCTCTTTGTCTTTTCCAGATATCTTCAGCGACCTGTGCACGGCCGCTCTCTCAGATTCAGACGAGAACGAAGCCAGCACATGGGGCGACATCTCTGAGGGACACTGACCGAAACGCCAAGCCTCTATGTAGTTGTAGTTTTTTTCTATTGGACTACAAAACACTGATGTAGCATACAGACTTAGCCTCGACCTCATAAGGCTGGATTTTACACACTGAAGCTATTATTATTGAATTAACCTGCACTTGAAAACTATTACTGACTGTTACTATTAAGGACTTTTTTTTCCGGGATTCTCTTTCTGGAAAACCAAGCTGGATTCGTCCTGCTGCCTGACAGAGCTTTTGCGTCATATTTCCTCACAAGAATACTCATCGTTTGGTTATTTTTATCAACCTCCATTGTGGATCGGAATTGGAAATCTTAGCAAAGACGCTGACACAAAATAACATTCTTCCTCTTTAATTTTCAAGACTGGATTCAAATGGACATTGATACCGATGGATATGGCTTCCAATATTCTTGACTGAACTTGAACAGAATCATGCAACAAAAGAAAAGGCAAGTCTTGATACAGTCGTTTTTAAGGAGAAATATTGCCACATTACAACAAAATCATAGCAGATATTTAGGTTATAATTGTCCAAATTTCCATTGAACCGACTCCAATTGTTCATCTTGCTAAAATATAACCTAGACAGTCAGAGGGGTTCTCTTGATATTTGTAAAGACAAAACCATCTGGGCCTCCACCAACTGATTGGTTTGCAGTTTGAACCTCTGGTTTAACGACCTAATTACATCGCAGCAGGTCAAGTTGAGGGGGCTTGTTTGCAAAGACTGCAGCAAGTAAAGCCTGAATCAAGCAAAACAAAGATGGCAGCTCCTGTGGATGTACGTGTGATTCTGTTTTAGCACAAATACAGAATATTTACTTTTTGAAAGAAGAGCAGAGGTGTCCATGTGTGACACTTCTATCACACCCGCACTTTGGATACGCCGTTATGATTTTTTTGGCTAAGCACCAACTAAAGGAGGCACTAACTAAAGTTACCCAATCATCTTGAAGTATTTCATTAAAACTCCCACCTTTTCCCAAACGCTTTTACACTAAATGTGAGTTCATATACTATATCAGACCTGGGCATACTGCAGCCCTCCTTCTGTTTTAATCAAGCGCCTAGCACATTTTTGAGAATAAATCTTACCCTTTACATTTCTTTTGTTTGATTGAGTTGGCTATGGCACAATAAATGGACAGGATAACAGATTAAATGGTCTAAAAATGGCAAAATGCTGCTTGTACTAACTTCATTTTTTACACCAATTATCAGCCCTTGCAGCCTTCCGCCAGTTGTCTGGTTTAGAACAAGGCCCTCTTGGAAAAATAATTGCTTACCCCCTGTACTATATAAACTCACATTTACATTGTTTATATATAGTTTGAATACAGGATTTTAGTTGGAATACATTTTTGCTGTTTGTACAATCAGCCAAATTTGTGAGTTTGCACCTTGACTTTTAACCATTTTATCTTGGAAACCTTCCCACAATCTCTGTCCTGTTTCGTTTTAATACAGATAAATCTTTTTTTTTCTCACTCTCTCTCTCTTTACCAAACGTCTCAATTTCCGATAATGCGTCGCCGCTCCCGTGTGAAGTGGGTCTAATTGCCGGGTTTTCGCCGAGCTCCGGGGCCCGTATCTGTCCGGGCAGATAGCGTTTATCGGTCTCATCTGTACAAGGAGCTCGATAGGAGACATGAGAAGAAGCAGAGAGATGAGGAAATACAAGAGAGATAACGTGAGGAAAAAAAAAAACAGTGCATTTCTTATACAGAGCAGAGATACAGAGGAATCCATTCATACTTGTGCCAATGACAATATTAGCAAAAAAAAAAAAAAACACTGCAAGAAATGTGTATGTTTGGTGGAGCCTTGTGCAGTTTCTCAAGACGATATGATCTAAGATGTTATCATTATATTAGCGAGCAATTGTAAAAGGAATATAATTCGTGATCACTTTTGCAAAACCCACTTTTCTGAGTTCCTAAAGAAGACACTATGACATAGGAGTTTGTTCGTAAGGTTAGAACAAATACATTAATGTCAGTAAAAGAAGGAGTGGACTTGCAATAGTTTGACAAGGAGTATTAATAAAAAAAATCCTAAATCCAATATTTTTAAGCAGTGTCAAGCAGCACAGCATTAATATTTTTCCCACAAGGCAAACCGACCTACTGCAAAAACACTATCGTTCTTCCCGCAATGATAAATGGTGTTTTAGATCGCTACCAAAATAGATTTTTCTCTTGTTGTTCGGCCAATTACTGACTCCACACACCTACAGAAAATACAACAGAAGAACCGTTTGGGCCTGTGCTTGTTTTAACATTGCCCACACAAGAGCTGAGCACAAAATCAGTTCAGTACAAAGTGTGGCTACAAATACATCCTCAACATGATAAGAACTTTGGATTAGTTTAAGAGATTCTGATTTAATTTACAACTTAGTTTTGGAAGTGGTCAAGCTAAAAGAATAGAATTAACAGAACATGATTTTTGTAGGCTCAGCTATTACATTACATTAAAGTCATCTAAACTTTGATGCCATACATTTGAAAAATATGATTGCAGATAATTAAAGAAAAATGTCAAATTCAAAATATGTAGTCTAGTCATAATGTCTTTTACAGTAGAAACTTACAACTCGGACACATGGTTGTTGTTCAAAAGGTCATCACATTTACCAACTTCAACCTCAGACTGCACTCACACTGACATAATCGAACTGGCCCCTAAAGCGCAGCTGTTTGTCCAGTGTGAGTGCAAACGATTACTCATGTACACGCACGACTTTAGCATACACAGTTGTTTGAGTGTGAGTGCGAGCCATAGAATTTTTCAGCATTCAGACTTGAGCAGGCATGGTTAAAAAACCTACTGTAAGTGCGCCCTTAAAGAATCAAAAGTACTATGTTTTTCTGTATGTTATTGACTAGAATATCTGTCTTATTCCTCCTTGTCTACTTTCTTTGGCAGCACACTTCCTGTTAAGCTCTGTTAAGGTAGCTAACTTGTTAACTTGTCTTGCAGGTCAATCTCAAATAAATATATAACGGAATTATATATTTATAATTAGTGTGCAAAGTGTAAGGTGCTTTATAAATAAAAAAGTATTATTAATTAACAACTGACTTCTACAGGGCTTAAGCTTTCAAACTAGGTACATCATGTATATGCACTGTAATACATCTGATGTTTGTTTGTGGCTGATGTAACTAAACCGAAGGTGTGCTTTTAAAAAAAGTGAAAATATTTCTGCTGCCTTCACTTCGTGTGGGAATTACGGTAAATGCCACTTGATGTGTGGCATAAATCAAATTAACATCACCTCTCGCGCAAATTACTACTGGGAAACAGGGAAATAATTGAGTTTACGAGTTGATAATAAACTTTGACTTCTTGATACTACAGACAGTCCAAAAGCACCACAAATGAAGAATGTGAAATGTTTTTCAGTTGTTAATAACCTATTTTAAAATTTACAAATTTATAGGGCAGGCACAAGCTGAATGGCATCTCTATTTTCACTGTAATTAACTAAAAAGTCAAAATTATGTTTTTCCTCAGAGCAGTTTATGAACATCGTAAATTGTAAGTGTGCTTGTTTGCACTGGATTTACACATACAGTCAAGATAAAGTATATTGACAAGTTTCATTTTGTTACAACCGTAAAATCACTTGAACACAACACACTGGTATTTACCACTTCACAAGTAGCATTTACCATCTTTTCCACAGCAAATGAAGACAGCATTAATATGTAGTTGTTAGCATGTTTGCTGATTGCTCATTTTAAAAATGATCGTGGTTATTTTAGCAATGCTCCAATGCAACTTTTTCTGTTCCAATACCGATACCCGATATCAGCATAGTCACAACTTAAAGTGCCCATGACAGGTTGAACTACTCATTTCACAAAGACGTAGTTAAGATCAATATATTTAAGGTATTACTAAACATTTTTCAAATTTCATTCCAGTTTGGCCATTTTTTAGCATTAAAAATGTACTTCCTGTTCACCAATGATGACATCACGCTAGGTAGTTGCCTTGCGACCATTTAATGAATTAGGCCCAAGCCATAAACAGAGCCATAAAAATATGTTTCTTGTGAGAAAATTGAAAATGTCTTTGTCTCCCCAGTGTGTTGTCATCAATTTAGAACTCTGCTCTACTTCCTGGTATTTTCAACATATTTTCACATTTTTCTCCACAAACTTGTTGTTAATTAACGTAAAACTATCATTTATGATTACATCAGGTATTAATTTATTTTAACTGAAAAAAAAAATTGAAAACCTGTCATACGCACTTTAACAACTTCATCTGAATAAAATGTCAAACATTATGAGACGTTCTGGATCAACATCAGTCAGTAAATTTGTCTCATTATGTCCAGTTAAAGGCACAACATTGGTATCGGTGGATCTGATATTATAGAACGGATACCAGATCCAGCAAAATTTCCTGGATCGGCACCGATATCCGATCCAAGTAAAGGATATTTACCATATGGATTTAGAAAAATTCTGAGATTATTAAAGTCATAAGCAGTATAGTTTCATAGTTTGTGATGTTAAAAGGCTAACACTAATGCTAACTCTTCTATTGAAAACCCATTAGTGCTGCTAACAAGCAAAACGACACCAGGCTTATTGACTCTCTTTGTCTAAAAACACTTGGAGGGTCTTGATTAGAAAACGTCCCCTTTAACTTCATTCTTGACGCCATAATCTCACCAGCACTGTATAATTGAATATTTAACCAGACATATAATTAGCTTACAAAAAAACATCACAATCCATTCCTATCCCTCGTATTATTTCATTTCCTTCTCGGCTTACAAACATTCGTGCGTTTTTATTTAAGACCTGACACGGGGCCCGGGGCATGATTTGTGCCACCGACGCCACATTTACTAACATTCTTTTAGGCTAATGACTTCTAAACGAGCTTCCGGCAGAAAAGACATGCGCCGCCATCAATCACCGGAGATGCCTTTTGGGGGCGATACGCTTTTTGTGCTCGAGAAGAGAGAGAGAATGGGAAAGAAAGCTAGATATGGAGAGATGGAGAGAGCATAATGACTTTGGATGTAAATTAGAAACATCCCTCGCTTAGATGAATTGAATGCCGAAGATGTAAATCACAGCCTGACATGTTATGCTGTACTATTCAAATTCTCTCTTTTTTTTTTCTTTTGTTCTAATAGGATTGTCACTGCCTTAGTTTTGTGCGAGCATATTTCACACGTTGGATTTGTAAACCGTACACATAAGTTCGATCTGACACGTTTTAGCGCGCGCTGGGACTGTAATGTGGAACGGGCACACGCTCCAATGCCGTCCACGTTTGTGCCAAATGTGTGTAACTGGATTATAGAAATGGGGAGAAAAGATGTATATTATGCAAAGATGAATTTTTTTGAGGTTATATTCATGTTGTAGCGTTGTTCTCAAAAAACATACCATGTGTTGTACTTGTAGAAAGTCCTCTCTCTTCTGAGTTTAAAAAAAATCTTCATTCAGAATTTTCCAGATTTGTATCGATACAGCTGGGAATCATCTAACTGGAAAAAATAGTTATGTTAGGTTCACGTTAAGAAAGGCCATTTTTTTTTTATCTTTTTCTAGTAGTAGAGCCATAAACTGTATATAAACTTTGTAATGTGCCAGTGTAACCAAATTGAAAATCTTAGCCGCCAAAGAGTCAATCAGGAGCCAAGTAGACCAAACATGCTCATTACAGTTAGTCAAAGGTTGAGAATGTCGGGTCTAGATGGACAGTGATTAAACTTTAGGGCCAAAACTTTTTAAGTTTAGGTTTTTCACAATGGGACACATTTTAAAATTTATAGAGGGATTTTTGGTCGACGTCACTTTCCGTCCTACTGCGCATGCTATATGCTGACAGAGCCGTTCTCCATCTGCTTAGCTGGGGAAACTTCTTTGAATAAAATAACAAAACGGGACAAGAGTAGTTGTTTCGATCACGTCTGAACCAGACATCTGTCTCCTGAAGCTTGAGACAACATTTTTCTTGCCGTTTTTTTCACTCACCTGAATGTAACTTTTAAGGGTCGAGGGGTCGAATTTCATTCTCAGATGTTGCTTCAGCAGCATAACTTTTGTTTTGGCACAGTGATAAACACTTGTAGGTGACAGCAATGCTTTTTCGACTGTTTGTGTCTGTATATGGAGCAATATAATACATTGCTGGAAGTGAATCATTCAAAAATCATTAAATTTTACATTAAAACTATAATTTTTGTAATTTGGGCCATTATAGCATGAATTTGAGGACCAAAAAAAATGGTCTAGGAGCCCCATTTGGCCCACGGGCGCAGTTTGAACATGCCTGGTTTAGGAGAACGAGTATGGTTAGAAAAAGGGTTTGCAAGTGTTTTGCAAGTTTAGCTACAGGAATAAACACATTACCATCAGAACCAGCTCACTTCCGTCTCTTTGAATGCAACTATCTAGCAACTAACCTTAGTCAAACTAGTTCTTAACCCAAGCTGGGAGATTTGATTGGTCGGTTATGTGGTAGATGAAAATAGGAATTGTTGTTACTCAAACATGCATGAATCAATCCAAATACAAGAAGTAATGATGAAAAAACACTCTTATATTGTTTAAAAACTCAGGAAAGTATTTTACATATAGATCCTCTTTCAGATTATATTTTTTTTTTTTCTGTTGCCGCAAACTTGTTCTACGCATGTCTTTAAATTGACCTGAGTACATTTGCGTGCCAGCATTAGCATGTCTTGGGTGAGCTAGTTGTGTTTATCTCCCTCTGATGACCGCAGTTAGACCTCTTACTTTCCCCTGCCTGCCTGACTTATTGCCTCTGCTTTGCTTGGCTTCGTGCTTTAGATTTGCAAAGCGTACACACATCGTGCCGGCTCCATCTTATTCTAGCGCGCGCCAGGACTTAAATGTGGAACGGGCGCGCTATCAGAATGCCTTCCACGTTTTTGCCAAATGTGACTCAGCGACAGAAAGAGAGAAAGGCACACAGATCTTATCCCGGCTGCTCATTGCAGTGGATTTGGGGAGCCTGATGTTGTGTTGGTTCATGTTCTGGATAATAAGGTGGGAATGGGTCCTTTGTGGAGCTGGCTTTGCAGTGACAAGAGAATATTTGACGCACAGAGTAAGATTTTAAACTTAGATATGATTCATTGGAGAAAAATATGTAGAATTATCTTACTCAGAATCATTATTGAAAGCTCATATGTTCTCAAGTTTTTGTTTTCTGATGGCTTACTTTGATGCGAGAGTTGTGGTGTTATCTATCAGAAGAGAAAGGATTATTCCATCAAAAATTAAAGCTGTAATTTAGCAAAATAAAGATGCAATCAAGCATATATTCTTGTCCAATCAAAACAGTTATATAATCTTTGTGTTTTGGCTCTGGTTACATATAAGGTTGCCATGGGAATTATCTCTACTTTTCATATTTGCTGGTGATGTCCAACCAGGACAAAACAACATTATAAAAGAACCATTGGAAAAACAAATCTTTTTATCTAAGTGTAATGATAATGAGAGTGTTGTCTTGGCACAAGTTTTTGAATGGATTAAGAACCAGCAATGGGTGTTAGTTCTCTTATGCAGAGAGACAAAACTACTATTTGTTGAACATGGTAGAATCATCTCTCTTACGCACAATTTGAGTAGCACTCTAATACCATTCTGGGAAGTCTCCAGCTGAAAGCCTCGGAAAAAGACAAAACATCATAATAAATGCTTGAAACTGATTGATCAAAACAACAACAGGAAAATCCTTCTAGAAAGCGCAGTGCAAACACACTTATGAAGAAAATGGTCAGATCTTGTGACACTTTTTAAAGGAAACCTGACTCACACCAGATCGACATGTGCATCACTCTGACTTGAGTTCTACACATGCTCAATCAAAAGCAGTTGGAAAAGGGAGGAACTTCTAGTGGAATACTTCAATCTGATTGGACAAAGTGCCCAACGTAGCAGTATTTTAGCCAATCACAGTACATTATCCTAAATAAGGCTCTTGCCAAAAAAAGGAAATGCACAAACCTCTTTCACAAATGCACAAAGCACTTCTTTTTGTTCTTTTTCTAAATAAATTGCCGGTATTTCTGTTCACACTGATTGGATAGCCTTAGCTACAGTACCTGCATCTGTTTGTTGTTTTGCTGTGAGCAGGCCTGGCTCTCACTGCTGTCGTCACATCTGTAAACCCGCCTCCTCCCTGTAGAGAAGCCTTCTGATTGGTTTGAGTATTCGATACTCAGTTTGAACCATTGGGGAAAGAAAAGGTGCTATGCTCATTGATTTACACAAAATAAATCCATTTCTCTCAGCAAAGATATTTTGTTAATATACATAAATACGACAAGAATTATTGTGATGGCCAATAGAATACAGCGATATTAACCATAAACCAAGTCAACTCTGAGTCGTTTTAGAATACAGTGATATAACATGAACGAAAACCATCGCAAAAGGTTAACCTGCATAATACATTTTGTTAACAGTAGAACCTCACTCTTTTGTCACCTCCATTATATTTGAGATATTTTAAGTATTTTAGCTTGAATTGTACATTTTTATCCAGAACAGGCTTTGTCCTTTTGATGACAGATTTTCAGGGAAACGTGGACATAACCCTCACCATCTCACATGACTGAACCTTGAACAGTTGTTTGTGTAAATATGTTCCTCACAGTGTTATGACATATTTTATTGTACATATTATTATTGTGTAACTGCTGTATTGATTCTGTACATTTCTACTGACAATGGGCTTGTTTTGAAAGAGAAGGTCGCACAAGGACTGACCGCTGATATAGGATTGAACTACTTTCAAAAATGAACTTTGGATTTAAACAGGGCTATTTCATGGTCAACATGTTTTATTTGATTTTAAATACATTATTATAGTTAAAGGTAAATATGTTGACCTGAATTTGATAGAAATAATATTGAAAAAAATCTACAATTGTGTATTTTAAATTTTTTTAAAAAAGTTCCTAAGCAGTTGTCAGTCCTTGTCATTGATTTCCTGTGTATAAAGACTGTCAATAACACAATTGTACATAATATTGTTGCAGGCAAACAATGAGATTAACAAAAGTTTATATACAGCATGTGTGTGAGGGAAAGTACAGACGCTTGTTGCATTCATTTGAATTTAATTAGTTTATGTTTTTACAGAGAATGTTTCTGTTTTAACGTGAAAAGTTTCTGTGTTTACAAGTAAGATAAATCCTGTTTTTATGACAAAAGTTTGTTTTAAATGGAAAAGTATTGTCAAAAAAGACAAGTGATGGGGAGATCTGCTCATTCAGCTCCCAACTTGCTCTAGCGAAAATGGACAGTTATTCCAAATAATCTGCTTTTGTTATCTTTGAGTTCAATAGATGACATATCTTTGCAAAGACCTCTCAAATCACTGCACATGTCCAAGCGTAAAGAGAAGTCTGACCGGCTGGACATTAGGGCTGGGGATTGCCAAGAGCCTTCCAATACAATACATATTGTGATGCAAGAGTCACGATACGATACGTATCACAATACATATTTATCTGGATACAATTTCCTCAATACAAAACATAAAGATATATTTTACTGACCAAAATGACAAAATGTAGAAAACACTATTGAAAAGTATTGTATACTACCTGTAAAAAAATTTTAATGTTGTATTTTCACGTTGCTTTTTATATTTGATTCACATGGATTCTATGGATAAGTCACCTTCAGAGCAACAGCTTCAGCCCTAAGCAGCAGTCCAGGGTCAGAAGTAGAACATTGTATGAGTTTAAGTATCCCGATACGCCTCTCTGTATCGATACGCGTATTAGTATTGACAACCATTTTCACGATATATCCCGATATTGACACATCGAGTACAGCCCTACTGGACATGGCCATGTTTCTCCAAGATCTACTCAGGCAATATGGTGTTCTCCATGGTTACAAGATGAAGCATCAGAAATGCATAGAGGCAGGACATGTAGTGATACAAGAAACAATTTGGAAGCTTCTTCAGATATTAGACCCTCATGGAGTACAACTGAGTCACAGGAATCGCCTTCAACGCCGAGCACTTCTGTTGCGTTTGTTTATACATAAAAACAGAAAACCTTTCTCGTAAAAACAGAAACTTTATAGCCTACATGAGAACAGAAACTTTTACACTAAAACAGACATTTTTTTATTCAAATGATGCACTACGTCTTAGGAAAAAAAGGAAATGCAAAAACAATTGAAAAATTGTCGAAGGTTGTCAGGTTGGCAAAGGAACCATTAAAATGAACTTGTAACTATAGATGCACTGAAATGTTATGTACAGTGCACATTTTTTTAGGCGCTGACCTCTTGATGACCTTTGTGTGCCTTTTAGTAGTCTTTTCCCCGAAATGTAAAGCATGAATGAAAGAATGCACTCACAAAATGTTGACTTAACTTTGATGTTTGTCATCCTTTTCAACATAAAGTCTATAGGATTTTCAAATTTTGATTTTCTTTGGTGAATTAGGACCTGTCGTTTTTTTTTTTTTGGCATCCAAACAGTAAACATATTTTCGAGCTTGCTATTGCTTTCTTATTGTGAAAGCAATAGTGTGCAACATTCTACATACCTGACCTAATGGTGTTCCTGCTGTTTCCATGGAGACAAATATTAAATTGCAAACCTTGGAACATATGTTAGACACGTCAAGAACATTCCATGAATGCAAACAGGTAGCGAACCATCTACTGGAATTATTCTACATTCTACATGCAGTAGTGCATCTTTAAACGTGAATTTGTCTTTTTTTGTCCAGCGTAAAATTGGTTGCTAGGTTAATTTACAACCAGGAAGTAAAATTTGTAAAACCTAAAGAATGCTTTGCTTTTTTTCTCTCTCTCTCGTTTTATTATGTAAGTTATGACACACAACTATTACTTTGGCATTGGTGTGCAAGCAAATATTTAGATTTTACAAAATTAATTCTAATGTTTGAATCAAATTAATTATAATGATTCGGTTTAGGAGTTTCTAACCGGGTCATGGGAGAACTGAGTTGGAGAAAAACTAGGTCTAATGTTCTGTTTGAATGAGTAATCCAACATGTCAAAGGCACTTTCATATTTGATGATTAAAAATATAATAACATTACACAAAGCATTGAAAAAGGTAATTTCAAGTCAACATTTTGTGTGTGTGGCTGTGAGATGCTATAGATTAGCAGTTCGCCTCAGGGCCGTCAACAGAAACACTTCACGTCAAACATTGGACCTTTCCACGTCTTGTACATCTGTGTCTTGTATCTGAAGTCCTACTATTGTAAGTTTGTAAAGACATATTTCTATTGCACCGCTCCTGCTGCAATCAAATGCCATTTACTGAGAATGTATCCACTTTGTAAAGTTTATTGTTATGTACATTTATGAATTGTAATATTATGCTCTGATAATATCAACTTTGGCTACTGTGCTTTATTTCAAAGGCTTATTTTTTTATATATATAGATTGAGCCGTTTGAAGGAAAATCTACTGACATTTTACTTGTCTCACAGATGCATCGTGACAGAACAGTCATCACAGACATGCAGAGGAGACTTTCTACTACAGAGAAAAGCATGTGTCAAGTTCCCAACCTTACCCTCTAAACTTGGTTTCAACCTATGAGTACCTTGTAACGTACCTTGTAACCCAAACCGATTCAAATTGTGTACAAATAGCATTCTTAAATTCAGCTAATACGTAATTATATCTTTTTTTAAGTCTGTATTCATTCCACTTTCTTGAGTTTGGAATTTTCCTGAACTGAAGGAAAATTTAGAGTGATGATGACAATACCTAAGGGTAGGTTTAACAGACTGTCCTAAAACACCCAAATATAGGTGTATCTGCATCAAGCATTTAAAAGCTGCTATCACTAAACTCCTTGATCATCATTCAAAAGGGATAATAAATAGTAAAAATTGGACAGGACCCAATACAGAACCCTGAGGCACCTTAGATATTATGTGATTAGCAACACTAAAAGCAGAGATGAAAATGTTATAGTTTATTATACATGTAACAAATACTATAAAGGAATTATCTGTCGATGTCACTTTCCGCTCTACAGCGCATGCTTCATGCAGAAAGAGACGCTGTCCATCTGGTTAGCTGGGGAAACTTTTTTGATTAAAACAACAAAAACGAGACGAGAGCAGCTATTTCGATCAGGTCTGAACCAGTATGACAGAGGTCTGGCTCCTGAAGCTTGAGACAGTGTTTTCCTCAACATTTTTTCACTCACCGAATGTAATTTTTAAGGGTCCTAGGGTTGAATTTCATTCACGAATGTTGATTTACAAGCATAACTTTTGTTTTCGCACAGTGATACACTTTTGTAGTTAGTCTTGAGTTGTTTCCAAGGCTTATGTCAATGAGCGGCAGCTCTTTCTACATACCAGGTGCATGCACATCTCCCGTGTTGATAAATATAAATCCCTATAGCCTTAAGTATAGACATATAATAGTTGTTTGACTCTGGCTCATCTTAGCGGTAATCAGGTATGATTTACCCCAGAGTGGTCACTTAATTTTCCTATAGCTGTTGAGAATAGCATTAGCTCTCAAAAACACAAATTATGAATGACCCACATTCATAATTATGAATGACCCACATTTTACAAGTCATTGCTTGAGTATACAAACCTTTTAGCAGTTTGTCGTTAACATTAGAATAGAAAACTGCCTTTAACCTAAGGGCTAGCATTTTCTGTTCTTCTGTGCCTCTTTTAAAACTCTATTGACTGCAGCAGAAGATTTTCCAGAGAAATATTTTTTAGGGGATGGCCTTATCACCGACAGAAACAACAGAAGTTTCATCTGATCCACTTGACCTGTGTCATCTGTTCTCTCACTTCGGTTTCCACCTCCAACTGCACCTGATCCTCCAGCTAAGAACCTCTACCGAGACAACCACATAATGGAGATGGTCCCTCAGGCTGTTCTGTGGACCAAGCTCCAAACCTGGGGCGATACATCAGTGGAGAAAATATTGAATGATAAAATAATAACCAATATTATTTCAGAAAGCTTGAAAAGACGCAAATCAGCCTGTTTTGCTCATGGTNGACCTCACTTTAGGGGACTTTTTTGCTCCTGCTCTGGGGCAGGTACTTTCAGTCAGACCAGGAACCTTTTGGTTACACAAACACATTTACAATGTTAACTTTGTTTTTAAACAGGTTTTACTCATTCTCACAATTAGAAAAACTTTCCTTAACCTTAAGAAAAATGCTTTAAAGTCAGTAACTTCCAAAATGTATTCATTTAATTTGTAAATAGTAGCCTATAATACTATTACTAGGAATTGAAAAAAGACAACTGTTGTGTTCCTAACACCACTTAATGACTTATTTAAATGTTCCAGACTTTTCAGATGCTAATGCTAAAGCTAGTTAGACCCACTTTCAGAAACTGCTGCTGTGTGAACACAAACATAGATAAAGGGTAGTTCCTCTGACTAAACAGGGACTGGAGAAATGTGGGGACTAGTTCTTGGTACTTTCATGTGGTTGACTATTATTGTGAACAGGAATATTCCCAGACACAAGCATTCAATAAAGAAGCATACTAATGTTAAATTCATGTGTTGATTAAACTGAAATGCAGAATTATTCTATGATCAAGTTCTCATATTCTATTATTCATGTTTGATCAATAACTATTTGTAAACTAAATGTTATAGATCCTATTTTGTTGATGCCTAAAAGGTGCTAAATATTGGTACTGAGCTTGATTGAATTCTGTATTAAATTCATCACCAGTTTTTTTGTGTGTCCACAGGGAAACAGCAGTCGTTACCGTGTCCAGCTGACCTACGAATCTCGTGACCCTCGTGACCTCTCTCTGGACTCTGGAGAGATGGTGCAGTTTCTGGAGGAGGCGGAGAATGGACAGTGGTCAGTTACTTTATCAGTACTAATCTTCTATTTTCACCAGAGCATCATTAAGCACCATAAAGTTCATCACTAAAGCTTTCCTGTAAAACTTTTTGAGTGGAGAGTAGTATGATATATTTAGGTCTTCTTCTGTGTCAATGGGATGTATTATGCAAACTCAACCTCAGTCCTTGTTACAAGTCCTAATTTACTTTAAGTTGTATTTTGATTGATTCATGCATGTTTGAGTAAACTTGTACAGTAGTGTCCTGCAAATGAAGGCCTGTTTTTTACCTCAAAATATAAAATTATGACCTACTTAAGTTTAACTCTGTCTCCCTAGGTTTATGGGTTGGTCTCACTTTACTTCACAATCTCAAGAAGTTGCCACATATCCTATGGCATCTGTACAGTTTTCTTGGACTTTCTTGGACTAGGACTTGAGACTCAACTTGGACTCAACTTGGAATTTCTGTGACTTGAGGCAGCTTTTTTTTAAAAGGAAAATGTATCGAGATCAATGAAATTGCAAGAATACAAGCAGTATTCCATAATTTGATATATTGACTTGAAAATAAACAATAGTTGAAGACTAGGACTGGATTTATGACTTGACTTTCACTTGCCTCTCTTGGGACTTGAGTCCATAGACTTGTGACTTACTTGAGACAAAACAGTTGATCCTTTGATAGTTAGTCTTGTGCCTTTAAAACAAGATTGTAGTTATGAAACAACTTCTTGTCTCATCAACCAATTAATCGACTAAACGGGGGCCTGTGCAAAAGCTGTCAAACTAAAAAGTGTCTTTTAGATATGTTCAGTTATCTGACCCTAACAGTATTTGGCAGAAGACTAAAATGCATTGGAGTTTTGGCAAAAATATCAAATTGCCTGTATGCAGAAGCCAATGTAATCCAATGATTTGCACCTAGATTTTGTTGTTCTATCTAAATCCTTATAATCTTAATAAAAGAATGAGCCGAATAATAAATACTTCGGTCAACTAAGGCTTTATTGACCTTATTAATCACTAAACAACTAAATACCTACAGCCCTACTTGAAAGCGCTCTACTCCATTTTTTTTTTTTACAATTAAATAACTTCAAATAAATTTCCCCCAGCACAGATATCTTGTTAAAGTATCTCATCTTGTAAAAATTAGTCTGCAATGTCCTGACTATGTCTAATAATGTCTTGTTTGTTCACCCAAAATCCACTAAGTTTGTCTGTTAACGTTGTGACATGATGACACATATTGGCTATTAACAGCTGATAAAAAAAGCTTAAAACACATTGTGATGAACAATCTGGAGGATCACAAGGCATTAAGAAAGTAAGAAAAACATGTGACTGATGTAAGAGGGTTAAAAATAAGCAAAAATCAGGCACTGCTCTTTTTAAATATTCATTTAAACTTTCACTTTGTTTCTCCAAATTGTCCCAAGTTAGTCAGGCAATAAACAAACCTGCTTTTATTCCAAACTACGGCGTCCAGCAGGGTCCAAAGCAGAAACGGACTTGAAAGCAGCTCTCCAATAAAAGCATGTTGGTTCAATAGTATTTGAACCGATACTGTTCCCCCACAAAACCTTTTCAGCTGAATTGTTCACGAGCAAAAAAAAAACCCTTCCACTGTATTCATAAACAACATCAAACGCCACATCTCTCTTTCTCTTTGACCCATACAACGCCATTCGCCACCGCTTTTCCCCCCTCGAGATTAAAGCCGCGGATTTGAATTAAATTTTCATCCGCCGCGACAAACGTGCCGCTAAACAGTCCATTCTCAAATCAAGGCCGGCACTTTGAAACACAGCCTCTTCTGATGAATAATGAATCGCTTTTATTTCATTCTACACAATCATTTACATCTTTTTCCCCTCGCGCTGGAAAAATATATGAAGGGATGCGATGTTTTTTGGGGAGAATTTGTGCAGTCGCTAATGCCGTCTTAGATAAAAGCGTTTTGAATATTCTCATTTTTCATCGGCTCATGTATTTTTCAAGGCTTAAAAAAGAAAAAAACATCCCTGTCTGTAGCTTCTATGGATTTTTCACCGCTAAAAGCTCCCGTCTCTGTCTGTGTCTCTCCTTCTCTCTCCACGCTTCAGCAAAATGAAGAATTTATAAACCGTGTGTCTTTTTTTGTCGGATCAAAGTTATCTCGCAACTTTTTGAACTTCGGGGGGGCAGACTGCAAAGGTTGTGGCGCAATTTCGGGGCATGTCCAAACTGATTTCACCGCCCGGTTTGACTTTGTATAGGCGTATTTACAAGTCTGTTTTTTTTCCCCGGAAACAAGCGCGTCCCCGGAGAAGCTGCCAAGACTAGATTTAGGTTTTCATTTCACACTCGTCTCCCGGCGCATTGCTGGTGTATTGGTAATGATAGCACACCCAGACGGCTACACAAAGTCACAGGACGGCAGAAACGACACATAAAAGGGGGATTATAAAGCAATGTACTTGTGAAGTCGTTAAAAGTCGCCAAAAAGTCTGGATCAACGTGACTTCAGCTGCAGCTAATTTTTAAGAGTTAATGATTCTTAAAGTTGATGTGGAAATTTGGTCTCTTGGTGCGACAAAAGAGAAAGAAATAAGAATAAAACAACAATTTGACATCACAATATTCAGCGCTAAAGTGATAGTATAACTGCGCTATGTCATGTTGTCATACAAAAACTCATAGCAAGAAGGTTCTGGGATCGACTCCCAGTGGGCCGGGATCTTTTTCCTGGAGCTCTAGTTTCCTCTGGTTTCCAACTAAAAACGTGTCCAGTTGTGACTCATCTCTCCTCTCTTCAAGATTATCTTACATAAACGACCAGATTGAAAATGTGTGAAATTATAACTCACAGTCCAGGACCAGATGCAGCTCTCGGGTTGATTCTTGATTTGTATTGATTTGCCAATAAATTACACATAACATTTGAACCATATATGGTTTTAGCATACTGCTACATCCTTATTGTATAAAAAAACTTTAAAAATGCATTGGAAAATGAGTGCAATATTTATTTATATTTCTTCTGGGAAAGACAGTCTGGCTCTAATTACTCTCTTTTATTTAGTTTTTCAATCACATGGTCATGGTCATACATAATAATAATGCATTGGATTTATACAGCGCTCAAAGACGCTTCACATTATGCATTATTCATTCATTCCATACTGGGTGGTGGTAAGCTACTATTGTAGCCACAGCTGCCCTGGGACAGACAGACGAAAGCAAGGCTGCCATATTGCGCCATCGGCCCCTCCGACCACCACCAACCATTCAGACACACACCAGAACCATACTAGGCAATGTGGGTGAAGTGTCTTGCCTAAGGACACAACAACGAGTTTCTCCTCTGTTCGCTCCACTGTGGCACCTGAGGTTCCTCCATCGGTCTCCCATCCAAGTACTGCCCTGGCCCAACATGCTTAGCTTCTGAGATCTGACGGGATCCGGCTTTGGCAAGCTGGTATGGTCACATTATAGCAGGGGTGGGAGTTTTTTTTTCTAGTGGGCCATATTTGAACCTGGACAATTGGTGGACGGCCAAACTGCTTGTGTAATTTATCGTTTTTGCAAGCACATTTTGGTAAAATTATGGCTTTGAATGTGCTGTTTTTATCATTAAATGTGATAACATAACAACAACCAAAGAAACATGCACCATACCAAAGTCAATCAAATAAAAGAACAAAAAGTAACACTCCTCGAGAAATCGCAGAAAGAGTTCGAGGGCCACATCTGGACCCCGGGCCGCAGTTTGCCCAAATTCTCTCTTCAGAGCAACATTCTACTATAACAAGCATTAGATGGTCATTTATATGTTTTAGTGTCAGGACTTCTTAAAACTGCCAATTGAAATCTTAATTTTCAACTATTCACACAAAGATGCAGAGAGATCTGGGCAGGGCTGTTGGGTTGGTGAAAACACTCGATCGTCAGTTGCAGGACAATAAAGGATTAGTCCAATGTGCAGGAATCAATCAAATTACGTTTGAGTACACAATGATGAAGAAACAGTGTTAAGGTAAAGCCTAATGAAAGTTGATTTAGTATAAGACGTATGTCCTCTTTAAATATGAAAAAAGTGCACACTCTTATCTGATGCAGTAGACTGCCATGGAGATACATACTTAATACACACCTGTAATGTTTATAAAGAGATTTAATACATTTACTATTCTCTTTATGGTTGATTTTGAGAAGTTGATGGAATTATTTCTCCTTTAAGGGCTTTTTTTTGACACAAATTTGTTCAAACTTATCAAATCTTATCAAATGTGTCAAAAGTGTTTTCATTCATTTGACCCTCCTACATGTGCAGGCTTGTCTCTCCATAAATCTAACTTGTTAATTGTAGAAGAAAATAGACATGCAAATAGTGTGAAACAATATACATCTCCATGGAAACATGCCTGTGAAAATAGCCACCTTCAAGTGCACATTTCGAGACAATAAAAGGAAGACTTCAATTGCATAGTTTTCATAATTTTCTGTTGGTGCTGCTTTTTGATAGGTGGTGTTGGAGTTAAGACTTCCACATGTATGTACAGGTATCTTATTATAGACTAGACAAACCCCAATAAGATGAGTCCTCCACTGTTTTTGTCCCATAGTCATTGTCTTCTCCTCAAGACATACTTTATAGATAAAGATGTCAAATGGTTGTAGTAGAAGTAGCATCAAGTATTGAATTTGTATTGTATTTCTGATAAAAG
Source organism: Mugilogobius chulae (assembly GCA_038363315.1). Taxonomy (NCBI): domain Eukaryota; kingdom Metazoa; phylum Chordata; class Actinopteri; order Gobiiformes; family Gobiidae; genus Mugilogobius; species Mugilogobius chulae. The sequence continues at coordinate 26,541,142 of CM076412.1, forward strand.
CCGTTCAAACTAATATCTGTACAAAGAACTTTGACTGTTTGAATTCACAATAACCCACAGCAGCGTTCTTCTCGGAGTAGATCATCCTTCCATGTGTGTGTGTGTGTGTCCAGTGAAGTGTGTGTTTGCTGTTCTAGGCTAGTGAAGAGTCTTAGGACAGAGGAGACAGGACTGGTACCGTCTAGTATCCTCCAAACATCATCAGAAGGAGGTCACTCTCTCTCTCTCTTCTCTGTGCAGCCGTGCTCGCCCTAACCACTGCTGTGCTCACACACTAACAGACCCTTTCACAAACCTTCTCCTTCTCCCTCTTTCTAACTGCTGCCACTACATTCAGAAAAAGGCTCCTTCACAGTGTAATCCAAGTTTATTTTTGGGTTTGTCAGACATACTCTCCATTTGTAGCCAGCCAGTATTAACTTTATATGAAATTGTTTATTTTAAGATTATATTTTAGCAGCTCTGCAAAATACGGAAACATAATATACTAAATTGAATTGTTTGAGCTTTGAGCTCATCAAAAACATTAAAGCAGTTGGACATAACTTCATGCATTTGTTTACTGAAGTTTTCTTCTCTCTAAGTTTGGGTTGAGCAGGCAGACAGACACACTTTCTGCCGGAACTTCCGGTTTGGTCATTCTGTGGACTGTGGTTTCTCAAGCTTACATGTGTACACAGCGGTGTGCAGGGCCTTAGCTCTAGGCTTAGTGGGTGAGTCAGATGTGGGGAATGACTTCTATCCCAGTGAGATTCAGACTGTCTATGTGAGGACTCTTATCGACTCGGGCTGAACTTTTTGAGCTCTGCAAGCTAGGTTTAGTTGGCTGGTATATTTCCCTCTGTTTTTAGATGACTGTTGACTTGAGCTCTTTCTACTGACTGCAGAGGGAAGTATACATGAGATAAACAAGCCTAGCCTCCAGCAAGTTATTACAGGCATGCAGTAGTACTGAACGTGATTTGGAGGCAAACATGCTCTGGTGATGATTTATGAATTTAAAAACAATGCAAAGCATTTGAGCTCAACTTGGAAAATTAGGAACAGAGGGGGAAATATTTACTTTAAATGTTTATCAAGCTAGCGTGAAGGAAGCTATACAACTGCAGGTATGTTTTTGATGAGTGAATTATGTTACTGGCATGATTAATAGCTAAGCAAAAAAATATATATTTTTGCATAAACAAAAATAGAATGCTTGGGCAGCTTAGTGCAAGGGAGTAGGATTTGGTTTTGGAAAGGCCCACACCACATATCCTTCATCTGCCCCTCCACACACTGCCCCTGAGGACTGGGAGGGCATAAGTCAGTTTTGGTTCAAAAGCTGATGAAAGTTTCACACATTTGGCTTTTGAACTCAATGGTTAGAGCATAAAGTCATCACTTTACAGAATGTTCTTTATTCATGAACCTCTTGGGCAATGATTTTCACATAAAACACAAGCTTTATGCACTATTTTTGATTCCGTCAAAGTGTTTCTACTTAACAAAACATAGTAACAGTGAATTAGCAGTACAATGAATAATCTGACTGTTCGACTATGATAATTGTGCTGTACCAAATTCTTTCAAATTCATTCATTCATTTCAAACTTTATGTGAAACTTTTTTAACTCCTTCTTTACTCACAAATCCTGTGGCACATCACTAGTTTTCACATGCATGGATTTTTGTCAACTAGCACAGTTTTACAATAGTTTTTCAGAAGCAAACGTGAAGCAGACTTACTGCCCTTTGCACAGCTCATCTTCTGTCATATAGAGACTCACACGACTCTTTCTTACAAGTTTGAGAACATTACATTATACATTGTTTAATAACTAGATGAAGAAAACTTGTATAGGTCAATATTTTGCACAAATTCATGGACAACATAGACTGCTCTGTAAAAGACGAACTAGACTTAGTGATGTTTTATTGTGTGTAAATAAAGCAAGCCTTGCATTATGCCTTATGCTAACATGTTCTACAAAAAGCATGTGATGCTTACCTCTATGCACACTGCACTTGCTCACAATGATGCTATGCTTGGTTCCACTTTCAGTCAAAGTAGCTTCTTGAATCCATGTCTATAATAAACCACCGTATTTCGCTGGTACTTTGTCTTGGCCAATACAGGACGTTTAGCAATTGCAACTTGAGTATTAGTATTGCTCCCATAGCCAGCTCCGTGTGTGCATCCTCCTCCAACCCTCCCCTACCCTCCTGACCTGCTCCTTTGAGGCTGTGTTTTGTAGGCATGACTCCTGGCTGTACATCCAAGCCACTGTGTTCAAGCCACTGACAGTCAAAAGAAGTGCATCCTCAGTACAACGTCACTATTATCAAGCCGTTTAATTCCATTTTTAATGTGTTTATATATCTTCAAAGGTACTTTTCAGGTGTTGATCAAGCATGCATCACTCTGAAAGTCTAGTTCATTCTCGAGGTCAGATTGTTGTTGGAAATCCTGGTAACAATTACGTAGGACTGGGAGTTCGAAATCTAAACAAATTGTCAATTATTTGGGGGTGGGTTTTCAATTAAAAGATCAAAAACCTTTCCTTTGTCAGTAAAAGTTGATGGTTTGGAGCAAAACTCAAGCTTTGATCCAGAATATTGATATATAGTTTTTAAAAAATCGAATAAATGGGACATAATAAAAGTCTTTGTTTGTTTATGTTCATGAATGGCATTTTTCATTTGTTTTTTAAAAGGTTAAACAAAACCATGTTTGGGATCGATCGAGACAAAATTAAAATTGATCAATATGAGGGAAAAAAAGCCCAGCCCTACAACGGCGTAACGTTTTGCTCCACTTGGCAACGATGCAAAGGGGAAAGCATCAAACCACTGTATAGGGATGCTTGGCATGATTGGAGTAGATCTTCAAAAACTGAAGTTTGGAGACTGTAAACCACCAGTTTGCGGTGGAGTGTGAATATAAAGACAATGTGACTCTACCTTAAGTTACAAGTTTGGCCAAAACAACCACAAACGCGAGAAAAAGCAATTTTGGTCAGCAAATTAAGACTAACTCCCATTTATTCATGCGGAAGTGTGTTTCTGGTCAGTTGAAATGCTGTAGTTAGTTCTTATGCAGCAGCAGTTAGTTTAAGGTATTGACAGTGATAGTCTTCATTTAACTTTAGTTCACCAGCAGTTCTACGCTAAATTTAACAAGCCTAATTAATTCAATCTGAATGCTTATGATAGATGGGTTTAAACCTCCAGAAAGTACTGGCACGTCACAGGATAAGATAAGAGTTTAACAATGACATAACGCGACCAAAACACCAAAAGTAAAGAATACGGACTTGTACAAAGCTCAGGCGAGTCCGCTTTAGCCACAGAGTGATCCCCTGTGTTTGTATCTTATGTGTCATTTAGATTCATTTGTTGCTTTATATTTCGAGAATTAACAAGTAGAGTGAAGTTACATTGTTGTTTTCCCCTTCGATGAACCTGGCGACTGGTCACGATGGATGATGCTTGATCCAGAGAATGCTTAAAAAATAGTAATTCATTTTTTGAAGTAGGGTTGGGCAAAATATCCTAAATCAGTTTTTGTTTGTGTAATCTCTCTTGTCCAGGAATGCTTCATAGTAGAAAAGGCTTCATAAGTTGGCAACTGGACAAAGTGTTTCGAAGCTCAGAACTTTTCATCATTTTCAGTCTGATAAAGTAGTGTGACTGGTCAGGATTTAGCTTGTCCCAGTGAGCAGGGCAAATCTCAGAACAGTCCTTGATTTTAATTATTGCTTTTAGTCAAAGTCATCAGTGAATGCCGCTCTTTAGTACAAGAGCAGCTCATAATATACCGTATTAATATATCTAACATTAAACAGTTGTTAATGGGTTTATGATCCATTTTTATAAACATTAAAATAGTTTAGTAGACAGGTGTTTTTATTATTGCATCTAGCATTTGTTTTTTTTTTAATCTTAATTGACTTTTGTCTCTCTGTACATTGTCTGAAAGCCAAACATTTTAGCTTTTAGGTTTGCATGTGCCCATCACTCACAGACAAACTTACTTAACTATTAAAGACCTGAATTAATCAAACTAATTTATTGTATTTCCAAGTCCTTTTTGTAGCTGCCTGTTTTGATATCAGGAAAAAAAAAACATTGAACTGATATTTCTGTCTGTTGTTTGTTATGTTTCCTTTACATCTAGCCCAGAAGACAATAAAGCTATTCTAACTTATGTAGCACAATTGATGAGTCACCCACGTTAAAAGCTCATTAAAGATGATTAGACATAATATATTCCCCTTTACTGTATGACTCACAATTAGAATAAAGCTTTAATGTAAATGTTTACTGCTTGATATATTTGAATAACTATCAATTATAGTTGGACACATTTACAACAGAGTCAACGCATGGAGAAAATGACATGATACAAATATGATAATGACATCTATATTACTCATGGAAACAGAACATAGCTTTGACACTATAAATGTGCTGTTGGAGGATATACACTTTTTCTTATTTAGTACCTTTCTCCTGGGCATGTTGAAGATATTATTTAAAGTTGGGGTAGCTAACTTTTTTAGTTGTAAACAAGTAAACTTTGTGTCTTCCACCAAAAAGTATATGATAAATGCAGCACTTTGTGAAAAAATTAGTCCACAGAGTACTCTCTGAATCGAATAATAAAGAATTTTAGTTCTGATCAGGAGCAGAATGCCGCTGCGTTCTGATTGGCTGATCTTGGGTGGTCCTCCCCAGTTTCACTTAAAAAGAGAAAAAAGAGAGTTTTAAGTAAAAATTGCTACAAAAACTTAATACATATTGATATCAACAATGTGTTGACGGATTTATGAGCGAAAGATGGCAGATTTAAAACCTAAATGTGTTTGTAGCGTGAAAATCACCTACCCTACCTTTAAAGTCAAATCAATCAATTAATCTGGGACGAATCAGGCTTGATTAGTACTTTAAATCTGCACATAAAACTATAATGTAATGGGACTTTTGAATGGGCTCCACCTTAGCTTTTTCTTTTCCCTAAAACGTACTTTTAGTTAAACTGCCTTCAGTTTTTGAAAAACTCAAATTATACTTTTACCAAAGAAAAGTCAGGAGGAAGTTTTGATTTTCCACAATGCAGAGTTGTCCTCACTTGAGAAAAAAGTCTGAAACTATAAGACAGTGCTTCCTAACCTTTTTGCTCTCCTAAACATGGTCTCACCCTTCAAGTATTTAATTTTTTGTTGTTTGTTTTTTTTTTGCTTTATAGAATATTTTTTATCCAAACTGATTCAAAATTGTCCACAAATCACATTCTTAAATCAGATAACATGTGATTTTGTCTTCTTTTCAAGCCGCAACTCATTCCAAGTACCCCAGATAAGTCTGTAGTCCTGTTTCCATATGCTCAGCTTAGGACGGCATGGTAGGGTATGGTCCTATGCTACTTTCACAGCGGACCCTGTTAAAGGCCCTCCCACGGCTCACTGCGGTCCCCCCGTTAAGCACGATGATTGGACAAGAGAAAACACAGGCTCAGGTGAACAGACAGACAGAAACATGAATGCATGATTGATATGAGTCCATAAACACTGCAGCGTCACGCAGGTTTGCTCAGTCCTTATGAGATAAACAGTGTTTTTGTAGTTTTAGCTATCTTTTTTTTTCACACTGACAAAGGCCAGAGCTGTTCAGGGGCAGTTGGCGGTAGGTGCTGGAGCAATTATATATTTATGTCAGTTAATCAGTCAAAGATGTACCACTCTGTTAAGCCATTCAGAGCCGGACCTTCCTATACGCAGACTACGCAAGTTGCGTAGGGCCCCGCCTCCTTCTGAGCGCTGATAGTTTTTCTAGTTTATGTCAGTCCAGTCCTCATGCATGTTGGCTTCACCCTCTGGTTTGCGCTGCACATAAACCTTGTTTGGCCAATCCTACAATCTTAAAAGTGATAGACCCTCCCCTCTTGTGTTCTTGAGACACGACAGTGGCAGAGACACAGCCGCTTCCCCTGTGCTGCGGTTAAGACAGACAAAAGCAGAAACAGGTGTCTTATCATTTTCAGCACAGACGCAAAATCAAAGATTCTGTGAACAATTTTGACTAAACTACGAACACATAAAACTGATGTACTTAAACGTCTGCAGATCGCAAAATTTACCGCGGTGAAAATTACCGCGGCAAATATGGCGAATTTCTGCACATTTGTGTTAAATTCTTTCAAGAACCACTTAAACATGAGCCTGTTTGTATCGAAAAACTTTCAGATGTTAGTATTTCTGTGCAAAAAGTCCAGCGCGATGATGCAGCTGATCAGCTGTTAAAGCCTCAGCGTACATGAAGAGGGAACAGGGGCGGAGCTCACAGGAAGAGGGACAGGGCTGGGGCCCCACTAAACACTAAAACCAAGTAGAACTTAAAAAGTAGCAATGATATAAAAATTATAAAATTATGCATAAAATGTAAGATTTGTTAGTCTAAAATAGGTCACTACAAATTTAGAGAAAATGCATGTTTTATTAAAAAGTTTCCAGAGCAGGATCTTACATTATTTTTTTTATTGTGAGAAATATAATTTTGCATTTGTCTGTCACTTTGTGTATAGTTATAAATTATAATGAAAAGTCAATTTAAATGCTGCTTTGGATTGACTGATTATGGTTCGTAGAAAAAACTGGAGGCCCCGAAGCTGATTTTTGCTTAGGGCCCCCAAAAGGTTAGATCCGGCTCTGAAGCCATTAGTCACAATTAGTGGTTCATCAGTTAACCATTAACATCCCTATTCTTCACCAAATGCCGACTTGATTGTGTGACAAACCGCCGCATTTCCAGTGATGAAAAATGTATCTGTTGAGCTGATAGACTTAGCAAAACTAAAACAAAAAGCATTAGCATCAGCTGTTTCTTATTTGTCGAGGCAAAACAATATGCATAATGCATCCAACAATAAAATGAGTTTAAAGTGCAGCATAGAGTCGCAGAGGTTTTCCAAAAACACAGAACCAGAAGTAGTTTCTTGTTTACACCAGCTTGACCCTTGTGTCACAGCACCACAGTGTTTTACAGCTCTTTTTTTAAACACTCAGTCTGACGTCAGGAAGAAAAAGCTTAATTCAGGTATATTTAGATTATTAAAGAGGAAGTAGGTGCTAAAGTGAACCAGGCTAATGGAAACATGGCTCTTCTGGTTGGGAAACATTGTCATAAGTGATTAACATATTTTTAAAAAAAGCTCATTCTTCTTTTGACTGTCAGTAGTTTAAATGCTGCTTGTTCGCACTGAAATCCCACTGTTTACACTTATATTATTTAACTAACTTCATCCTAATTTAATTTTTCTCTTTCTCTTTTCCAGATATCTTCAGCGACCTGTGCACGGCCGCTCTCTCGGATTCAGACGAGAACGAAGCCAGCACATGGGGCGACATCTCTGAGGGACACTGACCAAAACGCCAAGCCTCTATGTAGTTGTAGTTTTTTTCTATTGGACTACAAAACACTGATGTAGCATACAGACTTAGCCTCAACCTCATAAGGCTGGATTTTACACACTGAAGCTATTATTATTGAATTAACCTGCACTTGAAAACTATTACTGACTGTTACTATTAAGGACTTTTTTTCCGGGATTCTCTGGAAAACCAAGCTGGAATCGTCTGCTGCCTGACAGAGCTTTTGCGTCATATTTCCTCACAAGAATACTCATCATTTGCCCATTTTTATCAACCTGTTTTGTGGATCGGAAGACTTTGACACAAAAAAACATTCTTCCTATTTCATTTTTCAAGACTGGATTCAAATGGACATTGACACGATGGATATAGCTTCCTATAATCTTGACTGAACTTGAACAGAATCATGCAACAAAAAAAAGGCAAGTCTTAAGGATAAGTATTACCAATATGCAACAAATTAATGACTTTTGACCCTTCAAAGCACATATTTTGGTTATAATTGTCCAAATTCCTAATGAACCGGCTCCATTTGTTCATCAAATTGAAATATAATCTGGACAGTCAGAAGGATTCTCTTGATATTTGTGAATTCACAAACTCACGAGAAATCTATCTGGGCCTCCAGATTGGTTTGCAGTTTGAACCTCTGGTTTAATGTCCCAATCACATCCCAGCAGGATGGGTTGTGGTGGTGGTGGTGGGAGGTGGGGGGGGGGTTACTAGGAAAAGACGACAGTGAGAAGAGACTAAACCACACAAAACAAAGATGGCAGCTCCTGTGGATGTACATGTGTCTGCTATTGATTCTCATTTAGCAGAAATACAGAATATTTACTTTTTGAAAGAATAGTAGAGGTGTCCATGTGTGACACTTCTATCACACGTGCACTTTGGATACACCATTATGATTTTTTTTGGCTAAGCACCAACTAAAGGAGGCACTAACTAAAGTCACCCAATCAGCTCGAAGTATTTCATTAAAACTCCCACCTTTTCCCAAACGCTTTTACACTAATGTGAGTTCATATACTATATCAGACCTGGGCATACTGCGACCCAGGGGCCAGATGCGGCCCTCCTTCTGTTTTAATCAAGCACATTTTTGAGAATAAATCTTACCCTTTACATCTCTTTTGTTTGATTGAGTTGGCTATGGCACAATAAATGGACAGGATAACAGATTAAATGGTCTAAAAATTGCAAAATGCTGCTTGTACTAACTTCATTTTTTACACCAATTATCAGCCCTTGCAGCCTTCCGCCAGTTGTCTGGTTTAGAACAAGGCCCTCTTGGAAAATAATTGCTTACCCCTGTACTATATAAACTCACATTTACATTGTTTATATATAGTTTGAATACAGGATTTTAGTTGGAATACATTTTTGCTGTTTGTACAATCAGTCAAATTTGTGAGTTTGCACCTTGACTTTTAACCATTTTATCTTGGAAACCTTCCCACAATCACTGTCCTGTTTCGTTTTAATCCAGATACTCTCTCTCTCTTTACCAAACGTCTCAATTTCCGATAATGCGTCGCCGCTCCCGTGTGAAGTGGGTCTAATTGCCGGGTTTTCGCCGAGCTCTGGGGCCCGTATCTGTCCGGGCAGATAGTGTTTATCGGTCTCATCTGTACAAGGAGCTCGATAGGAGACATGAGAAGAAGCAGAGAGATGAGGAAATACAAGAGAGATAACGTGAGGAAAAAAAAAAACAGTGCATTTCTTATACCGAGCAGAGATACAGAGGAATCCATTCATACTTGTGCCAATGACAATATTAGCAAAAGAAAAAAACGCTGCAAGAAATGTGTATGTTTGGTGGAGCCTTGTGCAGTTTCTCAAGACGATATGATCTAAGATGTTATCATTATATTAGCGAGCATTTGTAAAAGGAATATAATTCGTGATCACTTTTGTAAAACCCACTTTTCTGAGTTCCTAAAGAAGACACTATGACATATGAGTTTGTTCGTAAGGTTAGAACAAATACATTAATGTCAGTAAAAAAAGGAGTGAACTAGCAATAGTTTGACAAGGAGTATTAATAAAAAAAATCCTAAATCCAATATTTTTAAGCAGTGTCAAGCAGCACAGCATTAATATTTTTCCCACAAGGCGAACCGACCTACTGCAAAAACACTATCGTTCTTCCCGCAATGATAAATGGTGTTTTAGATCGCTACCAAAATAGATTTTTCTCTTGTTGTTCGGCCAATTACTGACTCCACACACCTACAGAAAATACAACAGAAGAACCGTTTGGGCCTGTGCTTGTTTTAACATTGCCCACACAAGAGCTGAGCACAAAATCAGTTCAGTACAAAGTGTGGCTACAAATACATCCTCAACATGATAAGAACTTTGGATTAGTTTAATAGAGATTCTGATTTAATTTACTTAGTTTTGGAAGTGGTCAAGCTAAAAGAATAGAATAAACAGAACATAATAGTTGTAGACTCAGCTATTACATTACATTAAAGTCATCTAAACTTTGATGCCATACATTTGAAAAATATGATTGCAGATATTTAAAGAAAAATGTCAAAATTCAATATATGTAGTCTAGTCATAGTGTCTTTTATAGACACTATGACTAGACTAACTTACAACTCGGACACATGCTTGTTGTTCAAAAGGTCATCACATTTACCAACTTCATCCTCAGACTGCACTCACACTAACACAATCGAACTGGCCCCTAAAGCGCAGCTGTTTGTCCAGTGTGAGTGCAAACGATTACTCATGTACACGCACGACTTTAGCATACACACTTGTGCTGTGCAACTATGAGTGCAAGACCGAGAATTTTCTGCAATCAGACTTGAGCACGGCACAGTTAAACAAGTGTGCCCTTTTAAGATTTTAAAAAATACTATGTTTTTCTGTATATTATTGACCAGAATAATGTTTTATTCTGCCCTTCTCACTTTCCTTGGCAGCACACTTCCTGTTCAGCCCTGTTAAGGTAGCTAACATGTAAGCTTGTCTTGCGGGTCAATCTCAAGTAGATATCATGACAGTTGAAATTAACAACTGAATTCTACAAAGCCTAAGCTTTCAAACAAGGTACATCATGCGAAAAAGCACTGTATGTGAACATTACAACTGATGTTTGTGGCCAATGTAACTAAACCGGAAGAGTGTTTTTAGAAAAAGTGAGGTGAATAGAGTCAAGAAAATATTCCTGCTGCCTTCACTTCGTGTGGGAATTACGGTAAATACCACTTGATGTGTGGCATAAATCAAATTAACATCACCTCTTGTCACAAATTACTACTGGGAAACAGGGAAATAATTGAGTTTACGAGTTGATAATAAACTTTGACTTCTTGATACGACAGACAGTCCAAAAGCACCACAAATGAAGAATGTGAAATGTTTTTCAGTTGTTAATAACCTATTTTAAAATTTACAAATTTATAAGGCAGGCACAAGCTGAATGGCATCTCTATTTTCACTGTAATTAACTAAAAAGTCAAAATTATGTTTTTCCTCAGAGCAGTTTATGAACATCGTAAATTGTAAGTGTGCTTGTTTGCACTGGATTTACACATAAAGTATGTGTCAAGATAAAGTATATTGACACGTTTCAATTTGTTACAACTGTAAAATCACTTGAACACAACACACTGGTATTTACCACTTCACAAGTAGCATTTGCCATCTTTTCCACAGCAAATAAAGACAGCATTAATATGTAGTTGTTAGCATGTTTGCTGATTGCTCATTTTAAAAATGATCGTTGTTATTTTAGCAATGCTCCAATGCAACTTTTTCTGTTCCGATACCGATACCCGATATCAGCATAGTCACAACTTAAAGTGCCCATGACAGGTTGAACTACTCATTTCACAAAGACGTAGTTAAATATATTTAAGGTTTTACTAAACATTTTCAAATTTCATTCCAGTTTGGCCATTTTTTAGCATTAAAAATGTACTTCCTGTTCACCAATGATGACATCACGCTAGGTAGTTGCCTAGCGACCATTTAATTAATTAGGCCCAAGCCATAAACAGAGCCATAAAAATATGTTTCTTGTGAGAAAATTGAAAATGTCTTTGTCTCCCCAGTGTGTTGTCATCAATTTAGAACTCTGCTCTACTTCCTGGTATTTTCAACATATTTCACATTTTTCTCCACAACCTTGTTATTGATTAACGTGAAACTATAATTTATGATTACATCAGGTATTAATTTATTCATTCATTTTCTACCGCTTAATCCCGTTAGGGGTCGCGGGTGACTGGAGCCTATCCCAGTGACTTTGGGCCTTAGGCGGGGAACACCCTGGACAGTGGCCAACTTGCCGCAGGGTTAGACAGACAAACATTCACTCTCTCATTCACTCACTAAGGGAAATTTACAGTGATGCCCAATGAACCTAAACATGCATGTTTTTGGAGGTGGGAGGAAACCGGAGTACCCGGAGAAAACCCACGGTGACACGGGGAGAACATGCAAACTCCACCCAGAGAGATCGTGAGATGTTGATATGGTCCGACCCGGGAGTCGAACCCACGACCTCCTTATTGGGAAGCCAGAGCTCTAACCACTCTGCTACCGTGCACCCCTATGGTATTAATTTACCAAACTGAAAAAAAAATTTGAAAACCGTTCAAACCTGTCATACGCACTTTAACAACTTCATCTGAATAAAATGTCAAACATTATGAGACGTTCTGGATCAATATCAGTAAATTAGTCTCATTATGTCCAGTTAAAGGCACAGCATTGGTATCGACTGAACCGATATTATAGAACCGATACCAGATCCAGCCAAATTTTCTGGATCGACACCAATATTTGATCCAAGTATAGGATATCTAATTTTTACCATCTGGCTTTAGAAAAATTCTAAGATTAAAATCATAAGCAGTATAGTTTCATAGTTTGTGATGTTAAAAGGCTAACGCTAATGCTAACTTTCCTCTCGAAAACCCATTAGTGCTGCTACTGCTGCAAAACGACACCAGGCTTATTGAGTCTCTTTGTCTAAAAACACTTGGAGGGTCTTGATTAGAAAACGTCCTCTTTAACTTCATTCTTGACGCCATAATCTCACCAGCACTGTATAATTGAATATTTAACCAGACATATAATTAGCTTACAAAAAAAAAACATCACAATCCATTCCTATCCCTCGTATTATTTCATTTCCTTCTCGGCTTACAAACATTCGTGTGTTTTTATTTAAGACCTGACACGGGGCCCGGGGCATGATTTGTGCCACCGACGCCACATTTACTAACATTCTTTTAGGCTAATGACTTCTAAACGAGCTTCCGGCAGAAAAGACATGCGCCGCCATCAATCACCGGAGATGCCTTTTGGGGGCGATACGCTTTTTGTGCTCGAGAAGAGAGAGAGAATGGGAAAGAAAGCTAGATATGGAGAGATGGAGAGAGCATAATGACTTTGGATGTAAATTAGAAACATCCCTCGCTTAGATGAATTGAATGCCGAAGATGTAAATCACAGCCTGACATGTTATGCTGTACTATTCAAATTCTCTCTTTTTTTTTTCTTTTGTTCTAATAGGATTGTCACTGCCTTAGTTTTGTGCGAGCATAATTCACACGTTGGATTTGTAAACCGTACACATAAGTTCGATGTGACACGTTTTAGCGCGCGCTGGGACTGTAATGTGGAACGGGCACACGCTCCAATGCCGTCCACGTTGGTGCCAAATGTGTGTAACTGGATTATAGAAATGGGGAGAAAAGATGTATATTATGCAAAGTTGAATTTTTTTGAGGTTATATTCATGTTGTAGCGTTGTTCTCAAAAAACATACCATGGACGACACTTTCTGTCCTACTGAGCATGCTGTATGCTGACAGAGCCGTTCTCCATCTGCTTAGCTGGGGAAACTTCTTTGAATAAAACAACAAAACGGGACGGGAGTAGTTGTTTCGATCACATCTGAACCAGACATCTGTCTCCTGAAGCTTGAGACAACATTTTTCTTGCTGTTTTTTTCACTCACCTGAATGTATCGTTTAAGGGTCGTAGGGTCGAATTTCATTCTCAGATGTTGCTTTAGCAGCATAACTTTTGTTTTGGCACAGTGATAAACTCTTGTAGGTAGCTGACAACGGTGCTTTTTCGACAGGTTTTTCGACTGTTTGTGTCTGTATATGGAGCAATATAATACAGTACATTGCTGGGAAGTGAATCATTCAAAATTTTGCATCTGACCTAATTTTAATGAACCACCATACTTTTATTAAGGCATTAAGCAATCGATTGTATAACAGCAATATGTTCGGTATTTCGACTATAATAGAAACATTTATTAAATTTTATATTAAAACTATAATTTTTGTAATTTGGGCCAATATAGCATGAATTTGTTGCCTGACCAGTCAGCCCCTCCTACATTCTGTTAAATTAGTGTCTGTCAAAGCGTGTAGGGACTGGCTGGTCAGGCAAATGAATTTGAGGACCATGGTCTAGAAGCCGCATTTGGCCCACCGGCGCAGTTTAGACATGCCTGGTTTAGGAGAACGAGTATGGTTAGAAAAAGGGTTTGCAAGTGTTTTGCAAGTTTAGCTACGGGAATAAACACATTACCATCAGAACCAGCTCACTTCCGTCTCTTTGGATGCAACTATCTAGAAGGTTTAGGAGAACGAGTATGGTTAGAAAAAGGGTTTGCAAGTGTTTTGCAAGTTTAGTTACAGAAATAAACTCATTACCATCGGAACCAGCTCACTGCCGTCTCTTTGTACGCAAATATCTAGGAACTAACCATAGTCAAACTAGTTCTTAACCCAAGCTGGGAGATTTGATTGGTCGGTTATGTGGTAGGTCAAAATAGGAATTGTTGTTACTCAAACATGCATGAATCAATCCAAATACAAGAAGTATTGATGAAAAAAGACTCTTATATTGTTTAAAAACTCTGGAAAGTATTCTACATATAGATCCCTATTTCAGATTATATATATTTTTTTCTGTTGCAGCAAACTTGTTCTACGCATATCTTTAAATTGACCACAGTACATTTGCGTGCCAGCATTAGCATGTCTTGGGCGAGCTAGTTGTGTTTATCTCCCTCTGATGACCGCAGTTAGACCTCTTACTTTCCCCTGCCTGCCTGACTTATTGCCTCTGCTTTGCTTGGCTTCGTGCTTTAGATTTGCAAAGCGTACACACATCGCGCCGGCTCCATCTTATTCTAGCGCGCGCCAGGACTTAAATGTGGAACGGGCGCGCTATCAGAATGCCTTCCACGTTTTTGCCAAATGTGACTCAGCGACAGAAAGAGAGAAAGGCACACAGATCTTATCCCGGCTGCTCATTGCGGTGGATTTGGGGAGCCTGATGTTGTGTTGGTTCATGTTCTGGATAATAAGGTGGGAATGGGTCCTTTGTGGAGCTGGCTTTGCAGTGACAAGAGAATATTTGACGCACAGAGTAAGATTTTAAACTTAGATATGATTCATTGGAGAAAAATATGTAGAATTATCTTACTCAGAATCATTATTGAAAGCTCATATGTTCTCAAGTTTTTGTTTTCTTACTTTGATGCGAGAGTTGTGATGTTATCTATCAGAAAAGAAAGGATTATTCCATCAAAAATTAAAGCTGTAATTTAGCAAAATAAAGATGCAATCAAGCATATATTCTTGTCCAATCAAAACAGTTATATAATCTTTGTGTTTTGGCTCTTGGTTACATATAAGGTTGCCATGGGAATTATCTCTACTTTTCATATTTGCTGGTGATGTCCAACCGGGACAATTAACATTATAAAAGAACCATTGGAAAAACAGATCTTTTTTATCTAAGTGTAATGATAATGAGAGTGTTGTCTTGGCACATTTTTCTGAATGGATTAAGAACCAGTAATGGGAGTTAGTTCTCTTATGCAGAGAGACAAAACTACTATTTGTTGAACATGGTAGAGTCATCTCTCTTACGCACAATTTGAGTAGCACTCTAATACCATTCTGGGAAGTCTCCAGCTGAAAGCCTCGGAAAAAGACAGAACATCATAATGAATGCTTGAAACTGATTGATCAAAACAACAACAGGAAAATCCTTCTAGAAAGCGCAGTGCAAACACTTGCATGAAGAAAATGGTCAGATCTTGTGACACTTTTTAAAGGAAACCTGACTCACACCAGATCGACATGTGCATCACTCTGACTTGAGTTCTACACATGCTCAATCAAAAGTAGATGGGAAAGGGAGAAACTTCTAGTGAAATACTTCAATCTGATTGGACGAAGCGCTCACCTTAGCAGTGTTTTAGCCAACCACAGTACATAATCCTAAACAAGGCTGTTACCAAATCCAGTTAGAAGAAATGCACAAACATCTTTCCCTTTCACAAATGCACAAAGCACTTCTTTTTGTTCTTTTTTCTAAATAAATTGCCGGTATTTCTGTCCACACTGATTGGATAGCCTTAGTACCTGCATCTGTTTGTTGTTTTGCTGTGAGCAGGCCTGGCTCTCGCTGCTGTCTGTAAACCCGCCTCCTCCCTGTAGAGAAGCCTTCTGATTGGTTTGAGTATACAATGCTCAGTTTGAACTATTGGGGAAAGAGAAGACGCTATACTCAATGATTTACACAAAATAAATCCATTTCTCCCAGCACAGATATTTTGTTAATATACATAAATACGACAAGAATTATTGTGATGGCCAATAGAAATATAGCGATATTAACCATAAACCAAGTCAACTCTGAGTCGTTTTAGAATATAGTGATACAACATGAACGAAAAAGCCAAAAGTTAACCTACATAATACATTTTGTTAACAGTAGAACCTCACTCTTTTGTCACCTCCATTATATTTGAGATATTTTAAGTATTTTAGCTTGAATTGTACATTTTTATCCAGAACAGGCTTTGTCCTTTTGACGACAGATTTTCAGGGAAACGTGGACATAACCCTCACCATCTCACAGCGGGACATGACTGAACCTTGAACAGTTCTTTGTGTAAATATATTCCTCACAGTGTTATGACATATTTTACTGTACATATTATTATTGTGTAACTGCTGTATTGGTTCTGTACATTTCTACTGACAATGGGCTTGTTTTGAAAAAGAAGGTCGCACGAGGACTGACCGCTGTTATAATACTACTTTCAAAAATGAACTTTGGATTTTAAACAGGGCTATTTCATGGTCAACATGTTTTATTTGATTTTTAAATACATTATTATAGTTAAAGGTAAATATGTTGACCTGAATTTGATAGAAATATTATTGAAAAAAATCTACAAATTGTGTATTTAAATTTTTTTTTTTTTTCTTCCAAAAGTTGAGTTCCTAAGCAGTTGTCAGTCCTTGTCATTGATTTCCTGTGTATAAAGACTGTCAATAACACATTTGTACATAATATTGTTGCAGGCAAACAATGAGATTAACAAAAGTTTATATACAGCATGTGTGTGAGGGAAAGCACAGACGCTTGTTGCATTCATTTGAATTTAATTAGTTTATGTTTTTACAGAGAATGTTTCTGTTTTACCGTGAAAAGTTTCTGTGTTTACAAGTAAGATAAATCCTGTTTTTATGACAAAAGTTTGTTTTAAATGGAAAAGTTTTGTCAAGTGATGGGGAGATCTGCTCATTCAGCTCCCAACTTGACAGTTATTCCAAATAATCTGCTTTTGTTATCTTTGAGTTCAATAGATGACATATCTTTGCAAAGACCTCTCAAATCACTGCGCATGTCCAGGCGTAAAGAGAAGTCTGACCGGCTGGACATTAGGGCTGGGTATTGCCAAGAGCCTTCCAATACAATACGTATTGTGATGCAAGAGTCACGATACGATATGTATCACAATAACCCTATATTTATCTGGATACAATTTCCTCAATACAAAACATAAAGATATATTTTACTGACCAAATGAGAAAATGTGGAAAACACTATTGAAAAGTATTGTATACTACCTGTAAAAAATATTAATGTTAATGTTGTTGTATTTTCACGTTGCTTTTTATATTTGATTCACATGGATTCTTATGGATAAGTCACCTTCAGAGCAACAGCTTCAGCCCTAAGCAGCAGTCCAGGGTCAGAAGTAGAACATTTGTATGAGTTTAAGTATCCCGATACGCCTCTCTGTATCGATATGCGTATTAGTATCACGATATATCCCGATATTGACACATCGAGTACAGCCCTACTGGACATGGCCATGTTTCTCCAAGATCTACTCAGGCAATATGGTGTTCTCCAAAGTTACAAGATGAAGCATCAGAAATGCATAGAGGCAGGACATGTAGTGACACAAGAAACAATCAGGAAGCTTCTTCAGATATTAGACCCTCATGGAGTACAACTGAGTCACAGGAATCGCCTTCAACGCCGAGCACTTCTGTTGCGTTCGTTTATACATAAAAACAGAAAACCTTTCTCGTAAAAACAGAAACTTTATAGCCTACATGAGAACAGAAACGTTTTACACTAAAACAGCCATTTTTTTAATTCAAATATATGCACTACGTCTTGGGAAAAAAAGGAAATGCAAAAACAATTGAAAAATTGTCGAAGGTTGTCAGGTTGGCAAAGGAACCATTAAAATGAACTTGTAACTATAGATGCACTGAAATGTTATGTACAGTGCACATTTTTTTAGGCGCTGACCTCTTGATGACCTTTGTGTGCCTTTGGTAGTCTGTTCCCCGAAAATGTAAAGCATGAATGAAAGAATGCACTCACAAAATGTTGACTTAACTTTGATGTTTGTCATCCTTTTCAACATAAAGTCTATAGGATTTTCTAATTTTTACTTTCTTTGGTGAATTAAGACCTGTCGTTTTTTTTTTGCATCCAAACAGTAATACATAATTTCGAGCTTGCTATTGCTTTCTCATTGTGAAGGCAATCGTGTACAACATTCTACATATCTGGACCTAATGGTGTTCCCTGCTCGTTTCCATGGAGACAAATATTAAATGCCAAACCTTGGAACATTGTAGACATGTCAAGAACATCTCCATGAATGCAAACAGGTAGCGAACCATCTACTGGAATTATTCTACATTCTACATACAGTAGTGCATCTTTAAACGTGAATTTTTCTTTTTTTTTGTCCAGCATAAAACTTGGTTGCTAGGTAATTTACAACCTGGAAGTAAAATTTGTAAACCTAAAGAATGCTTTGCTTTTTTTCTCTCTCTCTCGTTTTATTATGTAAGTTATGACACACAACTATTACTTTGCATTGGTGTGCAAGCAAATATTTAGATTTTACAAAATTAATTCCTAATGTTTGAATCAAATTAATTATAATGATTCGGTTTAGGAGTTTCTAACCGGGTCATGGGAGAACTGAGTTGGAGAAAAACTAGGTCTAATGTTCTGTTTGAATGAGTAATCCAACATGTCAAAGGCACTTTCATATTTGATGATTAAAAATATTAATAACATTACACAAAGCATTGAAAAAGGTAATTTCAAGTCAACATTTTGTGTGTGTGGCTGTGAGATGCTATAGATTAGCAGTTCGCCTCAGGGCCGTCAACAGAAACACTTCACGTCAAACATTGGACCTTTCCCACGTCTTGTACATCTGTGTCTTGTATCTGAAGTCCTACTATTGTAAGTTTGTAAAGACATATTTCTATTGCACCGCTCCTGCTGCAATCAAATGCCATTTACTGAGAATGTATCCACTTTGTAAAGTTTATTGTTATGTACATTTATGAATTGTAATATTATGCTCTGATAATATCAACTTTGGCTACTGTGCTTTATTTCAAAGGCTTATTTTTTTATATATATATAGATTGAGCCGTTTGAAGGAAAATCTACTGACATTTTACTTGTCTCACAGATGCATCGTGACAGAACAGTCATCACAGACATGCAGAGGAGACTTTCTACTACAGAGAAAAGCATGTGTCAAGTTCCCAACCTTACCCTCTAAACTTGGTTTCAACCTATGAGTACCTTGTAACGTACCTTGTAACCCAAACCGATTCAAATTGTGTACAAATAGCATTCTTAAATTCAGCTAATACGTAATTATATCTTTTTAAGTCTGTATTCATTCCACTTTCTTGAGTTTGGAAATTTTCCTGAACTGAAGGAAAATTTAGAGTGATGATGACAATACCTAAGGGTAGGTTTAACAGACTGTCCTAAAACACCCAAATATAGGTGTATCTGCATCAAGCATTTAAGCTGTATCACTAAACTCCTTGATCATCATTCAAAAGGGATAATAAATAGTAAAAATTGGACAGGACCCAATACAGAACCCTGAGGCACCTTAGATATTATGTGATTAGCAACACTAAAAGCAGAGATGAAAATGTTATAGTTTATTATACATGTAACAAATACTATAAAGGAATTATCTGTCGATGTCACTTTCCGCTCTACAGCGCATGCTTCATGCAGAAAGAGATGCTGTCCATCTGGTTAGCTGGGGAAACTTTTTTGATTAAAACAACAAAACGAGACGAGAGGAGCTATTTCGATCAGGTCTGAACCAGTATGACAGAGGTCTGGCTCCTGAAGCCTGAGACAGTGTTTTCCTCAACATTTTTTCACTCACCCGAATGTAACTTTTAAGGGTCCTAGGGTTGAATTTCATTCACGAATGTTGATTTACAAGCATAACTTTTGTTTCCGCACAGTGATACACTTTTGTAGTTAGCTGACAACGATGCCGTCTCGAGTTGTTTCCAAGGCTTATGTCAATGAGAGGCAGCTCTTTCTACATACCAGGTGCATACACATCTCCCGTGTTGATAAATATAAATCCCTATAGCCTTAAGTATAGACATACGTATAATAGTTGTTTGACTCTGATGCTATCAACCACTTAGCATCTGAGCGGTAATCAGGTATGATTTACCCCAGAGTGGTCACCTGTAATTTTCCTATAGCTGTTGAGAATAGCATTAGCTCTCAAAAACACAAATTATGAATGACCCACATTCATAATTATGAATGACCCACATTTTACAAGTCATTGCTGAGTATACAAACCTTTTAGCAGTTTGTCGTTAACATTAGAATAGAAAACTGCCTTTAACCTAAGGGCTAGCATTTTCTGTTCTTCTGTGCCTCTTTTAAAACTCTATTGACTGCAGCAGAAGATTTTCCAGAGAAATATTTTTTAGGGGATGGCCTTATCACCGACAGAAACAACAGAAGTTTCATCTGATCCACTTGGACCTGTGTCATCTGTTCTCTCACTTCGGTTTCCACCTCCAACTGCACCTGATCCTCCAGCTAAGAACCTCTACCGAGACAACCACATAATGGAGATGGTCCCTCAGGCTGTTCTGTGGACCAAGCTCCAAACCTGGGGCGATACATCAGTGGAGAAAATATTGAATGATAAAATAATAACCAATATTATTTCAGAAAGCTTGAAAAGACGCAAATCAGCCTGTTTTGCTCATGGTTTTGCTGGAGATGCTGTTTTGTTTAAGGCCTCTATAAAAGTGCAACTTTTGCCAATGTATTCAACTGATTTGCGTCATCACATAAAGTGGAGGAATATGACGTCATACTGTCTGTGTTGTCACCGAAGCCACCGAATGCACGTCTATACATCCTGGTCCTCGCACACTCCACATTAGCGCGCACATGACCTCCCTACGATCGTTCACATTCACAAAGGTGCCTCTTTTTGTTGTGAGAGGAAACAGCGGTGCGGCAGTTGCATCATCACCATCTTCAAAGCAACATAAGTGTAAATCAGAATGAGAATTAGGCCCAATGACGTCTCAAAGTCAAATGTGAGCAGTTTAATATGACTTTAATAAAGAGAGGATTAGACGGCTTTATTTGAATAAGGCTGTGACAAATCCACAGGCAAACTTTTCACAGGTAAGAAGTCTCCGGTTTGATGTGTTGAAGCAAATGGGCCAAATCAGGCGTAAGAGCAAAACACTTTTAATGAACATCTTTTAAATCCGTAATCTCAGTGCAAACTTATATCATTTTGTCTGCTAATAGCTATAGATTTTGTTCCTAATTGAATTTACCATTTACCGTTCCAGACAAGAACGCCATTCACTGTGAGAGTTTAGCTTGGTCTTGTGTTTGAAGGTGGAGAGAAATGTCCAGATTCACAAATGTGACTATTGTTGTTTTAATTAAAGTTGTATTTCACAGATAACCACATTAAAGCAAAAGTTATATCAGAAAACTCAAGACACAGTCAAAAATGTTGGGTCTATGTCCTCACTGACTTCCACAGGTTCCACTTTTTGGCATTTATGCGCCAATTTCTCCACCTACACCCACACAATAATTCCAACAAGTAATACCACAAAAACCCAGTTATTTAATGGTCTTAACAAGACAAAACTCAGAACTGAGGTCCAAAATGTTGTAAAGGACTTATTTCTCAGAGGGAATTTATGTGTTCCTCTTTTTTGGGGGTTAAATAAACATATATTAAATGGTTTATGTTTATATAGAACTTTTTTTTGTCTTGGTTCCAGAATAGGTCTTTTGTTTTGATGCGCCCATAAAAATGACAAATACATTGAATCTTGAATCTATAATGATCAATTGATTGAAAAGATTTGCAGTGTTTAAAACTCACAACAACAAAAAAACACTACATGACATTACAAGGTGAAACAAACTGTTTTCAGTTTATGAGAAGAACAGTCTAAACACGACACATCAAGTGAGTTTGAGAAAGCAACTGTCAAATCAATTTATTTTTGTGTAGGCCAAAATCACAACAACAGTCATCTTTGAGGACTTCCCAAGATTGTTAATTTAGAAAACATGAATGGTAGAAAATAAGAATAAAACAATAAACATTCAGAAGCAGTGATTGATCAAACATGTCAAAGCAGATTATTAGTAAACAAGCAAAAGAATAATTGCCCAGAGGGCATCTCCTGTCCTTAGACCCTCCTTCCAGGCAAGAAAAACAGCAACCTCGAGGAGAACCACAGTGAAAAATAGTTCCACTCCCATGGACAGACAGGCCATAGATGTAACTAAGACTAACACAGATCTAATTACAGTAATTACAGACTATAAGTCTGTAGAGCCAGATTCCATTAGCAGAGGGAAACGACTCGTCTAGCAGGACCGGGGACAGGCTGCGAGGGAGGTGGGGCGGGTGTCCAGGAGGAGGTAGGGGTCTGGCATCAATGATCCGGCCCTTGTCACTGGAAAAGCATCATCTGAAACACTCTTAAGACTGCCCAGACCCAACATGGACAGTGAAACAGTCAAACATGTTTAAGATGTTAACATGTAAACCGTTTAAAATAATTATGATTTTTCTCATTTTCACTTAATTTTGTATTACAGTATCTGTTGTAAATATAAATTACAGTTTTTCATGAATGTAGAATTTTATTTTTAAACATTATACTGAAAATAACAAGAAACAGACCTGAAGGAGACATTTTCAATTTTCTCACAAGAGACACATTTTTTATGACTTAATCAGAAAGGTAGTAATATTTAAATTCTAAAATGGGATAAAATTGTTTTGTCAAATCTTAAATATAAAGATCTTAACAATGTGTTAATGAAATAGGTAATCTTGTCATAGGCACGTTAACCAACAAGAAATGCTTTCAACTCAGTTTGATACATAAAAAAAAACGCTCATTCAATCAAGTTAGTAACTGAAGTTCAAACTCTGCTTCAAACACATGCTTTACTACTTAATCTTGGCTGTAGAACTGTCAATTTAAACCCCCTACAACTTATCACTGCAGAATAAAGTAATCACTAACACATATACAAAAAAGATTAATCGCACAGTCAGCCACAGAACTAGATTATAGGCTCAAATTGCTGTACTTTCTGGACCGGTAACAAGCTCTCCAAAGACACCTCCGTGCACATTGCGTCTTGTTAAACTCACAGATCCTCCAGTATAAAGAGCGAGGCTGCTGTCTGCCCCCGAGCGGCTGCTGTTGAGTGCCTGTTGTTTGGGGAAAAACAGTCACTTCACTTCTCATTCTCTGAGCGCTCTTTGGTCTCTCGCACAGGAGCCGCTGGAAAACATGTTCAAAGCACCTTTATAGTGAGAGATCCACCAGCCTGCTCCATTATTCATGCACACACGGCTCTAGAACTGTTACATTACAGGCGGCGGAGGGAGGAGCAGGTTTGGACAATGTAAATAAAACGCTCGAGTGCAACAGTGAAAAGGAGAAGACTTTTAATATTCTGTGTTTTATTGTGTTTTCAAAAATACTAATGTGTATTGTTAGAATAAAAAAAAAGTTTTATTGTCAAAATTCACAAAACAACAACAACACTGACAAACATTTTGCACATTCATTCTTTTATTTACAAAATGCTCTACAACATTCTGTTTGAGTGGCAAAAGAAGAGCGCCTGATAAAATGTGTTTCTCATCTTTTAGAGCTACATTTTTCTCCTAGAAGTGTTTGTTTTGCAGAAATGTTATACAGTGGCTTTTCTGTTGTCATGGTTACAGTGCGGATTTTAAACGAGCTTGTTTGCTAGCAGTAGTTGGCTGTACAGTTGCACACTAATAATCTCACTCATCAAACAGATTAAAAAAACATCTTTCTAAGGATAACAAATACTGAGTTCAGCTGTATGTGCGCATTCAAATAATGTCTTGCCACATAGTCAAGAACAAATATCTTTTTTTTTTTTTTTTTAAGAAAAGGTTAATAAATTGTATTTGTAAACAAGTGATAAGTCGTCACTAATTAACTTCATAATTGAATAGGCTCTCTTATTTATCTTGGCAAGAACACATTAATAAAATCTAATAACTTCAAATAGAAAAAACAAGCTAAACAGCGCATTACTAAACTAACTTGCTACCTATACGGACTATACAGTCTATGGTATACCGGACTACTGCCGCAAGCTCTTTTCTCAAAACAGACTTTTAACAAGTAAGAAAACCCTTGTTCAACCCAACATATCCAGCAAAACTTCTTCTAAACGAAACTTTTACACCATGTTCAGGAGCTATGGGACTGTTTTTTCTTGAAGTTTTTTAAAGGTGCATAATGTAACTTTCTGAAAATGACTTTCGGATGAGAGTCGAAACGTCTTGATCTTCGGAAACACTGTCCAGATGACTACTTTGAAGACTTCTACTATGGATCACTCCTGGATGAATGAGGGACTACACCGTCTTTCTGGAGGTGAAGTCAACTTCACAATCCAATGCAAATAGGAAAATTCTGTAGAACATTATATTGTGGATGAACAAATTTTATGCCATAATGTGAAAAAATACTGCTAAAGGATTTGCTTTTCCATAGAACAAAACAAGAGGAGACCCTCCTCTTGGCCAAGTAATTTTGTGGCCATGCAGCTCACTCATAATAAAATTACATTTTTTTTTTTAAATAAATATATTTAGTGCAACAAAAAATATCTAAACTAGAAAAACATGCTTTTATTTAAGTTTATTGTATTTATTAATTGTTTGCCTAAAAGCACACAGTGGACCTTTAAGAATAACCTTTGAGTATAAGATTTCATTCAGTCAACACCTGTCGAGTGCAATGGCGAACTGATGTTTTATATATAGGCTATTAAAAAAAGTACAGTTGACTAATTCAGTGGTTCTCAAAGTGGGGGTTGGGACCCCTTCTGAGGGTTGCGAAGCAAAAACTGGGGGTCACGAGATGATTTCAGAATGTATTTTTACAATTATAACTTTGGGCCATTTAATCAGTTTTTTGGGGAAATTGGGGTCATATAAAGCAATACACTATCAAAATAAACATATTTAAACCTAATTTAAATGGTTTTGTAGTTTAAAAATACCCCTAGACTAATTGACTGTTAGAATTATTTATACATTTTTTTCCAATGGCTTAGCCTACCTTGTTATGCCTTTCATTGCCTTGTATCTTGCATGCCTTATTTGAAATGGATTCTTTAGTAACCTAATACTACAAAACAATATGCCAACTAGGCCTATAACTATTATGTCTATATTTCTTATTTTACAGTTTACTGATGTCGAAATGTATCCCAGATTGGATGCAATATAAATAACATTGTGGCCTCAGTTTCCAACATTTCTTTTGTAATAGTTGTAACTCAGGATGGGGGAAACACGTTTGCAGCCTCGTAATGTAGGCCTATAAACACCATCAGTCTAGGTTTAGTCCTGTCTGTTCCCACGTTTGTTGTCAATACAGACGGTGTATTTAAAAATAGCCCAGCCCCTTGCCTTCACAAATAAATCAAGCAACAACGCATTTTTCAGCAGAGAACACACATCCCATGACATATGACACACACACCCCACTGCATTGTGATTTGAATGAACGGACCAATGAGCGCGCACGCCGAGCAGCACTGAACGTCGCCTCTTCTGCGTTGACCAATCAGCGCGCAGGACTCTTGTTTGCCCTTGCTTTTTGAATTGAGCTCCCGCAGCAGCACCACTGACAGACACGACTGCGGGACAAAGTAGTCTGTCAACAAAGCTTACAAATATCAGCGTTTGTTGCCTTTCGATCGGTATAAAACTTAAGTCATGCCTTCACGTCGGTCCGCGGAGTAATCGGAACAACGATGGCGGTAGATTTTTGAAGGATTTTTGGAAGACAAGTCTCGTTTCGCGTTGGGAATTTTGTCTAAACTGCTAGCATAGCCGAGGTTAGCAACCAAGCTAGTTTACTTTAACTGGGGTCGTTTAGATTCGCTAAATCTTCGTTACTTTCCCGACAAAGACGGATAACCTTCATTAGATCGGGTAAGTTTGATGTTGTGTGTTTTAATTTTAAGCTATTTGCAAAATTATCTTCCAACCTGTTGTGCGTAAAAACTTGGAACTCGCATGACGCTGTCCAAAGGGAATGTGGTTTCTCTGTGTCAGATAACGTCCAACTAAAACTATGCATTGAAACATTTAGCTTGCAATGTTACATTGTTAAATGCTAAAATGTTAGCTAAAAGAGAAGCAGGTTTTAACATGTCAGAAGAATGCAATTTAAAACATGTATGGAAGTGTAAGTCTGTGCTTTTGTTCATTAGCTAAGTCAACACGGATGTCTAATCATGAAACTAGACCTAAATAGTTGTAATGTTGCATGAAATGTTACAAAGAATGCATAAAGTTTAACGGCTGATGATGAGCATAACAAAAAACGATTAACCCACTTATTTACGAGCTAACTTTATTTACTGTCAGAACTCATGAATGAACATTGTTAATATCTTTTCAAATAGTATGCATTCTAAACTAATAGCTTTAACACATAAAGCTTTAACTTTTTAAGTAATTGTGAAATTATGCTGTTTAGGAAAATAATAAAAATTCTGTGTTGATCATGAAAAAAAACAAAGCCACAATTTCACACCTTAAATATTTGTACAGCAGTCTGCATTCCATTGTCTAAACTTTTTGTAGCTCTGATCTTGCAACACCTTCATTTGGAAACACAAATGCACCTTTTGATAACGGAACAGTTATCTTTTATGCTTGCACAATCTTTACATAGCAAATATTCTGCTTTTTCTTTGAAAACTTGATATAAACACAAATGTAATTTTGTACAAGAAAGTTGTGTTGTTTTTTGTTAATGAGTAAGAGTTAAAGGTGGGGTAGCTGGTTTCACATTGCAACACAATTTTAAGTTTAAATGTGACAACTTCCTCTCATAAATCCTTTGCCACAATTATCAAATGCATTTCATTTTTGGTTGCATTTATGGCTGACAACAAAATGAAACTGGAGTGACCGAGCTCCGGAGAAATAATTCTTTATTATTAAGTTCAGACAGTTCGAGGTCTCATTTTACACAAAGTGCGACTTTTTAGTGCACAAAGTTTACAAATTTACAAATAAAAAAGTTGCTACCCCAGCTAAGTGCAACTTAATTTGACCCTAACCCTGTTTAGTAGCTGAAGTTTTAAACAAATGAAATTACAAAAAAACAAGTAATTTTTTATTAACTAACAAACTAAAAAGAATCTCATGCGTTTAAGAATGTTTTTGCACAGATCTAAGCTTCAATTATTGCAGCATTTTGACTCACGTTTTGGCATATTTTGAAGTTGATGAATATGAAGCTTTTTTAAGAGAATAGACTAAAATTTTGTTAAAACATGTCTTTAAATTTTCCGAGGAATTGGCTTATCACAAAAATGCATTGAATGGAAAGTTCATATTTACAACATAACTTTTAAAAATTTTGTTTTAATTAGCTTTTATTGTAAATATTATTAAAAAACTATTTTATATATATATATACAGCCAATTACTGCCCTTGTGAGTGGTGGCTGTATTATTTAAGTAAAACAGTTTTGCAGGTTTTTTTATGAATGTCAGTGTATTTTGTCTATCCCGCTAAATTATTAAAACATGTTTTTAGATGTATTTTTAAGGTTAATTATTAACTAATTATTTAAGGTTCAGTTCTTCTAAACAAATAATTGTCTTTTTATAAAGTCACAAAAATTTCCAGTAGCGTATCCAAGAAACAGTTCGAAAAAATAAGTGGCAGATCTAAGTTACCACTCAAAAGAACATGTCAAAAAATTTATAACTTGCATTGAAAAAAGCAAGCCAAACCCACATTATTTGCTTGTTGCGTGGACTTTTCTGCCGTTAAAACTTTCCTCAGTGTCTCAGGGTTGCCCGGGTTCACATACAGGTGTGTTGTCAGGCTGCTGCAGTGCTTGTATTTGAAGTGCTTTGACAGTTGTCGCCCTTCTTTTCCCTCTTTCCTCTGTCTCCTCGCTGCGTGTGCTGTGTCTCCCGGCCTGTAACTTTTGATAGCTTGGACAGTTGGGAGCGCGGCGGGGTCGGAGCCATGGCTGACAGCAGTATCGTGACTTTGGGGATGGCCCGCAGTCTGCTGGTGGATTCTTCGGTGTACGACTCGCGCATCGCCGAAACTACCAGGGATCATGGGTTTATGAGCATGGCCTGTGAAGACGCAGAAGGTCAGTCAAGACGGAAACAATAAGAATCACTACAGCAATAGTTATTAGGTGTAAATAATGAATCTTTACAAACCTTATAGTACTAAACCCTGTATTATCTGGGTGCCTGTACAGATTATTTAAAGTGATGTTACCTTCGTAGAAACACAAATTAACGGTTTGCTTTCTTAGCAATGCTTCTCAGTCCTAATGTTTCAGAGCAGGACAAAGGCTGACCAATAGTAGAAGTAGGTCAGAAAAAATGTCTATTCAAACAAATGACTGCATTAAATAGAGAAATAATAAATGTCTTATTGATCAAGTAGATTATCTCTAATTTCACTATGAATCTGACCCAAATTGTGACTTAAAATCACATTATTATTACAATTTATGTGTAAGAGCCAGTGTAGTTTTATGTAAACAGGGTAGCTTCATTACAAAATCTTCAGCCAAATCACACATTTTTCCTGCTTTTCTGTAAGTACCTAATAATAAATCATAATGATATTGTTCAATTCAAAAAAGCAGATTGTAAAGAGAACAACGAACGATTAGATTTTTATCACAATATTGCTCAGCCCTATTTGAGTCTTTAGTGTGTTTGCTTTCACAGATGTTATCATAGCTATTACTTGCCATGATAACATCACAATACAAATGCAAACGCAATCTTCTGGGCTTCAGGGAACAAAATGTTTTGTTAAGGTTATTATTAGACGAGGAGCGCTGTAAATTAACTCTACAGGAACAGAGAGTGCCAAAGTGCAGTGCTTATAGAGCAATCTTCAGATATCTAGGCTTGGTCAGAAGTACCGTAGCAGGGAGATTTTACCAAATGTGAATGTGGTTTTGGTTGGAACATGTTAGTATTGTCATGACAAGGAAATTGCTCATTTCATGATATCACAACAGATTCAAAGTGCTATTTATTGGTCAAGTTTTTAGACAATATTGATAACTATTATTTGTTTGTGGTAGATATTTTTTAACTGTCAAATGTGTTCTGTTAAAGTATCAGAATTGCTCAAATGAGTTTCTAGTTTTAATGAGTTTTAGAATGAATTAATATCTGATTTTTAATGTTTTCGAAGAACTTCTTATTGTTCGACAGTGACATCATAGTAAAAGTAAGATGTTAAAGCCATGTTTTTTTAATCAAACTATAAATGAAATATTAATTCTCCTAACTTGTTTATTTATTGGTACATTTCTATCAAATGCATCTATCTGGTATTGTCTCCTATTAAAAAAATTAGAATTCAATGTCATCAGTGATTTCTGGGGGACCCAACATATGGCCAACTTTGAGAACCAATGCCTTAGTTAGAGCTCTGACTTCCTAATAAGTCGATTGTGGGTTTGAATCAAGGGTTGAGCCAAGTCAGCTTCTAATGATTTCTCTGGATGGAGTTTGCATATTCTCCCTGTGTTACAATTAGTTTTCCTCCAGTACTCCAGCTTCCTCCCACCTCCAAAACATGCATGTTTAGGTTAAGTGGGCATCACTGTAAATTGCCCTAGTGATGAATGAATGACATAAAAAGTGAATGGTTGTCACAGTCCTAACTTTGCTCATTATCTAGGAGGACAACATTTGAATAAGCAAAGAACAGAACTATGTGAAGTCTTAAAAACTCATCTGGAAATGCAGTTTTTGCAGTGAACGAGGAAAGAAAAATCAAATAAAAAAAATGAATAAGCTCCAGTATGGAGGGAAAAACTGTGATAATCAACTTTTCCAGGTTGCACAATCCTAATCAAAATTCATACAGATACTTAAAGCACAACTAAACATATACCTGCATCGCCAACAAAGTATTGAAGATCTTTGTCTGTTCTTTTGTTCACAGCCACATGTTTCTTCTCTCACTTTGTACTTTGTGTTTCAGAGATGTTTCTTCCTAAAGTGGAGACCAGGGTGGTTCTGGTGGGAGACGCTGGGAGGAACGCAGCGCTGGTCAGAGCAGTGCAGGTAAAAACCCTTTACACTCTCTCCCTCTCTCTGCTGTGCTCTGCTGCTTCGCATTACCTGGACCTGTCTGTGCCCCGGGACTGTCAGCGATGTGCCTCAAAATACTGACATCCGACACCTGGGCGCTCGCTGACCGTGAAACTGTCTGGCTTTTCCACACTCTGTCTGAGCTGAATGTGTACTTGCAGGTTTCAGCTAGCAGTTTTAAATGCTGTTGTTTTTAATTGAAGGTAATATGAACATAGACAAAGGATCTTTTTCAGCTGAAGTCCCAGGATCGATATAAAACAAAACATGAACCAACAAAAAGTACAATTCATGCATTATTTGTATTGCATGGCTCTGTGCACTATGGCACCTGGCTGGCTCTGTATTAGCATCAGTTCTTTTTTTTTTTTTTTTTTGGAAGTTGCTCTGTACTGAAAAAAAAAAAAAATGAATGATGAAATATTTAATTATTTATTCTACTTTAATACAAGTTGGCATTAGTCTTGACGTGAGCTAGCCAGCGTGTTGTTGTGCACAGAGCCAAGATCCTTTTAAACATGTTCTCAAGTATCCTTCCTTTGGCATCTTATGTTTAGAACTTAAACAATATTAAATAACTACACAGTGACTATTGTTCTGACTTTTGGCATAATCTTCTCCTGCCTGTATCTTTTAGCACCAGAGGGAATAATTACTAGCATACTTCCAAAATGCCAAAAAAAAAAAGCTTGCAATTTATTGTTCTTTTAAAACAATGTCTTTGATATTGCACTTCTGCCTTTGGCAT
Source organism: Mugilogobius chulae (assembly GCA_038363315.1). Taxonomy (NCBI): domain Eukaryota; kingdom Metazoa; phylum Chordata; class Actinopteri; order Gobiiformes; family Gobiidae; genus Mugilogobius; species Mugilogobius chulae. The sequence continues at coordinate 26,572,163 of CM076412.1, forward strand.
CTTTTAACCAACAATTGTACTGTGTGTGTTATCTGTACACACAATTTACAATTCACAATCACACTTACTGTGACCGAACAACAGTAAAATCTTTATTTTCTTTTAATCTATCTTAACACATTCCTCAGTATGTCAACTGAATGAGGAAATTTGACTTCTTGAATGATTGAAATCACAAAGCTTTGCTTCTAAAGTCTAATCCTGACATCCCTGTCCAATATGAGCACTTTCTTGTACTAAAAAGTTCAAAGAAAATCAGCAGTTGATTATTAAAACAGTCAAGCCAGAAACTCTTTTATACTGCTAGAGGTGGGCAATCTATCAAATTGAAATTATATACAGAATGTTATTTTGGTGATGCAAAACTTCTTTCATACATCATTCATAGTAAAATTTGCCCATTTACTCATGGTGGTATAAATGGGCACAACAGTTTTTTTTTGTCCTGTTTTTTTTAACACAAGTTCTGCATTTCTTCTTTGCGAATAGTTTGAACCATAAATTTTGTCAGAGCACGAAGACTTTGTCGAATCTTTAATCAACCAATCAATTGATATTGCTTTCTTAGGCTGATTAAGAAGGTTTTTAGTCAATTACAGCCATATTTGTTTGATGATTAAAGAGACTATGCACCATTTTTTTTTTTCAGTAAAATAACTTAAAATCATTTTCCCTCTAGCACAGATCTCTTGTTAATGTAATTGTTCAGATCTAAATTTGTCTGCAATGTCCTCCTGACTGTCTAATAATGTTCTGTTTGTTCACCAAACTCTATACATTTTGTCTGTTGTTGTTGTGTTAGCATTGTGGCTAGTCATAAGGAGGAAAAATCGCTTTTAGTTTCAATTAATTGTGTAAAGACATGTTTGAACATATTCCTCTTGGACTGGATTGGAACATGTTGGACATTATCATCTGAATATTGTAATTGAGATAAAACAAAAAGAAAATAATTTGGAAATACAGTATTCATGTTTGTCAATGTCGTCAAATCCAGCCTACTTCTATGATACTAACAAGTTTGCATGTAATGTTTTCAAGCACATTATGACCTACTTCAGTCGCCATGTTTAGGCAACGTTATCTGAAAAAGCCATCCACTTATTTACCTACTTTATACTGCAATTTAATTAATCTTCTCTTCATCCTCTGNATTGAGTTTCAATAGATGACATATCTTTGCAAAGACCTCTCAAATCACTGCGCATGTCCAGGCGTAAGAGAAGTCTGACCGGCTGGACATTAGGGCTGGGTATTGCCAAGAGCCTTCCAATACAATACGTATTGTGATGCAAGAGTCACGATACGATATATCACAAACATAAAGATATATTTTACTGACCAAAATGAGAAAATGTGGAAAACACTATTGAAAAGTATTGTATACTACCTGTAAAAAAAAAAATTAATGTTAATGTTGTATTTTCACGTTGCTTTTTATATTTGATTCACATGGATTCTTATGGATAAGTCACCTTCAGAGCAACAGCTTCAGCCCTAAGCAGCAGTCCAGGGTCAGAAGTAGAACATTTGTATGAGTTTAAGTATCCCGATACGCCTCTCTGTATCGATATGCGTATTAGTATCACGATATATCCCGATATTGACACATCGAGTACAGCCCTACTGGACATGGCCATGTTTCTCCAAGATCTACTCAGGCAATATGGTGTTCTCCAAAGTTACAAGATGAAGCATCAGAAATGCATAGAGGCAGGACATGTAGTGACACAAGAAACAATCAGGAAGCTTCTTCAGATATTAGACCCTCATGGAGTACAACTGAGTCACAGGAATCGCCTTCAACGCCGAGCACTTCTGTTGCGTTCGTTTATACATAAAAACAGAAAACCTTTCTCGTAAAAACAGAAACTTTATAGCCTACATGAGAACAGAAACGTTTTACACTAAAACAGCCATTTTTTTAATTCAAATATATGCACTACGTCTTGGGAAAAAAGGAAATGCAAAAACAATTGAAAAATTGTCGAAGGTTGTCAGGTTGGCAAAGGAACCATTAAAATGAACTTGTAACTATAGATGCACTGAAATGTTATGTACAGTGCACATTTTTTTAGGCGCTGACCTCTTGATGACCTTTGTGTGCCTTTGGTAGTCTGTTCCCCGAAAATGTAAAGCATGAATGAAAGAATGCACTCACAAAATGTTGACTTAACTTTGATGTTTGTCATCCTTTTCAACATAAAGTCTATAGGATTTTCTAATTTTTACTTTCTTTGGTGAATTAAGACCTGTCGTTTTTTTTTGCATCCAAACAGTAATACATAATTTCGAGCTTGCTATTGCTTTCTCATTGTGAAGGCAATCGTGTACAACATTCTACATATCTGGACCTAATGGTGTTCCCTGCTCGTTTCCATGGAGACAAATATTAAATGCCAAACCTTGGAACATTGTAGACATGTCAAGAACATCTCCATGAATGCAAACAGGTAGCGAACCATCTACTGGAATTATTCTACATTCTACATACAGTAGTGCATCTTTAAACGTGAATTTTTCTTTTTTTTTGTCCAGCATAAAACTTGGTTGCTAGGTAATTTACAACCTGAAGTAAGTAAAATTTGTAAACCTAAAGAATGCTTTGCTTTTTTTCTCTCTCTCTCGTTTTATTATGTAAGTTATGACACACAACTATTACTTTGCATTGGTGTGCAAGCAAATATTTAGATTTTACAAAATTAATTCTAATGTTTGAATCAAATTAATTATAATGATTCGGTTTAGGAGTTTCTAACCGGGTCATGGGAGAACTGAGTTGGAGAAAAACTAGGTCTAATGTTCTGTTTGAATGAGTAATCCAACATGTCAAAGGCACTTTCATATTTGATGATTAAAAATATAATAACATTACACAAAGCATTGAAAAAGGTAATTTCAAGTCAACATTTTGTGTGTGTGGCTGTGAGATGCTATAGATTAGCAGTTCGCCTCAGGGCCGTCAACAGAAACACTTCACGTCAAACATTGGACCTTTCCCACGTCTTGTACATCTGTGTCTTGTATCTGAAGTCCTACTATTGTAAGTTTGTAAAGACATATTTCTATTGCACCGCTCCTGCTGCAATCAAATGCCATTTACTGAGAATGTATCCACTTTGTAAAGTTTATTGTTATGTACATTTATGAATTGTAATATTATGCTCTGATAATATCAACTTTGGCTACTGTGCTTTATTTCAAAGGCTTATTTTTTTATATATATATAGATTGAGCCGTTTGAAGGAAAATCTACTGACATTTTACTTGTCTCACAGATGCATCGTGACAGAACAGTCATCACAGACATGCAGAGGAGACTTTCTACTACAGAGAAAAGCATGTGTCAAGTTCCCAACCTTACCCTCTAAACTTGGTTTCAACCTATGAGTACCTTGTAACGTACCTTGTAACCCAAACCGATTCAAATTGTGTACAAATAGCATTCTTAAATTCAGCTAATACGTAATTATATCTTTTTTTAAGTCTGTATTCATTCCACTTTCTTGAGTTTGGAATTTTCCTGAACTGAAGGAAAATTTAGAGTGATGATGACAATACCTAAGGGTAGGTTTAACAGACTGTCCTAAAACACCCAAATATAGGTGTATCTGCATCAAGCATTTAAGCTGTATCACTAAACTCTGTATCACTTCCTTGATCATCATTCAAAAGGGATAATAAATAGTAAAAATTGGACAGGACCCAATACAGAACCCTGAGGCACCTTAGATATTATGTGATTAGCAACACTAAAAGCAGAGATGAAAATGTTATAGTTTATTATACATGTAACAAATACTATAAAGGAATTATCTGTCGATGTCACTTTCCGCTCTACAGCGCATGCTTTCATGCAGAAAGAGATGCTGTCCATCTGGTTAGCTGGGGAAACTTTTTTGATTAAAACAACAAAACGAGACGAGAGGAGCTATTTCGATCAGGTCTGAACCAGTATGACAGAGGTCTGGCTCCTGAAGCTTGAGACAGTGTTTTCCTCAACATTTTTTCACTCACCGAATGTAATTTTTAAGGGTCCTAGGGTTGAATTTCATTCACGAATGTTGATTTACAAGCATAACTTTTGTTTTCCGCACAGTGATACACTTTTGTAGTTAGTCTTGAGTTGTTTCCAAGGCTTATGTCAATGAGCGGCAGCTCTTTCTACATACCAGGTGCATGCACATCTCCCGTGTTGATAAATATAAATCCCTATAGCCTTAAGTATAGACATATAATAGTTGTTTGACTCTGGCTCATCTTAGCGGTAATCAGGTATGATTTACCCAGAGTGGTCACTTGTAATTTTCCTATATAGCTGTTGAGAATAGCATTAGCTCTCAAAAACACAAATTATGAATGACCCACATTCATAATTATGAATGACCCACATTTTACAAGTCATTGTTGAGTATACAAACCTTTTAGCAGTTTGTCGTTAACATTAGAATAGAAAACTGCCTTTAACCTAAGGGCTAGCATTTTCTGTTCTTCTGTGCCTCTTTTAAAACTCTATTGACTGCAGCAGAAGATTTTCCAGAGAAATATTTTTTAGGGGATGGCCTTATCACCGACAGAAACAACAGAAGTTTCATCTGATCCACTTGACCTGTGTCATCTGTTCTCTCACTTCGGTTTCCACCTCCAACTGCACCTGATCCTCCAGCTAAGAACCTCTACCGAGACAACCACATAATGGAGATGGTCCCTCAGGCTGTTCTGTGGACCAAGCTCCAAACCTGGGGCGATACATCAGTGGAGAAAATATTGAATGATAAAATAATAACCAATATTATTTCAGAAAGCTTGAAAAGACGCAAATCAGCCTGTTTTGCTCATGGTTTTGCTGGAGATGCTGTTTTTGTTTAAGGCCTCTATAAAAGTGCAACTTTTGCCAATGTATTCAACTGATTTGCGTCATCACATAAAGTGGAGGAATATGACGTCATACTGTCTGTGTTGTCACCGAAGCCACCGAATGCACGTCTATACATCCTGGTCCTCGCACACTCCACATTAGCGCGCACATGACCTCCCTACGATCGTTCACATTCACAAAGGTGCCTCTTTTTGTTGTGAGAGGCAGCGGTGCAGTTGCATCATCACCATCTTCAAAGCAACATAAGTGTAAATCAGAATGAGAATTAGGCCCAATGACGTCTCAAAGTCAAATGTGAGCAGTTTAATATGACTTTAATAAAGAGAGGATTAGACGGCTTTATTTGAATAAGGCTGTGACAAATCCACAGGCAAACTTTTCACAGGTAAGAAGTCTCCGGTTTGATGTGTTGAAGCAAATGGGCCAAATCAGGCGTAAGAGCAAAACACTTTTTAATGAACATCTTTTAAATCCGTAATCTCAGTGCAAACTTATATCATTTTGTCTGCTAATAGCTATAGATTTTGTTCCTAATTGAATTTACCGTTCCAGACAAGAACGCCATTCACTGTGAGAGTTTAGCTTGGTCTTGTGTTTGAAGGTGGAGAGAAATGTCCAGATTCACAAATGTGACTATTGTTGTTTTAATTAAAGTTGTATTTCACAGATAACCACATTAAAGCAAAAGTTATATCAGAAAACTCAAGACACAGTCAAAAATGTTGGGTCTATGTCCTCACTGACTTCCACAGGTTCCACTTTTTGGCATTATGCGCCAATTTCTCCACCTACACCCACACAATAATTCCAACAAGTAATACCACAAAAACCCAGTTATTTAATGGTCTTAACAAGACAAAACTCAGAACTGAGGTCCAAAATGTTGTAAAGGACTTATTTCTCAGGGAATTTATGTGTTCCTCTTTTTTGGGGGTTAAATAAACATATAATTAAATGGTTTATGTTTATATAGAACTTTTTTTTGTCTTGGTTCCAGAATAGGTCTTTTGTTTTGATGCGCCCATAAAAATGACAAATACATTGAATCTTGAATCTATAATGATTTGATTGAAAAGATTTGCAGTGTTTAAACTCACAACAACAAAAAACACTACATGACATTACAAGGTGAACAAACTGTTTTCAGTTTATGAGAAGAACAGTCTAAACACGACACATCAAGTGAGTTTGAGAAAGCAACTGTCAAATCAATTTATTTTTGTGTAGGCCAAAATCACACAACAGTCATCTTTGAGACTTCCCCCAAGATTGTTAATTTAGAAAATGAATGGTAGAAAATAAGAATAAAACAATAAACATTCAGAAGCAGTGATTGATCAAACATGTCAAAGCAGATTATTAATTAAACAAGCAAAAGAATAATTGCCCAGAGGGCATCTCCTGTCCTTAGACCCTCCTTCCAGCAAGAAAAAACAACCTCGAGGAGAACCGCATGCAGTGAAAAATAGTCCACTCCCATGGACAGACAGGCCATAGATGTAACTAAGACTAACACAGATCTAATTACAGTAATTACAGACTATAAGTCTGTAGAGCCAGATTCCATTAGCAGAGGGAAACGACTCGTCTAGCAGACAGGATGGAGGAGGGGCGGGTGTTTCTTTTTTTTTAAGATTATGCTGAAAAATGTAACAAGAAATAGACATGCAGGAGACATTTTCAATTTTCTCACAAGAAACACATTTTTATGACTTAATCAGAAAGGTAGTAATATTTAAATTTTTGGTCAATTTATTATATATTTAGTATTATTCTTGAAATAGGTAGTATCTTTTCAATTCTAATGTATGTGTTATACTTCAATACAAAACACGTATTAATAAAACAAGTAATCCTGTCATAGGGATGTTAAACAACAATAATAAAAAAAAAACTCATTCAGTTAAGTTTTACTACTTAATCTTGGCTGTGAAGTTGTCATTTAAAAGCCTCTACAACTTATCACTGACAGAATAAAGTAATCACTAACACTAACCTACACATATACAAAAAAGATTAATCGCACAGCCAGCCACAGAACTAGATTATAGGCTCAAATTGCTGTACTTTCTGGACGGTAACAAGCTCTCCAAAGACACCTCCGTGCACATTGCGTCTTGTTAAACTCACAGATCCTCCAGTATAAAGAGCGAGGCTGCTGTCTGCCCCCGAGCGGCTGCTGTTGAGTGCCTGTTGTTTGGGGAAAAACAGTCACTTCACTTCTCATTCTCTGAGCGCTCTTTGGTCTCTCAGCACAGGAGCCGCTGGACAAACATGTTCAAAGCACCTTTATAGTGAGAGATCCACCAGCCTGCTCCATTATTCATGCACACACGGTTCTAGAACTGTTACATTACAGGCGGCGGAGGGAGGAGCAGGTTTGGACAATGTAAATAAAACGCTCGAGTGCAACAGTGAAAAGGAGAAGACTTTAATATTCTGTGTTTTATTGTGTTTTCAAAAATACTAATGTGTATTGTTAGAATAAAAAAAAAGTTTTATTGTCAAAATTCACAAAACAACAACAACACTGACAAACATTTTGCACATTCATTCTTTTATTTACAAAATGCTCTACAACATTCTGTTTGAGTGGCAAAAGAAGAGCGCCTGATAAAATGTGTCTCTCAGCTTTTGGAGCTATTTTGACTCCTGTGTGTTTGTTTTGCAGAAATGTTATACAGTGGCTTTTCTGTTGTCATGGTTACAGTGCAGATTTTAAACCAGCTTGTTTGCTAACAGAAGTTGGATGTATTGTTGCACAAGCACAACTAATAATCTCACTCATCAACAGATTAAAAAACATCTTTCTAAGGATAACAAATACTGAGTTCAGCTGTATGTGCACATTCAAATAATGTCTTGCCACATAGTCAAGAAACAACTATCTTTTTTTTTTTTAGGAAAAGGTTAATAAATTGTATTTGTAAACAAGTGATAAGTCGTCACTAATTAACTTCATAATTGAATAGGCTCTCTTATTATCTTGGCTAAAATCTAATAACTTCAAATAGAAAAAACAAGCTAAAAGCACATTACAAACTAACTTACATACAGACTGTATACAGTCTATGGTATACCGACTACTGCCGCAAGCTCTTTTCTCAAAACAGACTTTTAACAAGTAAGAAAACCCTTGTTCAACCCAACGTATCCAGCAAAACTTCTTCTAAACGAAACTTTTAAACCATGTTCAGGAGCAATGGGACTGTTTTTTCTTGAAGTTTTTTAAAGGTGCATAGTGTAAACTTTCTGGAGGTGAAGTCAACTTCACAATCCAATGCAAATAGGAAAATTCTGTAGAACATTATTATTGTGGATGAACAAATTTTATGCCATAATGTGAAAAAATACTGCTAAAGGATTTGCTTTTCCATAGAAACAAATGAAGATAAGGCAATTATCTTACGTTCGGGAGCAGGACCACACCTCTCCTACGTCCCTTCCGGTGGCTACGCTATTTAGCCACCCTAGCTACACACTCACACCCTACCATTCGTGTCTCAATGCCAAAAGGAGACCCTCCTCTTGGCCAAGTAATTTTTGTGGCCATGCAGCCCACTCATAGTAAAATTACATTTTTTTTAAATAATATATTTAGTGCAACAAAAATATCTAAACTAGAAAAACATGCTTTTAATTAAGTTTATTTTATTTATTTATTTTTTGCCTAAAAGCACACAGTGGAACTTTAAGAATAACCTTTGGAGTATAAGATTTCATTCAGTCAACACCTGTTGGGCATGAGGAACTGATATTTTATATATAGGCTATTAAAAAAAGTACAGTTGACTAATTGACTGTTGAATTATTTTGCAGTTTTTTCCAATGGCTTACTTGTTATGCCTTGTATTTACCTTGCATGCCTTATTTGAAATGATTGTTTAGACCTAATGCTACAAAACAATATGCCAACTAGGCTATAACTATTATTGTTATTTTACAGCTACTGATGTCGAAATGTATCCAGTTTGGATGCAATACAAATAACATTGTAGCCTTCAGTTCCACATTTCATTGTAATCGTTGTAACTCAGGATGGGGGAAACACGTTTGCAGCCTCGTAATGTAGGCTATAAAACCATCAGTCTAGGTTTAGTCCTGTCTGTTCCCACGTTTTGTCAAGCACAGACGGTGTATTAATAGCCCAGCCCTTGCCTCACAAAATAAATCAAGCACACGCATTTTTCAGCAGAGAGAACACACATCCGTGACATATGACACCACACACCCCCACTGCATTGTGATTTGAATGAACGGACCAATGAGCGCGCACGCCGAGCAGCACTGAACGTCGCCTCTTCTGCGTTGACCAATCAGCGCGGCAGGACTCTTGTTTGCCTTGCTTTTTGAATTGAGCTCCCGCAGCAGCACCACTGACAGACACGACTGCGGACAAAGTAGCTGTCAACAAAGCTACAAATATCAGCGTTTGTTGCTTTTTGATCGGTATAAAACTTCAGTCATGCCTTCACGTCAGTCCGCGGAGTAATCCGAACAACGATGCGCTAGATTTTTGAAGGATTTTTAAAAGACAAGTCTCGTTTTGCGTTTGGGACTTTGCCTAAACTGCTAGCTTAGCCGAGTTAGCACCAGAGCTAGTTTACTTTGACTGGGGTCGTTTAGATTCGCTAAATCTCGTTACTTTTCCCGACAAAGACGGATAACCTTCATTGATCGGGTAAGTTGATGATTTGTGTTTAATTTTTTAAGCTATTTGCAAAATTATCTTCCAACTGTTGTGCGTAAAATCTTGGAACTCGCATGACGCTGCCCAAAGGAATGTGGTTTCTCTGTGTCAGTAACGTCCAACTAAAACTATGCATTGAAAACATTTAGCTTGCAAATGTTACATTGTTAAATGTTAAAATGTTAGCCAAAAGAGAAGCAGGTTTTAACATGTCAGAAGAATGCAATTTAAAACATGTATGGAAGTGTAAGTCTGTGCTTTTGTTCATTAGCTAAGTCAACAAGGATGTCTAATCATGAAACTAGACCTAAATAGTTGTAATGTTGCATGAAATGTTACAAAGAATGCATAAAGTTTAACGGCTGATGATGAGCATATCAAAAAACGATTAACCCACTTATTTACGAGCTAACTTTATTTACTGTCAGAACTCATGAATGAACATTGTTAATATCTTTTCAAATAGTATGCATTCTAAACTAATAGCTTTAACACATAAAGCTTTAACTTTTTAAGTAATTGTGAAATTATGCTGTTTAGGAAAATAATAAAAATTCTGTGTTGATCATGAAAAAAAACAAAGCCACAATTTCACACCTTAAATATTTGTACAGCAGTCTGCATTCCATTGTCTAAACTATTTTGTTTCTGATCTTGCAACACCTTCATTTGGAAACACAAATGCCCTTTTGATAACAGCAAAAGTTATCTTTTATGCTTGCACAATCTTTACATAGCAAATATTCTGTGTTTCTTTGAAAACTTGATACAAAACACAAATTTAATCTTGTATAAGCAAGTTTTGTTTGTTATTGAGTTAGAGTTAAGTGCAATTGGAGCTGCACAATTTTAGAAAAATATCTAATTTGACCAGTTTTGTGATTGCAATTAGATTTGCTATTTATGTTTTAGTAGCCGAAGTTTTTAAACAAGTGAAATGACAAAAAAACAAGTAATTTTTTATGAACTAACAAACTAAAAAGAATCTCATGCGTTAAGAATGTTTTTGCACAGATCTAAACTTCAATTATTGCAGCATTTTGACTCACGTTTTGGCATATTTTGAAGTTGATGAAATAGTTTTTAAGAGAATAGACTAAATTTTGTTAAAACATGTCTTTAAATTTTCCGAGAATTGGGCTTATCACAAAAATGCATTGAATGGAAAGTTCATATTTACAACATAACTTTTAAAAAAATTTGTTTTAATTAGCTTTTATTTGTAAATATTATTAAAACTATATATTTTTTAAATATATATACAGCCAATTACTGCCCTTGTGAGTGGTGGCTGTATTATTTAAGTAAAACATTGCAGTTAATGCAACAGCGAGAATTTTATTTTTATGAATGTCAGTGTATTATGTCTATCCCGCTCAATTATTAAAACATGTTTTAGATGTATTCTTTAAGGTTGATTATTAACTAATTATTTAAGGTTCAGTTCTTCTAAACAAATAATTGTCTTTTTATAAAGTCACAAAAATTTCCAGTAGCGTATCCAAGAAACAGTTCGAAAAAATAAGTGGCAGATCTAAGTTACCACTCAAAAGAACATGTCAAAAAATTTATAACTTGCATTGAAAAAAGCAAGCCAAACCCACATTATTTGCTTGTTGCGTGGACTTTTCTGCCGTTAAAACTTTCCTCAGTGTCTCAGGGTTGCCCGGGTTCACATACAGGTGTGTTGTCAGGCTGCTGCAGTGCTTGTATTTGAAGTGCTTTGACAGTTGTCGCCCTTCTTTTCCCTCTTTCCTCTGTCTCCTCGCTGCGTGTGCTGTGTCTCCCGGCCTGTAACTTTTGATAGCTTGGACAGTTGGGAGCGCGGCGGGGTCGGAGCCATGGCTGACAGCAGTATCGTGACTTTGGGGATGGCCGCAGTCTGCTGGTGGATTCTTCGGTGTACGACTCGCGCATCGCCGAAACTACCAGGGATCATGGGTTTATGAGCATGGCCTGTGAAGACGCAGAAGGTCAGTCAAGATGGAAACAATAAGAATCACTACAGCAATAGTTATTAGGTGTAAATAATGAATCTTTACAAACCTTATTGTACTAAACCCTGTATTATCTGGGTGCCTGCTGTACAGATTATTTAAAGTATGTTACCTTCGTAGAAACACAAATGAACGGTTTTGCTTTCTTAGCAAATGCTTTCTCAGTCTCCTAATGTTTCAGAGCAGGACAAAGGCTGACCAATAGTAGAAGTAGGTCAGAAAAAATGTCTATTCAAACAAATGACTGCATTAAATAGAGAAATAATAAATGTCTTATTGATCAAGTAGATTATCTCTAATTTCACTATGAATCTGACCCAAATTGTGACTAAAAATCACATTATTATTACAATTTATGTGTAAGAGCCAGTGCAGTTTTATGTAAAAGGGTAGCTTCACTTACAAATCTTCAGCCAAATCACACATTTTTCCTGCTTTTCTGTAAGTACCTAATAAATAAATCATAATGATATTGTTCAATCAAAAAAGCAGATTGTAAAGGAGAACAACGAACGATTAGATTTTTATCACAATATTGCTCAGCCCTTTAGTTGTGTGCTTTCACAGATGTTATCATAGCTTACTAGCCATGATAACATCAACAATACAAATGCAAACGCCAATCTTCCTGGGCTTCAGGAACAAAATGTTTTGTTAAGGTTATTATTAGACGACGGAGCGCGTAAGTTAACTCTCCAGGAACAGTGAGTGCCAAAGTGCAGTGCTTATAGAGCAATCTTCAGATATTCTAGGCTTGGTCAGAACTACCGTAGCAGGGAGATTTTACCAAATGTGAATGTGGTTTTGGTTGGAACATGTTAGTATTGTCATGACAAGGAAATTGCTCATTTCATGATATCACAACAGATTAAAGTGCTATTTATTTGGTCAAGTTTTTAGACAATATGATAACTATTATTTGTTTGTGGTAGATATTTTTAAACTGTCAAATGTGTTCTGTTAAAGTATCAGAATTGCTCAAATGAGTTTCTAGTTTTAATGAGTTTTAGAATGAATTAATATCTGATTTTTAATGTTTTTGAAGAACTTCTTATTGTTCGACAGTGACATCATGTAAAAGTAAGATGTTAAAGCCATGTTTTTTTAATCAAACTATAAATGAAATATTAATTTCTCCTAACTTGTTTATTTATTGGTAACATTTCTATCAAATGCATCTATCTGGTATTGTCTCCTATTAAAAAAATGTAGAATTCAATGTCATCAGTGATTTCTGGGGGACCCCAACATATGGCCAACTTTGAGAACCAATGCCTTAGTTAGAGCTCTGACTTCCCAATAAGTCGATTGTGGGTTTGAATCAAGGGTTGAGCCAGTCAGCTTCTCATGATTTCTCTGGATGGAGTTTGCATATTCTCCCTGTGTTACAATTAGTTTTCTCCAGTACTCCAGCTTCCTCCCACCTCCAAAAACATGCATGTTTAGGTTAAGTGGGCATCACTGTAAATTGCCCTAGTGAATGAATGAATGAAAAAGTGAATGGTTGTCACAGTCCTAACTTTGCTCATTATCTAGGAGGACAACATTTGAATAGCAAAGAACAGACTATGTGAAGTCTTAAAAACTCATCTGGAAATACAGTTTTTGCAGTGCACGAGGAAAGAAAATCAAATAAAAAATGAATAAAGCTCAGTATGGAGGGAAAAAACTGTGATAATCAACTTTTCCAGGTGCACAATCCTAATCAAAATTCATACAGATACTTAAAAGCAACTAAACATATACCTGCATCGCCAACAAAGTATTGAAGATCTTTGTCTGTTTTTTTGTTCACAGCCACATGTTTCTTCTCTCACTTTGTACTTTGTGTTTCAGAGATGTTTCTTCCTAAAGTGGAGACCAGGGTGGTTCTGGTGGGAGACGCTGGGAGGAACGCAGCGCTGGTCAGAGCAGTGCAGGTAAAAACCCTTTACACTCTCTCCCTCTCTCTGCTGTGCTCTGCTGCTTCCCATTACCTGGACCTGTCTGTGCCCCGGGACTGTCAGCGATGTGCCTCAAATACTGACACCGACACCGGGCGCTCGCTGACGTGAAACTGTCTGGCTTTTCCACACTCTGTCTGAGCTGAATGTGTACTTGCGGGTTTCAGCTAGCAGTTTTAATTGCTATTGTTTTTAATTGAAGGTAATATGAACATAGACAAAGGATATTTTTCAGCTGAAGTCCCAGGGATCGATATAAAACAAAACATGAACCAACAAAAAAGTACAATACATGCATTATTTGTATTGCATGGCTCTGTGCACTATGGCACCTGGCTGGCTCTGTATTAGCATCAGTTCTTTTTTTTTTTTTTTTGGAAGTTGCTCTGTACTGAAAAAAAAAAAAAATATGAATGATGAAATATTTAATTATTTATTCTACATTTAATACAAGTTGGCATTAGTCTTGAACGTGAGCTAGCCAGCGTGTTGTTGTGCACAGAGCCAAGATCCTTTTAAACATGTTCTCAAGTATCCTTCTTTGGCATCTTATGTTTTAGAACTTAAACAATATTAAATAACTACACAGTAACTATTGTTCTGACTTTTGGCATCATCTTCTCCTGCCTGTATTTTTAGCACCAGAGGGAAATAATTGCTAGCATACTTCCAAAATGCAAAAAAAAAAAAGCTTGCAATTTATTTTCTTTTAAAACAATGTCTTTGATATTGCACTCTGCCTTGGCATCTTTTTAACCAAACAATTGTACTGTGTGTGTTATCTGTACAACAATTTACAATTCACAATCACACTTACTGTGACCGAACAACAGTAAAATCTTTAATTTTCTTTTAATCTATCTTAACACATTCCACGTATGTCAACTGAATGAGGAAATTTGACTTCTTGAATGATTGAAATCACAAAGCTTTGCTTCTAAAGTCTAATCCTGACATCCCTGTCCAATATGAGCACTTTCTTGTACTAAAAAGTTCAAAGAAAATCAGCAGTTGATTATTAAAACAGTCAAGCCAGAAACTCTTTTATACTGCTAGAGGTGGGCAATCTATCAAATTGAAATTATATACAGAATGTTATTTTGGTGATGCAAAACTTCATTCATACATCATTCATAGTAAAAATTTGCCCATTTACTCATGGTAAATGGGCAACAGTTTTTTTTTGTCCTTTTTTTTTAACACAAGTTCTGCATTTCTTCTTTGCGAATAGTTTGAACCATAAATTTTGTCAGAGCACGAAGACTTTGTCGAATCTTTAATCAACCAATCAATTGATATTGCTTTCTTAGGCTGATTAAGAAGGTTTTTAGTCAATTACAGCCATATTTGTTTGATGATTAAAGAGACTATGCACCATTTTTTTTTTTTCAGTAAAATAACTTAAAATCATTTTCCCTCTAGCACAGATCTCTTGTTAATGTAATTGTTCAGATCTAAATTTGTCTGCAATGTCCTCCTGACTGTCTAATAATGTCCTGTTTGTTCACCAAACTCCATACATTTTGTCTGTGGTTGTTGTGTTAGCATTGTGGCTAGTCATAAGGAGGAAAAATCGCTTTTAGTTTCAATTAATTGTGTAAAGACATGTTTGAACATATTCCTCTCGGACTGGATTGGAACATGTTGGACATTATCATCTGAATATTGTAATTGAGATAAAACAAAAAGAAAATAATTTGGAAATACAGTATTCATGTTTGTCAATGTCGTCAAATCCAGCCCTACTTCTATGACACTAACAAGTTTGCATGTAATGTTTTCAAGCACATTATGACCTACTTCAGTCGCCATGTTTAGGCAACGTTATCTGAAAAAGCCATCCACTTATTTACCTACTTTATACTGCAATTTAATTAATCTTCTCTTCATCCTCTGCGCTCTGTGATTACTGTGATTATGTCTTCATTTGCACAGACAGCTTGCCAATCTAAAGATGTGTTTAGTAATTAATATGCAATGCTGGAAACGCTGGCTCCTTTTCTGCCGCTAATACACACCTGTGACTGTGCAGATAAAGCAGGTGTAGGACTATATTTAGCTCCAGCGCTTTTCACATTTAGTATAGTTTTTGTAGGGCCTTAGCGCGAGTGAGTTTTCCTAAAAGATGTCTGGGGGATTGTCAGCACAGAACCCACACAGAGCTGGTTTTACCTTGAGCACAGAAGTGGAGATAGTGAGGTTATTCTTGTATACTTTACTGTTACTGCTCAAATGTGTTGCTTTAGTGCAGCTGTGGTTAACTGTGCTGTGTTGACTCGTGTGGTGGTACGCAGAGGAATCTTTTGTTTTTGGATGTATTCAGTGCGAGGATTATTGGCAGACTAAGCAGAGGTTAGATTCTCGAACTGCAACAGGCCTGTTAAGAGTATATATTTTATTTAGACAAAAATGTGTTCATGTGTTGTTCTTTGCGTGGTTTGCCAAAAGTATCATGTAGTGTGAGAGAAGAAGGGGGCGGGTGCTGCTTTTTCGTTGTCTTGTTGTCCAGGAAATAGAGTGATCAATGATTATTGCCGTTTCTATGTGATACATGGGCGTGGATTCATGTTTTTTTGCTGGGTGCCCAAAATAATACGCGCGCATTGTGCACGCACGCCACATTCGTGCGCATAATGTGTGCTCGCGCGTCTTTTGCACGTGTCTCTTTCGCTCGTTCGTTTTGTTTCTTTTCTACCTGCAACTGACTTCTGGTTGTTTACAGAGCCCCGGGTCTGTCCTGCTCGTCAGTGCAGCTCTCACTGGCACCGGGCGCTACAAACAGGAGTTCTGAATCCCATCGCATCTAAACATTCTTGTCTCCCCTTTTTTCTGACTTGATTTCCGGCGTTGCTTTACAGCACAGGTGTGAATTAAACCATGATCTTACCGATCCACCCCAGTCTGCCCCCGAAAGTGACCACGAGTTTGAATGACGGCGCTCTGAGAGAGGAGAGATGCCTGTATGAGCGCTTAGATTTGCGCATACAGATGAAAGGAAGCGAGAGAAGAGTGTGACAGACGCTGTATGACCGAATAAATGTGCGCACTCAGACATTTAGGGAAGCCTGATAATGAAAGAAGGAAAAATACGCCTGGGTGCTCAGACATTCCAGTGGGTGCTTGACCGCAGCACCCATGTGATCGGCGCCTATGATGTGGTAAGCTTGCAAATTTAAAGGTACAATATATTCTAAGATAATAATTGACATAAGAGGAGAAGAATGCATACAGTCTGCTTTCTTAACTTGGGTTGGTTCTTCTTCTTAACGCACCACTCCTGCCTGTCGATTGAGCGACTGTACATCCTACTTTTTTTGAAACTGTCTGCAGTCCTGCGATAGCTAACCTAGTTGCTGGAGTGAAATTATATTGAGTGGAGAGACACTAGGTGCTGCCAGCCTGGCTAGATGAGCCCTAGTCTAGTCTCATTTTATATCATGTTTGTTATTTATGGTGGTTTGAAAAGTAGGGCTTCACATTTTGAGTAACAGTATGAAAATGTGTGCCTAGATTTTGTTTGTGTGTTTTACATGAATTCTGTTTATATTATATGTCTGGGAGATTACTGACCCATGCCAGTTGAATAAAACTCTAATAAATAAGTTGTAATTGCTTAGAGAACCCACTCACAAAAAGTCATTGGGGAAAACTGGAATGTTGTTGTGAAGAAATTTAATCCTGGTTAAGAGAAAAGCACAGACATCTTCCTCATCCACAAACTCAGTATTCCAACTTTCTGCTAAAATAGGCTTAACTGAGTTTGCCAATGCCTCTGTAGTTGGTTTGGTCGTAATTTGACTTTCACCAAAACGACAATGTCATTGACTGAAGCTACCAGTGATTGTTTGGAGTTCTAAAATGATAACCTAACCTATGGATTTTCTGGAGTTTGTGATCTCACAAATATCACAAGAATTCATCTGTCTGGACATGTTAGAAGAACTGACAAAAGACTGAAACATGTCTTTGAACAGACAAACTAAGAAAAAAAGAATGTTGTCAAGTTTGTGCAGATCCAATCTTCAGAGTTAGCTTTTTATGCAGCACAAAGCAGGATGTCTGCTTTTTTTGTCAAGGAAATCATGATTTCCTAATTGCATCTATTGAAATTAGATTTTCTGTTTGAAAGCATTATGCAGCTGTATTAAAAAGCCAGCACATCTGAACACTGTCCCAGCTGGGTCCTGGGTTGTTCTGGGTTAAGGCCTGTTTTAGCTCTGGGCTAGTGGTTGAACTGCTTTTCCATTTTTTGAGATGGTTTTTGCTGAAAGCCAAATATTTTCTGTGGCGCTGCTTTTTTGTAAGATTTTGAGAATGAGTTATACTTTGATTTCGAGGCTCATTACACCTGTTCCATTTGCTTTCAGCAGTTCTGACTTTCTGCTTTTCTGCAGAAAGAACATATCGTTCACTTTGTTTCTTTCATTTAAAAAAGGAAAACTATTAAAAACATTATTGCATAATTACTTAAAATAAATTGTTCTCATTAGTCTGGTTTATTGAGATTTATGTCACTTTGTAAACATTACATTTATTCAGATGGTAGTTGTAATTGCTATTTGCATTAGTGGCACTTGTATCCTAATTGTGCTTTATTAGTGATTACAACCAACATAGTAGTATATTTTAATGTTTTGTCTAGGTTAGGACGGTTCTCTAATGCACTAATGTCTTCCGGTCTCCGATTGACAGAGGTCGCTATATCTGGTGGCGTGGTTGCCATAGTGACACAGTGATGCAATGAAAATTAGACAAAGGATTTTGGGCTAGTCATGAAGCGATCCACTTATCAAAAAGTTATCTTTTGTCATCTGTTGTAGACGCAGCAACAGAGAGAGGAGCAGGAGGAGACACGCACTGCCTCAGAAACCTACCTGCTTACACTGTGTTGTGATTGATCAAGCTAGGAATCCTTGAGCGACCTCTGAAGTCCAGTTTAACAATAACTGAGACTCTAGTATGGCTTAAGGTTGTCAAAAGTTTTGAAAATATGATCCAAAAATTGTTCAAAACTAAAACACTCATGTGAACAAATATTGATACAAAAGGAGAAAGTTTCATTATTTTTTTCATTATTAGGTTTAAAAAAAATTTGAGTTTTATTAAAAGTACGTTCAAACCAAAATGCTGTGTAATTTTCAACTTTTATTTGTCAATTTTGTCGTACTGCGGCATAACTGCGTCTTACTTCTGTAATTATTGATGCTTTGGCCTCTGCGAAGCCTTCACAGCCTTCGTTTATGTCGCTCTTGCTTTAGTATCTGACAGATATTGGATTATTTTGTCTGCCTTTGTCACAACGGAATTAATAATCAGCTTTAGTGCTCGTACAATTGTATTAGTTTTCTAGATTTAAACTTTTTCCACATACATTTCACATCTTAGATTTTACCCTCAGGAAGACTGTCCTGACTATAATTTTTTATTCATCATATCGCCAACCCCTATTGTGGACACGAATAAACACAAGAACAGCTCGATGTGAAGTTAAGTAAAGGGTGTAAACAAATGAGACGTCTGTTTTTCCCCCACACAGGTGTTGACAGGCCGTCGGAGCGCACACATTTGTTTTGTATATTCCTGTATCTGTCAGCGGGGTCTGCCTCGGTGCTCAGTTCTGCTCCGACGCCGTGGTTATGTGCCGTGTTTGGACTGGGCCGTGTGAAGGTGATTTGGGGGCGTGGCTTTACTCTGGCTAAGTGCAGTTAGTCTGTCTCCCTGGCTGTGTCTCCCCTGGGCCCTGTCACTCTTCAGGCTCCCTGCTAAATTATCTGTGTGAGCATGCCAATCTGTAGGCCTGCCATAGCATACCATTACAATATATGAATAACAAGGACGAGGTTTGCCACACTTTGTAAAAACACTTCTTTTTGAGTTGTTTTTTAACAGGGATCTGTCATGTAGGTTTTTAATTACACGTGCTTGCTCTTTTACTTTATTTTTGGATTGAGTAATCTGTCTTGTAGCTGATGCATGAGTCGTCAGAAAAGTTCTAGCACCCCGCCCACCACATGTAAAAAAAAACTAGAGTTGGGCAAATAGTCAAAACATTTAAAGATTCAGTCATGTCGAATCGTAAAGAAGACCTATTGTGGTCAAAAGGTAAAGGTGTCCTGCATTTTAATAAATTACTTTATAAAGACCCAATTATTTAAAAAGCAGCGCAGGTGCATTGTCAGTTAAAGATCACAAAACTCTCCCAGATACAGTTACTGAATGTGACGATGACGTTATGGTAAGTTATAGTAAGTGTCCTGATATTCATTGACTTAATATTTAATTGTATTTGATGGAAAAAAAAAACTTGCAGAAAGTACAGGAGGTGAGTCACCACCACATGAATAAAGCTATTTGTGTACCGGTAATTTGTGTTCTTTATCAACTAAAGACTCACAGCAAACTGCACCTGTATGGCATTATTTTGTGCTGATTTCTACAGATGATTGCATGAAGGACTTTGGGCATATGATACTTCATGACTCTGTATTTGTTTTGCAAACCGCTAGCTTTAGCGATTTCTTCTTGTTTCTACAGCTGTTAGTGGCTAGCTATTTAACCTGCAGAAATCACAAGTTATAAAGATGTCAACTTGTGCAAACCTATAGAACACATTAGGAGAGGTCAGAGCCTTGTTACAGTAATTGTTGAGTTTTTTAATCATTTAGTGTCTTTAGTACTACTGTACTTACTATGTGTTCACTGTGCTTAGCTTTAAGTCTTTGTTTTTTAAAGATACAAGTTGTTGGGAAATAAAACTATGTCGAAATGTCCAACAACACTGGTGCTTCTGCCCCTTTTAAATGTCGTTTGCTTTGGAATGCGGCCTATTAGATCAATTGTTACCTTGGACTTTCTTTCTTCAGAAGCTACTGTGTTTTTAGGCATTTCCAATACTATATTTTCCTAGTTCTCATCAGTTCTTATTACGTATATTTGTCCCCGGAGTAGCACCTGATCACTGGTGGACCCACAGTAGCACTCCCACCTCTAGCTTTAGTCAATTTTTAGTTCGATGTTTTGAAACGAAAGCACAACCATCTTTTGTAAGTTTTTTCTTATACAGGTTAAGCAAAAATTATAAAAAATTGATCAATAGGGATGCAACAATCCAGCTTTTTCACTTCCGATACCAATTTCCCTACTTTGGTACAGTATTAAGTTGCCAATAACCGATATCAACAGATTCCAGTGTAAGAACTGAGAATTGCTTTGGTTTTCTTTTCAAAAGAATAATAACTAATAATAACCATATTGTGCAAATAACAATTTCAAACATTATGAGATGTTCTGGATCAACATCAACCAGAAAACAAGTTTTAGTGCATCCAATTAAAGACACAAGTACCGTAATTTCTGGATTATAAGCCGCTACTTTTTTCACAAGCTTTGAACTACTCGGCTTATACGGCAATGTAGCAAAATTATAGATTCTCATAGACTTACTATTAACAAGTGCGGCCTATATATGTACTTTATCATTTTTCTTACTTAAATCTAGTGGGTGCGGCTTATATTCAGGTGCGCTCAATAGGGCAGAAATTACAGTATTTGAACCCAGTATCAAATTAGCACATCACTATCAAGAAATATGAAAAACAATGTTGATTAAATTTTTTTCCCACATTGCCCAGCCTATTTTGAACCATGGTTAATACTGTATTGTCCCAGCCTGTAATCCACTGCAGTCTGCTCCCTCCCTCCCTCTCTCCACCTCGACCGCCCGCCAGCACAGCCCCCTGCCACCTCCGCTCTCTCGCTTTTATTTACTTTGAACTTTATTCATTTTCAGCCAAAATGTCTTCCCTAGAGGCGCCACCTCCCTCGGCCTGATATTTGTTTGAAGTCACTGTTTCTAGACTCCGCAGGGACATCCACACGGTTAACTTTTCTACTCTTTTCGACCTTTGTCTGTCGAAACCAATCTTCTGCTGTTTAGGAATCCTTTTTAAGTCCTAATTTTGTCTTTTAGAGAGTCTGTATGTTTGCTTTAATCTAATCTTGAGAAGCTTGCAATTCTGATTGTTTTGTGGCATTACATTTCCAGGTGAGCAGACAATTTGTATTGATTATAGTTCCTTTTAAACATTAGGCTTATCACTAAAGTATGCTAACTGAAATATTACTTATTTTACATCATGCACTTTTGAAGGTCATAGTATTTAATTCAGCTTGAAGATTATTCAGCCTCATTTTTGATGATGTGTGATTGTGTAGCAAAATGTTTGTCAAATATAACCAAGACAAGCATGTAAACTTCTTTAAGATAACAATAATGAACACTATTTGAGTTTTTAGCATTGTTTCTTAAAGCGAATCCTGGATATAATCACATGTTTATCCTTAAACACGTATATTAACATCACTTATATAAATACAGGACAAATTTAGTAAAACTGAAGATAATCAAGAAGAAGAGGCAAGAACTAGACACTGTCAGTGGTGTTTTTGTGGCAACTGTTCACAGATGAAATTGTGGGAGTAACCATGGAAACACTATTTTATGTCATCAACCAAAATGGCGGCTCCCAGTGGCTTGAAAACAACATAAACAATGACAACTTTATAAAAAATAGTAAGCAGTTATATATTTGTTTGTAATTTATTTTATTAAGCATGACCAGTACAACCAGTACATTTTAGCCATTTTTGTCTTCATAACCAGGCTTCCCTTTAAATACATACTTTGAGTTGTAAGTAGCTTCATTCATGTTTGATGAATCATTTTCACTAAGTTTTCTCCTTCTGAGACTCAAAAAAAGCTCAGATCCACATAACCCAAATTTGTGACATCAAAGGTAGAGCATTGGATGTCTTCTGAACTAGTTTTAAGTGCATTAATCATCACTGATAGTAGGACTGGACAATTCAAGTGGTTCAGTCTAAATTGGCGTTTATTTGGTTGGGGTTTTTGAATTAGGATGTTCACAGACAGATCTGTATCTGTAAAACATGGGGTTTGGAGCCAAAGTCTATATTGTTTATGATTATTCAGTAATTTCTAAAAACAATTTTCTTAACTTGGCCAGCCAAATGTTTTTTTTCTCACGATGCTTGTGAATTCACAAACTCGAGAGAAATCCATCTGGGCCCCCACCAGCTCGATTGGTTTGTGAACCACTCAAGCAGAACAAAGATGGCAGCTGTTTCTGCTGGTTTTGATTCTGTTTTAGCAGAAATACAGTGTTTACTTTTTGAAAGAAAAGTGAAGCTTGTTTTATCCCACGCACACATCGGATTCAACATTTTGATCCGTTGCTGTGATTGGTTAAGTACAAACTAAAGTAGGCTCTAGTTGATAAGTCACTCAATCAGCTCAAAATATTTCATTAAAGTGAGAGTAACTAGCTTTTTAGTTGTATATTAGTAAACATTGTGTTTTCCACTAAAAAGTATATGATAAATGCAGCACTTGGTGAAAAAAACAAGACTAAGGTGTATTGTCTGAATTGAATAATAAAGAATTTTAGTTCTAATCAGGAGGCAAATGCTGCTCTCTGATTGGCTGAGCTTGGGTGATCACTTCAGTTTCACTTTGTTGTTTGTTTAAAAAAAAAAAAAAGTTTGTAAGCTATATTTGCAACCAAATTAAATTTATGCCAATATTGATCATGTGTCAAAGGATTTATATGAGGAAATCGTCAAATTTAAACCCAAATCGTGTTTGCAGTGTAAAAATCACCTACATCACCTTTAAACGTCCTGGTGCGTTCAATGAGTAAAGTTTCAGATGTATAATGTGAAAGAACTCAAATGAGCCAGGTTAATTTTTTCTTTTGTTTGTGTAAAATTGACATAAAAGACAATGTACAGTATATATATTTTTTTATCAGCAATGCCCAACCACAGCTAATTGCACTAGTAACTTTGTGTTGTTTATCTACTGGTTTTAGTTTTATGCTATGCTAAGTAGTATGTGTACGTGTAATCTACTTTCTTAAAAACGTAAATATACAGCAATATTTAGATGAACTTTTACCTCAGTTCACATGTTTCGCTTATTTACCAAATATTCTAATCCTCCAAACTGTTCACCCAGCACCTTCTGGATTTTAGTGGCCAAACACTTGTACACTATTAGATGTAGATAGACACTTCAAAATATTTTTCATCTCAGTGGATGCAATAACAATATACTGTGATTAATAGAGACGAAAGAAAAAGTGTGTATTTATGCCTTTAAGTTCTAAAACATTATGAGATGCCAAAGTAGAGATATTCAAGAGCATGTTTACAAATCAGTAACAACACAACTAATGCATAATGTGTCCTTTTATTGTGGTTATTTGACGATACAGACATCTCTGACATTGACACAACTCTTTTAAAACCTCCTTTTCTTTCGCAGCTTTTTGTAAATCTGCCTCGACTTTACAGTGCATCGGCCGGCGTGTGCAGCCCGGATCCCGCTGATGCCATTCGCTGATAAAACTGTGTGACATTGACTTGTTGCTGGTTGGTTTTTCCAGGCCATCAGAGTTATCGAAGTACCAGTGGTAAAGATAAGAGACGCGGAGACGGGGGCAGAGGAGAAACTGATGATAAAATCTATTGTCAATATGGTACAGTAGAATGTGTGCTTTCTAAACGCGTCTGGGGATCTAATTCACTTTTCCTGTTTCGCTCAGTCACTCTGCATGGCCATTCTGAGGTGATTTGTGTCGGGATCTTAATGTAACTAATGGAAATGCTGGTATGGGGCTGAACGATTGTGAGGGAACTGTCAAATGTAAAATTGTCTGATAAATTGTGTGATAATTATATAAATAGTGACTTAAACTTGACTGAAAATCACATTGACAAATCAACAAATACAAGTGGTTTTGGAAAGAGTCATGAAAATTAAAATCCTTGGAATGATAATAGATTACAAATTGTCTTCGAATCCTCAAAAAATGTCAAAAAGCCTAGCTATCTTCCATAAAATTAGGTATTTTCTAAATAAATCTTGATTACTCTTATACTGTTCTCACTTAACAAGTCTTAGTATGACTTATTCCATTGAAATTTGTAGACATACCTATTAGTCAAGTACTAAACCAATATTTACATTGCAAAAAAAAGTATGTATCTGTCAACACCTGTTACCAACCGATACTAGTGTAAGGACTGAAAAAAAATGTCCTTTTCAAAACTTTGAAATTTGTTCATATTGTTTTATGCAACTGTTATTTATAGTGTAAGTCACAACTAAACAACTTCATCTGAATAAAGTGTCAAAAATTATGAGACTTTCAGGATCAACATCAGCCAGTAAATAAGTAACTCTCTCTTTCTCTCTCTCTCTGACTCTTTTTCTCTGTCTGTCTCTATTCTCTTTCTTTCTCTCTCTCTCTGTCTCTCTCTTTCTCTGTCTGTCTGTCTGTCTGTCTGTCTGTCTGTCTCTCTCTCTCTCTCTCTCTCTCTTTCTCTCTAAAAGTAAAAAAAAAAGTAGATGTAATAAGCCTGAGCTTCAGCCTACACCTTTCCAGTGAATTTAGTGGTTATTTTTATGGTTGGTAAACATATACATGTCAGATGTACAACCATGTTATTCAATTGAAATAAACACTTTCATTCACATGCATTTTAGGAACTGATTTTAAAAATCTTGCGGGGTTTGTTTTTTCAGTTTTATATGCAAGAAAGACTACTGTCAGAATACCAGAATTTAAAGCAGAAATACAGAAAAACTTTCAATTCTTTGTTAGTTTCAATACCATAAAATATGTACTGTTCATTCAACTATCATAGAACTTAAAAATCAAACCTATATTGATATAATTTTCAAATAATTCAATAATAATAATACGTATTTTCTGGAAAAATATTTTATGAATGTACATGTTTTAGTGGTAGGTGAAAATCAAAGCAGCCTGTGAAAACTGCAGTAAAAGTGAGCAAAAGATATCTCAATTTTGGTATCATTAATGTTTTGAAGATGTATAAAATGTAGCATAATGTCAATAGTAAAAAGAGCTGATTAAAACATTCAAACTTAGATAAAGTTATTTTCAAACATCACTCACTTTTAAAATATTTAAAGACTTTCAACACTAACGTTCAACACTTAATGACCCTCCAAAAAGATGTCGAGTAATGTTTTTTATTTTTTAATCAGCAGCCAAAAACTGGACATCATGAAGTAGTGCTATTTTCTTCAGATTGTGTGTATGTATGATCGTTCAGCCCTGGTCTTCACTAACAGACTTGAATTGAAACGTCACTATATGTCTGACAGATTCTCTAAACATCTTAATGTCGTTAAATGATGTGCAATTATTAGTGCCAGTTACATTCAGTGGAGTCCTTCATCTTCTTGGCAATGGAATGAAAAAGTTCTGAATTATAAGTGGATTCTGCAGTGGGAGAGCAACATTACAGCAGTGTTAAAGATCTGATGAAACACTTATGGTCGTTAAAAGGATCATAAACGTAATGTGTAGGAAGCCAATTACAATCATAATGACCTTGATCAATGCTTATTCACTTACTGTATATGATACTAATCTCAGTCTTTTCCACACGTTTCTGTAGATTGTGGTGGTACAAGTACAAAACTGAATATACTGAATTTATGTTATTTATTTTGGGTGCAAATGACACTTATTTACGGTCTCTACTAATCAAAAACATTGATTATAGATGACTAATCTTCTACATGTTGATTACAATGCTACAATCAGTATAATTCATCAGTTTATTGTAAGGTTATTTTTAGACTATAGGGCCAAAAATGTGACTATGGGTGGATGGATCTGAATCTGTAATGAGTGTAAAGATAATTGGATCTTTTTAAACTGATTCAATATCAAACATTTTGGAAACATGCATAAAACCGGGTTAGTTTGACCTATTGCACAAGCATCAAATGTAAAAATGTGTTTTATCTAGTGGGCTTCCATCAAGAAACTCTGAAAACACGCCTGTTTCCAAAATGTAGTCATTTTTATGTGTTTTATTAACCAATGTATGTTAATCTGTTAATGTTTTTGAGTGACATCTTGTAAGAATTGGAAAATCACTTGCATGATTGATCACACTGAAATTGAAAGTAAACTTTTGCTTTGGAACATTCCTCATGGAAATATTAATACTGTAATGGCACAACATTTCTATTATGGCTCAAAACTAGCAGGAAGTTGTACTCCTCTTCCTCAAGCCCTATAAGTCCATTTTGGGGAGACAACACTCTCAGATTAAAGGCTTTTTTAACAAAATAAATAATAAAAAAAAAAAAAAAAAAAAAAAAAAAAAAAAAAAAAAAAAAAAAAAAAAAAAAAAAAAAAAAAAAAAAAAAAAAAAAAAAAAATAAATTATATAATAATATATAATATATATATAAAATATAATATAATATATAATATATATATAGGCTTTTTTCTCTTATTATTTTCAGAAATCTGCATAAAAAAACATAATGCTATGGCTTCCACAGCCGTACTCCGAGAGATGTTTATCTAAATTATAATATCACGTCTCGATGCACTACAGGTTAAAATGAGCATTTCTTGCTATAACCTGAAAGGCACTTTTCCTTGTACAAGTAAAATCATGCCATATCATATAACGAAGATCATCACAGTAGGTTTACATTTACAGTAAATTACCCTGTTGGACAACTGCGGTCAATGTAATTGCTTATATTCTTGATATAATAGTGGGTTAAAGCCCATATGAATGATTATCACATTTTTGTAAATTTGATTTAGTTTGGTATGATAATCTTTGTGATAAATATTTATCATAGTTTTACAGTAGTTAAGTTGTAAATCATGAAGAAATTGAAACTTGAAAGTTGAAAATGACAGGAAAGAATTTGAACAGAATCCCTCCACGTGTCGTCAAAAAGCACCAACATGCTAAGACAATTTACACACAACTGATACAGATTCCTGGGAGTTTAAATAAACACACAATTTGTGTTACAAAATACTTTAATTTGTTAAATCACGACCTCTGTCATTTATGTGGGTTTTGGCCCTCATTTACAATGCGGTTGCTAGGTAGCAGATGCGGGTTCACCTTTATATGTCATGATATTTGCTGGAGAAAATACAAGTACAGGACAAACTTCATACAAAATAAGCCAATGTAGGTGAAAACAAGCAAAATGTTTGGTGAAATCTTAAATATAATCAAAATTACTGTGTTTTACTGCAAACATGGTTTAACCCGTCATATGCACTTTACCTTTTTTTTTCTTACTTCGATGTTTGACTGAAAATATTATAAAAACATTTACTCTAAGCACTTTTGCATCACCCAAAAACAATACTTTTGGAGGAATTCTTTCTTGTATTGGTTTTCATAGAAAACCAGTAAATCCTTTAGCTATATTATTCCACAATATGTCAGATAACTGATCTATAGTTTTGCCTTTCTATTTTAGTGGGATTATGCGTTTGCTTTTTCAAGTCCAGAAAGTTACAAAATGTCACCTTAAATATCTGTACAATTGCTGTTTTTTAAAATAATTAAACTGCAGATGATCTTTGTTCAAGCTTGACTGACCTAATATAAATCAAAATCCACTAAATGAGTTGTCCTGTCCTAACACACTGGTGCCTCTCCTGTCTGTGTTGTTCTTCTTTAATATACTTTGTTTTGCACATCAGTCCTTCAGGCTCCGCTGGATAACTCCTCTTCATTTCTCTCTTGCAGGACATCAATGCCCCTTTTATAATGACCGACAGTGTCCAGGAATTCGGCGACGGGGAGAACACGGACTTCGAGACGGTTTTTGTATTGACGCACTTTGATTCTCCAGACTACACCTACCTCTACAAACGGGACAACCGCATCGTGGGACCTCCTGTGGTGATGCACTGCGCTGCCAAAGAAGAAGTATGTTATTTATTCACAGCGGAGTCCAGGGAAACTCAATTTACAAAACAAATAATACCAGCTAGCCCCAGCAACTGTTTGATTATGCATAGGAAAAGTTCTGACCAAGTAGGAGGGCAGGTTTGGTGTAGTCTATACGTCAAAACTTATCAGCATCGCAAAGCCTTGTCAAATGAAAAACTTGTACATGGTTTTTGCAGACACCGTGACGCCTGCTGTTTTAGGTATATTAAAAACTCTATTTGGGATTGCTGTCTCTTGTCCTTACATAACCTTTAGGCGCCAAATCATTTTCATCTAAAGAATTACTGCATTAACATTTTGATATCTTTCACGCCTCAGTAGTTGTTTCCCATTTTGAGAACCCCCCAACTCTACATTTTAGGTAAATAAATTTTACATAATCACTGATCCAGCTTTTTTAGTTTAAATACCGATACCTGATATCAACAGATAGTGTAAGGACTGGAAATAGCTTTTTTTCCTTATCAAAACATAAGAAAGTTGGTCATAAAGGGTTATGCAACTTTATAGTGCAAGTTACAATATAACAACTTAATCCCCATCGGTCCCCCAAATTATGAAGCACTGCCTCTGGTCAAGTATACTCAGACTTATGCTAGATGTACACTGACTGCAAGGTGGGTTCGGTTCGGGACACGTGCCGGTTTCTTGCAACATGCCTGTACACCAGTTGAAGCGGATTCACGTAAATTCCCACTAGAGCACTTGTATAATGAATTGAAAGCCGCACCAGATCGCTCCGATCTTCCATAGATCTGCGTGGCTCGTGCACTCCTTGGAGGTCTGTGTACATGGGCGCATTGGTTTTAAGCACTTTCAAAGTTCTGTGAGACCAGCTCTGGTTCCGACCCACACCGAACTCTCTTTCAGTGTACATTCAGAATTACACACAGTAGGGGTGTCTGTTCTTAAAAGGATTCTGTTCTTAAAAGGATTGCACAAGTTACAGTTGCTAGGATGGGGCAATTGAACGATGATACATTTTCCCGTCCCCAGGACTACAATTGGAAATTAGCTATAAGCTACAATCTGGTACAAGCATCTCTGCCATTGTGCTTAATGTACTTGTACATTGTCCTTAATAAACATTACCTTACCTTGTTCTGAATGCTTTGAATGCCTAAGCACTACTAACAACTCTGATCTTCCTCTAGTTGTTTGCTTTTCACAGTAAATAATTTTTTTTCCAAAATGTTTGTGATTCCAGTTTTGACTGTGACAATGGCTAAATCATAATTGCAGTTATAGCTCTAGAGCCAGAAATGTTTAGTAGATAAATAACCCTCTCTCACATATAATATTTTTGTTCTTTCTTTCAGCCTCTGCCGTTCTCGTGCCGGCCGCTCTACTCCACCACGATGCTCAACCTGTCGCTGTGTTTCACCGGCTTCAGGAACAAGGAGGAAATGGTCAGTGCACTCAAGCATTCGGCCTCTAATAACATTGGAAAAGTGCCCAGACCAAAGCCACCGTAATGAGAAAATGATGTTCTTTAGAAAATAAGTTCTCCCCATTCTGCCCTTAAAATTGGATGACAAAAGACTTTGATAATGCAGAATGTTGTTAGATTCGATCTAAAAAAAAAGTGCTCTCTCTTATTCTATTTCTCTTTTGCAGAAAAACTTGGTGAATCTGGTGCATCACATGGGAGGCACTATTCGAAAAGACTTCAGCACCAAGGTGACCCATCTGATCGCCTACTCCACACACGGAGAGAAGTATAGGGTGAGCAAGATTGACTTAAGTCTTGATTGTTTCTTCAATATTTCATTTTACCAATCAATCAAACCGGCTGGAAGGCCCCAAATCTTTTTTTTTTTTCTAGTGCAGGCGATGTCATGGGCCACAGTAGTTTTAGCACTTAGTCTGTTTGATCTCTTAAGACTTCAAATGTTTTTATTGAAAATGTTCTTCATCAAATGTTCATAAAACTGACAGGTCTTGAGTTTTCTTATTACAATACTTTTCTCTAAAGCAGTGTTTCCAAACTAGGGATACACATTATTGCTGGATATTGCCAAGAGCCTCCTGATACAATATGTAATGTATCCCAATACAAGGGTCACGATACACGTTTATCTCAATACAATTCCCTCAATACAAAACTGACCAAAATGAGAAAATGTAGAGAACTATTGAAAAGTATTGCATACAACCTGTAAAAATATTGCAGTGCAGGACTCCTTAAAATCAATGTTAAGAATGTAATGTGGAATGACAAAATGCAGAAACATTATATTTTCACATTACTTTTTATGTTTGTTTCACGTCTTATGGATAAGTTACCTTCAGCTTAACAGTTTCAGCCCTAAGCAGCAGTTCAGGGTGAGAAGTGGGACATTTGTATGATTTTAGGTATACCTAATAATGCCAGCAAGTTCATCACGATATATCACGATATCGATACTTCTAGTACAGCGCTAGTACACATACAATATCCCTGTGAGTATGCTTGCATTTGTTAATTTTTGGTCAATTTAGACTCATTTATCAAAACAAACCACACATTTTTGGGCAAAAGTCTTAATAAATGCGATAAGACAGTAGTAACAGTTGATGCTAGGGCTGCATTTAACATTTTTATTAGTAATCGATTAGTTTAATTATTCCTATTTTGATGAATCCTTTATTTCTTTAGAAAGCAAAAGTCCTAACACAAGATTTTTTGCAATATTTGAATAATTTATCAGTTGCGATTCACTACCAAGGACCACTCAACAACAAAAGAATGCAAATGAGTTATTTATTGATGATGAATAGTTGACAGCTGAATTGAGAGACGGTGGAGGGTGCTGAGGCGAGACATGTTGTTAGGACAGGACGGTATAAACAGAGGTAGTTAGAGGTGTGGCCGAGGAGGCGAGCGAGGCGTGTTTTGCTGTTAAGAAGGTTGGTGGGGGCCTGCTTCTGAACCTTGGTTAACAATTTCCTTATTAACTCCCAGATCAACTTAGTGCTGTGCGATATGACAATACATATTGTGGGGACAATAGAAAAGTGTCTTTCGTGCCATTTCTCTTCTATCGTTTCTATTGTCTGTAACCTAATTTGATCAATTATTACAGGAAATAAGTCGTGTATCATCAACTTATATATAGCAGCCTTCTATTGCATCACATAACCCATATGTTAGCCAATAATTTCAAATTAAGAAGCCCTTTCAGTGTGAGGCAGATTTTAGGGGTTACTCGGTATAAAAAAAGGTTAGAACTCAGTGGTCTTAAATGCTTTTTAAAAAGACAGCTAATCTAATTGAAGCATTGACATTTTTGGCAGCTTAGTCTCATCACTTTAAAAAATATATGAAAAATGCATGCATGCATGTTAAAATTATAAATTTGTAATACATTTTTTTAGCAATTTCTTTTCTATAATTTTTAGTATGCATATTGGAATTATAAACAGATATTCGTTTATTTGAAAAATCCTTTTTAACATTTTGATTGGCCAGGCTTTTAATGTATTTTTTTATCACATTGTTAACTTTATATTTACGCAAATTTGTTAGCATTTAGCATTGCGCCAAAATTATGCACTTTTATAAACACACAGGCTTTTCCCTGGCAAAATATTTCTTTCGTATGTCAAGGTCTGAACTTGCTGCCAGTGATGATCTAGTTGAAATCTGCTCTCTGCTGTGAGTTTTTTAAAATAATCAATTTTAGCTCATCGCTGTAAATTCCCCATAAGGAATGAATGGAATGAGAAGGAACTATTTACAGGTATTTCATAAACCAGAGCTAGCGTAGCCGCAGAGTGAAAAGGGGCTATTGGCTCATCAGACGGATTAAAAAACATCTAAAGACTGTGTCAGTGAGAAATGTGACAGAAGTAGAGCTGTTCTTGTAGTTTTTTTCTGTTTTTCTGCCACTGTTTACCTGATTTTCTCTTTCTACATCACATACAAACCCAATATTTAGCAGTATTGTCGGTCTTAGCTGCTTTTTCCTCGTTTAGTCCTTACTGGAGAAAATGTAGTTTCTCATTTTCACCACTCCCTGCTGACATTTAAAATCTCGTGATGCCATCTGTATAACTACTATTATTCTACTTGAGGATTTTGCTCATTTTGACGTTGTAGTTTATATCAAGCAGACCTCACACAATACAAAACAAACACACTCATAGATCTACTTGAAATCCCAAACTCTGACTCAGTTGTGCGTTGCGTCATCATCAGAAATGTCATGAATGTTCCCTCCTCTCCACCTGCCCTTTTCCCGCTCAAAGCCTTTCTCTTGTCGCTGTTTTGTTCCGCCGCAGAAGTACAAGTGAGGAAAGTTTGTCAGAGAGGCGGCGCGCTATGTTTTCCATTTGAAAGCAGCACGCTAACTAAAAAAAAAACCCTGAATGAAGCGATTCTCCAGCCGAGCCCCACACACTTGTTTTTGAATTGTGCCTGGAGTAGAAACCTGTTTGTTCTTGTGTGACAAAGCATAAAAGAAAACTCCCAACATTGCACTGTTTAAAAAAAGGGTAATGTTTAGAAAAAAAGACTGTATAATTTATAGTTTATTGATCAATTTTGATTCCTATTGACTTGTACTTTAGACTAGTCACTCTTGATGCATTTTAGCTTTGTAGATTATGATGATTATGAGACATCTGTGTAAATTCCCCACTGCTAAAGATAAACTGACAAACTTAATTTTGAAGGGGAAAATTTTTCTGAAGAAAATTGAAATATTAATTTTGTTTACTAAAACTACATTTCAATAGATTCAGATTTAGGGCCTAGTGATATTTTCCTTTATTCTGAAATAGCTAGGTAAAAAAAAACATTTCCTATGTCGTATTCAAAACTGCACAACAGATAAACCAAGCCTTTTCATATTGAAATTTCATAGTTGCAAGTCTAGTTGAGAGAAAAGCACAGATGTCTCCCTCCACAAATGTACAAATAGCTGAAAGTCAAAATAACTGGGCATTTTTAGTAGAATAACTCAAGTTTGTAAGAGTAGTTGTTAAACTGCAGCGACAAGCCTTAACCGACTTTAGGCCTACTGTGTTGACTTCCATAATTAGGACCTTTGAAAAAATTATGAAATGTGAACTCCTGAGTCGTTTTCAACCTGTGTGAGACCTATTCCAATTCGTATTGGCGTGCCAGACGAGATAATCGTTTCAAATGAAGAAGTCTGCACAGCCATCAGCTCCAAAATGTTTTATTGGAGCAACAAAACGTTACGTCTGATGAAGGGCTAATGCCCGAAATGTAATGTCAATTTAGACTTGGACGTGTGTGTCTTGTCTTTGAAATTACTTATGCCAATTCGCCCACAAGACCCGAAAGAGAGGTTGATTATGCTATTGCAACCGTGCACAGTTTGACAGTAACTCATCTTTAGGAGGCAAATGCTTTGGTCCCCTAAAGCAAGACTTCTCATCTGCACTTAACTCTATTCAACCTCACATCTTAGTAGAGAAATCACAAACTATGAATACAGTACCCTGCTTCTGTGGGTACTGATTTATTTTTAGCAAATAGGTCCCAGTAAGTCAAAATAATGGCATTGACAATTTGTCTAACTCTGTCTTCCTACTGGTGCACCCCAAGGTTGCATTTTCTCCCCTCTGTTGTTTGTTTTGTATGCAAATGTGTCAAAGCAGACATGAGAACCACTATGTTCTTTAATTAGTTGATGACTTATCTAGACCAAATAG
Source organism: Mugilogobius chulae (assembly GCA_038363315.1). Classification (NCBI taxonomy): domain Eukaryota; kingdom Metazoa; phylum Chordata; class Actinopteri; order Gobiiformes; family Gobiidae; genus Mugilogobius; species Mugilogobius chulae. The sequence continues at coordinate 26,606,183 of CM076412.1, forward strand.
GTTTGTAAACTACTTACTTTTGCTAGGCCACAGACATGCAGGAATCAATCAAAATCTACTTTTGAGCAGACTACTGAAGAAGAAAGGCATTTGTAACAAGGTGAACCATTTTATGATTTGCCGTCTGTTCTTTCTTACAGCTGGCAGTTTGCATGGGGACGCCTATCCTCACGCCAAACTGGATTCTCAAAGCCTGGGAAAGAAGAGATGAAGTGTAAGTGAAATATGTTGAATAAAAGGAAGTGGAAAATCAAATGACACGACTTTAAAACTTGTGTAATCTCTTTTGTTATTCAGGTCTTTTCACGCTGGAGACGAGGAGTTCAGGACCGAGTACAAAGTTCCTCCGTTCCAGGACTGCATTCTGAGTTTTTTGGGTTTCTCAGATGAAGAAAAAGCCAACATGGAGGAGCGAACATTGAAACATGGTCTGTAATCTAGCCTGTTTTTCATGAATCTCTGAAAAAAGTTAGCTGATTTACTGTTATACTGCAACAAGGAGAAAAATTAGAAAAATAGACTGATAGTTCTGGACAAAGATAACGTAATCAATACAAAATACATAAATTGTAACTTCTTAAATCCATTACAAGGTGGAATAGAGCGTTGAGAGCACTTTTTGGAAATATGTACTGGCACACCTCAGTCTAAATTACTACCAAATAAAGGTGCTATGTCCAATTTTTACAATATCAAGCCATGAACAAGAAGAGCTTTGATATGATATGATAAAAGTTGTACAGCAGTTTGTGGTGAAGAATTAAGTCTCCTAATTGTTCACCACAATGAGTTTAGAAGCATTTTTCGTAATACTTTTTTATTAGATGTAGACAGAACACTATTATACAAAAGATTATGCAACAATGTATGGGCTGTACAGTTCAAAGCTTGTGAAAAAGTAGCATTTTATAGTCTGGAAATTACACAAATTTACTTCTTTAGCCTCATATAATCCCTTATTTGACTATAACACCAAATCACCTTCCCTTTTTCTAAATAGATTTACCTAAGAACTTGCCTGCAGTGTTCTTAAAACCATCAATGTGGAAAAAAATTACACTATAGACATAAGCGCATACATTAATTCCCCTTAGATTACAGCAGGTCCTTGCATCCTTCGCCCTGGGATTAAGCCTCATTATGAATTGTACAGAAAAGACATACCCTGGGAGCCAAATTACACCCGTACATGTCAAGCAGAGATAACCACCTCCCCTCGTGCCGGATAAAGGTTATTCTGTAAATATCTGTGCCTGTGTAATGTGCGTCTGTGTCCCTCAGGCGGCACTTATCTGGAGGTGGGGAGCGAGCGCTGCACGCACATGGTGGTGGAAGAGAACTCTGTGAAGGAGCTGCCCTTTGCTCCGCACAAGAAGCTCTATGTCGTCAAGCAGGAGGTGGGTTTGAGGGACTATTCATTAATCTGACTGTGTTGAGTAACTTGTGCACGTGTTGGAAAAGTTTCTCAGTTTGTCACTTCGATCTGTGAAAGCCTAATTTACACTCATAGCACTGGATTTAAATTTAAGCATTGTGAAATACTAAAGGTCACAATTCACAAATTATAGGTCTGTCTTTGAAGGTTTTGTGGTTGTAAAAATGTTCTACGAACCCTGCAGGAACTTGTATTAATATCACTTTAATTTGGCATTAAATCAAAATTGAACAGTGAATGAAACTGGCCGATGTCTGTTCTGGGTATTTTTGTATAGACTCTCTCCACATGAAAGACAGTTATTCATGTTGTAGTAATTTAATCAGAAGTATATTTCCACAACCAAAGCTATTACACATAACAAAAGGGTTGAGAGAATTATGATTCATTTTTTTCTTGCCATTCTAATAAATTCATTTGTTTTTTTAAATTGCCATTCATGAATACAAGCATACGCTCACAGTCAGATTAGTCATTACAACACAATGCAGTGCTTTATGAAGTTCTGTCCAATTACCTCTTTTGTATTGCTTCATTTCATTCTTCTTCCTGGAAACACAATTTAGTCGCTTAACTGCTTTTCTATCAAACAAACATTTCAAATGCATTCTTACGCCATTCTTCGAGGGTTATTTCAGGTAAGGTCGACTTTTTCTAGCTAAATAAAATGGGTAATAAACTTCCTTTACCTTCAGCTATGTGACAATTTATTCAACGTTGCAGTTTTCAATCCTCAAACAGACACAAAAACAAAAACCTTGGTCTTGCATTTGATAGTCATAACCTACAAAATCCGTTTAATAAATGATTACATGTGCATCGCCCCTGGCCATCCGAATTCCACCTCCAAATAATGAATGCTTTTTGCAACCCGAAATGGCCCTGAGTCTCTGGATCAATGCGTTGCTCTCGTGCTCTAGCTCTTGTCAGCGCGCGGTCGATATAAGATTTCCTCCTCCACCGGATGAATAATTTGAACCTAGCTGTCGGAGTGGTTTAGCTGTGCTCATAACCCCGCAATCAATAAACCTCTTTTCTTTATTCTGCCAAGTTTAGTTGATTTTTCAAAGAGGCACGACGCCGTTATTCTACCGCCGAGCTTTATTCTCATTCCTTCCTAATCCAGTTTGTGTGTAAATAAATCTACAATCTGTTTCTTTCCCGATGCAGTGGTTCTGGGGCAGTATACAGATGGATGCCCGCGCTGGAGAATCTATGTATCTCTATGAGAAGGTGAGTGGGCCTGCTGTAATGTGTAATATGCAATTAGCCACTATTACTACACTACAACTACAGTATTTGTTACCAGGACATATGGCTCTAAGTCTTTAGGTGTTTAGTACTTTAACTCGTTCATGTCTTAGCCAACCAATGTTTCTCTAGAAAAGTCTCATATCTTGAGGTGTCTGGCTGCAAAACTCTTTTGTCCTGCCTACCTCTCGCAACAGACTTGAAACGGCTCTCATTACAGACGCAAACCCTAAACCACCCCTTACCCGTATTTGGGGAAGAAATGTTAAAAAATATAAACATTTGTTGGCATAGCGAGAGGTGACTGTAAACAGGGAGGGAGGTGGCGGTAAGTGTTTGACCTCAAGTCCCAAGTCAAAGAGGGGCAAGTCCAAGTCAAGTCCCAAGCAAGTATCCTACAAGTTCAGCTCAGTTTGCAGTCTTCAAGTATTTATATCGCTTTGCCAAATACATATTGATTTGTATCTATTATCTTTTTAAAAATACATTTATGGTCTATGGATACTTTAAATGTTAATTAATTCCTGTGTGAAGTAAGCAGTGCAGGAAGTTCTTTGTGTATATGTAGCTGCCCTGTGTAAAGTTTTAATGTGAGAACAACTGCCTTTCTACATTGTTGTTTCCAAAACTCTACGTCCTGTTTTCTTTTAATGTTAATTTCAGTGAAGTTTTTAGATTTTGAAGATCATAGTTTTATGTGGAATTGTAAAAGGCAACTTTTGTTTTCCTAACAGCACTTAATTACTGATTTAAATGTTGCAGACTTTACAGATGTTATTGTTAAGACCAGTCGACCCACTTTCAGAAACTGTTGCAGTGTGAACGTAAACATGGGGAGATTTCCCACAATGACTGCACTAGGACTCTCAACTTTCAATTATGCATGTTTGTACTTTTGTAAATAAGTGTGAGCTCAGGAAATTCACTAAGACAACTCACATGGATATAAAATTCCACAACAGGATCCAAAAAAGAGGAGAGAATAGACATGTTGCAGTTTATTAATGTAAAATTTCCAAGTCATGACTTGATGGTCAACACCTCACTATTCATTTTAGACTTGTTCAGGTCATTGCTTCATTGTTTTGTAGAAATGGAAATCGCGTTTTGCTAGTCAGTAAATTACAGTAACACTCACTCGTACTGAAATAATTGTCCTGTTATGTATGATGTATTCTCTGATTCCTCTTCCTCAGAACGACAGTCCGGCGATGAAAAAGGCCGTGTCCCTCCTCTCTCTCACTACACCCAACAGTAACAGGAAACGCCGGCGCCTCAAAGACACTCTGGCCCAGCTCACCAAAGAGACCGAGATCTCCCCCTTTCCCCCTCCACGAAAACGGGCCTCGGCGGAGCACTCGCTGTCTATGGGCTCCCTGCTGGACATCTCCAACACACCCGACACATGCAAGAGTCTGGCAGGTATGAGTCAATGGTTTAAAGTAGAGCTGCAGGATATTGTACAAGCAAAAGTTAAGACTCAAAAGTATATATTGGATTTTGTTGTTTTTTAAAACATGCAATACACGCCTATACAAAACACACAACATGCAAATAAATAAAAGTAGAGCTAGGTTTAGTGTGTTTGCCATACAGAGGCAAAACATAGAGAGAAGAGATGTGTAACCCCCACTGGCTGTAAAAAAAAAGATTTTAGCAAGGTACAGGACTAGAATTTGGCAAATACTGAAAAAAAGTATACTTTTGGGCTAATCATATATTTGACCCAAACTGTGCAAAAACATTGTTTTGCACCCAAATAAATCTTTGTGTTGCTTCTTTTTGTTCTGATTCTATACTGCCTAAGTAAATCTTTAAAATATATGTACAAAAATTAGTCAACAAATACAAATTTTGGACTATCGCCATAATGACTACATTACATTTTGGGAAAAGTTAGATCAAGTGTTCCCAAACATTTGAAGCCAGGACTCCCAAAATACCTTTTCAACTGGACTGAGATGTGAAAAGTTTAAAGCATTTATTGGACCGAATTTTCTTCGCTCATGTCGGCTGACCTTCACTTTAGAAATCACATGATTATACAACACATTTCACAATATCTCATCATTGTGTGCTGTAATTTTCACCTTAATTATTATTAATATTTACCACAAGGACAACTCCTCCAAACTAATAAAAATAAAAAAGCCCTTTGTTCATTACTAGACTTAGTCTTCTCTAACTGGGCATTCCTCATAAGTACTTGTTCCTATAATGCAGAGATGAAAAACAACAACACTGAATATGTCCTGCTGTAACAAACACTGAATGGTTAAACTATCGGTTCCAGAGAGAAGTGTGAGGGTCAGATCAGAGAGCTCAGGTGATGGTGCAGTGACCAGGAGAAAGATGAGGAGACAGACGACCAGGCAGAGGAGGACTAGGACAGACAGGGAGCAGAGGAGAGCCAGGTCCTGCCTAAGCACCATCCAACAAGCGGCTGACGAGGAGGAGGAACGTTCAGCTGCAGCAGGTCAGGGGTCAAACAAAAGAGCTTCCAGTAGTTTCTATTTACATCACAACATTTTATAGACCAATACTATTTAATACAGATGCTTGGTAGCTAAAATAAATAATGCTTAAATGCGTATTTTAGTTGTAATATCAAAATTTAATTGCTTGGTCACTAGATTGAAAAATTGTACCACACATTTTAGAGGCTATTCGAAAACTGCTCCCTGTTTTGCTAAGACTATGCAGACTTTAGCTAGATTGTTAGCTAAATCTAGATTAAAGTAAGCAAGTAAGCCCCACAACATTTAATTTCCTCAATACACGCACTCAGAAACATCTTATTTAAAGTGACACTAAAGCCGTGTTATTAGGAGACATGTCTCACTATTGACACAGTTTACCTTTCAGTTAAAAATCTAAATCTCAAATTCAAATAGACACACTTGAATTAAAAAAGTACACACCCACAAAAAACACAAATTCAAGACCTATCCTTTGTTAATTTGCTTTGTATTGTAATTTATGTGTGTGTTTCCTAATGTGTGTGCATGAGTTGGTGTGCGTGTTTTGGAAATTACGGTTTCTGAATTTGCTTGCATGTTTTGTTTTTTAAAATATGAATTTTAGGGCTGCAACTTACTACTTAATTGTTTTTTAATAGGTTCCCAAACAGGAATGAACTAAAAAAAAGAAGTCTTTTACAAAAAACAACAACACCACAATCTTAAATAAGTCAATGTTTCCATTAAACAAAAAATTGATCTTGATTTGAGTAAATGTGACTAAACGAATAATTCTGAAAAATTACACGTGAAATTTGCCAATGAACTAATATTTATGTTATTATCTCAGGAACAGTAGCATTGGTTGTTGAATTGTTAATCTTTATTACAGTAAAACAAGGCTGAAATTAAATAATTCATGATCCAATGTAAGACAATTTATTTTCTTCCCAGTGTTTGATGGAAAAGCATTGTCTGTCAGTCTAGGCCACGCCTCCAAAACGTCCTTAAGTGTCAATACTTTAACTTTGTCCGGATGAAAAAAAAAAATCCTGTAGTCACGTTGCTTTTGCCTTCTAAGCAAATAAATGACTAATCGAAAGAATAATCGCTCAACTAAAACATTACCAAAAAAATCGTTAATAGCAGCCCTAAACATTTGTGTCGTGGTTATTGACAACGAATGTTATAAATAGTCATTTTTTTTATTGTCTTTATACTTTTACACTGATTTTTAGTTAATATAGCTTTCTACAAACGATGCAAATGTCTTAGTGCTCACAAACATAATGTTTAATAATGCCTTGTAAGTCTGTATCCAGCGAAGCTTATTTGACAGTGTTATTTATCTCCAAACTTGACTGCTTTAAGACAACATCCATGCCCTAAGTCTGCGGCGGAGGAGTCCACTCTTGTCTCTGCTAACAAGTGTTTTTCCCCTGTCGGTCTGGCTCCTATAGAGAGCTCAAAGCCGTCGAAGAGCTCCACTCCGGTGGTGTCAAAGCAGTCGGCGCGGTGGCAGGTCTCCAAGGAGCTGTACCAGACGGAAAGCAACTATGTGGACATCCTCAGCACCATCCTCCAGGTACCAGCCATCAGAGCTCCACACCTCTCTCCTGACAACCACACCACTCATTAAAACTAACTATTTACCCCGGATAAAAGCCTGCGGGAACTTAAATGAGCTGTATGATTCTTACTGTTTTAAATTGGACGTAGTGTATTATGCAAAGTCAGCCTTAATGAGATTTTAGTCTTATTACAGCCGTTCTGCAGGGTCTTAAAAAGTCGAAAAAAATCTTGAATGGAAAAGTAGGTTTTAGGAATGTTTGCACAGGTTTTTACACATTTTTAATGAAGCGATTTCTGTCAGATTTCCTGATCTATTTCACACTACTGCAGCTTTGTAGGAAAATTCTCAATAATATTCTCAGTAATATAACAAAATTGATGAGTTTCTTCTACAGTTTTTGAGTTGATGGACTAAATGAATACTTGGTCGCTGCACAAATTGCTTTCTTTCTTCTTAATTCATTTGATTTTTCATAATTATAGCAAAATATAACTTTTATCTTGAGAAAGCTTTGCAGAAGAAGCAGCTATGTGAAATGCTATTGCTCATAACTTGCAAATAGATCTTAATTTGTATGTTTTGTGGTCTGAAAAAAGTCTTTAATATGACCTCTGGATTCCTGCAGGAACTCTATTAGAAGTGAGCGATAGATGCAGGCAGGGTTCTGAAAATGCAGCCACTTACAACATTAAAATGACGTATGACAGTCTTCTGATGCTTTTGCTGCGATGAGTGCACAGGCTAGTCGAAGTGAGGTCAAGTAGCATATTTTTTGATTGTAAATTAGCAAACTGTTTTCCACAAAAGTATGCAGTAGAAAAAACGAGACCTCTGACTGAGTACTGTCTGACCTGAATTAGTTCTAATCAAAAGCCAAATGCAGCTCTGTGATTGGCTCTGCTTGGGTGGTTCTCTTCAGTTTCACTGTAAAAAGATGTTTATTGACCTGAATTGCAACAAAATGAATACACGTTGATTGTGACCATGTGTCCAAAAATTTCTGAAGTTGTGAGATTAAAACCTAAATTGTGTTGTGTGTAAAAATCAATTGCCCCAACTTGAGTTGAGTTAATGAAATCAAAGTTTTATTAAGAAGAGGCTTTATCTTCATAATGTCACTACAACAGTTATTACATTTATGTTTTTGATATCTTAGAAAATTCTATAGTGACATTTGTGTGACTGAACTCAGATGCCTTGTGTCAAAACTAAAATATAACAACCAAAAAGGGTTCTTTTGTTTGGCCAGATATTCTCCCAGTCTAAGCCCTGGCCTGGCCTCAAAGCTCACATCTCCAGACCACACACAGTCTGTCTCCTGGGATCCCTGTTCACTCTACTCTACTCACAATCGTAATGCGTTACCTGCCCACCTCATGTGGCACCATCTGGCCAAATACTGTAAATCACGAGCGAGTAAACAAGAGATGGGATGATTCTGTTTTGTAACAGCTGGAAAGCTTGCTGTTTACTTCCTCAGACCGCAAAAGATAAAACCCTGTTGTAGAGCTCTACAAACCTAACTAGCTGCAAAATACATCAGAATTAATTTAAACTAGTGATGGGCAAAATGGCACATGCTTCGAGCTTTTCAAGTGGGAGGGAAGTGAAGCGCGTATTAAAGCTTGTGTTTTTAGGAAGTGACGTCATCAGAGCGTAATGAAGCGCTGTTTGGTTGAAGTGGTTTAGAAAGTGGTTCATTTTGGCCAAGTTGTGTTGAATCAAAAGGATCATGATCCGCAGCAGAGCCTGGATCTGGGACACTTCAGAGAGAAGGATTGGTTCATGTTGGACCTGGTTTATGATTTGATTCTCAATGAAAAATGCGTTTAGACCCTGTTTATCAATTAAATAAAAGCTGCTGGCGTGTATGTAAGGATGAATAGATTTGGAGAGAAGCACGTGCAAATAGTTTAAGTAGACACTGGAGCTTCATTTGTCTATCACTAATTTAATCACCAGAATGATCCATCTCTACACTGTACAAAAAGTAAAACAGAAATAATCTTGTTACGTCACAGTTAGACAAACTATTTTTAGCCTAAACTTGGAGGTGGTTATTTCCATCTATTCATCTACACTTACTATTCTAACATTGCTCCTCTCCATCAAATCTCAGTTATTATCATCTTGTTGATAGAGCTGTCGATATTGTTAAAGTAGATATCACAGTAATTCTTTTAGCATATCTTATTATCTAATTTTGATATATTGCTGCATGCCTCTACAGTAGACTTCTTCCGATCCTTCCCAAGATCAGAAGCCCTCACTAACGCCACTAACTATATCACTATACCATCCTTGGCACTTTCCTACAGGTTTCCAGCCACCTTCACTTGTAGCACAGCCCTCTCTCTCTCTTTCCTTTTCTCTCCCGTTGCCCCTGACAGCGCTCCAGTCATTAAAAGTGTGTGCGCTTATCACCGAGTCCCAGCAGAAAGTCGGACAGCGAACCAGCCAGGGAGAAAATGACCTGCCTGACCATTTTCACTGCCCGCCCTCCAAAAATATAAAAGAACTCCCCTTTTCTCTGCTATCAGCTTTTTCTTATGATTTCTCCATTTATTCTGGCTTCTTTTTGTACAGGCCTCTGCTGTTTTTGTGCGCCCGGGCTTTTTCCACTTGGTATTTCAGGGGTCATAACAGCTTGTCATCGGCTACAGCTAACCCCATTCCCTGCTTATTTTTGTGTCGTATGAACTTTATTATGTGCTACTTCACATCAGAAATTCTCTGAGCAATTCTACATTTTAGTCTTCAACTTCAAAATGCTCTGTTCCATCTTTTGTGATTTTGTAATGTTAGTTTAAAAGACAAATTGTGTTTCGTCGTTTTCTTAAAGCAGAACTAAACAACTTCAGCGGTAGTGCTCCCCTCAAGCTCTTGTGTAATTAAACTAGCCAACTGATAGAACTTTATTTATTTAAAGGTACATTGAAAGATAGCTGCACCAGAGTTAGTACCATGCTAATTTCCATCTGTAGTTCTTGACAATTAAAAAACAAATGTGTATATAATTGACAAGATTATTTACATATTTACAAAGAAACCTCATCAGTTACAGTACAATACAGATATTGATAAAGTGCAAAGTATATATTTAAAGTGCAGAAAAGCAGCTATCAGATGACACCACTAGGGTAGCATTGGTAACTGTGCAAATTTATAATACAATACCTGATATGAATTTAAAGTGCAAAGTATGATTATATTTAAAGTTTGAAATATGCCTATAATAGCTCTGTACCTGATGGTATTGTGCAAATAGACACGGTAATATTAAAACCCTTAGGTCTGGTAATCTGATGGCCATCAGATGATACCCACGAGGGTAACTGAGGCTAATACCCATCTGGTATGAGCAAGTTTGATGCTCAAGAATCCAATTTTGACGGCCCATCAAATCTATCAAAATCAGCCATGTTCTTTAAATTGTCTGGCAGCCTTTTCCATTCCTTGAGGGCTGCCTTATCTCAGTCAGCCTTTCTTTTGTGAATATTAAAATCACTTAACATTATTTATTTATTTTTGCACTACATTAAGATTGTAATAAAGCTGTCTGTTGTAAAGATCCTCTCGCAGGGTGTGAACTTCTCGATGATGTGCCCTGACAATAGTCCAGTGATGCACAGGCAGAAGAGAGAAACGACAAAAAATCTCTCACGAAATTCTGGCCACGCCTCCCAGAACTCATAGAGGGGCACATCAGGCTTAAAATCTGGCCAGTTTTACAGATCATTGAACTTCATTTAAACTTCGTACTTGGTTTTAAATCTGGCTGGACAATCGTAATTGAGATATGTCAAAAAATGATTGAGATTAACAGTTTTCTCAATATCACCCAGTCTTAGTAAGCATGTTTTAAACATAATGTTATGCTCTACAAATCACACCAAAATCCAGTTTGACAGATTTAATTTAGCTATTTCATCAAGCGCACTAATTCTATGTAATGAGAAGCATTTAAATATTAAGCTGTAAGTTAAATATTGACTCCTAATACTTATTTAGCAAATTTGATGCCGTCTTAATATGTTTGTTTAGCTGCTATTCTAAATCACATAAGTCTTTGGAGACTCTGCTTCTGCTTCATGCTGGATGAGGTAAACTTTAGATTCTCTTTTCTTTGTTACTGTTACTACTACTACTTATTTACTAAGAAAGTGACTTGGTTATGTCAGAGTAATCAGTCATTTTGTACACACTGTTACTTCACAATACTGCTGGAAACAAGTTGGCAGGGAAAGAGTTTTAGATTCTAAACAGATGCTCAGTGTAACAAAAAACACTATTGTTTTGTCTAGTGTCTGTCTAATTAGAATAATCTCTTTCATCTTCCTTCTTTCCTGCCACTACATTTTTCTTTTGTTCTTGTTTCTCACATCTATGCAAATCTGTGTTTCAGCTTTTCAAAATTCCACTGGAGAAAGAGGGACAACTAGGAGGACCCATCCTGGCACAAGAGGAGCTCAAGACCATATTTGGTAGCATTCCAGATATATACGAAGTCCATAAGAGGATAAAAGTACGTGTAAGATCTGTTTTAGATTTATTTTATATGAGATTATGTCCCTGATAAACAAAGTCATGTTTTACAGAGTGACTTGGAGGACCTGCTCTCTGATTGGTCTGAGGACAAAAGTGTGGGAGATATATTCTGAAATATGTGAGTTTTGTTTTGTACATTTAGAGAAAAAAAGCTTTACTAATCTGGATTTAAAGGTGCACTGTGTAACTTTCTGCCTGCAGGGAGGTGTCTGATTAGTGTGTAGTTTGGAGCCTCAAATGTATTCCAAAATGGCATTTCTTTATATAACTTTAGTGTTACCATGACGATTAAATAATTTATAATTACGCTTTATATTCCTACATTATATAGTTTGTGACCAGCTTGTACAGTAACATTTTTAATGACACATTTTAGTAAGCTTGACAAAAAAGTGCTATATATTTAGTTTTAATTTGTAACTGTAGTTTGCGCTAAAACATCTGATTATAAAAAGTGTCGTACAATGCTGTATATTAGATTCTAGCTATTTTAAATGACAAATAATCGTGATTATAGGTGCACGATCTTGCATTTTATCTTCAAGAGAGCGCACTATGAGAGAAATGTGACTGAAACAAAAAACTTTTTATATAAAAATGTTAATCAAAAGTTTAGCATTTGGTCTTTTGTTTTCTGTTGTTTAATTAATGAGACTATATTTGATAACTGGGAGCAGTTTGTTTGATGGCAGGTTGTTCAGCAAACAAAGCTGAAATATCCTAGTTTTATGCAGACCCTGAATGCACCATCTCCACATGGTTCAGCTCTGTCACGGCCCCTTTTGTCCCGGAAGACCAGATCCATCCGGAAGTGTGATGAGAGAATGCACAGATTGAAAATAATAATGTAAAAAGCATGTTTTTAATCTAAACAGTCTTTATTTGTGACTTATTTAACTGTTTATGAACAAATAACGATAAGTGTTGTTTAAGAAATCGCTGAAAACGGAAAGATCAAACTCTTGTATTACAATAGATAAACTGCTAAAAGGCAGATAACGTCTGTAGGTAATGAATATAGGGCTTGTGGATGACGATAGTATTAAGTGTTTAAAAAGAAGAACAAAAAACAGCCCTTAATTTCAGTTTTATTTAAAAAAAAAAGGGAACTTCGGACGAATCGGGTCTTCCGGTATGAAAGGGGCCGCGACAAGCTCTGCAGGAGAATCTTGTCAAAAGTATTTGTGCGTAACAGCAGTTTTGTATGTGAGTAACTACTGATCTGTAAGTGACAAACAAGTCTGGTGCATTTTTGGGCGAGTTAAAACTTAAAATATGCAATTTCAATCAGCCACACAAAACAGAAAATTACACCAACGATTATGTAAAGTCAAATCTAAATATTACACTTGTGTTTACACTTCACTAAGTCACGCACAAACTGTGTGGCACGCTTTTTAAGACTTTTTTGACTTAATTTCACACCATAAACATCAGCCAGTAAACAGTGCTATTACATGTTGCTGAACTCATATGGCATCGATAACAGATAATGCTAAATTAGATAGATCTGCAATGACATTCGATCCCAGTAACTGATTGGTGCATCACTAATTGCAATAATGGATTTGCATAATAATAATCCTCACATATCCCGTTTCAAAGACACTCTTTCTGCGACTTGGATTGCCTCTCCATAATTCTGACCTGTATGAGGTCTAGTGTGATAGTTGTTAATGCCATACTGTCAGACATTAGATACATTAATAGAATAGACTTCTCCAGGTAGACACAGGCTCTCCAATAATCAGTTACACAATGCGCCGTTAAATTCTAACGACACGTAGAGTAATTTTCTTCTTCAACTTTGTGTTGTGCTGTTCTTGTTTTTAGTCCAAAGACCTGGTGAGGACCTATCCACCTTTTGTCAACTTCTTTGAGATGAGCAAAGAGACAATTGTCCGGTGTGAGAAACAGAAGCCACGTTTTCACGCTTTTCTCAAGGTTAGTTTTGTCCAATCGCTCTGTAACCTTTTGTACTTAAAAAATTCTTTCCTGCTAGTTATGTAAGTTTCCCTTTACTGTGTCTGCCATATGAATAAAACAGAAGCATAATCAAAACTGCCAAATCACTACCTAGAATTAAATTAGTTTAGACCAGAGTGTCTCAAAGGGGGTGCTGTGGGAAATTATTTAGTTTGATAGAATGTTTCTCTGGAGCCGCATGCTGCCTCACAGAAACATGTCCTTTTCAAAGCATAGATGCAAATGTTTTCCTGTAATCCACATTTCAGCAAATTGTGAAGTGTGGGTCTGGTCACCACTTCTCCACTCTGCATTTCAGATCAAATCCAACGTACCTTTCAGTGAGATTAGTTTGTTTGTGCACAACAAAGGAGTTGATCAGTCGTTTGTCATTTTGATCAGAATCTATTTTCACTTACAGCTAGGCATGGGACGATATTAAAATTTGCACTCACAATTATTGTGACCAAAATAATCGCGATTAACGATATTATTACGATAATTTACTAAACGTAAAAGTGCACAGATTCAAAATTTTTCTATTTTTTTCTATTTTCTATATTTTTTTTTTCTCGCTTGAGCAGTCATGTTGGTTTTCATACATGAGACGATTCATGTGCAGGATTGGTTAATTCATATGTCAATCACACTGAAATTCAAAAGAGGAACAAGGTGGCCAGCTGATAAATTTTTCATATAACATTTGGATTCTTCAAACAAGCAAATTGTGTCTTTAAAAAAGTTGCTAATTCCAAGCAATATTCTTTAAAACTTTTGCTTTTTGTGCAAATCTACCTCCTACACATGGACAAAAGGTCTGAAACGTATTGTCCAAGAATAAATATGACAGTAAAAACTCAACGCATAACACACATAAAGACCAACACTGTCAAAGTGATGCAGTTTTAGTTTTTTTTTTTATGCAAGAGTATAACACAAAACAGAAGTCCGTCTTGACAAAAATTTGCGTACACAAGCATTAAACTTTTCTCTGCTCTGATCACACCGGACAGTCCCCTCACTGATGCTTCCTAAAATAAGTTTTCAATGTGTGGCTCTAGAATGGGAGAACTTGGGATGAGGGCCCATACAGAGACCTTATTCAAGCTTTTTTGTTTTTGGACTATTATCTATTATAATTATCTCAAAACATTGAAAGAAGTGAATGATGCAGACAATTTACATTTATCAAAATATCTGAACATAAGGTTAAATTCTGTTGTCCAACTTTTTAACGTATTGTGCTTTCTTCGCAGATAAACCAAGCGAAACCCGAGTGTGGCAGACAAACACTGGTGGAGCTGCTGATCCGGCCTGTGCAGAGGCTGCCCAGCGTCGCTCTGCTTCTAAACGGTAACACGTCCGCCTTTTCTGTCTCAAAAGTTCAGACAAATTAATCTCTTGTCATAATTACTTTGCCGTATTTCTCCTATCTGACTGCGTTCTTAATTCCTTGATACAGAAGTTTTATTCCTGTTAAACTTTGCAGACATAAAGAAGCACACGTCCGATGACAATCCCGACAAGATAACCCTGGAGAAGGCCATCGAGTCCCTGAAAGAAGTCATGACGTGAGTTGCTTTGACCTCTGCTTTTTTAAAGAAGTCTGCGTTTTCGTGCATGTAGTATTAAAACTTTGAACTTTTCACATTGATAATTTAGATTTTGTTCATGGTAAAACACTAAGTTACTCAAAAACGGCACAGAAATCAAAACAGTTTGACTGACTTACTGTTCGAAACTGCAGAATTGTCTCGCCTCTTTAATTCTGACTGTAACATGCAGCAAATTTTAAAGATGACTTATGTAAAATGCACTTTTCTGAATTTTTTGATTCATACATGTTTGAGGATTTGCCTTGTAGCTGATGCTCAAGTGTTCAGAGAATCCCGTTTTCACCTACCTCCTATCCCCGCCCACTTGTCTGCATTTACTTCCGACTACTTAAAAAGTTTTTGATTCTGAGTCTAACATGTAGGGTTGAAATGATCAGATAGTCCAACAACAACAAAAACTAGAGATGGGATGAGACGAGACAGAATTTTCACGGGATGAGATTTTAAAATAATTTGCATCATTAGTTTCAATTTAAATTTTTAACAAAAAAATTACAAAATTAAGTTATTCGTATTTGATTCACATTCCATCATGTCTACAACAATATTCTTATTTTTGAAGTGCTATGACTTTGACTGAACTCTAACTCAGACTCCGCCCCCTTTCTCTTCCCCCTCTGTTGCTGCAGACAGATGCACACAGAGAAGAAGGAGCGCGTCTGTCATACTTTTTACCTGGTTATAGATACAATGGGATCAAATAGCTCCTTGTGGATCCATTTTAAAATATGTTTAAGTTTGAAAAGCATTGCACTGTTCCTGCAATATTTGTGATCTGCGTATATGTGACTGTATTTTTTTGTTTTCTATCTAATTAAGTACTCTACAAAAGTGTCCCCCACTTTTTACTACAGCTGCTCAAAGATGCGCAACTGAACCTTTTGTGAACATTCCCAAGGCCGCAAGAACGTTCTTTACGTGTGCGCACAATATCACGACATTTTGATCGTCCCATCCCTACAAAAAACTAAATTAAACATTGCTGCTTATTAAAGTAAAAATTTTTAATGGAGCGGCGGAGCTTATCAGTTCTTTAGTTTTTGGAACATTTTTGTAATTTACATTGAACCAAATCTTAATTGTTTTCTGTTTCTTTCTAAATACCTAGAAAACACAACAGGTCTCCTTTAAGCAATTGTTTTTTGTTGGAAAATTGCTGCATGAAAACTCTACATATTTATAGAGTTTTTATGATTTATCGTAAGTAATTGCAGACAAGTAGGTGGGGATAAGTGGTAGGTGAAAACAGTTTTTTTTTCAGCTGCAGGGCACAATATTACATTAACACGCACTGAATAAATCCAAACCTAACTTTGACTAAACTAATGATGAAAGAATACAGTCAGAACGTTGTTAAAAACTCATATGACCCCTTTAATTTCCTAACCCAAGCCAGCAATAATGATCTGACATAACTATACCTTCATATTTGAGTGTGGAACAAATGGACGCTGTTCAAGCCGCAGCTGTTTCTTAAGGAGACATTTATGACCTTTTACCGAGTTGTAATGTGCTCTGTGCACCGCAGTCTGCCGGCCTGCCACTGTGTCTCAAAGCTAATACTAACTTTTATTAAAATGTGAAATACAGTCAAGTGGATAGCTCACATGCCTGCTGTGTGGGGCAGGCAGCAGTGGAGTGAGTTTGAAATTTGACTCAACTATCTGTCTTTGCCTGATCTTTTTCTCTTTTCTGTCCTGTCTAAGAGACAAAAAAAGCAAACTAAATTTAACATTAATGGATGCATAATATATTTTTATTTTTATTTTATATTATATGTGTTCAATGCTAAAATACACAGTAGCTAGATCAGTAATTTGCATTTTGTTCATTGTAAAACTCAATATATATAAAATGGTATAGAAAAGTCTTCTGACTTCCTGTTCAAACTGCAAAACTGATAAACACTGTGTTTTCTTTGTAAAATTTACTTTGACAAGCAGAAGATTTCATGTCGTCACAAATTTGAATCCTGTGTTTTATTTGGAATCTAATTTCTATTGGAGATAATTGCAGGCAAGTGGGCGGGAATAGGTTGTGGGTGAAAACAGAAATTCGATGAGCACTCGAGCGTCAGTTCCAGGACAACACAAGATTACTCAAACATGCATGAATCAATTTGAAAGAACATCGACAGGGTTCCCTTGCATAGAAAACCCATGGAAAATGAGAACAGCTAAATATCATGGAAAATAAAATGCTGTCCTGGAAAATGTATTAAAGTGCGCAAACAAATGAACCATAATACAAGTTTAAATATGACTGATTAAATAACTCTAGACTAAGGCTCTGTTTGTAAAGCAACCCTCTTTTATGCAAGAGTTTAGCCTATATACATTTTTCATCTCAACTCCAAAATTTCTCATCACAAGCCTCTCCTTATTACATAATCTCAGTTCTCATGGGGCTGGGGTTTTATCATAGCTAAGCTGTAAATGTATGTCATTAAGATCAGGCCTATTTTTGATCTTAAAGGTGGGGTAGCTGATTTTCACTCTGCAAACACAATACAGGTTTTGAATCTAACGGCTTGCTCTCATAAATCCTTCAACACGTGGTTAATATCCACATAGGTTAATTTTGATTACAACTATGGCTTAAAACTTCTTTTTACAAATAACAAAGTGAAACTGAAGAGGACCACTCGAGCTCAGCCAATCAGAGAGCTGCATTTGACTCCTGATTAGAACTAAAAATCTATATTATTCAATTTAGACAGTACACAGTGGTCTTATTTGGTGGTGCATTTATCATAGACATTTAAGTGGAAAACACAAAGTTTACTAATTCACATATAAAAAAAAATTAGCTACCCCAACTGAACTGCAACTGAAATTTTTGAAAAGTTTCATTCAGATCTATTTATTAAATTTATATATATTTTTTTGCTTTAACCCATGTCATAAGACCACCTTCACACACATCTCACTTCAAACCAAGATCAAAACTTAAGAGAACTATACTATATACTATTCTACTGTGTTATAAATTTCATTGTCATAAATGTGGCTATTGTTGCTAAGGACTTGGCAAAACAGGCTAAATATTGGTAATGTAGATGTGTGATTACATAAATATATTTTTAAGCTCTGAGTGGGAAATTGAGAGAACATGTGTTAGAACGTGATTGTAAACTCAGAAAAGTGGATTTTTCTAACAGTATTTGCAGTATTTAGTTTGCTAAATTGCACTTTTGTTGGTGAAACAATTTTCCTTTGCTCTTAACTATTTTAGCTTTTACAAAAACTTGATAATGTGTTTTCTTTTTCAATCAGACACATCAATGAGGATAAAAGAAAAACTGAAGGCCAAAAGCAAATCTTTGATGTGGTTTATGAAGTGGACGGCTGCCCTGTAAGTACCACAGATTACAGCCACTTACTCTGATGATGCTAAATTATGTTCTGTTTTTTTCGTAGGCCAACCTGTTGTCCTCGCATCGCAGTCTGGTTTATCGCGTAGAAACCATCGCTCTGGGAGATCAGCCATGTGACCGCGGAGAAAACGTCACACTCTTTCTCTTCAACGACTGTTTGGAGGTGAGACAAAAACACAGCTCACAGTGATTGATTGATCTTTGAGGTGCACTATGTATGTAACTTTTCTGGTGGAGGGTCTGCTGTTGCTTGTCTTAATGGAGATGTGACTTCTTTGTGTAGAATTGTCTTCAGCGTAGCATTGAACCTATCGATCTTGTGTATATTCACTTACAGTAGTTTTATCGCCTCTCCACAGATCTGACCTGTCATTTGGCTATAAGGCATTTCTTACTTTTCTCCTTAGGGATGTGTAACTTCAAAGTGCTTATGACAGGTTTTTACAATTTTATATTTTACTGAAATTTAAGTTATAAATGTGCTTTTTGGACTGAAAACAATGGCACTGTGGATCTGAGTTAGCACATAGCTCTGGCTAGCCGCGACATGTTTTGAATTTTCAAAAAACAAATGACACTTTACAATGGGGCAATTTACTTCCGGAACTAGGGCGATCTTCCAACGTTGAGCTCCATTGTCTGTTGTGATTACAAATGATCATTTTATGTCAATAGAGAACAAGTTTGTGAAGAAAAGTTTGAAAATATCTTGGAAAAAACAGGCAGTCAAATAGAGTTCTTAACTGATGACATCACAGTAGGGAGTTGAGGGAATTTTAATTTTTTTCACGTTTTCTAAAAACATATATTTAGCTAAATTACTAGTCTGTTTTTATGTTTTAAGTAAAAAAAAACTTTTATATTAGAGACGATTTTGCCTACTTCGGTTAGTGCTGCTAGATAGTGTGGGTCCAAGGGGCGGAGGTGAGCTGGTTGCCACGGTAAAGCCTTTACTTTACTTTATTTTATTTTATTAATCTTTTTCCCAAACCCTTTTCCTAAAATTACCCTTTTCACTAAACTTAATTCTGACCAGATATTCTACCATTAATTCATTCATTACATGGTTGCTAGGCAACTTCCTAGCTTGATGTCATCTTGTATGAACAGGAAGTACATTTTAATTCTAAATAAAAAACAAAACACTAAGCTAATCTGGATGAAATGTGGTAAACAAAGTTTTAAATATATTAATGTTAACATGTTAGTGAAGATGGTATTTCAAGCTGTCATATTCACTTTAAAGGACAACAGTAGTGAAGAAAAAAAGCCTTATATTTGTCAGTTTTGTAGATGTACTTCTTGTGTGTAGTGTCAGTTGTTGCTGACGGGGCCAGAGTGAGCCTTACCCAGAGCAGAGCAGTGAAAGAAACGATCAGGCGTCAGGAAATGCAGCGCGTGGGTGGCCTCGCTGAATCAGACGTGTCAAGCCGCCCCCTAATGAGACCTGCAGTCACACATGCATCTCTAATATCCGCCTGTGTGCTCCTAGTTGTACACCAGAGTCGATGTTAATGTGCATTGTTAATAGAACGTGGCCTTGTTTAATATTGATCAGTTCTTCTTACAACAACACTGAATATAATCGCTCACCAACCTTTGACTTGTGGTGCAGCGTGCATCAGAAATATGGATCGTGCTGGTGGAAAGTTTTACTATAATGCTGAGGGGAAAAAAAAATAACATGCTTGTGTTAAGCATTAAATATTTGAAGAAAACGTTTGTGCGAATAGAATTAAAATAGGATGGCAAACCACTCTAAAGGAGAACATTTGACTTTGTTCTGTTGCTGTACAGGGATAGAATAAAAATTGTACATGAATGATTAAACTTTGTAAAGACTGGACTAGCCAACAAATTAGACTTTTTGTAGAGTCTATTTTAAAGTTTATACAAGTTAAATTACAGAAAAATGACACAGTGGACCTTCTTAATGAATGAATGAATGAACTAAGCAACTTTAACGGTGGTATTCCCTCGACAGATTTCTTGTTTAAGGGTCAGAAAACTTAGGGTCAGAAATGTGGGCAGGATTTGCAGCAGGAAGAAGCAGAAAGAGGCGATACATTTGTCTAATTCTTTGAAAGTACATATGTAATACAGAGACTTACAACATTTAGCAAAGTGAAAATGTTACTTAGCTTGGTGTAATAGCCCTTGTAAATAGTTATCATAGTTTTACAGCAGTTAAGTTGCAATTTATTAAGAGACTGACAGGAAGTAGTTTGAGTTTAAAATGGAATCCCTCCTCGCCATCAAAAAGCACCAAAATGCAAAGACAATTTACACACAACTGACAATTTCCTGGGATTCTAAAGGAGATCTATTGTGACTTTTC